>OX419695.1:18371870-19058272 GCA_948474745.1 Oligia latruncula | reverse complement strand
GTCAGTGCCACGGGAGCGGCCGCGCTGCGCGAGCGTCTGCACGCCTACGCCGCGCACTGCAAGGGCATCGTGGCGCGCGGCATCTCGCCCGACCTCAAGGAGGAGGTATGTACCGCACGCGTGTGTATGTCAGTGCCACGGGAGCGGCCGCGCTGCGCGAGCGTCTGCACGCCTACGCCGCGCACTGCAAGGGCATCGTGGCGCGCGGCATCTCGCCCGACCTCAAGGAGGAGGTATGTACCGCACGCGTGTGTATGTCAGTGCCACGGGAGCGGCCGCGCTGCGCGAGCGTCTGCACGCCTACGCCGCGCACTGCAAGGGCATCGTGGCGCGCGGCATCTCGCCCGACCTCAAGGAGGAGGTATGTACCGCACGCGTGTGTATGTCAGTGCCACGGGAGCGGCCGCGCTGCGCGAGCGTCTGCACGCCTACGCCGCGCACTGCAAGGGCATCGTGGCGCGCGGCATCTCGCCCGACCTCAAGGAGGAGGTATGTACCGCACGCGTGTGTATGTCAGTGCCACGGGAGCGGCCGCGCTGCGCGAGCGTCTGCACGCCTACGCCGCGCACTGCAAGGGCATCGTGGCGCGCGGCATCTCGCCCGACCTCAAGGAGGAGGTATGTACCGCACGCGTGTGTATGTCAGTGCCACGGGAGCGGCCGCGCTGCGCGAGCGTCTGCACGCCTACGCCGCGCACTGCAAGGGCATCGTGGCGCGCGGCATCTCGCCCGACCTCAAGGAGGAGGTATGTACCGCACGCGTGTGTATGTCAGTGCCACGGGAGCGGCCGCGCTGCGCGAGCGTCTGCACGCCTACGCCGCGCACTGCAAGGGCATCGTGGCGCGCGGCATCTCGCCCGACCTCAAGGAGGAGGTATGTACCGCACGCGTGTGTATGTCAGTGCCACGGGAGCGGCCGCGCTGCGCGAGCGTCTGCACGCCTACGCCGCGCACTGCAAGGGCATCGTGGCGCGCGGCATCTCGCCCGACCTCAAGGAGGAGGTATGTACCGCACGCGTGTGTATGTCAGTGCCACGGGAGCGGCCGCGCTGCGCGAGCGTCTGCACGCCTACGCCGCGCACTGCAAGGGCATCGTGGCGCGCGGCATCTCGCCCGACCTCAAGGAGGAGGTATGTACCGCACGCGTGTGTATGTCAGTGCCACGGGAGCGGCCGCGCTGCGCGAGCGTCTGCACGCCTACGCCGCGCACTGCAAGGGCATCGTGGCGCGCGGCATCTCGCCCGACCTCAAGGAGGAGGTATGTACCGCACGCGTGTGTATGTCAGTGCCACGGGAGCGGCCGCGCTGCGCGAGCGTCTGCACGCCTACGCCGCGCACTGCAAGGGCATCGTGGCGCGCGGCATCTCGCCCGACCTCAAGGAGGAGGTATGTACCGCACGCGTGTGTATGTCAGTGCCACGGGAGCGGCCGCGCTGCGCGAGCGTCTGCACGCCTACGCCGCGCACTGCAAGGGCATCGTGGCGCGCGGCATCTCGCCCGACCTCAAGGAGGAGGTATGTACCGCACGCGTGTGTATGTCAGTGCCACGGGAGCGGCCGCGCTGCGCGAGCGTCTGCACGCCTACGCCGCGCACTGCAAGGGCATCGTGGCGCGCGGCATCTCGCCCGACCTCAAGGAGGAGGTATGTACCGCACGCGTGTGTATGTCAGTGCCACGGGAGCGGCCGCGCTGCGCGAGCGTCTGCACGCCTACGCCGCGCACTGCAAGGGCATCGTGGCGCGCGGCATCTCGCCCGACCTCAAGGAGGAGGTATGTACCGCACGCGTGTGTATGTCAGTGCCACGGGAGCGGCCGCGCTGCGCGAGCGTCTGCACGCCTACGCCGCGCACTGCAAGGGCATCGTGGCGCGCGGCATCTCGCCCGACCTCAAGGAGGAGGTATGTACCGCACGCGTGTGTATGTCAGTGCCACGGGAGCGGCCGCGCTGCGCGAGCGTCTGCACGCCTACGCCGCGCACTGCAAGGGCATCGTGGCGCGCGGCATCTCGCCCGACCTCAAGGAGGAGGTATGTACCGCACGCGTGTGTATGTCAGTGCCACGGGAGCGGCCGCGCTGCGCGAGCGTCTGCACGCCTACGCCGCGCACTGCAAGGGCATCGTGGCGCGCGGCATCTCGCCCGACCTCAAGGAGGAGGTATGTACCGCACGCGTGTGTATGTCAGTGCCACGGGAGCGGCCGCGCTGCGCGAGCGTCTGCACGCCTACGCCGCGCACTGCAAGGGCATCGTGGCGCGCGGCATCTCGCCCGACCTCAAGGAGGAGGTATGTACCGCACGCGTGTGTATGTCAGTGCCACGGGAGCGGCCGCGCTGCGCGAGCGTCTGCACGCCTACGCCGCGCACTGCAAGGGCATCGTGGCGCGCGGCATCTCGCCCGACCTCAAGGAGGAGGTATGTACCGCACGCGTGTGTATGTCAGTGCCACGGGAGCGGCCGCGCTGCGCGAGCGTCTGCACGCCTACGCCGCGCACTGCAAGGGCATCGTGGCGCGCGGCATCTCGCCCGACCTCAAGGAGGAGGTATGTACCGCACGCGTGTGTATGTCAGTGCCACGGGAGCGGCCGCGCTGCGCGAGCGTCTGCACGCCTACGCCGCGCACTGCAAGGGCATCGTGGCGCGCGGCATCTCGCCCGACCTCAAGGAGGAGGTATGTACCGCACGCGTGTGTATGTCAGTGCCACGGGAGCGGCCGCGCTGCGCGAGCGTCTGCACGCCTACGCCGCGCACTGCAAGGGCATCGTGGCGCGCGGCATCTCGCCCGACCTCAAGGAGGAGGTATGTACCGCACGCGTGTGTATGTCAGTGCCACGGGAGCGGCCGCGCTGCGCGAGCGTCTGCACGCCTACGCCGCGCACTGCAAGGGCATCGTGGCGCGCGGCATCTCGCCCGACCTCAAGGAGGAGGTATGTACCGCACGCGTGTGTATGTCAGTGCCACGGGAGCGGCCGCGCTGCGCGAGCGTCTGCACGCCTACGCCGCGCACTGCAAGGGCATCGTGGCGCGCGGCATCTCGCCCGACCTCAAGGAGGAGGTATGTACCGCACGCGTGTGTATGTCAGTGCCACGGGAGCGGCCGCGCTGCGCGAGCGTCTGCACGCCTACGCCGCGCACTGCAAGGGCATCGTGGCGCGCGGCATCTCGCCCGACCTCAAGGAGGAGGTATGTACCGCACGCGTGTGTATGTCAGTGCCACGGGAGCGGCCGCGCTGCGCGAGCGTCTGCACGCCTACGCCGCGCACTGCAAGGGCATCGTGGCGCGCGGCATCTCGCCCGACCTCAAGGAGGAGGTATGTACCGCACGCGTGTGTATGTCAGTGCCACGGGAGCGGCCGCGCTGCGCGAGCGTCTGCACGCCTACGCCGCGCACTGCAAGGGCATCGTGGCGCGCGGCATCTCGCCCGACCTCAAGGAGGAGGTATGTACCGCACGCGTGTGTATGTCAGTGCCACGGGAGCGGCCGCGCTGCGCGAGCGTCTGCACGCCTACGCCGCGCACTGCAAGGGCATCGTGGCGCGCGGCATCTCGCCCGACCTCAAGGAGGAGGTATGTACCGCACGCGTGTGTATGTCAGTGCCACGGGAGCGGCCGCGCTGCGCGAGCGTCTGCACGCCTACGCCGCGCACTGCAAGGGCATCGTGGCGCGCGGCATCTCGCCCGACCTCAAGGAGGAGGTATGTACCGCACGCGTGTGTATGTCAGTGCCACGGGAGCGGCCGCGCTGCGCGAGCGTCTGCACGCCTACGCCGCGCACTGCAAGGGCATCGTGGCGCGCGGCATCTCGCCCGACCTCAAGGAGGAGGTATGTACCGCACGCGTGTGTATGTCAGTGCCACGGGAGCGGCCGCGCTGCGCGAGCGTCTGCACGCCTACGCCGCGCACTGCAAGGGCATCGTGGCGCGCGGCATCTCGCCCGACCTCAAGGAGGAGGTATGTACCGCACGCGTGTGTATGTCAGTGCCACGGGAGCGGCCGCGCTGCGCGAGCGTCTGCACGCCTACGCCGCGCACTGCAAGGGCATCGTGGCGCGCGGCATCTCGCCCGACCTCAAGGAGGAGGTATGTACCGCACGCGTGTGTATGTCAGTGCCACGGGAGCGGCCGCGCTGCGCGAGCGTCTGCACGCCTACGCCGCGCACTGCAAGGGCATCGTGGCGCGCGGCATCTCGCCCGACCTCAAGGAGGAGGTATGTACCGCACGCGTGTGTATGTCAGTGCCACGGGAGCGGCCGCGCTGCGCGAGCGTCTGCACGCCTACGCCGCGCACTGCAAGGGCATCGTGGCGCGCGGCATCTCGCCCGACCTCAAGGAGGAGGTATGTACCGCACGCGTGTGTATGTCAGTGCCATGGGAGCGGCCGCGCTGCGCGAGCGTCTGCACGCCTACATGGCATGGCTGACAGTGCAAGGCACCTGTTTCCGAGCTGTTTTTCTCATGTTTTAGTTCAAAAGGTTGTATACGCCACTGCCACCTGATCATAATATGGGAGGTCGTAAAGTAAAAAAATGACGCTAAATGGTCGGACTTTAATCGCTTGCAGGCCTACACGTCGCTGTGCGACCTGCTGATCCTGTTCGCGGAGCACCTGAGCCTGCTGCACCACCCGGGCGAGCCCGACATGCGCACGCTGGTGCTGGAGCCTGACGCCGCGCTCTGCGACATGCTCAACGCCTTCATCCAGGAGTTCGTCTTCGTGCACCACAACTACGGTAAGCTCACCGGTCCGTCACACGCGCGCAACTTTGCAGCTCACGACTTATTTACATATATGGAGAAATTTCACAGACTTGATAAGCATCGACATGTAATCATGAGAGCAAAAAAAATAACAATAAAATAAAAAAAATATTTTAAATAATAGTATATTTCATTACAAGTGCGGAAAGGCTGTCATTGCAAAGAGTTCCGACAAATGTCTACCCGAGCCGAGGCGCAGCCGAAGGCGAGGGTTGACAGTCGGAACAAGTTGCAATGACGGTTCCGCAGGTGTACTGAACGACTATTTTTAATACAGTTGCGAAAAAATGAAGCAATTTAATAAAATAATAAAAAACAGTATTGCTTTTTTCTCTTCTCTCCACGCAATAAATTAGTCGTATGTGGATATGTAACGTGTAATGTTCTCCGAAGCATTTTGTGCAATTATACTGAGTTCCGGTGGTGTTAATTAAAAAAAAATAGGGTCGTTCTTCTTCACCCATTTGGTAGGCAAAGGGAACTATCCATACAGCTTAGTCTTCAGTATATTTTTTTTATTGATATGAAATGAAAATGAAATTTAATGAGATGAAATGAAACCTAACCTAACTCATTCAATTAAATCATTAAATCTGATATTGAAATAAATTAGTAGCTTCTTTTTAGAAATATACGTATTTGTATGAATCACAAAAACTCTTTAATAAAAACTTCATGGTTTTTTTTTTTATAGACATTATTTTGACAGTTGGGAAAGAGAACGCACGAGTTCGGGAAAGGTAAAAAAAAAGCACTAGTATGTAATAGCCCACATCCCGAACGCTATACGTCCCTGCAATACACCACTTTTTGAGCAACTGTATTAAAAAAGTCGTTTTTCGTGTCTGTCCACGCGGATTTTTCTCTAAACATGTTTGAAAATTCGAGAATTAGCTTGAAAACCTTTTTTGAGATGAATAGAAAATACTGTACTGGTCAAATACATGCGAGCAGCGACCGGCAATGTTTGTAGTACGAGAACCCATGACCGACATCTTTGCCTCGTCGTTCTTCAACCAAAACCTTATAAAATGTATATTGATACATGTCACGTGTGTGAAGTTTAGCAGCTAATAAAGTTGAACCTTGTGAACTCCGTGATGTAATATAACTACGAAATAGATTGTCCTTGTTCATTTATTTGTAATTTATTTTAAGTTCATCCACAAAACATTAGTTGAAATAAGAAACTGATAATAACAATATTGGAGTTATGAATAATACTGTTGAAGTTAGCTTTATTTTATACTGTGACAAGTATGTCATGAGTTCTCGCAACTTGTCCCGCTGCCTGCCGCGCTGGGAGGCGCTATTGTTTGTGACTTATTCATTTTAAGACCACTACTGTTTGGCTATTTCCACACGTTGGCAATGTCTCTGTAAACCGAGTAAATTCTGTCGGCACGTGTGAAAGCTTCCACACTGGTCACTGACCCACACTCGCCCGCGCAGTCACGTCGTTACCTACTCCACAGTGAGCTAGCGGTGCGCGGTGCCAGACGGATGCACACTTGTTGCCTCTCGGAAGGTGGTACAATCACGAGCACTAATATGTCAACACTTGGCAACTACCAATTGCGATTTTTTGACGAAATAACGAATGCAACGTTGAAATACTACACTTACATAAACCTATGGGTTCGAAAATACTATGTTCCTAATAATATCGCCTTGTGTATGTTCCTAATAATCGCCTTTGAACAAAGCTAAGCGTATACATACTTATGCTCGTGACTGTACACGTAGTAGCGGAACGTTTCTTAAGTCTGAGAACATTACATTACAACTTGTGTGAACATTACCCTTGTGTGAACATTACACTTTACCGAACAGCAAGGGCTATGTTACAAATATTCTGTTTGTGTGCATTAGTTTATTCATCCGAATGAAAGTTCCAACTGAGGGATGAGGTGAATAAAACGAATATGAAACGACTGACAGCCAGACGTGGTAGTGTGATAGTGAACACTAGTCTTGGACGGGTGGATGTTGATGTGAGGCTCGTGCACATTTTGGGGTGTTTTTCTAAATTGGGTTTGTGCATTAATTTGTACAGTAGTTTTATGGTGTGGTGCACTTTTTGGGTATCAGGATTAAATGAAAGTTTGTATTAGGACGAGCCTTGTGAATTGCTATCTGAATATTATAAAACGTAAGCATTTTCTTAAATAAAACACAAATGACTAAAAAATGTGTCATATTATAAAGCAGTTGATGTAGCTCGTGAATATATTATGATCTGCATGCAACACGGTAGGTACATAAATGAATGCGACCGTGTTGCAGCAGACTGCTCACTTGTACTGTACGTGAAGGAGAGAAAAAATATGCATTATTAACGTAACGTCCACGAGTCGGTCGTAACAGAAGCGACGGTGCCGCGTCCGCGTAGCGCACAGTGCCGGGTGTGTCGCACTGCCGCTGTGACGTCACGACGAGCGGCGCGGCAGTCGCGTTGTGAGGGCGATGCGATAACGGTGTGGTGTATTGTGTTGCATGTGACGCGGCGTGCGCGGCGGGCCGTCTGTCCGAACTATCCGACGCCGGTAAGCCAGTTGTCCGCACTCGTATCGCACTAGTTGACACCGTCGGCGTATTTTACCTTAGTAATGGCGCGAGCCCGCCGGGCCGCGGGGGGCGGGCCGGCGGGCCGGCGGGCCGGCGGGCGGGAGTCGCCGCCGCGCTACAATAATGCATATTTTTGTCTCGACGCGACGGGCGGACGTCTCACGCGTTTCGTGCACTCGTTGTGTGTATCACTTAACATTACTAAGGGAAAATTGTCGCGCCCGCTTCGTACACGCAATCCGACACCGATGGCGAATACACGTACCTTGTAGGCGGGTCAACGTAGGTGATACGTTCATGGAATCTGCACTGTTACATTTTGCAGGTTATCTTTGCGAAAGTAACTACAATACAGGCGCAATTATACAGGGTGTTACAAAACTACCCGTAAAGCCGAAAGGAGGTTAAATGGGGCCTTATAAGGAGTCCATTCACATTTTTTAAGAACCGTAGTAACGCTGTATAACATACCCCAAAAAACTAAAAAAATATTATTATTTTCATTGATGTGCAAACCCTATTTCAGTAAAATTAAAGAGTAAACTACGCAGAATGTACCTACATTTCTACCTAATTCGCGGAACGACACAATTCGAATCAGTTGTAGGATATCGATTAGAAGATTTGTAATTGACAACATATTGTTTTTTCCAACTTGACATTTTTTGAAGCCAGTACTTGAGTATAATGCATCCTTGTATTGAGGTAGCAAACATTTATGAATGAAAAATAGAAAAACTATTAAAGTAGACAATTATTATGTAAAATAGGTACGTAGGCCTTTCTGTTAAATAATCTGGTTCCCTGACATGACAGCTTACTAGGATTGACAAAATTTTTGACTTTGATAATTAATTATATTTTTTACGGGGTATTTTGTAACACGTTGTATAAGTGACTACGAAACTGATAGTGTTGAAAAACGTCAGAATGATGTTGTACAATGATGTCGGTATTCGCTCGCGGTATCGAACTGCGGTATAATTCTATTAACACACTTGACGAGTTTTGTGATTTGAGCATGTTTTGTGCAGTGTATTATTATTTTGCATTCCATATAATTTTATAGTGATGAAATACAAAGTTATGAGAAAAGCTAAGAATTAACAAAATGAAGCGACATGCAGCTTGTACTAAACTGCGGTCTGTGGGACTTTGTGCAACTAATCGTGAAGAGGAAAGGATCATGTAATCGAGCTTATTTTGTTTCCTATACGTAGTCCGTAGTGCCTGCATGGTTCATAGTTAACACGAATATCTCAAGCTGTGCCACTTTTGAAACATGCCATTTAAAATATTCAAATAATTGTCTAAAAAAAACAATAGAAGATAAATCTTGGCGTCAACTTGAGGTTAACTATGTGATGTTTTAGTGTCTAAAGAGTTTCTTACCTGCAGAAGTATTTCTGTGTAAACAGTCCAGCCTAAGCGTGGTCAAGCATACATAATATATTAGAAAGGCACTAAAGCGTTACTTATTTTTTGTTTTGCATAAAATTGTGAGTGCTATGCAGAGGGACACAGGTGTTAATATGCGGTGCACGTTGCAGACGGTCAAGACGAGAGACGTATCGAGGAGCTGCACAAGCGTCGGAACTTCCTAGCGGCCTACTGCAAGCTCATCGTGTACAACGTGGCGCCCGTGCGACGCGCCGCCGACGTCTTCAAGCACTACATCAAGGTACGCGACTACACCACTACACGACGACACGACTACACCACTACACGACGACACGACTACACCACTACACGACGACACGACTACACCACTACACGACGACACGACTACACCACTACACGACGACACGACTACACCACTACACGACGACACGACTACACCACTACACGACTACACCACTACACGACGACACGACTACACCACTACACGACGACACGACTACACCACTACACGACGACACGACTACACCACTACACGACGACACGACTACACCACTACACGACGACACGACTACACCACTACACGACGACACGACTACACCACTACACGACTACACCACTACACGACGACACGACTACACCACTACACGACGACACGACTACACCACTACACGACGACACGACTACACCACTACACGACGACACGACTACACCACTACACGACTACACCACTACACGACGACACGACTACACCACTACACGACGACACGACTACACCACTACACGACTACACCACTACACGACGACACGACTACACCACTACACGACGACACGACTACACCACTACACGACTACACCACTACACGACGACACGACTACACCACTATACGACGACACGACTACACGACTACTGCAAGCTCATCAATCATCAATAATCATCATCGTCGTGTACAACGTAAAAAAAAGTAGCCTATATGTTAAACCATGGTGTCAGCTGCCTCCATACATAATTTTATCAAAATTGGTCTAGCCGTTTGAGCGTGAAGAAGTAACAACCATATAACACACATACACACACACACACACACACCTGTTTGTACAGACACCCTTACGAGGACCTTGTTAGTCCTAGAACGAACCGAGGACCCTCCAAAAAACTGGTTTAGATACCTCCTAGGCCTTTTAGAATAAGATAGAAAGAGACAGGTGAGTAAATCTATAGTGATGAGCTTATTGGGATAATGCTATCTCAACATTTTTCTGTATGAATTTCGGCTATCATACTGAGGACCTGAAATACACAGCTAAATGTAGTCAGCGATGCACATACGAGGACTTTGTGTAAGCCAACCGAGGACCTCTTACGTAAGCCCTGCGACGTCCTTCCGAGGACGTATTTTTACACAATATTTCTTATAGCTTGTACAAAGTGCGGACGTTGTGTTAGACTTTATATCACTAAACCGAGGACAGTTTTTCGCGTAGAACTTGTACAAACCGAGGACCTGGAAAATACCTACCTACCTACCGAAAACATTTTACGTGTAAGATAATAATCAATGTTCCGATTTATTTCTTACACACTTTTTCTAAAATGAAGTACTAAGCGAGGACGAGTCGGTCTTTACGTTTGTCAGCGCTTCTCAAAGGATTATTTATCAAAGAGAGCCGAAACTAACGGCTTTATTTTGTTAAACACTCGTGATTGTTGCTTTTAACGTAAACAAAAACCCAGAATTCGATCCTTATCGGCGACACTATCGAATGGTGTAATAATACAGTGTTTTTTTCACCCTGTATATATAAAAGGAGAAACTGACTGACTGACTGACATATCAACGCACAGCCGAAACTACTGGGTCTAGGAATGTGATTTTAGACATTACGGACGCTTTTAACGTTCTGCATTGTTCTCACGTGCATAATTTTTAATATGAATGATCTAAACAAGATTTTGTAACCATATTATTTTGATTTAAAAGAGTGTCCATGGAGTTTCTTGCCCGTTCTTCTCCTACGCTTTGGAATGGGCAACTAGCTTCATCTTTCTGATTCTGACTGACCGACCCCTTGACAATTCAAAAGTGCCTGTAATTGGTTTGAGTTGAGTTTGAGATTGTGAAATTTTGCACACGGCTTCCTTTTATAATGTAGGGAAGCACTAAGAAGGGGTTTTTGGAAATTCAACCTTTAAGGGGGTGAAAACGGGGGATTTCGTTTGTATGAAAAATCTTATTC
The DNA here is from genome assembly GCA_948474745.1 of Oligia latruncula. Taxonomy (NCBI): domain Eukaryota; kingdom Metazoa; phylum Arthropoda; class Insecta; order Lepidoptera; family Noctuidae; genus Oligia; species Oligia latruncula. Next base: position 19,047,317 of record OX419695.1, on the reverse strand, counting down.
CTTAAGTTAAATGAAACTTGGCTTAAATACTTATCTAAGTAAATTATGAAGTTTGGCATTTTTTGTTTTTTGTTTTTCTAAACTACCCCCTAAAGGGGGATTGTGGAGTGTCGAAATTTGTATGGAAGATTTTTAACTCGCGGTCCGATTAACTCGAAACTCAGTATTTATACTTAAGACCAAAAATAAAAAATAACGTGTAAGTATCAGAGTTTTTCGAAAATCTACCCCCAACGGGGTGAAAAGGGGTAGTTAATTATACAGGCAAGGATTTTACTGCGTGGTTTGAATAACTCGAAAATTGGTATTGAATAAATAAATAATGAACATAATAATATCCCAAACAATTTTTCGGAATTCCACCCCTGTGGGGGTGAAGAGCAAGAATACAGTTTATATAAATAAATAAATAAAAACTTTATTTTCAGGCTACTATGGCCCATAGATAAATACCTTACAGAGTTTACAGACGAACATATATATTATAATAGTACAATGTGTGTTATTGTATAAACTTAAAACTATGTTAGTAAAACTCACTTCACTCGAGCACTGTCTTTGTGCGATCGTGTGGCACTTGTCCGCGGAAGCGACGGAACATTACACCTAGCGGCCAAAAGTCCTCTGCCATAACGAGGTGCAGGTAGCATGTAGGTACTCGCACCACGAACGCCTTGAAGTTGACGTTGCGGCGCGATTCAAGCAACTGCACTCTCGGCCTGTACTTGGTCCTTTGGCACACGTACTCCACGATGTCCGCGGCCTTAGTGGTATAATGTAGGCGGGAAATATATACGGGAGTGTTCGGCTGGGCGGCTCGAACAGGGATGTCGGGCTTGATAGGAGCTGTGCCGCAGCGGTTCTTGTTGGTTCTTTGTCGGCGCTTCTTCCTCTGCACCGTCACAAAACCATCATCATCAGCCCGGTTCGATGCCTTTTCAGGCAGGGCTTCTTTGCGGGAGCGTGAAAAATCTTATTTATTTGGTTAATAAACTTGAAACTAAAGGGAGATTGGGGGTGTAAAATTTTGTATGCAAGAATTTTAACGCGTGGTTCAATTAATTCGAAACTCATTATGTAAGACCAAAATAATTATTAAAGTATATCAGGGTTTTTAGAAAATCTACCCCTAACGGGGTGAAGAGGGATCAATTTCTTAGGGGAGTATTTTATTACGTGGCTTGATAGGATAATTGGTATAAATAATCTTTAAGTTAAGCTATAGAAACATCGCAGATGATTTTTCAAAACTACACCCCTATGGGGATAAAATATTTTTAGTAGCCATGTTTATAATCACGTCTAAACTTGCTATGGAGTATCTTAATTTGACAGGACTAAACTAATATTTATCTTCTGTCCTTTTCTTAATGAAATATAAAGAAAGAGATGCACTGAACTTAAATTTAGTTTAGTTTGTGAACAAGGGAATCGGCGCCATTAAGTTATTAAGTTTGCATGCTTCCCAAATTATTTTGATCTCACTTGATAATATTTCTTTGTTGTTTTCTAACTAAGCATTGTGCTATGAAAAATTTCATGTTAAGTTTTTAGCCCAAATTATGTCGATATCTTTTAATTATGGTTTCTTTACTTAAGTCTTTTTGTTTGAGTCGTTTTCTATTAACTGATAAGTAAGTTTCATAACCATGCTTCTCAAAGATGTTATTGCAACGTGATTATTATTTCTTTATGTAGACCGTTGGTAAAAGTTTGATAAATAATTTGTTTCATTTTAAAATAAACCTACTTTTATTTCAGTAAAGTTTATGACGTGGTTTCCTTTAGTACGTTCATGTTCTGCATTTCTTTGTAGTTTATATTTGTTTCAAATCTTGCTGCAGACATTTCACCTAGGAAGGCATTTGTATTCTTTATGAAAAGCACACGTATTTAGCTAGTATGACAATACAATATTTTATGGTGCAAATCATAATGTTGTATAATATAAGCGGGCCTAAGTACTTAGCACATACTGCAGAAGAAGCCTGATTATTCCTCGTGCACCTAGTAGCTACCAACGATTTGTTTAAGGATTCAGTCTACCTTCGATTTTCTCCTTCATAATTTTATTTCAATGATAGCATATAATTTGTCTTCTACACACAAGGAAAACTGTCGAAACGAGGACTAGAATACACACTGTTCGGAAAATCTAGCAAACCGAGGTCTTAAATACACATTGTCTGGAAAAGCTACCTAACCGAGGTCTTTTGTGTTAAAGTTAACACATAGGTCCTCGGATAATACTACAAACGTGAAATGAGTGTAAAGAGTCTGTGTATGAGGCGACAGTGGCACCATCTGGTGGATACACAAAGTCTGTGTAAGATTATGAATAATCTTGATCAAACCGAGGTTCGGACAACTTTTTCGTATTAAGTATATAGAAAGACTCAAAATCGCTTGCAGAATACGAATCTTTGGTCAAGTCAAACCGAGGACCCTCGAAAAGGTCCTCGCTTTGAAAAGGTCCTCGGTCGTGCCTTGTGTATTCATACGCACGTCCTCGGATGGTACTTAAAACAAACACACACACACCCCCACTTTCGCCTTTATAACATTAGTCTGATTAAACTCGGTTTTCGTCTCTATCTGTATGACCGCGTTATTCTTTTAAATTACCCAACGGGTCTCGATGCGATTTTCACGAAGTTCACTATCATTTATAGAATGTATTCCGGAAGGTTTGTACGTATAAAACATTAACATACATTAAGGGGTTTATTTATAAACGATGATCAAAGTTAAGTTAAGTTCAAACGTCAAAAATGTATGGTTAAACAGAGCGATCACTTGAATAAAGGAGTTAATGGCGAAATCTCGATGTTTTGTCAAGTCGTAAAAACAGGGGGAAGAGGTCACTAATCCCTGCCGGGTCAGCGGGATTGTCCGAAACGGTTACCGCTGGCCCGGAACATAAAGGGCTAAGGAAGGAACACGGGTGGGTTTTAGTCAATAAGAGTCTGACTCTCTCTTCCGCTCAACCCAGAGCGGGAGGGGTCATTTAATGATTTCCCATCCGAAAAAAAAAGCGGTCTCTATATCGATGAAACACAAATAGCGTTTATTCGTGTACCTCTTCATCCGATTCTGCTCGTCCCGAACTATTTAAATTCTGTTCTCAAAGTAAATAAAATTAGACTCGTTTTCGTTCGAAACAGAAAGTTATTTTTTTTTTAGTAAATTTTCGGTCAGTTTTCATTGCGGCGGCCAAGTCTGTCCTTAATAAAAAAGTAAGTTTGGAGTCTCGTTTCCTGCGAAACGTGCGGGAAAAGTTTAGGGGGCTTGCCGGACGCTACGCAACGCTACGCTACGCTACGATAGCTCGTTCGTGTTGCAGTGCTACAACGACTACGGCGACATCATCAAGGCCACGCTGAGCAAGGCGCGCGAGATCAACAAGCTGAGCTGCGCGCTCGCCATGCAGCTGGCCATGCAGGCGCTGTTCGCCGACATGCTGCGCCGCCACGCGCATGCGCATCGCGCGCTGCCCGAGATGCTCGAGCTCAAGGTGCGTTCTGGGAACTAATGCATTTGTTGTGTCTATTCCCTTTTTGTATTCAATTCAATTATACTATTATTTTTCAATTATCTTAGACGAAAAATCTTAACAAGACAAGAAAGAGGCGGAAGCTCTGTTCCGTACCGGCCCGAGTGAACACTGACGAGTTCACTCGGGCCAGTCAATAAAGGCAAGTCAAGATGAGGAACAAAACTTTTCCCGGGAGATAGGGTCCGTGGAGTCGCTACTGCCCAGCAGCTCGCCACTCGCTGCCCTGCAGGTTTCTGTATCTCTCTGTCTGGCTCCTCACCCTAGACCTGTTCCGGCAAAGAATACTCCACAGGCCCAGAGTTCAGGAGCGCGCAAGCCCCACCACGACGTCAACCTAGAGATACGGCGGTGGGGTTATTATTATTTAATTTCCTATATTTAATTAAATACATATAAATTATATCCATACTAATATTATATATTATTTTGCGAAAGTGTGTCTGTCTGTCTGTTACCTCTTCACGCTTAAACCGCTGAACCGATTTAGATGAAATTTGGTGTAGAGATAGTTGATAATTTATGCGGGTGAAACCGCGGGCGCTGCTAGTTTTTATTAATATTAGAATACTAGCAGCGCCTCGCGGTTTCACCCGCATAAGTGTCGATCCCGTGGGAATATCGGGATTAAGACTATCCTATATCCTTTCCCGGGACTCAAACTATCCTATATCCTTTCCCGGGACTCAAACTATCTCTATACCAAATTTCATCTAAATCGGTTAAGCGGTTTAAGCGTGAAGAGGTAACAGACAGACACACTTTCGCATTTATAATAGTATGGATTAGTATGGATAAAAAATATAAAAACATTTTCAACACACTTGCTCGTAAAGTAGCTCTTATTGAACCGCTTTTAGGTCCATAATGGCGTGTATTACGAACGCGTGCTTTTTCTTTACTTTAATCCACTTGTGCTGTAATACCACAGATAACTATTTACTAGTCGGAGATGCGCGCTTTTTTAATCTCATCAAAGAAACTTCATGCCAAAAGAAATCCGCGGTCTATATTTCACTTTTTTTTTTAAATAGTCTGGATTGTCATATTTATTTACCTTAAGGTGAATGCGCAGGGATCACGGACAATTTAAGGTGAATGCCATCGCAGTGGTAGACCGCGAAATTCAAATTTTCTTAGGTTTTTTGCAATTTTCAGGTCGGTGTCAGGTTGTATCTTGATCAAAATATGATTTGCGGCTATAACAGGTATCTCTTTACAGAATTAGAATCATTAATACATCTTTCTAAGTTAGATTTGTTCCTTAAGAACAAATCTTTTATGGAAAAAAGTTCTTAAGGAACAAATCTTACTTAAGGATTCAATCCTAATGACTATAATTCTGTAAATACATATATATTATAGGTAGTCGCGAATCATATTTGATCAAGATACAACCTGATATATAATAAGGTGAATACCTTAAATTAGTCCGTGGTCTCTTCCGAAACCAAACGGAAAAGACCCTGACTGGCGTTCTATTATTGCGGATTCTCACTGAACGAATGTATATTTCTCTATGCCAATAGTACTTTCTAATTCCATACTAAATACACTACAATTTGACGTACGACAACGCTATTACGATCAGTCTAAACATTAGCTATAATTTTTTTTTTCTATAGGCTGTTTAACGGTTTTGTCAGTGCCAAAGACTAATATATTTAAAAGGAGAGTCAATGCTGCGCGCGCATCGCTATTGCTGGCTAGCACGTCGCGCGGGAAAACAAAACTAGCGCGCCATTTTCCATACAAGTTAATATTTAACAATACATTTTTTTTTCCTCGCGAGTGTGTTGAAAAACGTCGTATGAAACGCGTGTGAATTAATCAATACACTCGGCTTTCTTATCGCTCTCGCCTGCGGCTCGCGCGAATAATATCGCCTCGAGTATAATGATCAACATAGCACACATGTATCATAATGTACTATTAAAAATATAAAAAATAGTAGCCCACCAGTATCGGGAACAGAGTCCAAGCTACCGGCGGCGGTCAGGGCTCCAGAGAGAGGAACCTCTTGACAATGCGGGCCGTGTTCAGAAGTACCACTTTCTGATTCAAGCCTTTGATCCAGCTGCCCATTAGCCATCACGACTATCGGCACAATGATAGCTGAGTCCACATCCCACTTGTCCACAACTCTCTCGACTTTCACTTTTCTCGGCTTTCACGAGCTGCTCATCATGCGGGACGGCTATGTCAACAGTCATTGCGCGCCGCTCGGCGTATATGTATAGGTTGGGTATATTCCGGGTGGGCCGTGCCCATCCTAGAAGGGTCTGGTGACCACCCTAGGATGTTTGGGGACCTATTCAAAATTCTAAGCTGGATATTTACATAATATAACTTAACACAAAAGCAATCAATTAAATAATCCACCAAGACAAACTTATTATTACCTACATCAATCAATCAATCAACAACAACCTAATGGAGGTGTTGTCCTGACTTAGTTAAGACAATAATTTCAAAAAATTTGGAAAATCCAAGAGTGCATGACTCATAATGCTCATTTGATTGTATAAATAACCTCCGTTTTTTTGAAGTCGGTAAAAAACAATAGATATAAAATCAAAATTCATTTATTCAAACTAGGCTGAGAATCAGCACTTTTCGAACGTCAAAATTACAAAAGACAGTCCCCCAAAATGCCCGCCCTTCATCCTTCATCACTTCCTAGTGCTTTCGCGGGAGAAGGAGTGGCGCAACAAACTGTCCAGCAGCACAGCTGTCTGTTCAGTTAGAAAATACTTGATTGTATACAATACTAGATATGCAAAGTTATTAACATTATAGGACACAGAACATTAAAATTAATTATTTACCATATGTCAGCTAGCCACGCCAATAAATAAAAACTATACATACTCAAGCAGAAAATAGTAAATCAAAATTAAAAATGTAAACAAAAACTTACTACCTAAATAAAACCCTCCAGGTATAAATATTATATTAGTTAGTTTTTATTAATCATAATTAATCTACTTTGAATAAAAGAGCCATTTTCAATAGGTCTCCTCATACGGGTGAAAAGAATCTATAAAAAAAAAGACTCCATTAATTGATTTTTTCGTAAGCTACAATGTTTTCAGGTTTCACACTTGATTGGCGGGTTTTTTTTTAGAAATACTTTGATGTTTTTAGTTTCTACTGCATTCAATCAATTTTTGAAAAGCACAGAAGTAATCTTTATTAAAATATCTATACAATGGTGTATAAATTTAGTAGGTTTTGTGTACTAGCAGGAGTATAACAATAGAAACAGTTGCAGAAAGGAGGCAAAAAAAAATTTTGATCGTAAAACACTTTAATGCTTCGCATTATGAGTCGTGCAACAGACGAAAATATAAAATACTCGACTGTACAACACCACTAAACAACTATCTCAGTAGGCACTAATGATGGTATTTTAATTTGTGGGCTCGTTATGTGTCAGGAGCTAGCGAAGCGTTTCTCGGTGATGTTCGGGCTGGACGCGGTGAAGAACCGCGAGGCGCTGACTGCACTGCACCGCGCCGGCATCGGCTTCGCGGCGCTGGAGCAGTCCCCGCACGCGCCGCCGCCGCACGTACTGTTCCTGGAGCCGCTGGCCGAGTTCAGCAACAAGCTGCTGCGCCAGGACAAGCGCCAGGTGCTCAAGGTGAGCGTGTGTTCCTGGAGCCGCTGGCCGAGTTCAGCAACAAGCTGCTGCGCCAGGACAAGCGCCAGGTGCTCAAGGTGAGCGTGTGTTCCTGGAGCCGCTGGCAGAGTTCAGCAACAAGCTGCTGCGCCAGGACAAGCGCCAGGTGCTCAAGGTGAGCGTGTGTTCCTGGAGCCGCTGGCCGAGTTCAGCAACAAGCTGCTGCGCCAGGACAAGCGCCAGGTGCTCAAGGTGAGCGTGTGTTCCTGGAGCCGCTGGCCGAGTTCAGCAACAAGCTGCTGCGCCAGGACAAGCGCCAGGTGCTCAAGGTGAGCGTGTGTTCCTGGAGCCGCTGGCCGAGTTCAGCAACAAGCTGCTGCGCCAGGACAAGCGCCAGGTGCTCAAGGTGAGCGTGTGTTCCTGGAGCCGCTGGCCGAGTTCAGCAACAAGCTGCTGCGCCAGGACAAGCGCCAGGTGCTCAAGGTGAGCGTGTGTTCCTGGAGCCGCTGGCCGAGTTCAGCAACAAGCTGCTGCGCCAGGACAAGCGCCAGGTGCTCAAGGTGAGCGTGTGTTCCTGGAGCCGCTGGCCGAGTTCAGCAACAAGCTGCTGCGCCAGGACAAGCGCCAGGTGCTCAAGGTGAGCGTGTGTTCCTGGAGCCGCTGGCCGAGTTCAGCAACAAGCTGCTGCGCCAGGACAAGCGCCAGGTGCTCAAGGTGAGCGTGTGTTCCTGGAGCCGCTGGCCGAGTTCAGCAACAAGCTGCTGCGCCAGGACAAGCGCCAGGTGCTCAAGGTGAGCGTGTGTTCCTGGAGCCGCTGGCCGAGTTCAGCAACAAGCTGCTGCGCCAGGACAAGCGCCAGGTGCTCAAGGTGAGCGTGTGTTCCTGGAGCCGCTGGCCGAGTTCAGCAACAAGCTGCTGCGCCAGGACAAGCGCCAGGTGCTCAAGGTGAGCGTGTGTTCCTGGAGCCGCTGGCCGAGTTCAGCAACAAGCTGCTGCGCCAGGACAAGCGCCAGGTGCTCAAGGTGAGCGTGTGTTCCTGGAGCCGCTGGCCGAGTTCAGCAACAAGCTGCTGCGCCAGGACAAGCGCCAGGTGCTCAAGGTGAGCGTGTGTTCCTGGAGCCGCTGGCCGAGTTCAGCAACAAGCTGCTGCGCCAGGACAAGCGCCAGGTGCTCAAGGTGAGCGTGTGTTCCTGGAGCCGCTGGCCGAGTTCAGCAACAAGCTGCTGCGCCAGGACAAGCGCCAGGTGCTCAAGGTGAGCGTGTGTTCCTGGAGCCGCTGGCCGAGTTCAGCAACAAGCTGCTGCGCCAGGACAAGCGCCAGGTGCTCAAGGTGAGCGTGTGTTCCTGGAGCCGCTGGCCGAGTTCAGCAACAAGCTGCTGCGCCAGGACAAGCGCCAGGTGCTCAAGGTGAGCGTGTGTTCCTGGAGCCGCTGGCCGAGTTCAGCAACAAGCTGCTGCGCCAGGACAAGCGCCAGGTGCTCAAGGTGAGCGTGTGTTCCTGGAGCCGCTGGCCGAGTTCAGCAACAAGCTGCTGCGCCAGGACAAGCGCCAGGTGCTCAAGGTGAGCGTGTGTTCCTGGAGCCGCTGGCCGAGTTCAGCAACAAGCTGCTGCGCCAGGACAAGCGCCAGGTGCTCAAGGTGAGCGTGTGTTCCTGGAGCCGCTGGCCGAGTTCAGCAACAAGCTGCTGCGCCAGGACAAGCGCCAGGTGCTCAAGGTGAGCGTGTGTTCCTGGAGCCGCTGGCCGAGTTCAGCAACAAGCTGCTGCGCCAGGACAAGCGCCAGGTGCTCAAGGTGAGCGTGTGTTCCTGGAGCCGCTGGCCGAGTTCAGCAACAAGCTGCTGCGCCAGGACAAGCGCCAGGTGCTCAAGGTGAGCGTGTGTTCCTGGAGCCGCTGGCCGAGTTCAGCAACAAGCTGCTGCGCCAGGACAAGCGCCAGGTGCTCAAGGTGAGCGTGTGTTCCTGGAGCCGCTGGCCGAGTTCAGCAACAAGCTGCTGCGCCAGGACAAGCGCCAGGTGCTCAAGGTGAGCGTGTGTTCCTGGAGCCGCTGGCCGAGTTCAGCAACAAGCTGCTGCGCCAGGACAAGCGCCAGGTGCTCAAGGTGAGCGTGTGTTCCTGGAGCCGCTGGCCGAGTTCAGCAACAAGCTGCTGCGCCAGGACAAGCGCCAGGTGCTCAAGGTGAGCGTGTGTTCCTGGAGCCGCTGGCCGAGTTCAGCAACAAGCTGCTGCGCCAGGACAAGCGCCAGGTGCTCAAGGTGAGCGTGTGTTCCTGGAGCCGCTGGCCGAGTTCAGCAACAAGCTGCTGCGCCAGGACAAGCGCCAGGTGCTCAAGGTGAGCGTGTGTTCCTGGAGCCGCTGGCCGAGTTCAGCAACAAGCTGCTGCGCCAGGACAAGCGCCAGGTGCTCAAGGTGAGCGTGTGTTCCTGGAGCCGCTGGCCGAGTTCAGCAACAAGCTGCTGCGCCAGGACAAGCGCCAGGTGCTCAAGGTGAGCGTGTGTTCCTGGAGCCGCTGGCCGAGTTCAGCAACAAGCTGCTGCGCCAGGACAAGCGCCAGGTGCTCAAGGTGAGCGTGTGTTCCTGGAGCCGCTGGCCGAGTTCAGCAACAAGCTGCTGCGCCAGGACAAGCGCCAGGTGCTCAAGGTGAGCGTGTGTTCCTGGAGCCGCTGGCCGAGTTCAGCAACAAGCTGCTGCGCCAGGACAAGCGCCAGGTGCTCAAGGTGAGCGTGTGTTCCTGGAGCCGCTGGCCGAGTTCAGCAACAAGCTGCTGCGCCAGGACAAGCGCCAGGTGCTCAAGGTGAGCGTGTGTTCCTGGAGCCGCTGGCCGAGTTCAGCAACAAGCTGCTGCGCCAGGACAAGCGCCAGGTGCTCAAGGTGAGGGTGTGTTCCTGGAGCCGCTGGCCGAGTTCAGCAACAAGCTGCTGCGCCAGGACAAGCGCCAGGTGCTCAAGGTGAGGGTGTGTTCCTGGAGCCGCTGGCCGAGTTCAGCAACAAGCTGCTGCGCCAGGACAAGCGCCAGGTGCTCAAGGTGAGCGTGTGTTCCTGGAGCCGCTGGCCGAGTTCAGCAACAAGCTGCTGCGCCAGGACAAGCGCCAGGTGCTCAAGGTGAGCGTGTGTTCCTGGAGCCGCTGGCCGAGTTCAGCAACAAGCTGCTGCGCCAGGACAAGCGCCAGGTGCTCAAGGTGAGCGTGTGTTCCTGGAGCCGCTGGCCGAGTTCAGCAACAAGCTGCTGCGCCAGGACAAGCGCCAGGTGCTCAAGGTGAGCGTGTGTTCCTGGAGCCGCTGGCAGAGTTCAGCAACAAGCTGCTGCGCCAGGACAAGCGCCAGGTGCTCAAGGTGAGCGTGTGTTCCTGGAGCCGCTGGCAGAGTTCAGCAACAAGCTGCTGCGCCAGGACAAGCGCCAGGTGCTCAAGGTGAGCGTGTGTTCCTGGAGCCGCTGGCAGAGTTCAGCAACAAGCTGCTGCGCCAGGACAAGCGCCAGGTGCTCAAGGTGAGCGTGTGTTCCTGGAGCCGCTGGCCGAGTTCAGCAACAAGCTGCTGCGCCAGGACAAGCGCCAGGTGCTCAAGGTGAGCGTGTGTTCCTGGAGCCGCTGGCCGAGTTCAGCAACAAGCTGCTGCGCCAGGACAAGCGCCAGGTGCTCAAGGTGAGCGTGTGTTCCTGGAGCCGCTGGCCGAGTTCAGCAACAAGCTGCTGCGCCAGGACAAGCGCCAGGTGCTCAAGGTGAGCGTGTGTTCCTGGAGCCGCTGGCCGAGTTCAGCAACAAGCTGCTGCGCCAGGACAAGCGCCAGGTGCTCAAGGTGAGCGTGTGTTCCTGGAGCCGCTGGCCGAGTTCAGCAACAAGCTGCTGCGCCAGGACAAGCGCCAGGTGCTCAAGGTGAGCGTGTGTTCCTGGAGCCGCTGGCCGAGTTCAGCAACAAGCTGCTGCGCCAGGACAAGCGCCAGGTGCTCAAGGTGAGCGTGTGTTCCTGGAGCCGCTGGCCGAGTTCAGCAACAAGCTGCTGCGCCAGGACAAGCGCCAGGTGCTCAAGGTGAGCGTGTGTTCCTGGAGCCGCTGGCCGAGTTCAGCAACAAGCTGCTGCGCCAGGACAAGCGCCAGGTGCTCAAGGTGAGCGTGTGTTCCTGGAGCCGCTGGCCGAGTTCAGCAACAAGCTGCTGCGCCAGGACAAGCGCCAGGTGCTCAAGGTGAGCGTGTGTTCCTGGAGCCGCTGGCCGAGTTCAGCAACAAGCTGCTGCGCCAGGACAAGCGCCAGGTGCTCAAGGTGAGCGTGTGTTCCTGGAGCCGCTGGCCGAGTTCAGCAACAAGCTGCTGCGCCAGGACAAGCGCCAGGTGCTCAAGGTGAGCGTGTGTTCCTGGAGCCGCTGGCCGAGTTCAGCAACAAGCTGCTGCGCCAGGACAAGCGCCAGGTGCTCAAGGTGAGCGTGTGTTCCTGGAGCCGCTGGCCGAGTTCAGCAACAAGCTGCTGCGCCAGGACAAGCGCCAGGTGCTCAAGGTGAGCGTGTGTTCCTGGAGCCGCTGGCCGAGTTCAGCAACAAGCTGCTGCGCCAGGACAAGCGCCAGGTGCTCAAGGTGAGCGTGTGTTCCTGGAGCCGCTGGCCGAGTTCAGCAACAAGCTGCTGCGCCAGGACAAGCGCCAGGTGCTCAAGGTGAGCGTGTGTTCCTGGAGCCGCTGGCCGAGTTCAGCAACAAGCTGCTGCGCCAGGACAAGCGCCAGGTGCTCAAGGTGAGCGTGTGTTCCTGGAGCCGCTGGCCGAGTTCAGCAACAAGCTGCTGCGCCAGGACAAGCGCCAGGTGCTCAAGGTGAGCGTGTGTTCCTGGAGCCGCTGGCCGAGTTCAGCAACAAGCTGCTGCGCCAGGACAAGCGCCAGGTGCTCAAGGTGAGCGTGTGTTCCTGGAGCCGCTGGCCGAGTTCAGCAACAAGCTGCTGCGCCAGGACAAGCGCCAGGTGCTCAAGGTGAGCGTGTGTTCCTGGAGCCGCTGGCCGAGTTCAGCAACAAGCTGCTGCGCCAGGACAAGCGCCAGGTGCTCAAGGTGAGCGTGTGTTCCTGGAGCCGCTGGCCGAGTTCAGCAACAAGCTGCTGCGCCAGGACAAGCGCCAGGTGCTCAAGGTGAGCGTGTGTTCCTGGAGCCGCTGGCCGAGTTCAGCAACAAGCTGCTGCGCCAGGACAAGCGCCAGGTGCTCAAGGTGAGCGTGTGTTCCTGGAGCCGCTGGCCGAGTTCAGCAACAAGCTGCTGCGCCAGGACAAGCGCCAGGTGCTCAAGGTGAGCGTGTGTTCCTGGAGCCGCTGGCCGAGTTCAGCAACAAGCTGCTGCGCCAGGACAAGCGCCAGGTGCTCAAGGCTCCGGCCGGGCGGGCGGGCCGCACCGGGGCCGCGCCACCAGTGCGCTCCGGCCGGGCGGGTGGGCCGCACCGGGGCCGCGCCACCAGTGCGCTCCGGCCGGGCGGGTGGGCCGCACCGGGGCCGCGCCACCAGTGCGCTCCGGCCGGGCGGGTGGGCCGCACCGGGGCCGCGCCACCAGTGCGCTCCGGCCGGGCGGGTGGGCCGCACCGGGGCCGCGCCACCAGTGCGCTCCGGCCGGGCGGGTGGGCCGCACCGGGGCCGCGCCACCAGTGCGCTCCGGCCGGGCGGGTGGGCCGCACCGGGGCCGCGCCACCAGTGCGCTCCGGCCGGGCGGGTGGGCCGCACCGGGGCCGCGCCACCAGTGCGCTCCGGCCGGGCGGGTGGGCCGCACCGGGGCCGCGCCACCAGTGCGCTCCGGCCGGGCGGGTGGGCCGCACCGGGGCCGCGCCACCAGTGCGCTCCGGCCGGGCGGGTGGGCCGCACCGGGGCCGCGCCACCAGTGCGCTCCGGCCGGGTGGGTGGGCCGCACCGGGGCACGCGCGGTGGAGCGGCCCATCTGAGCGCTGTCGATATTTTGACAATGCTTAAGAGCCTGCGCGCACTAGCGATTTAAGTTGGCCGATAGTTGGTTCGGTCGTACAAATGTTAATCTTCAAGTGCGCACACTGCCATATAACTCTATACTGATCCTCTGACTGATCAAACTATCGGCCAACTTAAAATTGCTAGTGCGCGCAGGCTCTAAAGGTGCCTAAGTCGTAGGGCGCGCTCGGTGTGGACGGCCGTGTGGACTGTTTTTATGTAACTTTGCAAAACCTTAGATTTCTGTCTGTAATGTTGTAAATTTGTATAATATAAAAGTGTTTAAGAATCTTAGTATGCATGGAAAATAGTAACGTGTTGCTTGTCGCAGTTCCTGGACAGCCGCATCCCGCACGGCGTGCAGTGGGGCGACGAGTGGGCCGCGCTGCTGTCGTACCGCGGCTCGCTGCTCACCGACGCGCCCGACGAGCGCCCGCCGCCCGCGCGCAAGCACTACGCCCGGCGACCTAGTACGTATACTTGCTGACACTACTCACACTGTACGTATACTTGCTGACACTACTCACACTGTACGCGCTGCTGTCGTACCGCGGCTCGCTGCTCACCGACGCGCCCGACGAGCGCCCGCCGCCCGCGCGCAAGCACTACGCCCGGCGACCTAGTACGTATACTTGCTGACACTACTCACACTGTACGTATACTTGCTGACACTACTCACACTGTACGCGCTGCTGTCGTACCGCGGCTCGCTGCTCACCGACGCGCCCGACGAGCGCCCGCCGCCCGCGCGCAAGCACTACGCCCGGCGACCTAGTACGTATACTTGCTGACACTACTCACACTGTACGTATACTTGCTGACACTACTCACACTGTACGCGCTGCTGTCGTACCGCGGCTCGCTGCTCACCGACGCGCCCGACGAGCGCCCGCCGCCCGCGCGCAAGCACTACGCCCGGCGACCTAGTACGTATACTTGCTGACACTACTCACACTGTACGTATACTTGCTGACACTACTCACACTGTACGCGCTGCTGTCGTACCGCGGCTCGCTGCTCACCGACGCGCCCGACGAGCGCCCGCCGCCCGCGCGCAAGCACTACGCCCGGCGACCTAGTACGTATACTTGCTGACACTACTCACACTGTACGTATACTTGCTGACACTACTCACACTGTACGCGCTGCTGTCGTACCGCGGCTCGCTGCTCACCGACGCGCCCGACGAGCGCCCGCCGCCCGCGCGCAAGCACTTAAATATAAAATAAAATAATTTAACCTCGAATAAGGTTTGTTTACATTTTCACCAGATACTTTTGGAACAGACTATACATTATTTTCTTTTCTTGCCACCTAAAACATATGTACAGTAACTTACTTTAAATTTGACTACTTATAACAGGAGGTCAGAACGAGGACGAGGAGGGCGAGGAGAATGCAGAGTCAGACCAGGAGCCGCCCGGGTGAGCGCCAGCGCACTGTACCGTAGCTAGCCGTAACGTTAGGTAGTCACGCTCAATAACTACGTCAGAGGGCCCGCTCACGCCACGTGACCTATTTGCACTTATGTGGCAAACGTAAACCAAACAGTCTTACAACGTTGAATCTTTTAGCTTGGTTTTACTTTGTGACATTAAAATTGGACCCGTGACCGTTATCAGACACACGTGCCTAAAAAACAGTAAGGTTTGACGCGGTCAGAGTGTATGGTGCGTTAAAAGGTTACAATGTGCTGTCACAATCAATTAAATAAGTAATTTATTCAGTCAACGAAGTCTGACCCATCGAATGTCGTACGGCACTACGTCGCCGTCGAACCATAAGGATGTACGCCATTTTTGATTGATCCTAAATTTCTTATCTGTGATTGGTTATGGTGTAGTGACAGTGTATCCAATATTAAATAGTAAATATTTGTGTGGGTCAGAATGACGGGTGTATAGTTGCAGAAATGAATATGTTATATGACTCCACAGTCAGAATGACTGGTGAATACTGATAATTAAGAGTAAACTAGTCGCGAGCTCGAACTCACTGGTGGTCATGGCCAAAAAGCACGCTGTCTCACCTGACTTCGTGTCTGACAGAGCTAGTGTCAGTGATGAGCAGTTCGACGCTAGTTTATAGGCACAACGTCTAGTTCTCATTCACAGAAACACCGTTCCGAACTGACAGGCGCATAAAAAAAAATTAAAAGTGCTTTGGAAAATCGAGTTTTATGAAAAAACCACTGAATAAATCAATTATAAATAAAGTTTATTGAACTCTTCGATAACTGAGCTTTGTCGGTATGGTTTTGGATTTGCAGATTTTACAGTTTTTTTTATTACTTATTTACACCCAAAGTTACGTTAAAAATAGCAAGAAAAACGAATCTTTGTTGGCGCATAACTTTTTAATGGTTTTTTATTTTACTATTCTGTTTCCGTACAGACGCAATTAATAATAATAAGTCAAAACGATATCATGTTTAACTTTGGGTGCACAATGTCATACAGTGGAGTAATTATTATTATTATTAGCCTGTGGTGTCCCACTGCAGGGCAAAGGCCTCCCTACTCTCTTTCCACTGTGGAGTGGAGTAATACTCTCCTGAAATTTGTATGGAAAAAATAACGGCTAGTGGCACCTTAATGTAATAGATATCTTATGGTTACCTAATATTTACCAGAGGAATGTACCTTCAACGTACCTCATAAAAATATAATCTGAAAATATAATGCGACGAGTAATTAACGAGAAAATCAAGAAAACAAATTTTGACGCCTACCATTTTTTTTTATAGCAATGTGAGTAGTTCGTATTGAGAATTTAACGTAATTAGAGAGAATAATTTATTTGTGTTTGTCAATGATCATATTCTTGAAAGGAAAATTCTTGTTTATTTTTACATAATTTTCACACGATTTTCCTTGTTATATAGCAAATGAAAGTTAAAACAGCAAACTATGTTAATTCACTCTTCATCATTTATGACTTTATTTTTATTTGCTTTTAAGGGTATTTATAAATATTACCGCATTGTATTTTATTCGGACCTAAGTAAATAGGTACCTTTTTGTAAGTTCATTTTTCTTTTTTTTTTCACTGCATTTCCTATACTTACGTTTAATAAATCGTAATTTATGTTCTACTCAATTTTTGTTTTATTTATCAAATCACATGTAGTTATGTAAAATTTTTTAAATAATCCTCTCATAATCACATTAATTACGATAAATTCTCAATACGAGCAAATAAAACTACTCACATTGTTATGAAAAAATGGTAGGCGTCAAAATTTGTTTTCTTGATTTTCTCGTTAATTACTCGTCGCCTTATATTTTCAGATTATATTTTTATGAGATATGTTGAAGGTACATTCCTCTGGTAAATATTAGGTAACCATAAGATATCTATTACATTCATTATCAGTATTCACCCGTCATTCTGTCAGCACTGCGGCTCACTTTATTATTATAATTGTTCTTGTTTCTTGGAGGTACATTGAATTTAATTAAAAGTACATAGCTGGTACATTCCTTTCATAACTTCATTTCTGCAGCAATACACCCGTCATTCTGACCCACACAAATATTTGACCGATTCCCAGCAACCAACCAAAAAAAATAAACAAAAGAGCATTTGATGGGGTAAAGTTTTCGTCTTTTTGTGTCTAAAAACATTACCACGCTCTGTATGAAGCGGACCCTCTAGACATATTTATATCGTCCAGTTTGTTAAACATAAGACTATTGTGTTATGTACTATGTAGATATATTATTATATATTTGTTTATTTTGTCAGTCCTATGAGCTCAGTGTTTATCTTTATGCAATGTTTATAAATAAACCCTATAAAGATTCATTTTAATCAACTATGATGTAAAACCACTCCTGGTATAAGCATATTTTTTTAATTTAAATTATAAAGCTTCTTTCCTAAATCACTTTTTGCTTGTACTGGAAGTTGTTTCATATCGACATTATTTTATAAATATTATATTGTATCGAAATCTTACTGTATTGTTATTTGATGATGTTGAGTAATGAATTTGGGCCTTATAAAGTGTAGTGTGGGATGAGCGAGCTCTGGGAGTGTGAGGGCTGTTGGTTATGTATGTAGTGTAAAACGTACCTGTAGCTCGTGTACAGTAAGTAGTTAGATTTGCTGCGCGCAGTCCACAGCAACACTCACTATTTCACAATTTTTTCCTTGAGAGAAAAAATATTCTCTACTGATTTCTTGGTAATTTTTCAAGAGAATATCTTTGCAACATTTTTTACTAGAATTCTATTTAAAATGAAAAAGTGGGCAGTGTTTGTAAACTGCGCAAAAAGATATTGTTGGTTTTTATCATCGACATATTATGTTGTAGTTAAGTAACTAATTAAGATATTATATTTTTATAATAAATGATATTTATTATAAATTGACGTTTTATTATACTATAACACACCACATTATAACCTGTAGTGACACTACCTATTCAACAAATAACAATGTCTCTATGGTGAATGGGTAGTGGTAGACCGCGAAGTTCAAATTTTCTTACGTTTTTTTGCAATTTGTAGGTCAGTGTCAGATTGTATCTTGATCAAAATATGATTCGCGACAATAACAGGTACATATTTAGAGAATTATAATCATTAGAATCATTAATATATCTTTCTAAGTTAGATTTCTACCACCAACCACCAATCTCTTATGGAAAAGTGCTTATGGTAGAAATCTTACTTAGAAAGATGTATTAACCTTTTGACCGCCACAGTCATGTATACACGACAAATCAAACTGTGCCCAGCAGCCACGGCTCGACTGCATGACAGACTGTGCCCAGCAGCCACGGCTCGACTGCATGACAGACTGTGCCCAGCAGCCACGGCTCGACTGCATGACAGACTGTGCCCAGCAGCCACGGCTCGACTGCATGACAGACTGTGCCCAGCAGCCACGGCTCGACTGCATGACAGACTGTGCCCAGCAGCCACGGCTCGACTGCATGACAGACTGTGCCCAGCAGCCACGGCTCGACTGCATGACAGACTGTGCCCAGCAGCCACGGCTCGACTGCATGACAGACTGTGCCCAGCAGCCACGGCTCGACTGCATGACAGACTGTGCCCAGCAGCCACGGCTCGACTGCATGACAGACTGTGCCCAGCAGCCACGGCTCGACTGCATGACAGACTGTGCCCAGCAGCCACGGCTCGACTGCATGACAGACTGTGCCCAGCAGCCACGGCTCGACTGCATGACAGACTGTGCCCAGCAGCCACGGCTCGACTGCATGACAGACTGTGCCCAGCAGCCACGGCTCGACTGCATGACAGACTGTGCCCAGCAGCCACGGCTCGACTGCATGACAGACTGTGCCCAGCAGCCACGGCTCGACTGCATGACAGACTGTGCCCAGCAGCCACGGCTCGACTGCATGACAGACTGTGCCCAGCAGCCACGGCTCGACTGCATGACAGACTGTGCCCAGCAGCCACGGCTCGACTGCATGACAGACTGTGCCCAGCAGCCACGGCTCGACTGCATGACAGACTGTGCCCAGCAGCCACGGCTCGACTGCATGACAGACTGTGCCCAGCAGCCACGGCTCGACTGCATGACAGACTGTGCCCAGCAGCCACGGCTCGACTGCATGACAGACTGTGCCCAGCAGCCACGGCTCGACTGCATGACAGACTGTGCCCAGCAGCCACGGCTCGACTGCATGACAGACTGTGCCCAGCAGCCACGGCTCGACTGCATGACAGACTGACGCGCACGACGCCGAGGGCACGTTTTTGATTTTTTGACGTGTGGCGGTCAAAAGGTTAATGATTCTAATGATTACAATTCGTCGTTGATAGTCCAATACCGCGTAACTGACATTATTCAAAACCGCGAATCTACAAAAAAAACAAAAATGAGATTTCGCGGCTGTAGGTAACTGATTGTGATTGGCGTCGACCCGTATGACAATTTTTTGAATCGTCCAAAAGGAAGACGAGTATTTCAAAAATAACAATACCGCGGATCTTTCGACGAACAAGTTACGACACGAAAACCGCGTATCCGGGCCAATTTCTATTTGTTTGTGCAGTGTCTAAGTGACGCTCCGGGTAAAAATTGTTTTTTTAAAGTAATTACTGGATTATTTTTAAAGTAAGTATTCACACGTATTTTATACTTTATATAGATAAAAATGGGATGTAGACTACTGTAGGAAACGATTACCACAATCTCGAAACTGGTGCTACTAAAAATGAGATTGATTTCATTATGTCGACGAAGAAGCAAGTATTCAATGATGTCTCTGTGATCAATGCGGTAAAAACCGGAAGTGTTCACCGCATGGTAAGAGGCACATTGAACTTAAATATCCAGCTGGAAAGATGACTGATGAAGTCTATGCTCCGCCCAGCACCGATCCAGGTCCAAAACCCCATGAGCTTTCAGCTCGAACTTCAGAATCGTTTCGAATGCCTAGGGAGCTCCGTGGACGATTATAACGATGGGTTCGTGGAAACTGTCCATACGGTCAGTTCTAAGATCTTCAAGATCCGTCTTACGAATACAAAAAAAAGCTCTCTGATCCTACTTTACGGCTCATGAAGGAGAGGCGCGAGATGATCCTGCAGTCTTCAGATGATGCGCTCAATTACCGGCAGCTCAATAGACGGATTTCTACGTCCTTGAAAAGCGATCTTCGCCACTTTAATGCAGACCGTATTAAGGACGCGATAGAGGGAAATAAAGGGTCAAAGGTCGTTGATAGAGATCTGTCTATTGGGCAGAGCCAGCTTACGAAACTGAAGACCGATGATGGCAGGATCGTATCCGCCAAACCTGAGCTGTTGAGAGAGATCGAGAGGTTCTATGGACAGTTATAAACATCAACAAGTAACCCCGTTACGAATCTGGCAAACGACCCAAGAGCTAGATTGACCTGACACTATACCGAAGACATCCCGGACGTCAGCCTGTACGAGATTAGGATGGCTCTGAAGCAACGCAAAAACAACAGAAGAGCGGTGATACTTTTCTTTAAGAAGGGCGACAATGACCTTAAGAATTATAGGCCCATCTCACTTCTGAGCCATGTCTACAAGCTGTTTTCGAGAGTCATCACGAACCGTCTCGCGCGCAGGTTAGACGACTTCCAGCCTCCCGAACAAGCCGGATTCCGTAAAGGCTTTAGCACTGTAGACCACATACATACGCTGCGACAGGTTAAACAGAAGACCGAAGAGTATAACCTGCCTCTCTGCTTAGCGTTTGTGGACTACGAGAAAGCCTTTGATTCGATCGAGACATGGGCTGTACTGCAATCTCTTCAACGGTGCCAGATCGACTATCGGTACATCAAGGTGCTGAAGTGTCTGTACGAAAACTACTATGTCTAACCAAACCACTATGTCAGTCCGACTCCAGGGTCAGACCTCGAAACCTATACTTCTGCAACGAGGTGTGAGACAGGGAGACGTTACGAGTACCTCTCCGAAACTGTTCACCGCTGCACTGAGGACGTCTTCAAGGTTCTGGACTGGAAAGGGGCTGGCATTAACATCAATGGCGAGTACATAACTCACCTTCGGTTTGCCGACGATGTCGTTGTCATGGCTGAGACTATGGAAGACCTGCTCGATGACCTCAGTAGAGCCTCCGAAAGAGTGGGTCTTAAAATGAACATGGACAAAACGAGATATCTTGTATTCTTTCATACCTTCATACCCATTATTAATGACTAAAAGTCATTTAAACACTTAAATATTATTAAATACATGATTGATTGAGGTTTTGGCATTATTTTATTTCATTTACAATTTCGCGTAAGTACTGTCTATGAACCAGAATCGTTCGAAACTAAACAGCGTAAGTGATTTTGTAAGTAAACTATTGGGAATATTCACTTTAAAAATAGTATATTGGATTAAGGAGAACGAAACGGTCCTATATTCAAGTTCGTTCGGAATTATATATTATTATTAAAAAAAAAAAAAAAAAAAATCGTCCTATTAGTCTTTTAGAAAATCAGTTTTTTAACCCTCCTGTAAAATTAGCAGAAGTGTACATACGCGGTATTTAACAATGTTAGTTACGCGGAATTGGACTATCAACGACGAATTCTCTAAATATGTACAGTCAACAGCAAAAGTAGATGATCAAAATCAGAAATTCAATACTAATTAACGGAGTTCGCGTCAGAACTGTATGACAGAGCTGTTGCTGTTGTTGTTGTTGAGCTGTGTGGCAGAGTTCTGACGCGAACTCCGTTCATTGGTACCTATTGAATTTCTGATTTTGATCATCTACTTTTGCTGTTGACTGTACCTGTTATTGTCGCGAATCATATAAAAAATATTTAAAAGGATCTTTACCTGCTAAAGTATGGTGATTGCAAGGCCTTTCTTTAACAGTTGATAGGAAATGTTGTGATTGAGTTATAGACATGGTATTTTACGTTTAGAAATCTGATACGATTTTTGTGAGTTAATGACAGTACCGGTTGAGTGATTCACTTTCTTTGAACTATTAGTACCTAGGTATATATAAATTCGATGTATGTAGATATATTGTAAAAGGGTATGATGGGGTTGGCATATCTATAAGATAAAAACCCCTAAATAAAAACAGATAAAAAAAAAATCTGTAACGATGGAGAATAATTTAAAGTAATAAAAAAGGGTAGGTAATCGGGGATTTTATTGAGTAATTTTACAATTATTGTAAAAATGGATGAAAAAGTATCAGATTTTTGTTAAAAAAAAACCATAATTCTCAATTGAGCGGCAATTGTTTACACCGGGGTCACAGCAGCGAAAAATAATTTTAAAAATGATACAAAAATTATTTTTCAATCAAAATTAGCGGAAGTCTCGTACAAACTTCCATCCCCTAGTTTTAGGGGTTGGAGGGTAAAAGTTCCAAGTTTTAGAATTTTTTTGTTGTTTGTGTACTTACTATTACTAGCTTACATACCAAATTTCAGCTTTCTAGGACTTCAGGAAGAACCTTAACAATATGATGATCATCAGTGAGTCAGTGACGAAATCGGGGTATTTTAGATATCAATAAAATCTAAAGTATAAGAGCTATGCAATTGAAACTTTATAGGTTTAATAAGTCAACCACTGACATCATATCCCGAAAATTTTGTTTATCTGGTGTAATCCAAACCCAAGTTAAGAAGGTTTAAAAATACGACGAAGTGCTTCGAGAAAAGGTAGGTAGTGCCCTTGCGCTTCGCTTGGCTCGTCTTGGCGGGGTACTCCCGTGCCCCCAGATAACACTCGTTTGGATGATATTATGGTTACTATGACACTGCGTCGGCCTAATTCGTTAACCTGCTAAGTCCATTTTTTGGCAAAATTTACTTTTTATAATAATAAAAAAATTCAGTCAAATATCTACCGTAATGCATAAGGAATAACAGCGATATTAGCTTATAAAGGTGACAAATGCTATGCCCGAAAAACTGCTTTCTAACCACCACCCAATCTCCACAGCGCAAACCTGCTAAATTCTATTGGGGCCTCAGTTTTGCACTGACATCGTTCCCAAACTCACGTGCCGTTTGCGGCGCGTCAAATTTTGTTGTTTTTGTCAAATATTTGAGGATGTAAAACACTTATTATAAGTTTTTATTGTTTTATCTGTAAGTCTTTTTTCGTTGTTTCCTATTAAAGAAGACTGAATGTTTAATTTTTAACAATAAATATTTTGATTACTGATTGCATTCGTTTCATTGCACAATTAATTAATCGATACACCATACTAAATTTAACTCAAAAAGTGCTAAGTCCTCAAGCAAATCGAATCTTCGAAAAACTGCTAAATAAGTGTTTTCCTGATTTTTATAACGATGTGCATAAGTTTTGCTACTAATTATATTGTTAAAATTACAAGAAAAATTATAGAAACCAACGGGATTTTCAGAATTTTGATTGCTAAATTAATAAAGATATTATTCAGTTTTTTCTTCGTCCTGTAAACTATGGAAAAATGGACTTAGCAGGTTAACGAATTAGGCCGACGACTGGTTGTTTTAATGTTGGCAATAAGCTAACTGTTTCAGAAACTTTTATAGAGGACTAGCTGCGCCCCGCGGTTTCACACGCATAAGTCTCGATCTCGTAGGAATATCGGGATAAAAACTATCCTATGGCCTTTCCCGGGACTCAAACTATTTATACCAGATTTCATCTAAATCGGTTATCGGCTACCGCACAATCTCGGGCGAGGCGGCAAACCTCCTTGCCAGACTGCCGCCATGGGATCTGGAGGCGATAGTCCTCGCGCGCCTGTATGAGTAGCGCGCGGAGGCACTACGCCGGGGGGAAACTCCGCTTCCGCGGCAAATCGCGGCGGAGCGGACAGATCTCCGGCGCGATCTCATGGCGACATGGAAAGAGCGACTGTCGCAACCCAGCGCAGGGCACGCCACGATAGCGGCGATAAGACCCCTCTGAGGAGTAGCTAGAGAGGCGCCACGGCGCCCTCACCTACCGCCTGACGCAGGTCCTCACTGGACACGGCTGTTTCGGGAGGTTCCTGCACATCTACAAGCGGGAGGAAACGCCCGGGTGTCACCATTGCCAGGATCGCCCAGAGGACACGGTGGAGGTCTGCCCCGCTTGGGCGGAGCACCGCCGTGTCCTCGTAGAGCCGTCGGCAGCGGCGGCGACCTCTCGCGTCCGGCCCTGGTGCAAGCCATGATCCGGGGCGAGAGGGAGTGGGAGGCAGTCACCTCCTTCTGCGAAGCAATCATGCTAGCGAAGGAGGTGGCGGGACGGCTCAGGGGGAGAGTTTCCCGTCCCAGCCGCCGCCCGCGGGAGACGCTCCGGGCGTCGCGTCGGGAGCCGCGTGACGTCTCCTGGCCACCGTAGGCGCGGGTCTGCGGGCTGAGAGGAATGGGTAGCTCACCGTCCGATCAGGACCAGGCCCGTGCCGGACGGTGCGTACCTACGTGTTCCACGCGCGCCTCAAAGAGATGTCAGCATCGAGGAAGGGGCCCCTTAGGGCCGAAGCCTGCCGGGTCAGCGGGATTGTCCGAAAGAGTTACCGCTGGCCCGGAACATAAAGGGCTAAGGAAGGAACACGGGTGGGTTTTAGTCAGTAAGAGTCTGACACTCCCTTCCGCTCCACCCAGAGCGGGAGGGGGTCATTTGATAATTTCCAATCCGCAAAAAAAAAAGCGTGAAGAGGTAACATACAGACAGACAGACATACACACTTTCGCATTTGTAATATTAGGATTTATAGCATATGTGTAGATAAAGTATATTTATTAAGTAAAGATATGTAAAATGTTTATTATTTATTTACTTAATACTTCAAGCACATAAATGGGTAATAATGAGTAGGTAATGGGTTGTGGAGGTCAGATAGGCAGTCGCTCCATGTAAAATACTGGTATTCAGCTGCATCCGGTAAGACTGGAAGCCGACCCTAACATAGTTGGGAAAAGGCTAGGCAGATGATGACTTCAAGCACATAAATGTAAAGAGGCGGATTTAATGCCATAGGCCTTTTCTACCAGTCAAAAAAAAAAAAAAAACAAATCCAGTCAAATGTTTATTGTCTGTATACCAGTCAAAAAAAAAAAAAAAAAAAAACAAATCCAGTCAAATGTTTATTGTCTGTATACCAGTAAAAAAAAAAAAAAAAAACGAATCCAGTCAAATGTTTATTGTTATTGCATTTGGTAAAATTTCATGTCTTTCTGGGGACGGGTGTTTACCGTCGAGTAAGTGGTGACAGGTCAGTAATGTTTCACCGCGGTAAATGTAAGGTCTACCTACTACTGATACTATGTGTTGTAGCGGTGCGCGCGTGCGGCGGCGTCCAGCGGCGTCCGCGCGCCGCGCCGCCCCGCGCGCCTCCAGCCGCGCCGCGCTCTCCCGCGCCACGCCGCGCCGCAGCACCACCGGGACCGAGGATACTACGCCCAGGTACATATGTATCTACTGCGTGTTGTAGTGTGCGTGCGCGCCGCGCCGCCCCGCGCGCCTCCAGCCGCGCCGCGCTCTCCCGCGCCACGCCGCGCCGCAGCACCACCGGGACCGAGGATACTACGCCCAGGTACATATGTATCTACTGCGTGTTGTAGTGTGCGTGCGCGCCGCGCCGCCCCGCGCGCCTCCAGCCGCGCCGCGCTCTCCCGCGCCACGCCGCGCCGCAGCACCACCGGGACCGAGGATACTACGCCCAGGTACATATGTATCTACTGCGTGTTGTAGTGTGCGTGCGCGCCGCGCCGCCCCGCGCGCCTCCAGCCGCGCCGCGCTCTCCCGCGCCACGCCGCGCCGCAGCACCACCGGGACCGAGGATACTACGCCCAGGTACATATGTATCTACTGCGTGTTGTAGTGTGCGTGCGCGCCGCGCCGCCCCGCGCGCCTCCAGCCGCGCCGCGCTCTCCCGCGCCACGCCGCGCCGCAGCACCACCGGGACCGAGGATACTACGCCCAGGTACATATGTATCTACTGCGTGTTGTAGTGTGCGTGCGCGCCGCGCCGCCCCGCGCGCCTCCAGCCGCGCCGCGCTCTCCCGCGCCACGCCGCGCCGCAGCACCACCGGGACCGAGGATACTACGCCCAGGTACATATGTATCTACTGCGTGTTGTAGTGTGCGTGCGCGCCGCGCCGCCCCGCGCGCCTCCAGCCGCGCCGCGCTCTCCCGCGCCACGCCGCGCCGCAGCACCACCGGGACCGAGGATACTACGCCCAGGTACATATGTATCTACTGCGTGTTGTAGTGTGCGTGCGCGCCGCGCCGCCCCGCGCGCCTCCAGCCGCGCCGCGCTCTCCCGCGCCACGCCGCGCCGCAGCACCACCGGGACCGAGGATACTACGCCCAGGTACATATGTATCTACTGCGTGTTGTAGTGTGCGTGCGCGCCGCGCCGCCCCGCGCGCCTCCAGCCGCGCCGCGCTCTCCCGCGCCACGCCGCGCCGCAGCACCACCGGGACCGAGGATACTACGCCCAGGTACATATGTATCTACTGCGTGTTGTAGTGTGCGTGCGCGCCGCGCCGCCCCGCGCGCCTCCAGCCGCGCCGCGCTCTCCCGCGCCACGCCGCGCCGCAGCACCACCGGGACCGAGGATACTACGCCCAGGTACATATGTATCTACTGCGTGTTGTAGTGTGCGTGCGCGCCGCGCCGCCCCGCGCGCCTCCAGCCGCGCCGCGCTCTCCCGCGCCACGCCGCGCCGCAGCACCACCGGGACCGAGGATACTACGCCCAGGTACATATGTATCTACTGCGTGTTGTAGTGTGCGTGCGCGCCGCGCCGCCCCGCGCGCCTCCAGCCGCGCCGCGCTCTCCCGCGCCACGCCGCGCCGCAGCACCACCGGGACCGAGGATACTACGCCCAGGTACATATGTATCTACTGCGTGTTGTAGTGTGCGTGCGCGCCGCGCCGCCCCGCGCGCCTCCAGCCGCGCCGCGCTCTCCCGCGCCACGCCGCGCCGCAGCACCACCGGGACCGAGGATACTACGCCCAGGTACATATGTATCTACTGCGTGTTGTAGTGTGCGTGCGCGCCGCGCCGCCCCGCGCGCCTCCAGCCGCGCCGCGCTCTCCCGCGCCACGCCGCGCCGCAGCACCACCGGGACCGAGGATACTACGCCCAGGTACATATGTATCTACTGCGTGTTGTAGTGTGCGTGCGCGCCGCGCCGCCCCGCGCGCCTCCAGCCGCGCCGCGCTCTCCCGCGCCACGCCGCGCCGCAGCACCACCGGGACCGAGGATACTACGCCCAGGTACATATGTATCTACTGCGTGTTGTAGTGTGCGTGCGCGCCGCGCCGCCCCGCGCGCCTCCAGCCGCGCCGCGCTCTCCCGCGCCACGCCGCGCCGCAGCACCACCGGGACCGAGGATACTACGCCCAGGTACATATGTATCTACTGCGTGTTGTAGTGTGCGTGCGCGCCGCGCCGCCCCGCGCGCCTCCAGCCGCGCCGCGCTCTCCCGCGCCACGCCGCGCCGCAGCACCACCGGGACCGAGGATACTACGCCCAGGTACATATGTATCTACTGCGTGTTGTAGTGTGCGTGCGCGCCGCGCCGCCCCGCGCGCCTCCAGCCGCGCCGCGCTCTCCCGCGCCACGCCGCGCCGCAGCACCACCGGGACCGAGGATACTACGCCCAGGTACATATGTATCTACTGCGTGTTGTAGTGTGCGTGCGCGCCGCGCCGCCCCGCGCGCCTCCAGCCGCGCCGCGCTCTCCCGCGCCACGCCGCGCCGCAGCACCACCGGGACCGAGGATACTACGCCCAGGTACATATGTATCTACTGCGTGTTGTAGTGTGCGTGCGCGCCGCGCCGCCCCGCGCGCCTCCAGCCGCGCCGCGCTCTCCCGCGCCACGCCGCGCCGCAGCACCACCGGGACCGAGGATACTACGCCCAGGTACATATGTATCTACTGCGTGTTGTAGTGTGCGTGCGCGCCGCGCCGCCCCGCGCGCCTCCAGCCGCGCCGCGCTCTCCCGCGCCACGCCGCGCCGCAGCACCACCGGGACCGAGGATACTACGCCCAGGTACATATGTATCTACTGCGTGTTGTAGTGTGCGTGCGCGCCGCGCCGCCCCGCGCGCCTCCAGCCGCGCCGCGCTCTCCCGCGCCACGCCGCGCCGCAGCACCACCGGGACCGAGGATACTACGCCCAGGTACATATGTATCTACTGCGTGTTGTAGTGTGCGTGCGCGCCGCGCCGCCCCGCGCGCCTCCAGCCGCGCCGCGCTCTCCCGCGCCACGCCGCGCCGCAGCACCACCGGGACCGAGGATACTACGCCCAGGTACATATGTATCTACTGCGTGTTGTAGTGTGCGTGCGCGCCGCGCCGCCCCGCGCGCCTCCAGCCGCGCCGCGCTCTCCCGCGCCACGCCGCGCCGCAGCACCACCGGGACCGAGGATACTACGCCCAGGTACATATGTATCTACTGCGTGTTGTAGTGTGCGTGCGCGCCGCGCCGCCCCGCGCGCCTCCAGCCGCGCCGCGCTCTCCCGCGCCACGCCGCGCCGCAGCACCACCGGGACCGAGGATACTACGCCCAGGTACATATGTATCTACTGCGTGTTGTAGTGTGCGTGCGCGCCGCGCCGCCCCGCGCGCCTCCAGCCGCGCCGCGCTCTCCCGCGCCACGCCGCGCCGCAGCACCACCGGGACCGAGGATACTACGCCCAGGTACATATGTATCTACTGCGTGTTGTAGTGTGCGTGCGCGCCGCGCCGCCCCGCGCGCCTCCAGCCGCGCCGCGCTCTCCCGCGCCACGCCGCGCCGCAGCACCACCGGGACCGAGGATACTACGCCCAGGTACATATGTATCTACTGCGTGTTGTAGTGTGCGTGCGCGCCGCGCCGCCCCGCGCGCCTCCAGCCGCGCCGCGCTCTCCCGCGCCACGCCGCGCCGCAGCACCACCGGGACCGAGGATACTACGCCCAGGTACATATGTATCTACTGCGTGTTGTAGTGTGCGTGCGCGCCGCGCCGCCCCGCGCGCCTCCAGCCGCGCCGCGCTCTCCCGCGCCACGCCGCGCCGCAGCACCACCGGGACCGAGGATACTACGCCCAGGTACATATGTATCTACTGCGTGTTGTAGTGTGCGTGCGCGCCGCGCCGCCCCGCGCGCCTCCAGCCGCGCCGCGCTCTCCCGCGCCACGCCGCGCCGCAGCACCACCGGGACCGAGGATACTACGCCCAGGTACATATGTATCTACTGCGTGTTGTAGTGTGCGTGCGCGCCGCGCCGCCCCGCGCGCCTCCAGCCGCGCCGCGCTCTCCCGCGCCACGCCGCGCCGCAGCACCACCGGGACCGAGGATACTACGCCCAGGTACATATGTATCTACTGCGTGTTGTAGTGTGCGTGCGCGCCGCGCCGCCCCGCGCGCCTCCAGCCGCGCCGCGCTCTCCCGCGCCACGCCGCGCCGCAGCACCACCGGGACCGAGGATACTACGCCCAGGTACATATGTATCTACTGCGTGTTGTAGTGTGCGTGCGCGCCGCGCCGCCCCGCGCGCCTCCAGCCGCGCCGCGCTCTCCCGCGCCACGCCGCGCCGCAGCACCACCGGGACCGAGGATACTACGCCCAGGTACATATGTATCTACTGCGTGTTGTAGTGTGCGTGCGCGCCGCGCCGCCCCGCGCGCCTCCAGCCGCGCCGCGCTCTCCCGCGCCACGCCGCGCCGCAGCACCACCGGGACCGAGGATACTACGCCCAGGTACATATGTATCTACTGCGTGTTGTAGTGTGCGTGCGCGCCGCGCCGCCCCGCGCGCCTCCAGCCGCGCCGCGCTCTCCCGCGCCACGCCGCGCCGCAGCACCACCGGGACCGAGGATACTACGCCCAGGTACATATGTATCTACTGCGTGTTGTAGTGTGCGTGCGCGCCGCGCCGCCCCGCGCGCCTCCAGCCGCGCCGCGCTCTCCCGCGCCACGCCGCGCCGCAGCACCACCGGGACCGAGGATACTACGCCCAGGTACATATGTATCTACTGCGTGTTGTAGTGTGCGTGCGCGCCGCGCCGCCCCGCGCGCCTCCAGCCGCGCCGCCCCGCGCGCCTCCAGCCGCGCCGCGCTCTCCCGCGCCACGCCGCGCCGCAGCACCACCGGGACCGAGGATACTACGCCCAGGTACATATGTATCTACTGCGTGTTGTAGTGTGCGTGCGCGCCGCGCCGCCCCGCGCGCCTCCAGCCGCGCCGCGCTCTCCCGCGCCACGCCGCGCCGCAGCACCACCGGGACCGAGGATACTACGCCCAGGTACATATGTATCTACTGCGTGTTGTAGTGTGCGTGCGCGCCGCGCCGCCCCGCGCGCCTCCAGCCGCGCCGCGCTCTCCCGCGCCACGCCGCGCCGCAGCACCACCGGGACCGAGGATACTACGCCCAGGTACATATGTATCTACTGCGTGTTGTAGTGTGCGTGCGCGCCGCGCCGCCCCGCGCGCCTCCAGCCGCGCCGCGCTCTCCCGCGCCACGCCGCGCCGCAGCACCACCGGGACCGAGGATACTACGCCCAGGTACATATGTATCTACTGCGTGTTGTAGTGTGCGTGCGCGCCGCGTCGCCCCGCGCGCCTCCAGCCGCGCCGCGCTCTCCCGCGCCACGCCGCGCCGCAGCACCACCGGGACCGAGGATACTACGCCCAGGTACATATGTATCTACTGCGTGTTGTAGTGTGCGTGCGCGCCGCGCCGCCCCGCGCGCCTCCAGCCGCGCCGCGCTCTCCCGCGCCACGCCGCGCCGCAGCACCACCGGGACCGAGGATACTACGCCCAGGTACATATGTATCTACTGCGTGTTGTAGTGTGCGTGCGCGCCGCGCCGCCCCGCGCGCCTCCAGCCGCGCCGCGCTCTCCCGCGCCACGCCGCGCCGCAGCACCACCGGGACCGAGGATACTACGCCCAGGTACATATGTATCTACTGCGTGTTGTAGTGTGCGTGCGCGCCGCGCCGCCCCGCGCGCCTCCAGCCGCGCCGCGCTCTCCCGCGCCACGCCGCGCCGCAGCACCACCGGGACCGAGGATACTACGCCCAGGTACATATGTATCTACTGCGTGTTGTAGTGTGCGTGCGCGCCGCGCCGCCCCGCGCGCCTCCAGCCGCGCCGCGCTCTCCCGCGCCACGCCGCGCCGCAGCACCACCGGGACCGAGGATACTACGCCCAGGTACATATGTATCTACTGCGTGTTGTAGTGTGCGTGCGCGCCGCGCCGCCCCGCGCGCCTCCAGCCGCGCCGCGCTCTCCCGCGCCACGCCGCGCCGCAGCACCACCGGGACCGAGGATACTACGCCCAGGTACATATGTATCTACTGCGTGTTGTAGTGTGCGTGCGCGCCGCGCCGCCCCGCGCGCCTCCAGCCGCGCCGCGCTCTCCCGCGCCACGCCGCGCCGCAGCACCACCGGGACCGAGGATACTACGCCCAGGTACATATGTATCTACTGCGTGTTGTAGTGTGCGTGCGCGCCGCGCCGCCCCGCGCGCCTCCAGCCGCGCCGCGCTCTCCCGCGCCACGCCGCGCCGCAGCACCACCGGGACCGAGGATACTACGCCCAGGTACATATGTATCTACTGCGTGTTGTAGTGTGCGTGCGCGCCGCGCCGCCCCGCGCGCCTCCAGCCGCGCCGCGCTCTCCCGCGCCACGCCGCGCCGCAGCACCACCGGGACCGAGGATACTACGCCCAGGTACATATGTATCTACTGCGTGTTGTAGTGTGCGTGCGCGCCGCGCCGCCCCGCGCGCCTCCAGCCGCGCCGCGCTCTCCCGCGCCACGCCGCGCCGCAGCACCACCGGGACCGAGGATACTACGCCCAGGTACATATGTATCTACTGCGTGTTGTAGTGTGCGTGCGCGCCGCGCCGCCCCGCGCGCCTCCAGCCGCGCCGCGCTCTCCCGCGCCACGCCGCGCCGCAGCACCACCGGGACCGAGGATACTACGCCCAGGTACATATGTATCTACTGCGTGTTGTAGTGTGCGTGCGCGCCGCGCCGCCCCGCGCGCCTCCAGCCGCGCCGCGCTCTCCCGCGCCACGCCGCGCCGCAGCACCACCGGGACCGAGGATACTACGCCCAGGTACATATGTATCTACTGCGTGTTGTAGTGTGCGTGCGCGCCGCGCCGCCCCGCGCGCCTCCAGCCGCGCCGCGCTCTCCCGCGCCACGCCGCGCCGCAGCACCACCGGGACCGAGGATACTACGCCCAGGTACATATGTATCTACTGCGTGTTGTAGTGTGCGTGCGCGCCGCGCCGCCCCGCGCGCCTCCAGCCGCGCCGCGCTCTCCCGCGCCACGCCGCGCCGCAGCACCACCGGGACCGAGGATACTACGCCCAGGTACATATGTATCTACTGCGTGTTGTAGTGTGCGTGCGCGCCGCGCCGCCCCGCGCGCCTCCAGCCGCGCCGCGCTCTCCCGCGCCACGCCGCGCCGCAGCACCACCGGGACCGAGGATACTACGCCCAGGTACATATGTATCTACTGCGTGTTGTAGTGTGCGTGCGCGCCGCGCCGCCCCGCGCGCCTCCAGCCGCGCCGCGCTCTCCCGCGCCACGCCGCGCCGCAGCACCACCGGGACCGAGGATACTACGCCCAGGTACATATGTATCTACTGCGTGTTGTAGTGTGCGTGCGCGCCGCGCCGCCCCGCGCGCCTCCAGCCGCGCCGCGCTCTCCCGCGCCACGCCGCGCCGCAGCACCACCGGGACCGAGGATACTACGCCCAGGTACATATGTATCTACTGCGTGTTGTAGTGTGCGTGCGCGCCGCGCCGCCCCGCGCGCCTCCAGCCGCGCCGCGCTCTCCCGCGCCACGCCGCGCCGCAGCACCACCGGGACCGAGGATACTACGCCCAGGTACATATGTATCTACTGCGTGTTGTAGTGTGCGTGCGCGCCGCGCCGCCCCGCGCGCCTCCAGCCGCGCCGCGCTCTCCCGCGCCACGCCGCGCCGCAGCACCACCGGGACCGAGGATACTACGCCCAGGTACATATGTATCTACTGCGTGTTGTAGTGTGCGTGCGCGCCGCGCCGCCCCGCGCGCCTCTAGCCAACGTACAACTTAATACAGACCAGCAAATTGCAAAAAACGTAAAATAAATTGAATTTCGCGAGCTGCCCTGGAGCATTCGTCTTAAAACAGACTAATACAGCGCATGTATAATCATAATATATCGAACACAAAGAGATATTGTCTATTTTGAGCATGCCATAATATCGCTTCAAGTGTAGCGAGCCTTCTGTAAGCAGTTATTAGTGTCTGTGCATACAGTATCATGTGTTGTTGCTGCAGGTCGGCGCACGCGCATCGCGTGCTGGTGCGGGCCCTCGTGCACCACTCGCGCGTGAGGTAACTATGTCCTTGTTACACGTAAACACGACGTCTTTTTGCTCATACTACACTGTACTTGATATGTAATTGGCGACAGTATTTGTCTAAGGCTACTTACGATACATATCACATAACCTATTGCTAAACTATTAAATTTATTAAAAAATAAATAAATCCATCTGCTTATTAAATAATAACATCACGACTGACTTCCCTCCTCCTCTGCACCCGTATCTAACAATAGCCGGCGCCCGGCAGCGCTCCAAGATCTCCGCCCACCACAAAAGGGGCTCGGCCAGAAAAATGGCCAAGTTTATTGAATGGGACACAACGGCGCTACATGTTTGATGCACTGACCATACCTCGCCACACATGTTTCAACGCCGATGAATCAAATAGCCACACGTGTGCACGTCCCACGACTATGTCGGAGATGTGGGCGCTGAGGTCCTACTAACAGTGGTCCCTTATGATTCGCAGAAATACATAATTGCAACATGAATTATAAAATTGCAACAAGACTACGATACAGTCGCCATGCTGTCCCTGGTCATATACCTTCGCCCACGTAGACACGATTCTGCATTGCTACTATCGTGATACCTACAGCCGCGATTCAGTACCGATACAGTCGTGATGCAGAATTCATACAGACGCAATGTAGTATCAATACAGTCGTACGCTGTAGTGACTACTTGTGAATGCCTGTTTGTAGGTACCCTCACAGCCGCGGCACCCCACTCTTCCTTTGCCTGAAGTCGCCCGATACCGTCGCGCGTTAGTGACGATACTGAAGTTACGCTGATTCGATACTATGCGATTGTAGCGCTACTGAATCGCTGCTGTCACGTGTTGCAAAAGCGATAGACGGCCAAAAGTGGCGATGCAACGCGCTACTGCATCGCTGCATCTCTGCAAAAAGTGGCCATGGGTGACCGCCCTAGACAGTTTAGTTATATGTAGGTATATATAATCGATTGTCTGCGGGAGCCAATAGCATAATTAAATTAAAAATCTCAGGAGCAGTGACAGTGGCGGCGCGTCGCTCACGTCATCGGAACTGGACACCGGCACCACCTCGCCCGACTTCTGAGGAACACACGCCACAGTACCGACACACCGCTGGGACAAAGGGCACATGTGTCATGTTGTGTCCTTACTTACACAATATGTAGAGATGAAAGTCTCGCGTTACACAATCACACGCAAATAAAGTAGGTAAAATAACCCGGTCGTAAACATGGCACTTCAAGCTTAGTAGACTCCCACGCAGGACGATGATGTACGCAGCCGATATGTTTCAAAACCGTAGTAGGCTCCCACTCAGGACGACGATGTATGCAGCCGAACTGTTTCCAAAACTTAGTAGACGAACGCAGGACGACGATGTATGCAGGCGAACTGTTTCCAAAACTTAGTAGACGAACGCAGGACGACGATGTATGCAGCCGAACTGTTTCCAAAACTTAGTAGACGAACGCAGGACGACGATGTATGCAGCCGAACTGTTTCCAAAACTTAGTAGACGAACGCAGGACGACGATGTACGCAGCCGAACTGTTTCCAAAACTTAGTAGACGAACGCAGGACGACGATGTAAGCAGCCGAACTGTTTCCAAAACTTAGTAGACGAACGCAGGACGACGATGTACGCAGCCGAATTGTTTCCAAAACTTAGTAGACGAACGCAGGACGACGATGTACGCAGGACGACGATGTACGCAGCCGAACTGTTTTCAAAACTTAGTAGACGAACGCAGGACGACGATGTACGCAGCCGAACTGTTTCCAAAACTTAGTAGACGAACGCAGGACGACGATGTATGCAGCCGAACTGTTTCCAAAACTTAGTAGACGAACGCAGGACGACGATGTACGCAGCCGAACTGTTTCCAAAACTTAGTAGACGAACGCAGGACGACAATGTATGCAGCCGAACTGTTTCCAAAACTTAGTAGACGAACGCAGGACGACGATGTACGCAGCCGAACTGTTTCCAAAACTTAGTAGACGAACGCAGGACGACGATGTATGCAGCCGAACTGTTTCCAAAACTTAGTAGACGAACGCAGGACGACGATGTACGCAGCCGAACTGTTTCCAAAACTTAGTAGACGAACGCAGGACGACGATGTACGCAGCCGAACTGTTTTCAAAACTTCGATGTGCCATATTAAAGCCCAAATACTGTATCATTTATTATAAGGGAGTGGAAAGTATATAGCATAAAGGAAAGTTTATTATTTTATTTTTTATTTACTTTGTTATAATTTTTTTTTAAGTTCACATTTTGATTTGTATTTTTTGTCGGGACGCTCTCTATAAAACTTTGGTATTCATACTATCTAAGAATTTATTTATTTATTTAAAACCACAATTATAACACCTTTACATAATCATCCAAGGCGATGTTATAAGTCACTACGTCTATTCATTTACAAAAATAAAATAAAATCACCTACCATGTAAGCAAAATTGCAACAACTACGTAACGCTGCTGGAACCCCGCCCACATGGCTAGAATCAATCATTGAAAAAGGTCTGATATTATAATATCAGACCTTTTTCAATTTTCAAGAAGTCCTAATGAGTTTTATTTGGTCTCCACATAAATTATAAGTGTCCGGCTTCTCGTCCCAATAGACCAGAACTTCCCAGGAGTCACAGTAGGTATACATATATCAAAGTTTATAATATTTCATTTTTTTTTTTTTGTTAGGCTAGTTTGTGTCCCACTGCTAAGGCCTCCCCTTTTTCCTTCCAAACGTAGGGTCGAGGTAGACGGACATGTGTTGCAATATGTCGATGAGTACACATACTTGGGCCAGATAGTGTCTTTCAAAAACAGACAAGATAAGGAAGTCGAAAGACGAGTCCAAAATATTTCATAATTTATAAAAAAGCCATTTCGGTTTAATCGCAATATGTTGGTTTTTTAAAGTTAAACAAAATATAAATACGTGTGTTAGGCCCCTTAGTTATGCTGCACCTTTACAAGTACAATTAGTATGCATGTTTATTTTTTATTGTTGAATGGGCTCGCTCTTGACCTGGATCACGCCTGATGGAAAGCGATGGATGAGGTCTATGATGGAACGAGCGTGCCCTGAAGATGCCTAAGGCACTGGAACTCTCGCGCATCGACCAAACACAGCAGGCTGCTTGACGCCGGGGGAGGTGGTGTGGGAGGGTGGGCGCTAACCAGGCGGGCGTGTGATTGTAAAATATTATATTGCTTATTTCCCGTTTTATCCGCGGCGGCCGCGCCCCTTGGATCACTTGCTTTATTGTTGTTATGCTTATGAGTCAAGTGTGTATGATTAACAACTAATGATAAGTCTGCAGTCCTCGCAAGTGTGCTTGATGATCATAAGTCCCTGTAAACGATAATTTTTGAAGCTTTTTATGTTATTTGTTCACATATGTTTGGTAAATTAAACTTTATTGGTATTTTTTATTTATGGTTTTTTTCTGGCAATTCGTTTACCTGTAAAATTATTTAATTTGGTTCGTCTCAACTTGTATACTTACCCATGACGCAACTTATGATGTCTTAAATGCGATAATAGAAAACACAATTTGCCCAGCTTCCTTCCTTTTGTATAAAAAACTAACGCAACAATACTTACCTACGTTGAATGAAAACCAGCACGAGCGTGACGTCGGTTTGTCGCTGTGTGGCTGTGGAGCAGGCTCGCAGGCAATGTTGCGCAAGCGTGCCGAGTGAGATGTTGTGCTGATTTAAGTTTCTTAATATCATCTATACATATAATAAATCTGTAGACGAGGCGTTTCTGTACATTGAAAATTAAAAAAAAAATAGGTGGGGTGTTAAAGGATAACCAACAGATGCCATTTCATCAATTTTAGTCTGTTTGTCGGTTTGTCTGTTTGGATGTGACAGATTTTTTATTTGAACAGGTTCAACGTAAAAAGTACCAAACCAATATGGGTCATGTTTATACTCAAATATAGTGTAGAACTCCGAGT
The DNA here is from genome assembly GCA_948474745.1 of Oligia latruncula. Lineage (NCBI taxonomy): Eukaryota > Metazoa > Arthropoda > Insecta > Lepidoptera > Noctuidae > Oligia > Oligia latruncula. The sequence goes on along the minus strand of OX419695.1, from coordinate 19,010,438 downwards.
AGTGATTAGTCTTTGTTTCATCGCAATCGCTTCAGTCTATCAAAATATTTAAAGCATTCTATAACAACTTTTTATTGCAGTAAGTGGAAACACGTAACGACATCCATTGGGACGATATAGTACTAAAGAAAACATATTGTGATCTTTAAAAACTCTGATACTTATGTCTGTGTTATTTAAAAAAGTATAATGATTATAATCTATAAATTAAAAGAAAGTCGTGTCAGTTACACTATTTATACCTAACTCAAGAACGGCTAAACCGATTTGGCTAAAAATTGGTGGGGAGGTAGCTTAGAACCAGGTAACGGACATAGGATACTTTTTATCCGGTTTTAGATGGACATAGTATTTAATACTTTTATTTACTTATAGGAGTAGGGTAGGAGTAGTGTGGGAGTAGGGTAGGAGTAGGATAGGAGTTGAGTAGGAGTAGTGTAGGATTATGGTAGGAGCAGGTTAGGAGTAGGGTAGGAGTAGGGTAGAAGTAGGGTTGGAGTAGGGTAGGGGTAGATTAGGGTAAGGGGTAGGACACCACGCGAACAATAGCGCCGGGCAGCTAGAAATAATTTATATGGCAAAACAACGTTTGCCGGGTCAGCTAGTGTGGAATAAAATCATGGTTTAAATCAATATGACAAAGGAAAATATTAAAATTACCATGATTTCTTTTTCTTTCTTGCTCTTTTTAGGGTTCCGTACCAAAATGGTAAAAGCAGAACCCTTATGGTGAGACCAAGTCTATCTGTCTGTCTGTCTGTCTGTGGGTATCATATGAAAGAGCGCAGTTTGCACATTCTCAAACATTTATTTTTCTTTATTTTAGGCCGCATAGTTTTCGACTTTTGATAAAAAATGTAAAAAAAATACCGTTCCCCCCCTTATCTCCGAAGTTTGCAAAGAGAAAAATCTAAAATTATTCTATATGATAGAAGTTTATGTAAAGATTACAGGAAAAATAAAATGAAATCTCTAAAGCACCCTTTTTCAGAAATCAACAAAAGTTACATTAGTTCCACTATCGGTCAAGAGATGGCGCTGACATAAAACTTCAATATTCTACACCGCAGTACACAGTGTTAAAATTCTCTGACGAATATAGGCCTTGCCGATGAAAATTTAAAAACATAATTATGATGGTACGGAACCCTCGGTGCGCGAGTCCGACTCGCTCTTGCTTGACCTGTTTTACTAGGTACTGAAACTTCATTTGTCGAAAAATATAGGTACCTACTTACCTTTGAAGAAAATACAAATAAATTCAGAAAATCTGATTCTTAGAGGTAGATTTATAGGTAAAACAAAATCAGATTTGTTTCAATCCTTGTGCCCGCGCGGAAGTGCCGCGGCATGCTCCGCCGAGAGTGAGGGCCGGAGTTCGAAGACACGCGGCACGGGCAGGAGGAAAACATTGACAATACGACGAATCATAATGACGCAATGTTTAGCGCTGGTAGCGCAACGACGTCAATTTCAAGTCCAAGCGACAATCTTAGCAATGTTTGCGGAAAGGTGAATGTGAATGTGAATGACGCTCTGGGAACGGCGGGGATTATTTTAGAAACGGTTCATTTAAAAAAAAAGTAATAGCCATGTTGTGTGTCGTGTGGCGGTCGTTCTTAATATTGTTCGTTTTATGATTACCCTACGTGAGACAAGATGTACCTATAGTATAGTAGAAGAAAATGAATGTATTGTAGAAGGTGTATCTATGTAATAGTAGGTAGGTATAGTGTATGGTAAAAGGTTTATCGCTTGTCTTGTAGGTACGTACTTAGGTACACGGCGAAATTCTTGGTGGGCGGGCTGGGCGGTACTAAAGTCGCGTGCTCACGCGCAGGCTCCGCCCCCATGTGGCGCGCCCCCTCGCCAGTGGTAACAATTTCGTAGCGACAAGTGCATACTGCATAGCAACAAGTCAATTATATCATAAGTGTAAAAAGGTGCAACAAGTACCTAATCATTTCAACCGAAAGACGTCCATTGCTAGATAGGTAGGTATGTCTAGCAGTGGACGTCTTTAGGTAGGCCTCCTTCAAGCACCTCCACTTCGACTGGTTTTGTGCTTCTCGCATTCAATGAGTTCCTGCGGCATTCACAAGGTCGTCGAACCTACGAGGAGGGATGTGGGAGGCCTTCCAACGCTACGTCTTCCGGTACGCGGTCGACACTCTAGAACTCTTCCACGACTTCGAGATTAATATTGCTATAGACAAAGACTAAAAATTGTGCGCAATCCCTTGTTCATATTATTTAGCGCAAAGTTAGGTTCACAATAAAATTAATAGGTATCTATAGTCTATCAAAAAGTACCTACTCTGTGGTAGGTATCTATGCAATTTTTCTATGAAAAACATCTTGGCAATTTGACATGTCTCGAATTGTTGTCTTAAATTTTTTGAACAAACTACAGGAGTAGGTACTTACATAGTAATATTTTTCTTTGAAACAAGTTCAATTTGAAGTTGTCAGTTATGACATCCTTCAACGCTGCCTTATATTGTAGACCACTTTCTTCCTGCTAAAGCTAAAAAATAAGAGTGCGATTGCTGCCAAGATAATATTTCAATTCACAAAATTGTAATTCGAAAATTAAACAAAGTTCGTTTCTGACTTCTGTACTCGAATGAAAACATAACCCGTTGGTACAGCGCCATCTAGCGGCAGTATTGTGAAACTTATGATAATTTATTGTTTTTTTTATTTCTTAATTTGTTATTCAATGCAAGTCTTTACCCGTTATAAACAAGCAACTACTTCATCTTAGTCACTTGAAAGGATTAATGCTAAGGATTTTGTATTTGGTACAAAATTATCCAACATCCAAGTTCAACGACTATTAGGTACCTACTGCTAAACTAATAAAGTTATCTTAACCTCTATAATTTTCCTTTAAATTTCATGAAATGCACTATCATAGTGAATTTTTCCAGATTTTTCAAGCCAGCAGTTTAGCTTTAGAGGGGGGGGGGACAAAAATAAGTTTAATATTTCGAAATATGTAAATTTTAGCAACCCTCAAGTCATTTTAGAAGACCTATTCAACGATAGGTACCCCATCGTTATATTCATCTCCACTTCACATGTAGGGGTGTTACCACAAAAAAAAAATTTCAAAAATTTTATTTTACCACTTTGTCGGCGTAATTATTATCTATTATTATTTTTTTTTTATACACACTTGCAAAATTACAGCTTTCTAGTACTACCTAACGGTCTCTTAGAAAAACCTCGGAGAGACAGACTGACAGACGGACATGACGAAACTATAAGGGTTCCTTGTCAGAACTACGGAACCCTAAAAAAGAAGAACAAAGAACAAAATATGTGTATAGATCTAAGGGGCTGCCTCCACGAGCGAGAGAATCGCGGCGATAGTCTCGCCGCGCCATCAAATTTCCGCGGCGATGAAATCGCCGTGTGGAGGCACGTTCTAAGAGAGTGTATAGAAATACGTGGCACGACGATAATATCGCCGCGATTCTCTCGCTCGTGGAGGCAGCCCCTTATCTAAGTCTGCGCGTTCAGTTTTATACGTTCGTTCATTTCCAATTGTCCACACTGGTGTCGCTATCTATGCAGGAGAGTGGCCTGAACTAATGTCGCCGGCATGCGGCACTGTCTTCCGACTGTGTTGACTTGCTAAAACTCACAATATAACATTCGATTTACTTCAATGTACTTATTGATTTTCAACACATCCAATTTGAAGAAAAATAAGATCAAACAGTAATAAAAACTTGTAAACTCACCTGGAGCATCGTATTTTCTCGGTGAACCTATTCTGGGAGCGGTAACACGTGCCGTGCTAGTATAAAACAACACTCATTAGCTACGAACTTCACTCTGCTTTCGAGCTATGGTGACGTCTGCGCAGTCTTACAGACTGCAGTTTTAGGCCACCCTACCCTAGTACACCCACATAGGTAGGTACCGCCCGTTATGTTTAAGTCCCATGTCCTGGGGGCGAGGCTATCGCTATCATCAACCGTTATGTTTAAGTCCCATGTCCTGGGGGCGAGGCTATCGCTATCATCAACCGGGCACACATTCTGACTCCGAGCTGCTACTGAAAAATTCCAGATGGAAAACCCCAATAACACTTTGCACGACCCGGAAATCGAACCCAGGACCTCATGCTCAGTAGTACCTAGCACTTGCGACCGCTAGACCAGCGAGGCAGCAATAACAATATGGACATACCAGGTGCCGAGGTGGTGACAGGTAAGTTCAAGTAAAATAATGAATAGAAACAACAAAAAGTTCTTTAACTTCATATTTAATTACAAAGTAGGTAACAGCACCGCAAACCGCGCGTTCTGAATGTTTGTATCATAAATATTATCTTTATTTATAAATCAAATCTATTTATAAAAATCCGTAAACGCCTTAAAGATTTTCGTACTAAAAATATTGATATAATCCAAGAACACACGGCACTTCGGCATTTTATAAAATTAGTAAACCTTACCTAACTAACTACGCTGACTAAGTCACAACACAATTTAACCTGAACTGAGATCTGTGATCACACTTCATAATAAACAATAAATTACTAGACGGTACACTACAGTGATAATAAATACATTATTGCTACCAACAAGGAACATCAGTGGTAAGTTAAACTAGCGCACAGTCGAGCGCGGGGTCACTCCTTGGCCGTGTTAGGGTTCTCTTTGATGCAGGAGCAGCCAATGGAAACGAAAAGGGAATATTCTTCGCCGGTGTTGGCGTTCTTCACCTTCACCACGTCCTGCACCTCGGTGCACGAGAACTTGGTGCCGCCGGCCAGCGGCAGCGCGCCGCAGCACGGCATGCTTTTGCCGTTGCCTGCTGGGCACATCTCGTACGGGTCGTCTTCACACTTGATCATTTTGATTTTTTTCGGGATTCTGGACTCGTCATTGTCGTACTTTACTCGCGTCCTGCAGACGGTATGGTCCCGGGCTAAATCGAACGCCATGCCGTTAGGTTTGGCCACCACTGCACACGCCGCACACGCGAAGATCGCAATCAGGAGGTACTTTGCACTCGACATGTTCAATGCGGAAAAGGAGAGCGGTTTGGAGAGGTGTGCGCGCTTGCTGAGATAACTCGTAAAATTGTTTAGAGGACCGGCTCGTGCGCTGTTATATAGGATTCGCGCGGCTGTGTCACTAGTAGGTACTGGCCGATGTAGCGCGTGTTATACAGGACACTCGCACACACACAGAAAAAAATACCCATTTAATCATAACAATGATAAATACCGTGAAAAACCTAAAATTACCTATCCTATTTTGTTAAAAAAACTAATTTATTTTTGGAAAGTAAATAAGTTTACCTAAGTACCTACTTGATTACTTAGCAGAAAAACCTTCACTTTTTAATCAATAGGTAACGACACCGGATTGTAGCCAGCTTTACTACTGTAATACTGTATCTATTAAAATCCATCCGGCCGTTATGATGCTTCTGGCCATTCGAGGGTCTATGGAGTTCCACAAACAAAGATACGTTTTTATACGAACTTAACTACCTATGTATAGTTAGTTCGCATAAAAACATAACCCTGTCACGTAGTCGGGTAAATAGTGTAGGTAATGACAGTGCACGTACTAAGTAGGTATTCGGGGTTATACCTACCTATAGATAACAGTTTCCTAAACTACTAATTCGATAAACGAATTGGGATTTATTACCTCGCAGAACCTAAGTGCGAAAAGTAGAGTATTCTCCTCGGGTATAAAGGTGTCTTCGTCTTGGGCGAGCTTGAATCCCTGTGAGTTATTCAAGGGAATAATCTACTATGAGTGTTTTTTCATACTTCGCCGCAAAGCATTATTTAATATATCGGAGGTAAGGCAGGGATGTACCTAGTGTACAGTCACGAGCTTACAAAGGTACATCTCTGCCTTACCTTTGGGGGAATACAGGCGTGATTTTATGTTATGTCATACAACATTCATATGGAACCACTGACTCCGTTATGTCATACATTCTTAAGGAACCACTGACTCCGTTAGGTAGGAAACTATTCAAGTTCAGTACCGTTATATTAAATAATGCTTTGCGGCGAAGTATGAAAAAACCACGTATCTAGCTGTGGTAGGCAATAAGCACAACGTCACGGTTCGCAAGCTATAAACTAGTGGATAGTGTCCTAGTAAAGTTATAGCGCATGAACGGTCAGATCAGTGAGCTTTAAATATGAGGATAGGCTTAAAAAACTTAGCCTAAAAACTACTACGGTTGAGCTAATATCTCCTGGCTCAACTAGACTAGTTTTAAAAGCTGAGCTGTAGTCACATTAGTTCGCAATGTGAACTAAAAACTATTGAGCTATTGTTGCCATTTCGCTCTAACCTACTAAATCAAATGGCAGCCTATTCTTCGTGATAGTCACTTTTGGTGTTCAATTTGGAAGAATTGAACCATGTAAACAAAAAAGCAACAAACAGCGTCCATACAAATTCAATCAAATTCACTCAAATTGAATGCCAAAAGTGTAGGTACCGTGTAACATTACCTTACCATGTACTTAGTAATTACTAGCGGAAAGGAGAGTGATTCCATTTTCATTATTGGGTACCTACCTATTTGGATAGCGTGCATACTAATTTTATTGACGTGTAAAAGTGTTTATACAAACCTACTTACAAAAATAAAAATCATTTCATTTCATTTCATAATTATAACACAAAAAATAACAAAGTCAAAGTCCAATAATTTATTTCTAATTTAATCACATTAAAGGCATTTTTGAACGTCAAAAAATAGAATTGATTCTAGTCTTCCAAAAGGTAGTTTTTGTATGGAGAAGAGCGTAGAGTGTATAACGAAACAGTCCGCAGTGAAATGTTTACTACAATTTTACAAAGATGAGGACTCCAATTTTCCATTTTCATGTTTTTTTTTTGTAATTAAATATTTAATTAAAGTAAAAAGTAGTAAGTAGTAGTAGAAGTAGTAGTAAGTTTTACTTTAATTGTAGATGGCAAGTTTTATTTGGATGTTAGGTCTTGTTGTGTTGTGAATGTTCTGTGACTCATAATGTACTTTTCACACCACCTGCTCGAAAATTTCAAATTATATGTCAAGCAACCTTAACCTAAAGTGAGTCATTAGTGGCCGGGGCAAACCCGGTCAATAATGTTGTACTGGATTTCATTATGACCCGCTGGTCAATAATGTGATTTGAATTTGGAATCTCACATGCTCAGCTAAATTGGCAGTATAGTACTAACAAACACCCTTTGGTGCCAGAAAGAGGAAAGCTATTCTCGATACCCTTACTACGCGTGGATGATATTCTCGATTTCCTACAAAATCATAACGACTGCTTCTTCATATCGTTGCCATGTTTTCGAAGACATAATATTGTAAGAATAATTAGATAACTACGAACCATTTTTTAAAAGGAATGGATTAACATTAAAACTGGCATTAATAATAACAAATACCGTACCGCGCCGTAATACCGTAATAGTAATTGGCTGTAACATTAGTTAATTTATTTTAAGTAAACTGCGCAAAGATTGCTGTGGATTTTGTGAATAAATAAATAAATAATAAAACCTATCTATACTACAGTCGATTTATCACATTTTATCAAAAATACTCTATTTTCACGAGCGTCTCCAATGGCGTTCTAAATTCAAAATGCATACAGCCAATCATCCAAAACCATTCTACCAGCCCTTTAAAAAGCTTAGTTTACACAAACGCCACTTCCATGAGAGTGATATCAATAGACACACACGACAAAACCGTAGAAGAGACTTTTTTTTTTGAAAATCGAATTTTTCGTGTCTTGGCTACTTAGACGCAATAATGGCGCGAACTTTTGGCATTTAAACTTTAAAATTATCAACAAAGTATTATAAAATGTCGAGTGATGAAAGTGATTGTACTCCTGAATTCATTACAACCGAAGCTAATAATATTTCCAATGATTTACTGCCGGAAAAGTCAAAGGAAACTTATATAAAAGCCTACGACAATTTCCAAAAATGGAAAAGTACGAAAGGCGTCAAGTCCATTTCGGAACCAGTTCTATTTTGTTTTTCGTACTATGCCTATTATTTTCTCACAGTCGGTGTAAAAAGTAGAGTATCCTCCTCTGGGCTAAAGGTGTCTTTGCCTTGGGCTAGCTTGAATCCCTCGCTGCATTCAGGATTCTTGTATTAACTCCCTCGCTTCGCTCGTGAGTTAAATCCCGAATCCTTCATTGCGCTCGAGATTCAATATGACGCCCGTGACATAAGATACAACTTTAGCCCCTTGGTGCATAATCTACTATTACATACCTAAGTAGGTAATATTCTATACAAGCAAGTTTTTCTAACTGAACAGACACAGACAGCAGTGCTGCTGGACCACTTGTTGCGCCACTTCTTCCTAGCGAAATCAGTAGGAGTGGTGAAGTGCCGGCGAAAAGTGCTGACTCTCAACTTAGTTTAGCGTAAATTACTCTTTGTTTTTCATAATTTCTTTTACAATATAAATGTAAAGCCGACGTAATAGGTAATACAGTCAACTTTATTATGTAGGTACTTAGGTACTTTCATAAATGAGTTCATGTAAATGATGTCAACTCTCTAAAGTAGGTAGGTAGGTACTTACTATGAAACGGTGGAACAACTGAGACCGCTGCCGGGGGGTGGGGGGCGCCTACGCCTAGCAACTCGTCCCTAATTGAGTAATCTTTGAAAAAAATATCGGAAAATCATTCCAGAGGTTACTTCGCCAGACTGTTTGTATTCCACGACATAATGCCACCTAACGAATAACGAATAAGCGATTAGGACGATACTACCAATAATTTCCTTAGAGACTACCGAACGTTCTCAGGTAGTTAAATAAGAAAGAAAAGAAAGAAAGAAAAAAAGTTTATTTGGACACAGTTCGTGAAACACAAAATACAAAATTAACAAGATTACTATTCTATGAGTAAATAATCATACGTTTATTTATTACATAAAAATAAAAAAAAAAAACTGCAGCAAAATGTTTCGAGAATCTCTTAGATGAAATGCTCAAATACTGTTCCCATATTTCAATTCATCCGCCACTTATAAAACTTCTTTTAAAACGGTGGACATCAGGCTACCAGTAATTTTATTGTTTCGCTTGACACATAGATACCTATTTATTAAATTCCCTATTGTGCATCTTAGGTCTTATATAAATTGTCTTAAATTGTCCACACAATAGACGCTGATGTATTTTTCAACAGACAAGTAGATTAGTCCAAAACCGGGTACCCAGAGATTACACCTAGTGATTACCTAGAGATTACCCAGAGATTACACTGGCACTTCACGGTTATACTCCCAGTACTCCCTATAACCGGTAAGTGGCAGTGTAATCTCTTCTTCATCATCAGCCTACTGTCCACTACTGGAAATAGGCCTCTCCAATTGCATGCCATTCCGATTGTACCTCACTTTCCCATACTTATGTAACTTAATTGGATACCGCCTGCTGCGTCTGCAAGGATGTCGGTAGTCAGAAAATGTAGAACCCCCGTTACATTTAGGTAATTTATGTAAGCAATCAAATAACAATCTAATCGCTCTTGTGGTAAAGGTGGTATCTACCTATGTAAAAAATATAATATCCAGCCAAGCGCGAGTCGGACTCGCGTAGTAAGGACGATTCCGACTCGCACTTGACCGGTATTTCGTTTCCTCCACCATCTTCACGGGAATTTTATAGATATGCTAACGCGTTGTGGGCCATTTTTGGCCCAATTAACGTTGTCGTTGACTTGCCAGCTGAGACCACAGACTACTTGAAGCGAAGGGCTTATTCCTCTTTGCTTTTAGTCTTCTCTATATAAGGCTAATTTATTGAACGATACGTCCATCACTGTCGCACTTTAATGTAGTTACAGATGGATTCAGTAACGAATTCAGTGTACCTACTTAGTTGTTGTGCAGTGTGCAAAAGCTAAATATCCCTACTTACAAAGATGACCAAGTAAATAAGCCCCTAACAGATAGTTACATAAACAGCTATGTTTTAAACAGAACCTACATATGTATACCTACAGTTCAGATAACAAATGGTAATTGCTTTGGGATGTTTTAGTTAAACATGATGACTTGTAATTTGACGTATTCCTTCCAAGACGTGATAGTGTGCTGTGTGATCCATTTGCAACAATTAAGCACCCCTTAAAGCCTAGGCAAAAATTCATGCTTTCGGTTTCGGAGAAAACCCAATTTTTTCTTGACTGCGCGACGCAAAGGAGTGGTAATGTGTTCATCAGCCTATGTATGTATGTATTTATGTAAGTATGTTTGTATGTTCCTTTGAAGCACTATACAGACCAAACGCCTGGGCCGATTTTTATGATTCACACGTCAATCGATTCCTCTTAGTCCGGCGAGTATCACTAAAGACATGATGTTAGTGAAAATTCAATATGGCGACTAACTACTATGTATGTAGGTATGTCTCTAAAAAAATTTTTTTTCTCAAAACCTATCGAGTGGGGTATCAAAATAAAGGTTTTAAAATATGATTACAAAAATATAAACAACTTATATGGTTAAAAGTAATTCGAAGTGACAAATCATAAAAAACACGTACCAAGAACTAAATCGTCAGCGAAATCTTTCACATTTCGATGCCTCCCACGCATAAGGTCGTAAGCCAAAAAAAACATTAATATCAGGAGAGTTTTTTTTTTACGTTAACTTATAAAAAAAATGCTCTCTTGATATTAATGTTTTTTAATAAAAGTTGGAAGCAGGCGGGACCCATTTGAATTTGAAAATATAATAAAAATGGTATGGGTAGCCTGCTTCCAACTTTTATTTAATTTAAAATGGGCTTGTTTTTAGCATTTCAGTTCTTTTAACTTAAGTTTTTTACCACAGTCGGGTTTTTTTTTTAAGAACTTTTTTTATTACGTGTAGTGTTTATGAAAATTTCCCAGAATTCGTCACTAAATATCACTTTTCTTTAAAGTCTCGAATTGAATGGTCTTCATTGCTATTACATTGAATACCTGATACTTTAAAAATCTTTTGATCTAGGTAACTAAAATATCAAACAGTTAAAAGTTAAAGGAAAAAAAAAAAAAATAATAATAATAAAAAAAAAATCAAATCAATCAATTTCCAGAAATCATCTACATGAGTGCGTCACATACTCGTAGCTTTTAGGTAAAGTTATGGTATATTTTCATTTCAAGAACGTTCACAAGAGTTCATAAACGTGAGATATACCAACTGTTGATATAATTTCTTTACATTTAACATTTATATATTTATTCTTAAACTTATTTCGTTAATGGATATACCTAATGTTTATTTAATCGAAAATCATTAGGTCTATCTATCGTTTAAAATAATTGATACCATCGATATTGTTAACACCCTGATTCAGAGCAATCCGACTTGGATAGGTTAGGTTACAAGGCTATGGCGGGAACGAAGCGGAGTGGAGTTCCCGCTTTAGGTTAGGTTACAAGGCTATGGCGGGAACGGAGCGGAGTGGAGTTCCCGCTTTAGGTTAGGTTACAAGGCTATGGCGGGAACGGAGCGGAGTGAAGTTCCCGCTTAGCCTTCGTGGCTTCGTGGATTAAAATATTGTTTTAAAAAGTTAATATGTTGCGCTACAAAAGTTAGTGACACACGAATTGCTGCAAAACCGACTCCACGTAGTCTTGTCTGCCCTACCCCTAGAGTGTAATTTAAGCCCGCGTAGCAGGTGGTTGTCACCCTCGCCGCCGCGGCTGAGGCTGACCGGCGAAAGCCGAAGCTGCGGTGGTGAGCGTTAAAACCATCTGCGACGATAAGTAGTATTAAGCTCGCGTGTGACCACGGCAGCGCCGGGCTACCCCCGACGACGTCACTACTCTCCTCCAGGAGAGTAGTAAGTCCACCAGTACTCTCAAGAAGTACAAGTCCCGACATCCGTCCTTCCGTCCTCGCCGTCGAGGCCCGTCGCGACACCCCGTACCATGTCCACCCCGACACTTGCTCGAGCCAGCCCGCGCCGCTGAGCCTGTAGCTTTAAATTCGTCCCCATTAATTAATTTCGATCCAGCCTGTCCCTTGCTGTCCTCTCCCAGCGACGCCCTAAGCCGAGGTCCGAACCCCACGGGGGGTGCCCTTAGCGTGTAGTCGCTTAGTTTTTAAGTTTTTATGCCCTAGCTGGAGGCCCAATTTATTGTGGCATCCGCAGGAAAGTCCGGTTGAGCAGTCGACAACCTCTATGGTTGAACTGCGAGATGCCATTTTTCGAAAAAAAAAAAAAAAAAAACGGCAGCGCCGGAGCCGTGACAGAAACCATGCCTGCTGCATGTTGCATGCTCGCTTGCATGCTGCATGCTTGATGCATGCATCACATGCATGGTGTAGGTATGCTTGTTTGCATGCGGCTTGCTGCGTAAGGGTACGTTTTTATTATATTAGACTACACAGGTTTTATGTCTTTTGAGCAATGATAATATAAGTGTAAAAATTTTACTTGTAATATTGAGTGGTAGATATATCAAACGATTTTATTCAAGCTTTAAGGGGGTGAAAAGGGTGAGGGTTTGCATTTTTTGTTTTTTTAAACTACCCCCTAAAGAAGGATTGGGGGGTGTCAAAATTTGTATGGAAGAATTTTAACGCGCGGTCCGATTAACTCCAAACTCAGTGTTTATACTTAAGACCAAAAATTTTTAGTTTATTAGGGTTTTTCAAAAATCTACCCCTAACAGGGTGAAAAGGTGTAGTTAATTTTACAGGGAGGATTTTGCTGCGTGGCTTGATTAACTCGAAAATTGGTAAGATAACTATTCTTTGAGTCAAGTTATGAACACTTATTAAACGATTTTTCAAAATTCCACCCCTGTGGGGCTGAAAAGTGGGAATACATGTTTATTTGAAAATTGTTATTCATTTGGTTAATAAACTAAAAATTTGGCAAGAAAGTTTGTAGTTTTTTGTTTTTCTAAACTATCCCCTTTAAGGGGATTGGGGGCGGGGGTGTCAAAAAGTGTAAGTATGGAAGAATTCGAAAATTCGAATGCCCGAATTCGAATACGAATTCGCGCAGTTCGATTAACTCGAAACTCAGTATTTATACCTACTTAAGACCAAAACTAAAGAATAACGTGTATCAAGAATGAATATTTACTTTGTAAGTAATTTTTATTTTTTTTTATTTAATTATTGTGTATGTGAGGACTATGTGGGTCATTTCTTTTTTCCTTCTTAGTTTTAATCATGATCTGGCAGTTTGAGTAGTTTATGCGGCCTACCCAAATGTCCTGTCTTTGGTATTGTTCGTCGAATCGTTGAGCTCCTCAAGTTCTGAGTTGAGCTGCACGATTCTTGACAAATGCGTGCACTGATTAGACAGGCCCGCTCAATCTGTGTGGTTCTTTCCTCAAAAGCCCATTTCAGACACCAATCTACATGGTCTTCACACGATCTGACCAAGATTTTGTCTGGACTTTAAAAGAGACTGTGACTTCTGAGTTTGTTTCGGCCTTTCTTCTCAGAATAGTCAGGAAACGCCGACCTCATCTAGTTTAAAAAAATATATGATTGACGTGTAAAAGTGTTTGTACAGACCTACTTACAAAAATAAAATCATTTATCCTTTAAGGTTTTTCGAAAATCTACCCCTAACGTGGTGAAAAGGGGTAGTTAATTTTCCAGAGGCGGTTTTTACTGCGTGGCTTGATTAACTGAAAAATTGGTATAAATAATCTGAGTCAAGTTATGGAAACATCCCAAACGATTTTTCAAAATTTCAACCCTATGGGCATAAAAACTGTGGGGGTGAAAAGGCGGGATACCTATAGTTTATATGAAAAATCTTATTTCTTTGAAACTTGGACAACATTTGCCTTAGTACCTAAATAATAAAGATTGTCACTTTTAGTTTAAAAAACCCCTCACAGAGGATTTGGAGGGTGACAAAGTAGGTAAAGAAAAAAAAATAACCCGCTGTCGGATTAACTCGAGGCTCGGTACTATTATTTAAAAAAAAAGTAAAAAGTATGTTCTTTAGGGTTTTTTAAAAATCGACTCCTACCGGGGTGGAAAAGGGTAATTAATAAAGTTTAAGGGGTAAATTTTACAGCTTGCTTCCATTAACTCAAAAATTGGTCAAGTGCGAATTGAACTCGCGTGGAGAGTGTTCCGTACGATTAATATTTTATCTACCATGTTTTTTTTTAAATCTGACCAAAATTTGTTTGTGATAATTAAAAAAAACTTATCATTATAGTTGAAAGACATCTTCCCCCATACATTCCAACAGGAAATGTAAGTTTGTACGCACAATATTGAGTGTTTTACCATGTTGTTTTAAGACCACAGACTTCTTATAGGTTTTACTGTAATCTATAGGTATAGAACTATTATCGATATTTTTTTCAAAATGTTAGGCTCAGTAGTTTCGGAGATAGGGGGGGGGGGGTTGGAATGGTCAATTTTCGTTTATTTTTATAATAACTTTAATACAATTTACTTTAAAATTATGAAAAAAAATATTTCATTTATTTACGTTACACGTCTGTGTTTGGGTCACAGAGATTCATATGTGTACCAAATTTCAACTTAATCGGTCCATTAGATTCGGAGCAAATTGGCTGCGACAGACGGACGGACAGACAGACACACGAGTGATCCTATAAGAGTTCCGTTTTTTCCTTTTGAGATACGGAACCCTAAAAATGGGTAAATAATCATTAAGTCATAAAAATGGAAACGTACTAAACTTATTTTTCTAAATAAATTATACAGACCGTACCTAAACATTCATTTTCGAAACATACCTTTCAAAAGAGGAGAGGGTGTTCAATGTTTTTGAGGAAAGTACGAAATCCCGCAGTCCAAGTCGCGGGGAAAGTGCTATTGTATAATGTACCTAGGTATCTCTAATCCTGTATGTTTTTCTAAGTGTAGATACGAATATTTTTTTTTATTAGGATCTCCAACAAAGAATAGGTACACTTTACATGCTATATTTTATAGGACAAGAACAAAAATCTATGTGTTCCCTAAACCCCCACGTTTTTTAAACGCGCCGTTGACGCGCGTTTGTAGCGATACAGACGCCATACGCACGCGAGTCAGATACTAGCAGGCACTGCTCTGTAGGATAAAAGCGCGCCGTGCCGACACACGTTTCTAAAACGCGCGTCAACGGCGCGTTTAAAAAATGTGGTGTGCACAGGCCCTCAAAGTTAAAATTATAGGTATATTATTATTTTACATATCTCGGGACCATGGAATCCCGGTCCTTTGGAAGGCGTACGAGGGGCCGCAGCCAACTCGCAGAGGCCCCTTAGGAAATTTTAATGAATTTCGGCACCAACCGACGATTATCCCTGTATGCACTATGCAAATGCACCCAAGGATAACCCCCGGTTGGTGTAGGACTATTGCAGGATATGGAAAAATAAAAAGTTGGACTATGTGTTTGGGTGGCTAAAGTGGACTGGTTACCAAGAACTATGGAAGAACTATGACCCCTGCCTGATCAATGTTTTACCTATATATAAGTAGGTACACGGATAAAATAGCAGTATTATTAATATCATTCACAAATATATATTCTAATGAAGAACAATGGCCCCCAAATTGGACCCCTGTGGTACACCTGAGGTTACATAGTAAGGGTCCGACTCATCACCCTCTATGACAACTAACTGAAGACATTAGTTACCTATTATTATTCCGTTGTGGCCTAAACTAAGGAGAGTTTATTTTAATGTTAATCTGAAGAGTTTGTTAGTTTGAACGCGCTAATCTCTACTATCTACCTGACTGACGGATTGCATTTGGTAGCCCTATTCTTGAGACAGGCCGGTATTTATACTATGAGCCTTAGGAGCAAAGCACAAAGAAAAAATGTCGGAAATACCGCTAAGCGCAAACAACGTAAAGCTCAAACATCAAGCTACTACAATCTGTCAAATTTCTTTAATAGATTTTCAACTTTATCGCTAAAACATAAGGTTCTAAATTGATTGGGAAAATTTGACAGTTTCGGGTAGCTTGGTGTGCTGGCGTCTTTACATAGATGATTGTTTGCTTCCTTTGACTTTTAACTGTTTGATATCTAATAGTTAAAAGTCAATCTTGCGAACGATTTGTTAAAGTATCAGGTACCCAATGGAATAGCAATGAAGGTCATTTAAGGGGCTTACAGGACCTAAACAAAAAAAAACCCAAGTTTTATAAACAATAAAAGTATGTGATCGACTACAGTAAACAAAATCAGAAAATAAAAATAAAAAAAAGTTTTTAAAAACAAGCTTTTATTTAAATAAGAACGTAACCCAAAAAATAAAAATAACGCGAACTAAAAAGAAAAAAATAAATTTAAGTGACACTGTCATTTTAAAATATATATAAATTTTAAAAGCTTGAGGCACTGTTATTTTGTAGTAGGTAGGTACACCTGTATAACGGATACCGTAAATCAGTCCTCAAGCTTTTAAAATTTATATATATTCACAACTTACATACATACATACATACTTACATACGAACAGTGCCAGCTAAATAAAAGCTTGTAAAAATATATGGTATTCTTCAGCATATATGCTAGGTAGATAGTGTGTTGAAAACATAATACAACTAATTTGATACGATAGAAAAAAATCATGAAGATACCTCTAAAAACTTTCTTTTTCAATAAAAACCATACTAATATACATACGATTTTTTGTCAGATTATTCTACAAGCAATATACTAAAATACTAGTGTTTTATTTTTTTTGTCGTCCAAACAATAGATTTTTTGTAGTTAAATAATTGATATTTTTCAATAAATTACCAGCGTTGTGTCATCGCGCTTCTCTTTCTTTTCTATGCAGTCCGACAGTGACCGTGCTTTAGGTCATGTAAGCCCCTTAATTCGAGAGTTTAGAGAAAAGTGATATTTAGTAACGAAATCTGGGAAAATTTAAAAAATACATAAAAATTGAGTTTACTCTGATTCTGGGGTGCTTAATTGTTGCAAATGGGTATATAACGTCCTGCCGCGCCGGTCGATTCTGTAAAAATCTCACCGTGAAAACTTAGGTGAAGTGAGTTTGTTTTTGCTAGGAATTGACACTATTGACAGCTCACTCCACGCTTACTTCACCTAAGTTTTCACGGTGAGATTTTTACAGAATAGCACCGCTGGAAGGAATACGTCAAGTAACCCTGTTTATAAATAAAACACTGAAGTAGTCATTTAAAGGTTGTGTCCACAGACTTTGTGTCGCTGGTATTGAGTTTATTCTGTTTTTACTTTCTGATAAGTGATACAACCAGAGAGAGAGAGAAGTAACTGAATAAAAACATTAGTTGTATTTTTTGTATACAGGGTGTGTCGTAAATAATGGTCCAGAGTAAAGGAGTCGATACACTGTATTCTTATGTATCACATACCGAAATTTTAACCATTTTCAGATATGGGGCTCCGAAAAAAAAAATTGTTTTTAAAATTTCTGTACCTTGCTTCACGAATTTGGCTGTAATTACCATAAGTATCAATATTTTTAATTCTGTTTTTTTATTATAACTCTTGAATATGTGTACTATGATATCCAAACCCTGTTTATATTTTAAAGTCACAGGTATTTAAAGAAATTAATTTGTTTTTTCGTAGACCCTTAACTGAAAGTGGTTATTATTTCGGTATGTGATATATAAGAATACAGTGTATCGACTCCTTTACTCTGGACAGTCTGGACCACTATTTACGACACACCCTGTATAAAAAAAATATAAATAGGTAGGTATCATATTTGAGACAGTGCAGGTGAATGCCACACATCGTGCTCGTTTGGAGTTAGTGTGAGTCACCGCGGACTTACTCATCGGCGTCAGCACCCTTGTCCCGCTTGTCCGTATGCTATATATTTTATACTATCGGGGGGCACGGCAGTGCCCCCGCCAAGTCGAGCAAAAAGCGGCACGGCCGTACCATCCTTTTCTCGAAGCAGTTCAAGCCATTTTCGACCCCCTATAACTTCGTTGTGGATAAAACTAGAGACCTGAATTTTCAGTAATCAAGCAGGTATTGTATAAACACGGTATATTTCAAATTTCATTCAATTTGAACCAGTAGTTTAAGAATTATAACTAGTCAAAGTTTCTTAATTTTGTCACTCACTGACTGACTGACCGATCATCAAAATTCTAAGGCACTTCTAGCAGACATAGAAGCTTCAAATTTAGAATACAATTAGTGTTTAGTGTATAAATCAAGGAAAAACTAAAATATTTTGCAATTTCGGTCCGCTTTTCTAGATACACAAACTGCACAAATAACTTTGTAATCCCATATAAATATATAGGATTACAAAGTTATATTTGCAGTTAATGAATCAGTGTACCTGTATAATTATGTACAATCTAATGGAATAATAGGTGTAGATAGGTACCTAGATATAATTATGTTCAAAGGTAACTTGTAAAATAGTCAATCAACGGATTTTTTGAGGTCATCGAGCATTGTACCGAGGTCCTCCATGGTCTCAGTCACGACTACGATATCGGTGGCAAGCCGAAGGTGGGTTATGTACTCGCCATTGATGTTAATGCCAGCCCCTTTTCAGTACAGAACCTTGAAGACATCCTCCAGTGCACTGGTGAACAATTTCGGAGAGATAACGTCTCCCTGTCTCACACCTCGCTGCAGAAGGATAGGTTTCGAGGTCTGATCCTGGAGTCGGACTGACATAGTAGCGTTTTCGTACAGACATTTCAGCACCTCGATGTACCGATAGTCGATCTGGCACCGTTGAAGAAATTGCAGTACAGCCCATGTCTCGATCGAATCAAAGGCTTTCTCGTAGTCCACAAACGCTAAGCAGAGAGGTAGGTTATATTCTTCAGTCTACTGTGTAACCAGTCGCAGCGTATATATGTGGTGTAAACCTGCGCGCGAGACGGTTCGTGATGACTCTCAGAAACACCTTGTACAGTCACGAGCAAAAATATGTATACACTTGGCTTTATTCAAAGCCAATTTTCTCCTTTATTTTTTAACGAAATTGTATGTTATTACGAACATAGTATTTTCGAACCCATAGGTTTATGTAAAGTGTCGTATTTCAACGTTGCATTTGTTATTTTACGAAAAAATCGCAGTTGAAAGTGGCCAAGTGTTGACATATTATTACTTGTGACTGTACACATGGCTCAGAAGTGAGATGTGCCTATAATTATTAAGAAGGGCATTGTCGCCCTTCTTAAAGAAAAGTATCACCACACCTCTGTTTCATGCCTGTAGTGATTTTACCCTCGAGTATGACGGAACCAAACAGCTTCTGAAAGGCCTTAGAAACGGGTTTTCCGCTGGCCTTCACGAACTCGGCCGTAATTCCGTCATCACTTCGCGCCTTGTTGTTTATGAGCTGCTTCAGAGCCATCCTCATCTCGTACAGGTTGACGTCCGGGATGTCTTCGGTGTAGTGTTGGGTAAATCTAGTTCTTGGGTAGTTTGCCAGATTTGTAACAGGGTTACTTGTTGATTTGTATAACTGACCATAGAACCTCTCGATCTCTCTTAACAGCACAGGTTTGGCGGACACGATCCTGTCATAATCGGTCGTTAGTTTCCTAAGCTGGCTCTGGCCATTAATCTCTAGCAGAGACCTTGGAGCCTTTAATTTTGTATGTGAAAAGCACAGAACCGGTTGAAGTGGAGGTGCTTGGGGGAGGCCTATGTCCAGCAGTGGACGTCTTTCGGCTGAAATGATGATGATGAATTATTTTATCATCGTTACTTAGCACGCGAGACACAGACTAATTATTTTAATAAGAATAAGTACATATTATAGCAATACCATCATAATTATGGTATTTAATGATGATAGTTTGAATAATTCCAAATCAAGAAATTTAAAAAATCGTTTGATGTGATTTTCGTGTGCTTTTATTTTAATCCATTTACACAAATATAAGAAATATCATATTAACCAACTAATATGGGTAGATTTGTTTATTTTCATGAAAAATCCGTAATATCCGGATAATCCGGATTGGGCCAAAAATCCGTTCTTAAAAATCCGGATTTTGAAACAGAACGGATTTGCATTCCCTAGTCACGACCTCTCATCGTTTGGGGTGGGGTGTACCTCGAGCTCAGCAACTCCCCTAAATATCTTGGTATTACCCTGGACAGGTCTTTAACATTCAGCATAAACTGCAAAAATATCAAGCAGAAGGTGCACACTCGCAACAGTCTTCTTCGTCGACTGGTCTCATCGAAATGGGGTGCTTCGCCTGAAGTTATGCAGACTACTGGACTGGCGCTATCTTTTTCTGCGGGAGAATTCGCGTGCCCCGTGTGGAGCCGTTCTGCCCATGCAAAGCTGGTACTTAATATCGTGTCCTGCGTGTCCTGTCAGCTGCACGTTACAGGAACTGATGGACGCTGGTGAAGTCGCCAAACAAGTAGCCGAATTCTGGGCCAAGTCCATTTAGATTGTTATCGACACGCTAAGAAGAAGAATAAGGTCAACTACGAGATGCCATAATCAAAAAACAAAAACGCGCTTCGCCCTATTAGCACTTTAAGATTAGCAGCGATCGCACGCGTTTATCGGAGCTCTCTAGCGAGGAAAATAACAATTATCCATATTAATGTTATAAATTCGAAAGTAACTCTGTCTGTCTGTCTGTATGTTACCTTTTCACGCCTAAACCACTGAACGGATTTCGATAAAATTTGGCAGAGAGATAGATTGCATCCCGGGGAAGGACTTGCGGTAGTTTTTTTATCGAGCGAAGAAGCGGGCGGAAGCTAGTATATAATATAATGGAATAATAGGTGTAGATAGGTACCTAGATATAATTATGTTCAAAGGTAACTTGTAAAATGGTCAACGGATTATGTTAAAAATAAAAAGTTAAAAAGGTACCGGAAAGGAAAAAAAGTAGGACTATCTACAAAAAGAAGTGAGATGCCATCAAAAACATACCTTGTAAAAAAAGCCAAGTCTCGCAACTCAGTTCTTCTACCGTAAAAAGTTGTGAGATCCATGAAATACCAAGTCGGTTAATTTATTCACTCCCTACTTAAGGAACCTTCTGTCTTAAGTTATTACATAATTAGCTAACCTAACAACATCTTGTAGTGACCATCAATATTAAAAATCTTCTATGTTTTAAATAAATAAATTGACTTGGCTATCGCCATCCTATGAAAACACAATGTATCTCACAGTGCGATTGCCAAGTCAATCTGTTTATTTAAAACACAAAAGATTTTTAATATTGATGGTCACTACAAGATGTTGTTAGGTTAGCTAATTATGTAATAACTTAAGACAGAAGGTTCCTTAAGTAGGGAGTGAATAAATTAACCGACTTGGTATTTCATGGATCTCACAACTTTTTACGGTAGAAGAACTGAGTTGCGAGACTTGGCTTTTTTTACAAGGTATGTTTTTGATGGCATTTTCATTTACACCAAGTACGAGTATTCAACGTTAATTGCTTTGACATCCAAAGAAACTGGTTATATTGTGAATTTTGAGTATATTTGAATATATCGCACTCGCCCCGCGCCCCCTCATCGCCTATCAATAATCAAAAAGAGTACCTAACGGATTTACTTTCTAATTTATTGCTGTTATGTGCAATAATAATATTATGATAGAGAGAAAGGGAGAGGGAGGCCTTTGCCCAGCAGTGGGACAGTACAGGCTAGTTAGATTAGATGATAGCGAGGACTAATGAGCTGGGTATGCTCTTGGATAATTCTTTTTTCCAGTTAATTTTATTTCTGAGTTTCAATATCTCTCAAGTTTACTTAAAAAACTTTTGAAATAAACAATTTTTCATTCTGTCAACGTTATATTCAAGTATAAATCCATCTAAGCGTTTCGGTTCCATGACATTCGAATGTTCTGACTGTAGCAATTAAGTTTCGGTTCCATGACATTCGAATGTTCTGACTGTAGCAATTAAGTTTCGGTTCCATGACATTCGAATGTTCTGACTGTAGCAATTAAGTTTCGGTTCCATGACATTCGAATGTTCTGACTGTAGCAATTAAGTTTCGGTTCCATGACATTCGAATGTTCTGACTGTAGCAATTAAGTTTCGGTTCCATGACATTCGAATGTTCTGACTGTAGCAATTAAGTTTAAAAACGGTTGGTAGGTAGGTAAGGTAACTACTTCATATTTACCTTCTACAACTTTTTAGGGAGGCATTTAAATTATGTTTGTTAAATACCAGCTCATAACACAAAATACATTCGTTAGTAAATATAAAACTGAGATCTAAATAGGTACTTAAAATTCTTTATGTTATTATATTTATGATTAAGAAATATAATATTCTGAAATAAATCCTTTGTGTAGAAAGTCTCAAAATATCTTGAACATCCGGAGTTGTTTTATTTTTAATTTAATAAACTTCCGACAATTTATTTTCAATTTTCCTTCAATCCTTCCTATTATTGTACTCAGTATTACCGCTCACTCGCTCAGATGCTTATTATGTTACAATTATTGCTTGTGATTGGCTATCTACTGATAAAATGTAAAATCTTTGTAATCTTTTGAGCAATAAAGTTTTATTATTATTATTATTTTTTTTTTTTTAATAAATCCATTTACGAAAATATCTATGATAAAAAAATGATTAGTATTTTAATTATGTAAGGATGTGTACCTACACTACCTACCTATTTTCGAATATTATTTGCTGATAAGTTTCCAGTACAGATAAGTTTTTATTTCAGAACATATAAAAAGTAAATTATTGTATTATAAAATTGCTCCGGAAACATTTGTATTAGATATGATTAAAAACGAATAGGTAGGTATGTGTGCACTTGTAATGCTGAACAGTTTACCTTGGAGCGAGTTCTCTTTGTGTCGCTGATGGAGCAGGGACATGGAAGCAAACCACGATTTAGTAAAAAAACACTTTTTATTCAACAGTTGTCGAGACCAGCTCAGACACTTAATTTTAAACAGCTGCGCCTGCGCATATGTCGTAAATTTCACAATTAAAACATCTACTTAACACTAGATAATAGTCACAGACTTGTCAAGTTTAAATACTTATAATCTAAACTAGTAACACTAGCGTCTTCCGGCGGGCCGGGTCACAACCATACATAAATAAATTAACTGCGAGTATTATTGTCTGTGGTACACTCACGAAATAAATGATTGGAATGGAGTGGAATGCATAGGAACTTGTTCAACCGCTGGCCGCGGGTCGGCTTCGGGCGGCACTCACGACACCTCCGTGGCCACTGTGGTCTCCTCGATGAGGCAGGTGCAGCCTACCGGCACCTTGATGGCCTGCGGCTCGGACTTCTCCTTGAAGGTGACCTGCACCCAGTCGTAGATCTCGACGCACTCCGTCACAAACGCGTGGTGGTGCTGCCGGCAGCAGCCGTGCGAGATGTGGTGCTGGCTGCACAGCTTGTTGGGGCGCGCGGCGCACTTCAGGTACTTGATGCGCCGCGGTATCCGGTTCGGGTTGTCGTCGATCATCACTTCTATGGGGCACATGGTCTTGTTGGCGACGTCAGACAGGACGAACTCCTTCTGTGGCCTGGCGAGCACGTATGCGGCCGCCGCGACCAGGACGTACGCAAGTATCACCAGACATCTATCGAGAGACATGTTTGAGTTGTGAGGTTGTTTGGTAGCGAGTGGTAACGTGCGCTCTCGAAAAAGTCGTATTGCGAATAGTAGGTGTGGTATAAGACGTCGACTTATATCCAGCAATCTCGTCGGCCAACCTTCCCGAGGTGACGCGGCGCCAGCCGGGCAGCCGCGCGCCGCCGGTTTCAGTCGCGTTCCGACCGCCGCCGCCGCCGCCGCGGGCGCGTGGCGCGCTTGCGGTATCTTATCATCGTTTGAACAAGTTTCCGCCGGTCGCTCCACTGCAACAAACTTTCATCGACACGCATTTGTTTTGTTTTGAAAGAGTTTCTTGAACTGTGCTGTGAAGTGGAATATTTAAAGAACTTTTTTCTTGACCTGCATCCCGTGTGGAGTGAGACTTCCAGGACTGGCTCGGGAGAGGTAGGAATACTTCGCAGTGTTGTATTTTATTTGGACATTAGTTGGTGTGACGAGCAAGATCGTTGTAATCGGCTGGCTTTGAACTCATTTCTTTGTTTTCTTTGTTTTTTAAACGTTGTCCCACACTAGGAATTTCTCCTGTATTGTGGGTGCGTTTACAAACATTTAAATTCACATACACAAACAGCCAGACCCGGAACAACTACTTGTAGGTCATACAAATATTTGTTCCGTGCGGGAATCGAACCCGCGACACGCAGCGCAGCAGTCATTCGCTTAACCACTGCGCCAACCGTGCCGTCGTATTCTTGCATTTGCATTCATCCAGGGGGGTGAAAGTATCTAACATAAGTATAATTTTTATTATTATTGATAGGGTTGTGTTTCATGAATAGACAACTTTTACTAACTAACATTAGTTTCATATTGAATGAGTATTGCATTTTTGTATATTTACTAGATATCTCTTTGGATCTCAGAATAGGTCAACATAGTTGATAATAAAAGTAGTTTTAATGGTAGATTCATGAAAACTTTCACCGCCTGAAATGGGAGTCAATGACTATGACTGCAATTTTATGCTCGATATTATGTTTATTTATAATGTTAAATACCCTGCTGACCAATCAAGTGATAATGTATGATGCGCCTGACCTGAGTGATGTGGTTATAGTGTCATATTTATTATTATTATCTACAGTCGCTGCGACTACTGACGGCCCGCGGGCTAGCACCCGCGCGTGCGCCGCCCGGAGCCGTGGCGCCTGAGTTTTGCTGCCTGTGATTGGTCGCCGATCTCATGTAATTATATTATTCCCTGATTGGCCGGCTGTTAACCAATAGTTCGTTATAATATTAATCCATGTGAGAGCTACCCAACGTGATAGCGTCCAGAGGCGGGGTCATACTATCTACTAAATAATGTAATGCTACCTACCTGTGATATTATTATATTAGGTTAGGAAATTGCCGTTTTACATAGAAAACATAAAACATATTTTTTTAAGAACATTTTAGGTACAGTAGGAATGGAATCCACATATTACGCAATAAATTATACCTCATACCTACTTGTTATCGAATTTTCTTACAATATTTACCTACCTATATAAAAAAAAAATTAAAGAAATCGGTCGCGAAAAAAAATCAGCTGTTCCCTACATTTAGTTATGTTCGCATAACCCGTCAAAATGTAGGGAACAGCTGATTTTTTTTCCGGTTATGTTCCACCGCGGTAAACGAGATACAATAGGTACCTACAAGTTTTATTGTTAAGACGGCTATATCGCCTAGAGCCGTATGCTGTAGTGCCCTGGACATCATCTGCCTACCTAGCCTTTTCCCAACTATGTTGGGGTCGGCTTCCAGTCTAACCGGATGCAGCTGAATACCAGTATTATACCAGTATTTTACATGGAGCGACTGCCTATCTGACCTCCACAGCCCAGTTACTGGGTAATACGATACCCCTTGGTAAGACTGGTTGTCAGACATTCGGGCTTCTGACTGGCTGTAGTGCCCTGGATAGTGTTCAATAAATGTCGACCGATAACAGTTAGCTGACCTTGACATTTGGGGTCAGTACTTACTGATTCCCCCCGTTCTTGTTTCCACCCGAAAAATTATATAAGTACTTTATAATCTGGTTATAACAGATGAAATCGAGGTAAAGAAAAAGTACTAAGCGATTATTAATAAGTACGTTTATCAAATCAAATTAGGTATTCTAAAAAATAAAAAAAAATCTTAGACAATAACTACGGTACCTACTTACTTAAATAAAAAAAACCTTTAAACAAAAAAAAATAACTTTAAAAATATAAATTATTTATTAATAATTCATTTATTTCAGATAACTACAATCCATCTAATTCATTAAATTAAAATCAATTCACAAAATAATAACATTACCTTAACCACTCAAAGAGTGCTACACAAAATGTTACATGAAATCCAACGCAGCGCAGCGCGCAGCGCCAAGAACCAGCAATAAAGAACGAATTATATAAACGCGTCAGTTCGCCGCGACCCGCGACCGTCTCACGCGTCGCGAACACGAGTGTGCGAGCGAGACAGCACCACGCGTGCTACTTATGCAAATTAAATCATTTCACGATTGCGAGGTCAGTGCATCTCTGTTGATATCTTTTATTCATCTGACCTAGTAACAGTATAAGTCTTTGTATCTACTTGCATTGTACCTAAGTCAATAAGTCTGGATTACTCTAGAGAGGTCTAACTGTTTCTTATGCAGGTGCAGTCGACATTCCACACAGTCCTCTTGACAAGCTCGTTTGATCCATTCCTGGGTGCCTAAAAAAGCCACTTTGGCAGAATCATAATAGGATAACATTATGAATCATAATATGGCGAAGACAGTTCGTGTTTTTCTTTTTTTCGCTGCAGTACGTAGGTATAATCAAAGAGATTGGGATTGGAATTGGATTGATTGGTATTTTAGCACAGACAAAAAAAAAATAACAGAAATCCTTCACCAATGGGATTTGATATGATTAATTTAACAGTAATTTAACAGTTAACTGTCCATTATGGTTCATAATGTTATCCTTTTTAGGCCGGGGTCCCTTACTATTATAATGTGTCACCCCTGTGCCTCCCGTAGCAGCGTAGCAGGCGGCGTAGCAGTATCGTGTAGCCGTGCTACGAGACGGTACGCCTTCACAAACATAATACTATTGTATTTTGTATTGCAAGTGGATCAGTGCACGTGTCTCAATAGAAATAGAGCGAGCAAAATTATTATTAAGGACTAACAAAAACAAGGTTTATTTTTATGTAAACAATGATGACAGCATGAGGACACATTGATGAATGAATGTGACAAGTGAATTATTATGTTTGAGCGATGTTTGTATTACAAGATAATTCGCGTGGTGTCCTCATGCTGTCATCATTGTTTACATAAAAATAAACCTTGTTTTTGTTAGTCCTTAATAATAATTTTGCTCGCTCTATTTCTATTGAGACACGTGCACTGATCCACTTGCAATACAAAATACAATAGTATTATGTTTGTGAAGGCGTACCGTCTCGTAGCACGGCTACACGATACTGCTACGCCGCCTGCTACGCTGCTACGGGAGGCACAGGGGTGACACATTATAATAGTGAGGGAGGTTGGACGTTGCTTTGAAAACAATAGAATAGAATAGAAATAGGTACTCTTTTTTAACAATATTCATTCCGGCTGATATTATGACAGGTTTCTACTAAGACTGTCGTGAAAATATCAAAATAATTAAACTTATTAATGACCACTAACTCAAAATGCCTATGGCTTAGAGTTCAGTGGAAAAAAAAGTTTGATGCCTCCTATTAGAATGTAGGGCCATAGTAAGTGTGCATTGAAGTAAAAATGAAAATGGAAAAAATAAAAATGAAATGAAATGAAAGTAAAATGAAAAGTGAAAATGTACCACGTGGGCGCCATTGTGACTTCCAAAAATACCCTAGGCTGATAGTAGTTTTTCCTAATTATTTTAAATATTAGTGTTTAGGTCGGTTCCCCCAACAAGTTGGGAAAAGGCTAGGCAGATGATGATGATGGTCCTTAGCAGTTCACTCGAACTGATAAAGGTGTCGAAGTGGCTTTTCCTGCGGCAGCCGTGCGACAGTCCTTGTCTGACAACGGGGCGGCTAATTCCTCCAGCATTGCGTCGGCAACATGCTCTTAAGGATGCATGGTCCCTATCAGTCCTTGGACTGGACATGAGATAGATGTGGTCACCCAAACCCCTGGAACACCTCCCCATTGCACAACAAGGTGTTCATGTCAGTCTGACCGAAATACTATAATTTTATTTTCACTTCAGTAGCTCAAACATGTAGGTTTTGCTGCAAGTAACTTTTTAATTTTTTTTTTCAGAAAGCCGCGAGTACCTATCTTGTTCAGCCTTGGGTTAATCATACAATTCGAAACATTCACACTCTATCTCTTTCCTGCCATTAGAAAGAGAGAGAGACAAAGACCAGCCCTTTCGAAGTTCCGATTTTGAATTCGACCTCAAAGACAAACACGTTCGGAATTTCGTACTAACTAAAGAAATTTTTCAAAAAGATAATTACCTATGTCTTTTAATGTAATTTATTGAATTTTTAACTTATTGTTGTATTTAAACGAAAATAAGTATTTACTGCAAATAAAACTGATATTTAACCTGTAAATATTTATTTCTAGTTTCAATATGTTACGTAATATATTTTGAATAATAAAATATCATGGGTGCTATTTCCGAACACGCCTTACAAAGTGTTCTCGCTGCTGAAGTGAAAAGTTATGTGTGTTACACGAGAGCAAAGTTTTTTGCATCTCGTGCCTTTGAATCCCTCGCCACACTCAGGATTCAACTTTAGAATCACTCGCTACGCTCGTGATTCATTCTTTGAATCCTTCGCTTGCTCAGGATTCAAAATCAGCACTCCCAGCAAAAAACGACTTTGCTCTCTTGTTGCACAAATAACTATTTCTAATAAACAGTATAGGTACTCTAATCTGATACTATTATTACGATTTCAAAAATGTATATAACCACAGTTATATATAAAATGAAAAGCTTTTTAACAAAAAAAAAAACCGACTTCCAAAAAAACACTATAAAGTGAAAAATAACTTTAATTTCGGAAGTCGGTGTCTTTGGATCAGTACCTACCTATTTTAGTTTTTGCCACCGACTTCCGAAATTAAAGTTATTTTTTACTTTATAGTGTTTTTTTGGAAGTCGGTTTTTTTTTGTTAAAAAGTTTTTATTTCTCGCTTTTAAGTGGGTCTGTTTATAATGTGTCTAAGTTACAATAGCCTAATGTCAACTTGCCCAACGCCTTTTACAAAATATTGCTTTTCCCGATGCAGGGACGTTAATTGTTGAGGACTTCTCCTAGTATTCCAGCATCAGCTCCATTTCACCATTCGCATTGTGACGAGCATAAATTGCTTGGCAACCATATTGAAGTAATCGAATCGCAACCCTTGAAATACTTATTATTAAGTAGTTACGTTGGCCATCTGTGGTCTTCTTCATCAGTTCCACTTCACCAAATGGTGGTTTCCGAGAGCAAATGCATGAGTTACTGTAAAAAATACCCAAATCGCTATAGGTGTCCCTATAATATTTGAGGAGTTCCCTCAATTCCTCGTGGATCCCATCATCAGAACTGGATTTTGATAAAAATGGAACCAATCTGGAAGTATATCCTTTTAAATAAAAAAAAGAATTTTCCAAATCGGTTTATAAATGACGGCGTACTGAGGTAACAAACATAAAAAAAAACAAATACAACCGAATTGAGAACCTCCTCCTTTTTTTGAAGTCGGTTAAAAAGACTAATCTTTTCTTGTTCATGGAAAGCTACAAGTTGGTTTAGAGCAGGTGAACATTATACGAGTGAGTGTTCTAGAACGCAAACAATAGACTATGTTTATCATGAGTTCATGAGGGACCTTTGACTGCGCATGCTCATGTCAGCAGTATGTTTTGCCCCACTATCGAACTGATCTGTACTTCTCGCTACGTCGGAGTGACGTACGACTGTGGTTGGGAGGTGAGTGTGGGAGCGTGCCCATAACGTCACGCGGCACGTGCTCGACATTTAGTGCTAAATACCTTACACACGGTAAAAGTCACAGCACAAAGTAAACAAAGTATGACGCGGGGCAAGTACTGCATGCACTCGCACTTTACCGCCTCGAATAACACTTTGGAAACTTTACTATAATACATTATTATGAATGAAATGTCTTATTGTCTTAATTTTCCTGTTGTAATCGAAGTCAATTAATTAATTTAATTGGAATTGGTTTACCTTATTTAGAATTGTTATTTATTTATTTTATTTTAGGAAAGCCTAAAGACTAATAACATTATAGTAACAAAAATATTTAACTAAATTGCTAATTAAAAGCCTCCACAGATAGATAAAAAAAAATATATATATTAGTTCCCTAGTACAAAATAATCTAACAAATTAAACAAACAAACTACGATTAAATTATTGAATTATAATTTCAAAAGTTGGTTAATTTTATTTAATTGTTTATAATTTAAGCTAACTTGTAAAAAAAACGGTTTAAGAGCAAGAAGGTGCCTCCTGTACAAAAAATGGCTTTGCCAATAATTTTCTAACTGTGCTTGCATTGGTGCAGAATAAATCAATACCGGGTTCACAAGAAACTTCGTTAAAACTGCGACTGGCTCTTGGAAAGTATGCATTACGCCTATAATTAGTGTTCGCAAAAGGTACATGTAAGAGTGGTCGTTGTCGCAGTCCCATCTGATTAGTGCGTAACGTTAAACGTTAACGCCGGAATGCCATGCTCGGGAATACTGGCAGGGAGGCATATTTTATTGACCTACGTAGATAATAGCGTAATTCGGACTGGACATACGCTTCATAAACATCTGTGGGTTTTGTAGCGAAACTGAGACCATGGCTGTTGTCACGTAACATTTTTGATGATGACCTCTGCGTGTGGGACCTGCGTCCACTGGTCCCGTGGTCCGCGCCGGCCGCAACACGCACAGCCCGCAACGTAATGAACGGATTTGCCGATGGCATGTGTCCACTGTATCCGGATATCTCTTCTTTGCAAATTTTAATATAGTCGATGTTTCAGATTATACAATAATTTTTTGTTTTTAGCGGTATTCACCAACATTGAAAACAAAAAAAAACAACTTGCGGCAGTGAGCGATGCACGCGGTGAACTAATTCATCTGACGTCACCAGCATGCAACGCATTTTTGTTGCTAAATCGGCGCTCGGTGCGGACGGTACCGGTAGTGGACGCAGTGCTATATTAATTCATACGAAGGCAAACCAAAACCTAATTCCGATCCAGTCTGTCCCTTGCTGCCCTCTCCCAGCGACGACCTAAGCCGAGGTCCTGACCCCACAGGGGGTGGCCTTAGCGTATAGTCGCTTAGTTTTTTAAGCTCTGGCTGGAGATCTTAATTCATTGAGGCATCCAAAGGCAAGCCTGGTTAAGCAGATGACAACCTCATAGGTTGTAATCTGCGAGAAGCCACTCCAAAAAAAAAACCTTTTCGTGCCGTGCGTGTGTTGCGGCCGGATCAGTCCAGTGGACGTTCAGCTTTATTGTGACGTATCACTGACCTGTGGGAACCAAAAATAAGCTAACAAGTAGTGAATATGAATGAGAATTACTTGTTTATTGTATCCTCAGTCACGTTGCGGTGTTGGCTTGTGGTCTGGACTACGATTGTTTCATTGTATATATGACATGAGCGGCTCACGTAATCATGAGTCGATGGCACAGTCGTGTGAACCAGTAGTCCAGCACCAATCCGTATGATGTGACGGCGATGCTCGCAGTCGCAGCCGAATCAGATTGAAATAATTTAAAAGATTTTTTGAGAAAAATATGGAGTTCCTTGAATTGTTGAGATAGTAAAATTGAAAATGGAAGCAATATACCTACAGTACATGTTCTGCCGCTTGGTACATAACAATGTCGACTTGTACCTAGTTGTCTATCCGCTGCCAGCGTGCAGCGCGCGTCGGCGCGGCGTCTCCGCATAGAAAGAACGCGCATTTGTTTCAGAGCCAACAAAATGACCCAATTTAAATTAAAGACCCACACAACCCATACAATAACTTAATTTTAGTTCACGGTTATAATTAGAACTATTATAAATAGAACAACAATAATGCTAGGAAACATTGAACACAATGGGTGAAACCCCGCGGTTTAACGCGAGGTGTTTAGTGTCGAGCCCGTGCCGTCGCACGCGCCCGTTCCGCCAATTATTACTACTTTACGTTAGATAATCAACACGTAGTAGTTATCAACTAATTGCTGCGAGTAGCACGGAGATTTATCATAAAAACTAAGTATTTATAGAATCATCTTACAACTGAGTATGTCGTTACGTTGTCGTTTCTGAGGGATTTACTCATGGCTATTAAAAAACCTGTCATGTTATTATTTTATTCTCTAGACCTATGTACTTCGCCCATGAGGGTCTATTACTGTAACAATGCATTTATTCAATCACTCATGCTTAAATATTAACGTTTTACAGAAGAGGGAATGCTGCCTCTCCCTGCGTGACACCCGCGAAGGTTACGAGCACAAAGGGCAGTGACAACGAGAGCTTCAGCGCCGTCACCGTACTCTTCAGGGTTCCGTTGGCACCTCATACTACTCACAACTCGGTGTCGTCCAGTAGTACCTACTACTCGCACGAGAGTACTATCATGGAGTTGGTAATCACGCTCAATCCGACAATCTTGTTATTTTATAAATCAAAGGCTTATCATTCACTGACAAGATCCATGTGCACCAACGTGTATCCACCGATTACCTACCTAATAGTATTTTTATACTAGATCTACGACGAACTGACGAACTACTACAGAACACACATAGACGAAGCTAACTGTCTGTTCTGTCGATCAGTTCGTCTGTTCGTTCGTTAGTGCGGTTACAACCGAGTGTCTCGATGTCTATTTCTTTTTTATAATATGATAAGCCATTTTTTCAATACCTAATCGTTATTTGTTACCAATATTTATGAGAATATATTTAATTCTTAAGACACGTTTTCTTTGTTATTAATGAAAATCTGTTGTTACTATAATGTAGGTATATGAATGGAATGTGACTTATTGTATGTAAACAAACATAGATATCGATATCCGTGTAAACAAACATGCTGCGGATGATTTTCCTTGTACAGTTCAGTATTCCCCGGCGCACTGTCTCCCGCCGGGAGGTGACTAGACGCAATCACTGAACTTCCCGCGACCTTCTGTAAGGAATTTGAGTGAAAGTGAAATTTCCCAATGAAATCATGTTGACGTATTGAATTATGACCTGTGCTAGTAATTTATTTAGTAAATATTTTGTACTGTTAGGTTTTATGTATTATTGTTACCTCTTAGCTGTAAGTGAATATATTATTCTTATTAGAGGAGCAAGTAGACCAAACACTTACTAAGTGTATTTCTCAAATCATGTTATTAGTGGATTGTTGTACCTACTGTTTATTTTAGATTTATTCAATATATTGTGTACCTACCTAAATATGTAACTTATTATTCTTGCATGTAAAGTTGGTATTTGAAAATAAATAGCATTACTTTTCATTACTTTTATGTTTTATTGCATCTAGAAGTATTTTGACAGACGCCAATAGTCCCACTAAGTACGACCACGTCACCACAATACACCCACATTGCCCCGTCGCATCTCGCGTGTCAATCTAATACCATCACACACACATACATCATCACATCACATCATCAGGACATCATTGTTCACACACTAGGTACACACACAACTGACAGAAAGGGCTGATTACTGGCGAGTTTGTTGCGCCACTTCTTCTTTCAGATAGGCACTAGGAGCTCGTGAAGGAGGGCGTGCGGGGTACCTGTCTTATCCTACAGGAAAACTTGCGCCAACTCTAAATAGGAGATGCAGTAACTGTTACATAATCAATATAAATTGTCATTTCCCAAATCTAAATTCTTGAAAAAAATCATGTAATTATATCACCTTAGATAGTGCAAACTAAGTTATTGCCTTCAAGTAAACACAAATTATCGGCCTTACAGAAAAAAAAATCAAAACAAATAATAAAAGTTGTGTGGAAATCGGTTGTCATGGTATGGGCTGTGAAACGGAGGAATGAGGAAAATGTCTTGAGGAGAGTTTTGAGTATGAATGTCGATGGCTATAAAAGTAGGGGAAGACCAAAGAAACGATGGATGGAATGTGTGATTGCTGATATGGTTAGAAAGGGGGTGACTACCGAGATGACGACTAGTAGAGAAGTATGGAAGAAAAATACATGTTGGGCTGACCCCAAATAAACTACGATAAGGGCAGGAGAATGATGATCAAAACAAATAAGAAGCAGAATATTAAAGTATCAATGTTAGCGCGCGCCCGATGAGCAAGTCATTTATCGCAGAGTTCACAACATGAAGCAAGTTGGCAACGCGTTGAACATTTACCAAATTTTACCGTTTCTACGAAAAAAAGGGCACGTGATGACATTGCCAAACCGCTTGCCTACGAGCACGTATGCGCATCCCTTTCCTTAATGACATGCTCTAAATTTACACGTTGAACACGTTGAATTAGATATTTTAATTTGGCGCACCTTCTCAATTTCATTCTGTAGACGTTCAAACAGTGCTGATTGTCTGCCATAATACTTTTGATTTTTAAAGGAAGGATTTAAACCATGCAGTCACAATACGGTCCGTTGTAAACGGTCCGGTTTGTGTACGTTACGGCGCGGCGGCGTGTGAGCTTGTACGAGTATATGCGAATACTTACAACGACGTCGTATCCGCATATACTCGTACAAGCGACATACTTATAACATTAAACTAAGATCAATCGTGATTGTTCTCCAATATAATCAATAATCGAATAACCAACTTCCGATTTCTTTCACGCCAAAACTAAAATAATAACCATTTGACATAACATCATCATCATCTGCCTAGCCTTTTCCCAAGTATGTTGGGGTCGGCTTCCAGTCTTACCGGATGCAGCTGAATACCAGTATTTTACATGAAGCGACTGCCTATCTGACCTACACAACCCAGTTACTGGGCAATACGATACCTCTTGGTAAGACTGGTTGTCAGACTTTCGGGCTTCTGACTACCAGTAACGACTGTCAAAGATCCACCATTTGACATAACATCATACAATTTCTATTATTAAGTACATATGCGTAACTTTACTCCGTTATATTAGTTACCTGCCTACCTATACTCAATATGTATGTTTATTGTCCTGACTCACTGAATCAGTTGGTTACGTACTAGCCAATGATTTTTATTTAAATCAATCCGGTAAAACAATCGTTGAAGAAGGTAATTTTTGGATCTACAATAATCAATAGACGAGTGATTATGATTCCGCATTTTCCACGTTTACTTGTATGAAAAATGAAATGTAGAAAGAATGAATGCAGAGAAGAAAATTGTGAACGGACAAAATTGGCAGGCGTGCCGTGCACGTGCGTCGGGTGCGCGCGCAGCCTTGACAGCGAGCGTGTACCGTTATCTTGTGATTCAGACTCTTCGCGTGGTAATAATGCTATTACCAACAACAAACTTTTTTACTTTTTGCCTGCGAGCAGACTTAAAGCAAAAACCCACTACCTACCGAGTGCACATGAGTCTACCGAATGCACATGAGTCTACCTAGTGCACATGAGTCTACCGAGTGCACATGAGTCTACCGAGTGCACATGAGTCTACCGAGTGCACATGAGTCTACCTAGTGCACATGAGTCTACCGAGTGCACATGAGTCTACCGAGTGCACATGAGTCTACCTAGTGCACATGAGTCTACCGAGTGCACATGAGTCTACCGAGTGCACATGAGTCTACCTAGTGCACTGAGTCCACCTAGTGCACATGAGTCTGTTTGTTCATGTTTGCCTTATTGCTAGTTGAACATTAGCCGTCAGATGGAGCACAGACGGAATATTTAACCATAAACTATGCGCAATCTTATGAGCGGCACCTTAATTGCGTAACACACTATCAATCGGAATCTGAGTAATTTTGAAGCAAATTGCTAATCCATTGCTTCATAAGTTCGAAAAAGTCTGCTCAACACGTAAATAACGCAATGAATGTTGTTGAACTGTCAAAATGAAACCGATTCCGATTGATAACGTGTTACGCAATTGCCCCGCAAAAATTTTCCAGACATGTCTGGTGACATCGGAAACAATAAAACTCCGGCGTCGGCTAGCCAAGTAGACATGTCGGCTCTAGAAGCTCGCATGTCGGGACAATTGTCGCCTCGTCACTAGACTTGACATTCTTCGTGCTGAGGAAAAACAAAAGTTGTAGCATAAGATTCCCGCGTCGGGTTTGTGACGTAGTTCGCAGCCAGTCATACGTCATACTTGTACCTAATAATTATGATACGTCAACAAACTAGTTTGGACCTTAGATATCCATTAGATATTTATAAGCACGGGAGGAACGTGACCGCAGCGGTATCATCGCGTGCCACTGATTCCATAAGCAGGTGATTACTCGCGCGCCGATCGTATTACACAACGTACCGCGGCGCGCGCGCGGGCGGCGACGCGGGCGGCGGGCGGCGCGGCGGCGCTCTGACTCACCTCATTGTACACGATTCATTCATCGACAGGGTAGAAATGTGTTGCAATACTTATATTCCGTGATTTTTTGTAGATTAACTGATTCATCATCGTGTGGGAATTTCTAAAGAATAAGGCTGTAGGTATTCGTACCTTTTTTTGGCAAATAGTTTTCCAGTGAACAAATATCAACCGACTTAATAAAAATATGTAACTCAAATAACAATATTATAGCTTTACAATGATTCAATTATTAATTAATTGCGAGATTATCAAACTGTGACGTAGCGGCGTAGTACCGTAACTCTAGGCCGTCGTTCTGCGTAGCCCGAGGGATGCTACGCGTGCTACGAGTGCTACGAACTACTTACGAGCAACAACATTGTAACGCGCTCTGCTGTCGTAACGTATTATAACTGTTGATTTACTTGATTCGCATCATATACTTTCATTAACTAAAACGTCAAAAATGCAATTATGATGATAATTGCTGAGAGGAGCACGGCTTTTTGCACTCTCATCAAAATTTTATTTTATTCATTTGCACTCATTTACAACATATATTATCTGCAGAGTAAACTCAGCAGAACGACCTTGCCACGCCTTTTCACCCAGGTAACATTCGCCCGCGCCTGCGCTCGCGCATATGTACGGGCCGGCGCGGTGCGGTGTGGCGGCGGCGGCGCCGGGGCTGCCCCGCGCATGCGCCATCATCGCGTGCCCGCACACTCACTTAGCATAAATTAACATGATCTCGTCTTGTGGTGCTCTACGTCAGCCGTTATGTATTAGCCGCTTAGTGAAATAGATCTGAGCGAAACACTTTCATTAGCGACAGTTGATAGTTCCATAACTGTTACAGCGGCTTGTCATAGTATCATCATAATGTTATGGTGTTACTGCTTATACGCACTTAATTATATTATTATTGTATCGGTTTGTAGGTCAGTGTTCATGAGCACCTTCAGTCGAGTGTGCTGTGTGGGATGTCACTGCTAGAGTTTATTTGACAAATAATAACATTAACACACCTATAAATAGATAAAGCGATGTGAATCCCCGAGCTCTGCAATAATTATTTAACAAGAGTCAATGTGACCACACAAGTTTGTCTAGTTGACTGAATGCGTTTTGTTAATGAATGAAATAAATATTTAAGGACTTGCAAACAATATTGAAAATTAGTTAAATAGTCTAAGATAATATGATAATGTGTGCAAAATAAGCTGCGGTGAATAACCACACGGTTATTAGGAAAGAGTGCACGGCGCTCGCTCTTGCAGACGCGCGCTACGGGCGCGTGCGACGGCGTATTATAATATTGGGATGTACGCGGTTTTTACAGCCATCAGGGGCGTGTGGGACGGCGTATTATAATATTGGGATGTACGCGGTTTTTACAGCCATCAGAGAGCGTGCGCGCGGCGCCCCTCCCGCGAGTAACCACTTATCTACGGGGTTTAGCTTTTTTATAAGGTTACGCGCAGCTTTCGAGATTAGGTGGCAAGTGCTACTGCAGTTTGGATTACTTATGATTAATGGTGTAGTTTGACGTCACGGCGAGAAGTGCTTACGCAGACGATGGTCGCGCGTGGTCAGCGATCGCACAGCCTGACACGGGCCAGTGGCGGCCGGAGGAAGTGACTCGTGAGTCAGTATCGGACGTCGGAATCTCCACACTAAAAAACGACAAGTAGGTGTCGAAGCCTGGCGATCAATTAACCAGAGCGTGCGTGTGAACTGAACAAGCGGCCGCCGTTCACTAACTGTTATTAGTGTTTAACTGCTTTTCATTTTTTTCCTTTACGGTAAAATCTGTTTAGGACTGGATTTGCCAAAAATCTTTTTTAAATTTGTTGTTTGACAACGGCTTAGCTAACCATCGTAAATCATTAAGACGGTCAAGCGCCGGGCAAGCAGTAATCGAGATTAAAATTCTAAGAAAAAATCATCGACCGATTAACATATGGAAGACCGGCCCGGCTACATATTAAATGCATGCTGATCGAGTCTATAATATAATCTCTACCAGGCTAAAAGGCATACAGCACAAACATTTTAAAGTTAATACTACAATCAGTATGAGTGCTTTAACCAAACCTTACCAACCTTATATTGTGCGGACACACACGACACACCCAGACTACGAATAAATAGCAATCTGCAGGCCATACAATCTGCAGGCCATACAATCTGCAGGCCATACAATCTGCAGGCCATACAATTTTTACCGACTTCAAAAAAAAGGAGGTTATCAATTCGATACGTATGTATGTAATATTATTGGAATTGCATTATATTCACATATGACAATCTATTAGGGCTTCCAAACAAATATACAAAATTTTATAGACGTATGTATGTATGTATGTATGTTTGTCCACGCATATCACCGTAACTATTAATCGGATCGTGACCATTCTTTTTTTATTGGCTTACATTTACTTCAACTTAGGGAACAGTGCAAGTTTCATCAAAATCGATTCAGTAATTTTCAAGATATGGACTAAGACGTGAAAATGTGACGGCCTGGCTTATTGATACGAGCTACGGGTGTAGTGTCAAAGCGAAAACGTCTCAAAACCTTGGTCAAATTCTAGTGCAACAACCACGGATATATGGCAACAACTTAAAATTACCAAATAAAAAGTAATTTAAAAAAATTAAACCGACTTCAAAAAGAAATGAACTCAAAATGATGAAATAACTTTAATTTCGGAAGTCGGTGGCAAAAAACTAAAATACAGATCCCAAGACACTGACTTCCGAAATTAAAGTTATTTCATCATTTTGAGTTCATTTCTTTTTGAAGTCGGTTTAATTTTTTAAAATTACTTTTTGATCTGCCTGAGCACAGCGATACAAGTGGATGACAATATAAACGACTGCTCAATAACTAACTCTAACTAACCCCAACAAGAGGAGTTTCTTGTACCTATTGGAACTGTTTGGAGCCGCAACACTCTGGCTGATGAACGAGACAAATTAATTACGAGCGAGCGTCAACCAACATTGATATCTGTTGTGACGATCTTTACTAATGTTTGAGTTTGGCAGAGGTCGCACTGTAGTAATGAATGACATACTTACAATAATTACTTATAAATATTAACTAAGTGTGAAGAGAGGTTGCGGTTAACTTGTTAACGAAATAAAGTAGGAACCTCAGCTGAGAGCGAACCGTTAAAGCCTTAAGTGTTCAATAACATATAAGTATTTTGTGATTTTGCCTTACAAGACAAGGAACTAAAACAGTTGGTTCTAGTCTCCAGTCCGTTTGTGGTCAAAACTATTGAGAAAACAAAATTTCAGGGTGTCTAGCATTCACCACACATTGAGCTTTCTGTGATCCAAAGACGTCTTGTACCCCTAAGGCATGTAGCTCTCCTGGCTGTGCGACGAGATCGCGATCGTTGTCATTCATGAAAGGTGTGTGGTTAAGGTTTTGTGGTTGTGTGTCAATCGCGTCAACCGCAGAGGTGCCACCATAGTCGGGGTAACTCTCCATGAACCGAGTGAAACTATTTACACCCAACAATTGAGGATGACAATCACACTAAGTACATCCGGGACGTTGCTTACCTTTCACTGATAAATACGCGAAAATAATCGGACAAACCAAAACCCGCATAGTTTCCTATGCATTATTAGTGCCTACATCATGTCGACGCTGCTGCTTCGAGTAACAATCTGCGGTAATAGTGGAGCTGCGCGGCAGCGGCTGCGCGGCGCTGCTGGCGGCCACGCTGTCGCTCGAGTCGTACGTGCAACATAGAACCATGGACGTAATATATAGTACTTCTATATATTACGTCCATGCATAGAACACCTCAACGATAGGTGACAAATAACAAGAGATTATTGAAGATTGATTTATTTTTCTTTACCACAAACCACGACACAAAATTAGTTCATTTAATAAAAACATAAGTGTTTTTTTTAAGGAAATAGTAGTTCTCAGCTTACTCACTCTTCCGGTCGTCGCTTCTATTAACGTGAAGGGGACTACATGACCTAAAGCGTGATCACTGTCGGACTGCTTAGAAAAGAAAGAGAAGCGCGATGACACAACGCTGGTAATTTATTGCAAAACATATGCTGCTGGTATTTTAGCAATTATCTATTTACAAAAAATCTATCCAACGTGGTAATGCTGCCAGCCTTTTGGACACTTATGCCATTGACAGCGATGCGGACGAATTTTTTGATGCCCAATGAGCTCCTCTCTTTTTTTTTCCCTTCTTTTTTTATATACTTGTATTTACTATATAATATGTATATTTTAGAGTTAAATTGTAAGATAATTAGGTATTAATAAAAACGAGTTAGACATAAAAAAAAAAAATCTATTGTTTGGACTAAAAAATTTTAAACACTAGTGCTTTAGTATGTTGCTTGTAGAATAATCTGACAAAAAATCAGAATGATTGTATGTATAATTACAGGAGACAGTTCCCTTCCAGTTTACATAATTGTAAGAATCTAGTAATTATGTAAACTGGAAGGGAACTGTCTCCTGAGATACAGGCTAACAACCTAGTTCAGGAGGCAGTGCGCTTATGTAACTGTGTACTTACTTTGTTTTCAATAAAGCAATTATTATTATTATCTCCTTTATTCAAATAAATTCTTATAAATTATATTTTTAAATATTAGTATAAAGAAATATAAAAACATTTAAAAATATAAAAAATAGTAGCCCACCGGTATCGGGAACAGGGTCCAAGCTACGCCCGGTCAGGGCTCCAGAGAGAGGAACCTCCTAACCTCCTTATTATTATTATTATTATAATTATTACATGATTTTTATTGTGAAAAGAAAGTTTTTAGAGTTATCTTCATGATTTTTTTCTATGGTATTAAATTAGATAGTTGTATTATGTTTTCAACACACTATCTAACTAGCATATATCCTGAAGAATATCATATATTTTTCTGATTTTGTATACTGTACCTAGATCATATACTTTTAGGCATGATAAAACTTGCGTTTTTGCGTTTAGGTTCTGTTGTCCCCCTATGGAAAACTTTTATATAATATTCATGTTATTATGTCATTTACAAAATGTATTATGCCAAAGATATCCTTCTGTGATTTTCTTTACGTCATTTCGTCTTAGCTGACGATCTTGTGGATTACCTAAGATGTGTCATGGAGGAAAAGTAAGCACAAATCATGGTTATGTTATGACGTCAATTAACGGTGCCTTCTCAGGTGGAAGAAGGATGACTATACCAAAAAAAATCTTTTTAGGTAACAGGTGCCTATTTTTTAAATTTTATATTCGTTTCGGGGAAGAACTCCAAAGTATATTATTGTTATTTTAGTTTCTGTCACGTATTTTATAATTTAATTCAGCTTTTTTAGGTAATATTTTAATTCAAGCAGCTTTTAGGAGTACTACAGACGCACGCAATATTCTTCGGAGCATACTGCTCAATTTTATACAGTTACTACTTAGTAGTTTGGCAGATGTCATGAAAGCATTGTTATATTATTTTAAAATTAAATTATTATTCGTTTTTTTTAGTAATCTTTTTTTATATTTAAATAATAAATCAGTAAATAACCTCTACTGTAACCGTTAGGATTGAGATTCATTGAATACGTCACTAACTAGCAAGTCCTTGAGCTCGTCTCTCTGCTGTTGTCTTGTCATCGTCCCAGAGAAAGTTCTGTTCAATACATCACCGTTTAAGCCTCCACACGTGCAGACAATGATTAGTGGTCATGACTACGGACGATGTTCATCATTTTACTTCTAGTTTCAAGTTTAAATAACAATTAAGAAGGCACTTCAATAAATAGTATTATTGGAGGCCTCCACTAATAAAAAAGAAAACCGTTATAAGTGTGTCATAAAGTCATAAAGTCATTTAATCATTTGTTAACATAGGTACAATAAAATAGTTGTTATATGAAAACATTACAAGCGCGCTATGTTATACCAGAAGGCGTACAAATATATTATGATGATGTTAATAAATTGATGTCATTGATACTAAAATTGATAACATAATTACATGAATCAAACGCATATATTATTAATTGATTTTTCCAAAAATAAAAAAATAAGAAAGTATAAAAGGAGGTCTGTGTCCCAGCAGTATAGGCTGATTATATTGGAATGCTGTGAACCTATAAGTGTCGGAAAAATTGAATTTTCTTTTTTCCACAATCTCTATGTTAAACATAAACAATAATAAAAGTAAATCGGTTTGTCTCTGCATCACCCAAAGGTTGACTGGTAGAAAATGTGTATGGCATTAAGTCCGCCTCTGTACATTTATGTGCTTGAAGTATTAAATAAATAAATATAACTCAGTCTCTTCAATGTTCCTCTCAAACAGACGACGCCGACGACTCTATCGTATTCGGATAAGTACGTATTTCCAGATAAACCTTTTATAAACTCACAAAAACTTTACCTCTAACTGTATCTTATAGAAGTACAGATTCGCTATTTTTCCAACTTGGAAATACCAACGAAAGATCATGCAATATCGATTGCGGATAAAGTTGAACTAGTGTCAGGTTGTGGCGGTATTCCGGGTGCTGTAGGTACGGCTCATGAGATGAGAGGCAGTTGCCGAGCGACTGTGCGCTCTGCATCCGCGACACACGTGCGTCACTCGCGGCACTTTCACTCGCGCGCCTCTTTCACCGCGGCCTTGACCTGACGCATCCGTGCGCAGCGACCTAAACAGATTACATAATTTTTATATACGTTAATTTTGTGAATGTGTATATGTAGGTAAACATGTATGTAGGAATAATCATATTCTATTAAAATCATCATCAAGATTACCACAACAAGTATGACATGTAGGTGTCAGTTAATGTTTTTGTTTTATCATGTCTAGATATCCATTACATACCCATCCGTCTGCAGAGTTACATTGGCTAAATTAATTTGAACTTCAGAAATATGACATTATAAATACCTACCGTGGAAACTAAAACTTCACCTCGAACATTTTTAGGGGTTTTTGATTTCACACGTATTTTGTTGATTAAATACAAATTGCTTAAATATTGCAAAAGTAGACAAAAGCAATCTTCGAAAAAAAAAAAAACGATAAAACTACGAAACGTAACCATTTTTAAGGGGCTTAGAGGACCTAAACGCAAAAAATCCAAGTTTTAGAAACAATAAAAGTATAAGATCGACTACAGTAAACAAAATCAGAAAAATATATGATATTCTTCAGGATATATGCTAGGTAGATAGTGTGTTGAAAACATAATACAACTAATTTGATACGATAGAAAAAATTCATGAAGATACCTCTAAAAGTTTATTTTTACAATAAAAACCATACTAATATACATACAATCATTCTGATTTTTTGTCAGATTAATCTACAAGCAACATACTAAAACACTAGTGTTTTAATTTTTTAGTCCAAACAATAGATTTTTTGTTTTTGAAACAATTTCTTCATATTTTGCAATAGATTACCAGAGTTGTTCAGTAGATTACCAGGGGGTATATTAATCATTAAATTATTTTGATCAAGCCAGTGTATAATGTCCGATAACGTTTATATGTTTGTTACTTCTTCAGACTACTTTTTATCCCGATATTCCCACGGGATCGACATTTACGCGGGTAAAACCGCGGGGCGCAGCTAGTTAAAAATAATAGTTACGTTAAGCTTTTAGTTGGGGTGCAATGTGCCATTATTCATTTATTTATTTAATACTTCAAGCACATAAATGTACAGAGGCGGACTTAATGCCATACGCATCTTTTTGTGGCCATTCTGTTCCAAACTAGGCGAAACACGTCTTTCTTTTACACTTCTTATCTTTCTTCTTTTATAAGAATAAGAAAGGAGTTTCAGAAGTTTATGATCTACTACCAACCTCGGAAGAATACTAGACGGACACAACACTGATATATAGCTCCACTCGTATAGTCAAACGGATCCGATCGAAATGAAAGCAATTAAATTGGGATAATGTTATGAAACATTGTGCGTGCGGCGTTGTAACAGATACCGTAGTGTCCAGTGTGACGCGCACACATTGCGCAACCGCCGCCCGCGCCGGTGCCGCCTCCGCGAGCTCGCAGGTACCGCTGACCTTCATAACATCCGTGGCCTACGTGCAGGTATCACTCCTTTTTTCTAGAAATAGATGTGTAATCTCTGCGCACGGAAATTCCTTAAATTTTGGAAAATGTAGAATTAGAATTTGTAGACTATGATCCAACTATCCTTAACTTATAATAGTTATAATAATCTTCTATGACATCAAAATTTTCCAAGGGTTTTGTTTTGAACACAAAACGAAAAAAACAAATGACTTAACTTATTCATGTTATTTCCTCCGGATCTTTTCAGGTTCAAAGCCAAGTCTCGGAAAATGGCGAAGACGTAATTATTTCATGAATTCCTAGAATATGTAATATCTTTGTGGAATTGATGAAATACCTATAGGTAGATACCTATAGGTAGATACCTATATTTGTTTTAAGCGCTGTTGGATGGTTTTTGACCGACTTCAAAAAAGGAGGAGGTTCTCAATTTGGATGTTTAAATATAAGTACCTATATTTTTGAATGTGTTCGTTCTGAACTCCGTCATATAT
The DNA here is from genome assembly GCA_948474745.1 of Oligia latruncula. NCBI lineage: Eukaryota > Metazoa > Arthropoda > Insecta > Lepidoptera > Noctuidae > Oligia > Oligia latruncula. The sequence continues at coordinate 18,965,715 of OX419695.1, read as the reverse complement.
TGACAGATTTGCAAAATTCTTTTTTAATGGTTATGGATGCCTCAAGAGTGGTCCCATATAAATTATATTAACTTTGCTTGGGTAGTTTTGGAGTTAGCTTCAATAATACGCAATAATACCACTTAATTTATAAATTATGTTTTAATAATAACCTCCTGTCACTGATATTTACATAGCAATTAGTGTTATAGGAATTTGTGTGGGGTAGGTACCTAAAAAGTGAAAAATAGTGGTTAACGATTGACAAAAATCTGTAGGAAACATACTTTTTTCAATTATCAATTAAGAACGTAAACGAAATGTTATGGTCGTGGAACCTAAACATCGCACAAGCGTACAAGTGGTACAAACATTGGAGATGTTCTCACGTGTTGCCCGGTCGGCGCCCCAGTGGCCCGGGCCCCGGCCTGCGCAACAACATCCGCCATCATCAGCGGGCCGCGTCCGAGCACACGCACGTGACGTACTAACATACGCTCAGCTCGGCAGGACGACATCATAGCGCTTGGCTTGGACTGTTCAGTGGCGCTCAAATTGACGCAAGTGCTTGAACTAGCGGCGCGATCACAGGCAACGGTCAGTGTGGGCGCCTACGGTGCCCAGCGATGTTATGCGTGCGTGACGCAGCGCGCGTCGGCATGACGTCGACGTGACGAGCGCAGCCTCACACAGGTCCGCCACATGCGCCCGCGACTATGTTCTATAAACAAGTATTTGGTTGGTATGGTAAACAAACTGTTCCTGTGGTAAATCCGCATCCTTCTCACACGTGTGATGCACTCAGCAAACTGAAAAATATAATTAACCCAGATTCAGTTGTTATTTATCTAAAAGCACGTCATTCGGTTCCTTGGAAGTCAGTTGTATCCCTCGTCAGTAAGTAAGTATACAATGTAGGAGTGCGATTTCTTGTAATTCAGTGCTGTGCACACGTCCACCACTTCCAACACATCGTCGGGTTCTATCAGTTATCTTTCATAAATCATCTGTTTGGCGGACACAGCTGATTATTACGTGATAATAATAATCCTACATTAATGTAATCTACACAGATATTATGAAAGAATATTTGTGTGTACAGTCATACATAAAGTGATATCGGAAGAGAAACATAGGAAGTACATTCACATGAGCTCCCCAAAGATAAAGCAAGTGTAACGCTTCTGATAAGCACATATTTGTATCGCTTTCATTCGATTAGCAACAGGTACAAGGTCCGCTGCAATCCAGAACTGAAAGGTATTGTTTTTATTGAGCAATAACTGAACTTTTTGAACTAATAATGAATAATAACATTATTTATATCTATTTGTACCTAGATACTATTAGCCATACTTACATAAAAAATAAAAGTTTACCTACATGAATAATTTATTATTAAACGCTCTATAAACGGCTACTGATATCAACAATATGTGCTAAAACTATCTGCAAGTCACATCGTTCGGTAAGTCGGACGTGTTTGTTCAACGATATCTACTACAAGTGCTAACTATCTGCAAGTCACATCGTTCGGTAAGTCGGACGTGTTTGTTCAACGATATCTACTACAAGTGCTAACTATCTGCAAGTCACATCGTTCGGTAAGTCGGACGTGTTTGTTCAACGATATCTACTACAAGTGCTAACTATCTGCAAGTCACATCGTTCGGTAAGTCGGACGTGTTTGTTCAACGATATCTACTACAAGTGCTAACTATCTGCAAGTCACATCGTTCGGTAAGTCGGACGTGTTTGTTCAACGATATCTACTACAAGTGCTAACTATCTGCAAGTCACATCGTTCGGTAAGTCGGACGTGTTTGTTCAACGATATCTACTACAAGTGCTAACTATCTGCAAGTCACATCGTTCGGTAAGTCGGACGTGTTTGTTCAACGATATCTACTACAAGTGCTAACTATCTGCAAGTCACATCGTTCGGTAAGTCGGACGTGTTTGTTCAACGATATCTACTACAAGTGCTAACTATCTGCAAGTCACATCGTTCGGTAAGTCGGACGTGTTTGTTCAACGATATCTACTACAAGTGCTAACTATCTGCAAGTCACATCGTTCGGTAAGTCGGACGTGTTTGTTCAACGATATCTACTACAAGTGCTAACTATCTGCAAGTCACATCGTTCGGTAAGTCGGACGTGTTTGTTCAACGATATCTACTACAAGTGCTAACTATCTGCAAGTCACATCGTTCGGTAAGTCGGACGTGTTTGTTCAACGATATCTACTACAAGTGCTAACTATCTGCAAGTCACATCGTTCGGTAAGTCGGACGTGTTTGTTCAACGATATCTACTACAAGTGCTAACTATCTGCAAGTCACATCGTTCGGTAAGTCGGACGTGTTTGTTCAAAGATATCTACTACAAGTGCTAACTTATGAAAAAACGTGTATTTATGTTTAAAATGCCTATAATAATAATAAGATAAGATTTTATTTTCTCACCACATTATTACGAAATACATATTACATGGTATCAGAATCAGACAACATTTTAATAGTGTGGGTGACTGGTGCTTAAACTAACTCAGAACAGGTCTCCGGATTAAGTTAGGTGCATGTCCAAATATTTTGATCCAAAGTTCAAACAATAAGAAAAAGATACAATGAAGGTACATAAAGCATACAGGTATGGTAAATGAATATGGGTCCAAAGTTCTATTGAGTGAAACAAAGGTGAACCAATTATGAGGGATGAAAATGTGAGGACTTTGTAGGCCTTGTAGACTTTAGATCTGTAGACCATTTTTTATTTTATCAAGTATCTGATACTTGTTGACAGGCCTACGCTGTCCTCCCATACCTACTGTAATTTGAAAATATTGTAAAAGCCAATTATTTTTAAAAAGAGTAACCGTGGAGTTTCTTGCCGGTTCTTCTCCATAGGAAACGACCAATTGGAACACCTAGCTTCATAAGTTTGTAAAAATATTTTATTTCACTTAAGCTTACATATGGGCTTAAGTAGGCTTATGTGAAATAAAATATTTTGATTTTGAAAGCAAGCCAAAGATTGAGATATTTCCGAACTGAAGTGCTTTCTTTTAAACAGAAGTAACGAAGTATAGCTGTATGTTAGACGGTCCACCAAGTAACACCAAGACCCTGTAATCAGATGAATTACTGTCTGCCATACAATCTTAAGCTGAACAAGCCTGCTGAATTAGAGCGTTAAGCGCTGTTTCAGCTGATATACCTAACTCTGATTTGGGCACAAATTAAACCGCTATTAGATGAATAAGTGTAACTTATTGCATTGTATTAGCAATAATAAGGGTAAAAGTCACCCCAAGAGCTGAACATTGGCTGATTGTTAGTGGGAGTGAGCTAATAGGCAGCACAACGGCTCATTATTGATGTTACCTATTTTTCAGCACAAACTACAGACCGGGGATCTTTTTAAAGCTTCAGTTGCACAAGTGGCAAAATTGTAAATAATTTATATTTTGGTGTTGTGCGGCCGGACCATTTTGCGACAGGTGTTTGTGGTAAAATATTAGTATTCGGTAAGTAAAACTTTCATTTTTCTTACACATGCGTAAAATTTGATTGGGAAAGCAAGTTTGTTGTCAAATTAAATACCGTACTGTACCTATATTGACGAAACTTTTCACGCGCTCCCAAAATATGATTATTTACTTCAATTTTATAGAATATAAAATAGGTTGATGATTAACAAAAAAGCTAGAAATCTCTTTTTATATGACATGTAATTTGACAATAAGCTGTTTACTAATAAATAATTAGGTATCCTTTTCAAATCTAGGTAGTTGTTATTTTCGTTAACTAAACAAAAATAATTTGTTAATATTATGTAACTTAGGTAAAGGTTAGAACCAGAAATATGGCGGAAAACCAATGTGCACCGCATTCTTCATAAATAAATGCTATATGGCCTATATGGGCTATATGGGCTCTATAAGAATTGGCTCGTGGTACATACCTAAATTCGTAATAAGCTGACACGAGTAGTTCTTGAGTCAAACAAGTCAGCCACAGATACATGTAAAGCTTAATAGAAGGTAACTAACATCTACGCAAATATTGTACCCAATGAACCGCTAAACTGTCTGTAGGAATTGGCTTTTAGGGATTTGAGTAATCTTCACATTTTACAAAAATTTAACGTCTGAGTGTTTTTGAAGTTAATCTCTTCTTAATGAATGTAAGACATTTCAATCGGTTACAGGGTATGGCCTCGTACTGGCGCAGTGGCTGAAAAACTCTGGAGTGCCGAACAACCCCGTTTATACTTCTACAGACATGTTTCGAACCAAGTCAACAGTCGTCTTGGAAGAGCACGCGTGTCGAATGAATCGGCGTGGCGTCGGGTACTTAATACCGCCGATTTCACATAATTAGCTTGTTATGTTAATTAAATATCCATAGTGCTGGTCAAGATTAGAGCTGAGGCAAAATAAGGATAGTCTCCAGCCAAAACTTTTGTCAATATTGACTTTAGTCACCTAACATAGCTACTTGGTTGAGTTTATCTAACAACAAACGACACTGAATTTTGTTTGGGAAACACAGGTGTAGCACAAACACAGCTGTGCATTGAATGTTTTTCTTAAATAAACACTTATAGGAATAAAGTAATGTTAGAAAACTTTCCTTACCTACCTGCTGGGAGGATAACTCTATTTGGTAGAACTAAGCAAAGAGCTCGAGCGTTGGATGCAACTGGAAGCTTCAGCCGAGAAGCAGCTAATCAATGATGATCTCCGACTTGATGGAGAGTCACCACACTAACGGATTGGCCAATCAATAAGACAAGGCCTGTTAACATGTTGCAACCAGAACATTTCACCCTGTTAGCGTCAGTCATACTTACCAATCAATAAGACAAGGCCTGTTAACATGTTGCAACCAGAACATTTCACCCTGTTAGGGGCTGCCTCCACGAGCGAGAGAATCGCGGCGATAGTCTCGCCGCGCCATCAAATTTCCGCGGCGATGAAATCGCCGTGTGGAGACACGTTCTAAGAGAGTGTATAGAAATACGTGGCACGACGATAATATCGCCGCGATTCTCTCGCTCGTGGAGGCAGCCCCTTAGCGTTAGTCATACTTACACAACTAAGTGCGGTACTTTCGGTACCTTTGATTGAAAACTAACAACAGAGCTCTGAGAATTCATTCATGAATGGTACGAATACGACTTTAAAAGGATAGCAAAAAACCTTTTCTACGATCCGTTTGACGTAGATCTGTCAGTTATTAGAATCAATGAACGTGGACAGCAAAAAAAGGTGTTGTAAAAGTGCCGCTAGCGCCGGCGCATGCGTCAGGTCCTTGCTTGTGCCGCCGCGCGCCGTCGCCTGCGACGCTACTACTGAGAAATTGCATTGTTTGATAATAAACACTGAGGAGCAGCATCCGCTCAAGAGACACTAAGTATTGTAAAAAGCAGTAGGTACCTACTTTCTGGAAGGTTGTGGAATTTTAAGTGTTTTTACATAATACCGGAATGATCCGGTGAGCGTAAACGTGCCAAGTTACTTATTAGTCACCGAACAGAGACGTGTGGGGTCGATCGATCAGGTTAAGCTACGCTTGTCGCGGTTGGGTCGTAGATGGGTGACCATCTTTACATACCAAGACCCCTCCGTGCCTCGGAAAGCACGTTAAGCCGTTGGTTCCGGCTGTCATTCGTGGATCTTTGCCAGTTGTTACGGGTCGTCAGAAGCCCCAAAAGTCTGACAACCAGTCTTACCAAAGGGTTTCGTATTACCCAGTAACTGGGTTGTGGAGGTCAGATAGGCAGTTGGTCCATGTAAAATACTGGTACTCAGCTGCATCCGGTTAGACTGGAAGCCGACCCCAACATATTTGGTTAAGGGCTAGGCAGGTGATGTAAGATTCACTGAATAACAGTAAAATGTTGCGACATAATTATGACTACAATGATATCGACATAAATGGATAATAAATATTTATAAATATTGCTATAGAACATAGATTAGGATTATCTAGGCTTATCAGATATCTAGGCTTATCAGATAAAGCAAGGTATCTTGTGACATGGACGCTATGTCGCAACATTTTGCAAAAATAAACGAAACAAGTTGCGATAAGGATTTATTGAACAATGAGTAAACCAATAAGTATTAATGATGTGTTCGTGAAGATTAGTGGCTGCTGAAGCGGGTTTACAACAATCGGACTAAATGAATGAAAGAAGGACACGACAATCAGACAAAGTGAATCATTTTACAAGCACGTGCAGCCTGTGGGTAGATAGATTACATTCAAACATCGTACAGCGCCCTTCGCATTCGATATGATAATGCCTTCCGGGTGTTGATGGGGCTGTTCCGCTTCTGAAGCGCATCAGGTATGTTTGTTGAAGCTCGTGTCGATTGCTTTAAGCTACGATGCGTATCGCGAGCAGACTAGACTGCTTGTGTATGATTCGCTGCTGCAAGCTACATATCGGTGTTGAGCTTGTAGTAGGGTTTCTCTTTACTATAGGTATGGCTGTGTTAGGTTAAGTTTACTAACATAGTTGTTAAGAAATATTGTTACTGATTTAGGTACATCCGTCACCTCACACATCAGGTCCAGTTGAAAACCAGCGTCAGACACTAATTGTTTGGCATTTTTGCTGAACTAGGCCTTTCTGGCGCAGCCGTGAGGCACACTTTCCTGCTAATTTCTTACATAGGACTTTGCACTTGTTATTTTTATCTTTATTTTTATCGATCTGATGTACGACTATTATCTGACTTATAACCGGTGTATTGGGGTTCCCTACTTGAAATCGAATGACGTGAGATCGAATAACACTTGCTCGAAAACGTTAACTCGATAGTAAATTAAATCGATGAATTATGAGCGCGATAGTTCACTACCTCGATGCATCAAAATCTCGAATAACTATATATAACTATATATAAGTATATATAAGCTCGAATCATCAGCTGCGCGAAGGCCCATTATCTTTAAACATCATTTCTCGAACGACCATCTAATCGATTTACAGAATAGTTTTAAGGATTTTTATTTGAGTACAATTTAATGAAACAATAATATATGCGTAGAAATATAAATCAACTATAATCATGTACAGACGCCAGCACATCAAGCTAAAGTTTGACAGATTGTAGTAGCTTGGCCTTCGCGCTGCCGATGATTCGAGCTTTAGTTATTCGAGATTTTGATGCATCGAGGTAGTGAACTGTCGCGCTCTTAATTCATCGATTTAATTTACTATCGAGTTAACGTTTTCGAGCAAGTTTTATTCGATCTCACGTCATTCGATTTCAAGTAGGGAGGGAACCCCAGGCCCTTACTGTCATGACGGTAACATTTTGCCAAAAAGCTTTAACTGTTTTCGAATCAGTAAAAAATACTGTTTGAAGCAGTTCAGATTGCAATGTTTTTCATTTTTATTTACTACTAGCTGCGCCCCGCGGTTTCACCCGCGTAAATGTCGATCCCGTGGGAATATCGGGATAAAAAGTAGGCTATATGTTAATCCAGGGTGTCAGCTACCTCCATACAAAATTTTATCAAAATCGGTCCAGCCGTTTGACCGTGAAGAGGTAACAAACATATAAACACACCCCCACACACACACACTCACAAACTTTCGCCTTTATAATATTAGTGTGAAGTGTGATTATTTTATTTCTTTCAGTGTATATTCGAGTCCAATGTTACTTGTATATTAAATACTAGCAGCGCCCCGCGGTTTCACCCGCATAAGAGTCGTTCCCGTGGCAATATCGGGATAAAAAGTATCCTATGTCCTTTCCCGGGACTCAAACTATCTCTATAACTACCAAATTTCATCTAAACCGTTCAGCGGTTTACGCGTGAAGAGGTAACAGACAGACAGACACACTTTCGCATTTATAATAATACGTATGGATGGATATAAATAAAAAATAAAACCATTCAGCTTTCGTTCCATTGATCTCGCTTCTCAGCGAGACGAGCGAGCGGGCAAGCGTGCGCGTGCGTGTGACTCACATCACATCTCGATTACCGTTTCTGGTGTCGCCACTCTGTGCGGTACGGTGCAATGTCTTGACGCACGGCATAGCTTCACTTGCTCTTTGGGAACTCCACACTTTGCACAATCTCCGAATATATTGACAGTGGAGCAACCGGTTCAGTGTCACGAGCGTTACAGTCTAAAACTCATAGCTGATCTATGAATGTAATGTCTTGTGGCACACTTTGACGTAATGCATGCTATCTCCGAGAAAACCAGCACGAGCGCGAATTCTAATTCGTTCCTGAGCGACCTTCTGCGCAACATTAGCATTGACGCACCAGTCGCCAGTCGCCAATGTTATGTCTTATTATTACAACTAATCAGTGTTATTTATTTGTAGATTACTCACTGTTTTGATTGGAAGATCTGCTTTCGTGCGTGACGAATGCGTTTATAATGTGCGATAATTGCGGGAGCAGCCTGCGCGGGGCATCGACCGAAGGGCTGGTACGACGTGTGTGGACCTGCTCCGGGGCCCGTTGCCGGCTCATTGAGTAACGGCTTAAGAATGCTTCTAAGAAACAAAAGGTGCACCAAATAACAGTGCGGTGTGTTCACGTCAATGGACACAGAAAGTTGTTGTGCATCGGTCATTAAGTTTTTGTGGAGATTAGGGATGCGAGTGAAACTTCCCGGAATGTTGTGAAATAATTCATGAATTGGTTATTGAGTTGACCGTAAATATAAAAGTCTTGAGATTTTGGTGGTTTTTTTGGTTAGGTGAGTAATCGTACGGTGTCACGTAGTCACCGACTGGTTTGGTCTTGATTTTGATATTCGCTACCAGTGGTGCTGCGTGGATGTTTTATTACTTTGGTGCACTAATGCAGACTGCGAGTAGGTTGGGTTCCTCTAAAGCTTATAAAACTTCATCATGAAAGCTTCGTACTGACTACGAATTAATGCTTACGCTACCTACACGTGTACATCACAAGATATATGAACCAATTTCAATTTTGGTTTCAAAACAGGTTCTACCTATCAAAACAATACCTATTCCAAAATACTTATTGACCGAATCAATAGAAAAGTAATCATAAATGTGTTGGTTATAATTTTTCTCGTTACCTACGTAGGAGGTTCAGTCGCTATGATTAGCACTCTATTTAAGTTACAAAAACACTGGACTGAAGTACTTTTATTGTGTCCTTCTAGAAAGTTTGTCTGTGTAACAGCTGGTTCAACCCTTGACCCAATATTTAGATTAGAAGGCACATGTGGCGAAACGAGTCCAGCAGGCCCTTTAGAGAATAAAAATCAAATATTATTACACTGTGTTAGGTACCTTGCAAGGATAAAAAAAGGTTTCAATAAAATAGTTTTATCGTATTCAGAAACATAGTTTTGTTACAGATCCGTCAATTCACTTCAGGAATGCAATAGTTCGTGGTGGTCAGCGTCTCTTTGGACCAAATGCCGACCCTGATGGAGGCCGGACGGCGTCTCTCAATTGCATTAGGAACGGTGTACGTAAAGTTCCAGGGTCGGAACGGCAGGTTCACCGACGTCCTTCAGGGATAGGACCCTGCCACGGGAACCATCGGCGAGGTGCCAAACCAGCCGCAAGCACCAGCGGGAGAGTCATCTCCTATCGCAGAGAACTCTGAGGCATCTGCGACTGAACCTGCTCTGGCAGGGTCGACCGCCCCTGCTGCCGCCACCGTGAGCGCGGTCCCTTCATCGGGTGCGGACGACATGATCCTGTCCCCGGTTTCGAGCCAGAGGGGGACGGCTTCGACGAGGGCGACCTGTTTCCCGGGGTTTGCCTGTTTGTCGAGGAGGGGCTGGACAGCGATGGCGTCCCTTTCGTCAGCCTGTAAAATCCTTCAAGCAAACCTCCACCACAGTCAGACCACGACGGCTAAGCTTCGCAAGTGGCTGGAGGTTCAACACACGGCCATTGCCTTCATTCAGGAGCCGTGGATAAGGGCGGGCCGCATACAAGGACTCTCCAATCTTGGTGGTAAGCTCCTAATAACTTTCCATTTATGGCCAGGGAAGTAAAGGACCACTCAATCCGCATAGGTACTCTCAGACAGCATGGCTGTTCTGCAAACGCTAACAGTTATACAGTTACCTGGACTAATTAATAAACGAGTGCCACCAGCGCCTCAACCAGCTGGGTAACCTCAATAAAATAACCACTCATTGGATGAAAGGACACAGCGGTTCGCTAGACAACGATGCAGCCGACGAGCTTGCCAGAAGTGGGTCGAGCATGGCACCAGTGGGACCTGAGCCCACTCTCCTTCGGGTATTTAGGCACTCTGGTAAAGAAACGCATCAGAGACCAATATGACAAACTTTGGACGGACCAAGGCGAATGCAGGCAGGCTAGGGAAGCACATCCCACATTGGATGGCCACCTCAGGAAACAGGTTCTCCGTCTAACTAAACAAAAGCTGCGTATAGTTACTGCAGCTTTAACTGGCCACGGGACATTTAATAAACACCTCTTTATCATAGGAGTAACAGACATTCGGCTGTGCAGGGCCTGCATGGAGGACGACGAGACAGCGGCACATGTGCTTCTAAACTGCCCGGGTCGCCACGTACAGGGCAAAGTACTTCGGTAACTCAGGTACCCTACGTGAGACGGTCAGTGACATCAAGGCGATGCTGGCCTTCCTTGTGGAGCTGGGGTGGATCGAATAATGTATTTTCCCATCCGTACGTAAAATACGCGGACACCAGCCTGTATTACCTGTGTTACTATGTTCTTGAATGGATGAGTAAATATGTGCTAGTGCGACAATGGCGCCCAATTGGGTCAACTGTTATGACTTGCATCATACACTGTATGATCGTAACAGGATAATGTACAGATGACGCGGGTGCCTCTGGTTTGTGATTGCGAAGCTTACGTAGTCTTACGTAGGTGTATCTATTAAATAATTTGTGGTTTTGCTCTAATCATGACATCTTGCCTCGTTGACGCACGGGATGTAATTAACGACTGTTTCTTAACCTTTCGCAATCCTTTTTTAGTGAACATACTCATTGGTACTATTGATAGTTTACCTTCCTGTTGGCTAATCGTGCAGGCAATCCTGTTCAACAGGTTATGTAATCCTTAAGATTCCAGTTATCTCATGTAATTTTTTCTGTCTTCTCCATTCATTTGTTATTATATTGTTTCATTGGCTTATGGATTCATTTTGTTTATCTTTGTTTGGTTTTATTTCATCTGCATTCATATTTTCCTTATCTGCTATGGTAAAGCTCGTATTAAATCGTCTCTATTTTTCACTTTGTGCGTCTTGTTCTACGACTTGTAATAAGTCCTTCTTCTGACCGTATTTACTCTATTCATAAGATGCTAATGATGCGGTACTGATAATACCAAAGTCTCAATGGGATTCTTGGAGATTAAATAAAACACTATAACATAAATAGAGTATGCTACCTGACAACATGTCATTAACATTATTGTGTGTTCATAACTGATCACCCACTGATAAACAAGAGGGGAACGGTAAACCAGTCTCAAGCAGAGACCTACTACCATGTTTTTCATCGTAGATGTTTGTTTTTACATTAGCATGCAATGTGTGTCGATATAAATAAACATGTATTTAAGACGCGCTTCTTGCGAGATCGAGGATATTCTCGTCTTTACATAAATAAATAAAACTGGTTTTGAGTCCGTCAGTGGTCCTTAGTGACGTGTGGTCGTTTTGTTTGACGTCACGGTTGGCACCGCGGACGCGGCTGGCTTACGTTGGTGGGCCATGGGTGTGGTCGAGTGCGCCACGCGGGGCCTCCCTGGAGCAATGTCAAAAGGAAAATCAAAAAACTCTTCCCACGCTCAGTTTTGTCTTTAGCTTCATTTTAATAAGTCGTGTGACAAAAACTAAGTAAAAAAAAGATCTGATCACATGATATATTTTTCCGACGGCGTTTCTTTCCTGAGGATCCCTTGGTTATATTAGAAAATAAGCAGCACAAACTGCTTCAGAGCAAAAGTCAACGATCGTCGTACGTTAGGTATTAGCAGCAGATTATTGGATCCTGAAAGTAATAGAACTTTATTACGTCAAATATACCTATTACTATTGTACCTAATAATACTCGTCATTTAAACTACTTTTTAATTCGAGCTTTACAAGCAGTTTGTAGTTGTCTATACGACGACAAACGACTACGCACTAATGTATGGGCCATTAATTCTAAGCTGTCCATTTCGTGTAAGTTATTGCTCTGGCGCTGGCGTGGCCTGGGTACAAAAATTTGGGCAATGTGCCTGCGCCGACCAGCGCACGTACGCACAGTGCATCCCACGAAGTGACGTGCCACAGAAGGGCTATTAGAAAACAGAATTAAGAGTAGACAGACAGACAATCGCTACCATACTAGCGAAATAGGACAGCCATAATCTATGACAGTCGCGGCTTGTATTATTTTTTAACTTCATTTTCCATTTGAGTGGCAGCCCTGTGCGCGAGGGTTTGTTAACACACGTTGTTCAAAGAGAGCCTTTTGTTATCCATGTAGTTATTGTCCATTGACATCATGCGGTTTCTCATCAGGAAGTCCCTCCGAACGCGATCTTCATGATAATGAGCACGTCGTGTGCACAAATTTTTATAACAGGTGACTACATAGATTCATGATAACCTGTTTAGATTATGTCTTGTGTACTACAGACTTATTCGGGGAGGAAACTACCGACGACCGTATCTAATGAGATAACACTTTATGCATCATCAGTTTTCCGAATCATTATAAAATATAATTTTGCTTTTATTAGAACTTGACATGATGCTCAACATTCATTCTCCAGTAGGTATATGTGAGTGGGTCTTTAATTGCTGTCATGGAATGACATCTTAGAACTTTTCTTCAAAACCTCGCTGAAGTTGCTTTGTATCATTATACATACGACGAATGAGACACCTGAGACAGATGAGAGGATGCATTCATCCTCTCATCTGTCTCAGGTGTCTCATTCGTTCTCTAATGTAAGATAATGTACCTAACACACACAAACAGCGTTCGGGTATTTAAAAGTAATTATATAATTAGTAGGTAGGTACTTATATAAAGAGAAGTACTGAGAACTTACCTATATCTATCGTTCATCAAAACTAGATACTTTTAAATTTATTTAAGTATAGGTTGTCGCTGAATCAAAATATTTTGGTGATTAGCGATGGCGGGTACCCAACCGGGCGGGTTAGTAAACTATTGATCTTTCAACGCTTAGTAAGCATTTCCAATAAATTATAAAATAAATAATGAGCTGCTTTTTAGGGTTCCGTACCCAAAGGGTAAAAACGGGACCCGATTACTAAGACTTCGCTGTCTGTCCGTCCGTCCGTCTGTCTGTCACCAGGCTGTATCTCAAGAACCGCGATAGCTACTGTTGAAATTTTCACAAATTATGTATTTCTGTTGCCGCTATAACAACAAATACTAAAAACAAAATAAAATAAATATTTAAGGGGGCTCCCATACAACAAACGCGATTATTTTGCCCTTTTTTGCTCGATATAAATAATGGCAACAGGTAGGCACTTGAAATATTCACAAAATACTCAGTTGTATTTTTACTTAAATAATAAATAATAAAATTAAAATAAAATAAATATTTAAGGGGGGCTCCCATACAACAAACGTGTTTTTTTCGGCGTCTTTGCCTTGTGGTACGGAACCCTTCGTGTGCGAGTCCGACTCGCACTTGGCCAGTTTTTTTTCAAATAAGTATTAAGTATCTATATCAGGTTTAGTATCTTAGGTACTACGTAATTTTCCTTTCACTTATCTTGAAATATTCATTTATTTATTTATTGATTCGTTTTCTAAACTTAGAGCCTTTTTCAAATACCAATTGCTTACTGCTTTTTTACAAAATATTTAATATCATTCCAAAGTGACAATTTAGAATAATTTATGCAACTAATTTTATTCTTGAGAATTTGATTTCCAAAACCTAAGGATTTTTCAAATGCAATTTTCTGTATTTAAAAATAATACAATTTAAAAGTGTTATTTTACCATCATTTAGGTACCTATTGCAGGATGCGCAATGATGGTAAAGATTTGGTTTCTAAAGAAATACTTATTGAAGGTAGTTTTGTAATAAAATAAATGAAAAACGTAAATCGGTGTCTTCTTCGAATGTATTGACAGATTACTGCGATTATTTAATAAATAGCAAAGGAAAACGGCTAAGGAAAAATGGTCGTACTGTCATAACGTGAATCACAACTTCATAATACCTACAATACTTTTTCTATGACGTATTTAAGTTGTGGATAAAGTAAAGTTACAAAATATTATTTGTTTCTCTATTTTCCTTCCTTGCGCAGAGGAAATAAACCAGGACGTAACGGTTATTTTTGGTGATGCTAAGTTGAGGCGAAACCTACCGAGAGGATAAGAAACTTACTTATTTAAGAAAAAATGGAATCTACGACACACAAATTTTGATTCTATTGTGTTTTTATCAAATAAATGTAATTGTCCTTTTTAATTTTCCGATACAATAACCTAAATATAACCCGCAAACAGAATAGATACCTACCCACATTGGTGTATTGTCTCTCAAAGAACATATTACTTATATAAAATTCAAAATCCTGACAGCCTAAACCGCTGGTCCTATATTAAAGACATGAAATTTGGAGAGTGTGTTCTTTGCGAAGAGTAGGTGTCCACTGAGAAAGGGTTTTCCGAAATTCCACCCCTAAGAGGGTGAATAGGTGGAGGGTGAAATTTCACGCGGTCGAAGTCGCGGGCAGGAGCTAGTCGCGGGCAGGAGCTAGTCACTTATGTAAATGCGGAAAAGCGGAACTTCGAACTGATTGTTTTGGATTAGTGCTGATTCCCCCGTTTTTGTTTCCCCTCGAAAGTTATTATTACATTATTAAAATTACATTCTCGACCGTTTAAAAATTAAGTATAGTCAAGCGAAAAAGTGCAACCACCGAAATACAATTTTTAGGATCCATGGCAATCTTATACAGATATCTAAGAGACATAATTTGTACATCGAAATCGTCGCAACTACTTTTAACTCACCATTCCTGTTATTAAGAACATTATGATAAGTGAATAGATACAGGTCTGCAATGCTTTTCGCCTTTCAATTTTGATGATTGATTTGGATAGATATTGGGGCGCTGATTACGAAAAATATTTAAAAAATTCCATCACGTCAGGTTTTTTATTTATTTAGCATCGTCTTTTTTTGCTAAAATTACCTACTAAATGACTAATGAATGACTATAATTCTGTAAATACATATTATATTATAGCCGCGAATCATATTTTTTTATCAAGAAACAACCTGATACTGACCTGCAAATTACAAAAACGTAAGAATATTTTAATTTCGCGGTCTACCACTGCGCATTCACCATAAATTGTCCGTGGTCCCTTCCGAAACCAAACGGAAAAGACCCTGACTGGCGTTCTATAATTGCGGATACTCACTGAACTAATGTATATTTATCTATGCCAATAGTAGGTACCTACTTTCTAATTCCATACTAACTAAACTTTTTTTAATTTTTATTTTGTTTTGCGGTCTGTTGTCATTGCTTTTATTTACACTTGCGCGCGCATCGCTAGTGCTGGCTAGCGCGGCTGCGCGGCGCGCCGAATAACAAAACCAGCGCGCCATTTTCCATACAAGTTAATATTTAACAATACAAGTCTGTTTTTTTCCTAGCAAGTGTGTTGACTAACGTCGTATGAAACGCGTGTGCATTGATCACAATACGCTCGGCTTCCTTATCGCGCTCGCCTGCAGCTCGCGCGACCGACCCCAAAATAGTTGGGAAAAGGCTAGGCAGATGATGATTTATTTGCCAGAATATAGGTACCTACTTACATAATAGCATGGTAAAATAATTTTAGTCTCACTATTCGACTTATCAGTCGTGCAAATATTTCTTGTGCATTAATATCATGAAATTACATCAATGTCATTAGTCATTCATTAGTCATACACATAATAAAATGTACAGTCTGGCTTCGTTAATATTAATTAGGCACATTACATTAAAAAATATATTAAATTAGTTTATTATGTTAGGTTAGGGTTTCTCACAGTCAAGACAGTTCATTAATTTATTGATTAGGTTTTTAAATAATGACAATAATTAAAATTTAATGCTTAAAATTTAATAAAAAATAATTTGATCATTAGGTATGGTTTCTAATCCTTATGTCAACTATTTTGAATCACTGTTATCTACTGCTAAAAAAATCCAGATTATTGCAACCTCGTAACATTCATCTTAGATGCCAAGAATCCAATCTGCGTCATGAATGAATTATACTTGTTTAAATGAGCACGTACGCAAAAGTTTACTACTCGATATCTCATTTACATAACTTGACGAACGAGTATCGCGTAACTATCATGAATGAATTCAAAACTGGATTTTGCGCGCGTCGGTCAGTGGTCAAATGGATCGTCCATTGACCAAAAATGAAAAACAAATGAACTGAGGCCAAGTGCCTACTTCATAGTAGTTCAATGAGAACAAGTCTTAGTGTAGAAGCAACTAAAGATAAGAACCAGCTGTTTTGTACAACATCTATGCACCCAATATCTATGAAACACCTGAGTTTGTTTTCATGAACTCAGAGGTGCAATTCAAACAAGCTCTGTAACCTGAAGCATACAGTAGACGTAAGAAAAACAGAAGCTTTCTTTCTTGAGGCGGACAAAGAAAGAGAAAGGCCATTAATGTAGGTTGTGGTCACAATGTCAACTATACTAATAGTTTTTAGGAAATAAGCAAGAAGAATGAAAAAAAAGTCAGAAAGAACGCTAAGCGAAAACGAAGTAACAGCGCGGGCAGGCGATGCGACGCGATGCGATGGGTCGGGTCGGGGGAACCAATAAATTCCACGCGAGCGAAGTCGCGGGCAGAAGCTAGTCTAATATATTACGGCACTGTCATGTTTTAGATATTGTACGCCCTATGGGTGTGTTACAGCGATCGATATATTATTATGGTAAGAACTGCTTTTCCACCTGTAGCAAACAATAAATATATTAGATTTTTTCATCATAAGATTACTCATTAGATATCATTTAAATTCACCGAACTGTGAATAAGTGGGTATTCCACCATGCTGGCTGCCCGCCGCCACACGTATGCCTAGTGCCACGTTGTATTAGATACATCATTGGTATGTAGTTATGTACGTCATGTTTTGTTTACTATTCCATTCAGCGTGCAGGCCGGAACATGTCCTGACTAAATTCACGAACAAAAAAATAAGACTACTTAGAACTGGGTTTTTAACAAGTGACACCTTCATCTTCATAATACTGTCCGCGTTTTCATTGCTATAATTGTCACGATTTAACCACATAAAGGACAAAGTTAAATGTCACATAATGCAGCGTAATCTTAACGGAAGGACAGTTTTCCAGAAACAGTAAGGTCTATCTAATACGCGGGGAGATATTACCATTCTAAGTACTTAACTAGATAATATGAAATCTACGTATTCTGTATGATTCTGAGTATTCTGGGCCCCACACTCTTCCTTATTTATATTAACGACCTGTGTAATCTAAATGCCATCAAAAACATACCTTGTAAAAAAAGCCAAGTCTCGCAACTCAGTTCTTCTACCGTAAAAAGTTGTGAGATCCATGAAATACCAAGTCGGTTAATTTATTCACTCCCTACTTAAGGAACCTTCTGTCTTAAGTTATTACATAATTAGCTAACCTAACAACATCTTGTAGTGACCATCAATATTAAAAATCTTTTGTGTTTTAAATAAACAGATTGACTTGGCAATCGCACTGTGAGATACATTGTGTTTTCATAGGATGGCGATAGCCAAGTCAATTTATTTATTTAAAACATAGAAGATTTTTAATATTGATGGTCACTACAAGATGTTGTTAGGTTAGCTAATTATGTAATAACTTAAGACAGAAGGTTCCTTAAGTAGGGAGTGAATAAATTAACCGACTTGGTATTTCATGGATCTCACAACTTTTTACGGTAGAAGAACTGAGTTGCGAGACTTGGCTTTTTTTACAAGGTATGTTTTTGATGGCATCTCACTTCTTTTTGTAGATAGTCCTACTTTTTTTCCTTTCCGGTACCTTTTTAACTTTTTATTTTTAACATAATCCGTTGACCATTTTACAAGTTACCTTTGAACATAATTATATCTAGGTACCTATCTACACCTATTATTCCATTATATTATATACTAGCTTCCGCCCGCTTCTTCGCTCGATAAAAAAACTACCGCAAGTCCTTCCCCGGGATGCAATCTATCTCTCTGCCAAATTTTATCGAAATCCGTTCAGTGGTTTAGGCGTGAAAAGGTAACATACAGACAGACAGACAGAGTTACTTTCGAATTTATAACATTAATATGGATAATTGTTATTTTCCTCGCTAGAGAGCTCCGATAAACGCGTGCGATCGCTGCTAATCTTAAAGTGCTAATAGGGCGAAGCGCGTTTTTGTTTTTTGATTATGGCATCTCGTAGTTGACCTTATTCTTCTTCTTAGCGTGTCGATAACAATCTAAATGGACTTGGCCCAGAATTCGGCTACTTGTTTGGCGACTTCACCAGCGTCCATCAGTTCCTGTAACGTGCAGCTGACAGGACACGCAGGACACGATATTAAGTACCAGCTTTGCATGGGCAGAACGGCTCCACACGGGGCACGCGAATTCTCCCGCAGAAAAAGATAGCGCCAGTCCAGTAGTCTGCATAACTTCAGGCGAAGCACCCCATTTCGATGAGACCAGTCGACGAAGAAGACTGTTGCGAGTGTGCACCTTCTGCTTGATATTTTTGCAGTTTATGCTGAATGTTAAAGACCTGTCCAGGGTAATACCAAGATATTTAGGGGAGTTGCTGAGCTCGAGGTACACCCCACCCCAAACGATGAGAGGTCGTGACTAGGGAATGCAAATCCGTTCTGTTTCAAAATCCGGATTTTTAAGAACGGATTTTTGGCCCAATCCGGATTATCCGGATATTACGGATTTTTCATGAAAATAAACAAATCTACCCATATTAGTTGGTTAATATGATATTTCTTATATTTGTGTAAATGGATTAAAATAAAAGCACACGAAAATCACATCAAACGATTTTTTAAATTTCTTGATTTGGAATTATTCAAACTATCATCATTAAATACCATAATTATGATGGTATTGCTATAATATGTACTTATTCTTATTAAAATAATTAGTCTGTGTCTCGCGTGCTAAGTAACGATGATAAAATAATTCATCATCATCATTTCAGCCGAAAGACGTCCACTGCTGGACATAGGCCTCCCCCAAGCACCTCCACTTCAACCGGTTCTGTGCTTTTCACATACAAAATTAAAGGCTCCAAGGTCTCTGCTAGAGATTAATGGCCAGAGCCAGCTTAGGAAACTAACGACCGATTATGACAGGATCGTGTCCGCCAAACCTGTGCTGTTAAGAGAGATCGAGAGGTTCTATGGTCAGTTATACAAATCAACAAGTAACCCTGTTACAAATCTGGCAAACTACCCAAGAACTAGATTTACCCAACACTACACCGAAGACATCCCGGACGTCAACCTGTACGAGATGAGGATGGCTCTGAAGCAGCTCATAAACAACAAGGCGCGAAGTGATGACGGAATTACGGCCGAGTTCGTGAAGGCCAGCGGAAAACCCGTTTCTAAGGCCTTTCAGAAGCTGTTTGGTTCCGTCATACTCGAGGGTAAAATCACTACAGGCATGAAACAGAGGTGTGGTGATACTTTTCTTTAAGAAGGGCGACAATGCCCTTCTTAATAATTATAGGCACATCTCACTTCTGAGCCATGTGTACAGTCACAAGTAATAATATGTCAACACTTGGCCACTTTCAACTGCGATTTTTTCGTAAAATAACAAATGCAACGTTGAAATACGACACTTTACATAAACCTATGGGTTCGAAAATACTATGTTCGTAATAACATACAATTTCGTTAAAAAATAAAGGAGAAAATTGGCTTTGAATAAAGCCAAGTGTATACATATTTTTGCTCGTGACTGTACAAGGTGTTTCTGAGAGTCATCACGAACCGTCTCGCGCGCAGGTTTACACCACATATATACGCTGCGACTGGTTACACAGTAGACTGAAGAATATAACCTACCTCTCTGCTTAGCGTTTGTGGACTACGAGAAAGCCTTTGATTCGATCGAGACATGGGCTGTACTGCAATTTCTTCAACGGTGCCAGATCGACTATCGGTACATCGAGGTGCTGAAATGTCTGTACGAAAACGCTACTATGTCAGTCCGACTCCAGGATCAGACCTCGAAACCTATCCTTCTGCAGCGAGGTGTGAGACAGGGAGACGTTATCTCTCCGAAATTGTTCACCAGTGCACTGGAGGATGTCTTCAAGGTTCTGTACTGAAAAGGGGCTGGCATTAACATCAATGGCGAGTACATAACCCACCTTCGGCTTGCCACCGATATCGTAGTCGTGACTGAGACCATGGAGGACCTCGGTACAATGCTCGATGACCTCAAAAAATAATAAGGCATCTAAAGTGCTGTCGTTTAACCTGCTGCGAATTCACATAATTCATGCTGCGGAAAAAGCACGCTCTGATACGACGCTTGTAGGCGGAATGCACTCTGAAGACACTTGTAAGCGGAATGAACGGAATGATCAAGGACGCCTCACACACTTTCTCGACCCGCGTCCCGCGCCCTGCTCGCTTCCCCCAGAGCCGAAACGATTTTTTTGTTACAATTTCTTAAAAAATTAATTATTCAAAAAATCCGGATTCGATTTTCAAATCCGGATTTGGAAGTCTAGTAAAAATGTGCGGATATCCGGATTTTTCGGATTACGGATAATCTGGATTGCATTCCCTAGTCGTGACTACTTAACCGTATTATCCTGTCGTGGCCTAAGGTAAACTCACCAGCGCAACCGCAATTTCCTTACTTTTTAAATCTGTAATATCTTCAAAAATATTCATTTAAATTACATGCTTCAAAGGGCCAAATTGATCTATAGTAAATGCACAATGTATTTAAGGTACCTAATTGGATATAGATTAATGCTGTATTGCTTAAAATCGCTTCGTAAACAAGCCACTATTTCTCGTAAAAAGTAAAGGATAAAAAATGGTTATTGTGGGTTATCCCTAACAGATAGACATATACCATCGCGGACTTTTTTGTAGACCTTTTTAAGGTGTGCAATACTGTTGTACATTATTTTGATCTATCTCGTAGGGTTCAGCTAGCTTTTGCAATATAAGCGCAAGAAAATCTGTTTATTTACGACATCACATTAGAAACCTCTAAAATTATCAGTGTTTCTCTACTATATTATGCATGTATTATACAAATAAACCTTCCTTTTGAATCATTCTATCTATTAAAAAAACTGCATCAAAATCCGTTGCGCAATCATCCATAGGGACAGACAGACAGCGGGAAGCGACTTTGTTCAGGTACACTGATTCATTAACTGCAAATGTAACTTTGTAATTCTATATATTTATATGGGATTACAAAGTTATTTATGCAGTTGGTGTATCTAGAAAAGTGGAACGAAATTGCAAAATATTTTAGTTTTTCCTTGATTTATACACTAAACGCTAATTGTGTTCTAAATTTGAAGCTTCTATGTCTGCTAGAAGTGCCTTAGAGTTTTGATGATCGGTCAGTCAGTCAGTGAGTGACAAAATTAAGAAACTTTGACTAGTTATAATTCTTAAACTACTGGTTCAAGTTGAATGAAATTTGAAATATACCGTGTTTATACAATACCTGCTTGATTACTGAAAATTCAGGTCTCTAGTTTTATCCACAACGAAGTTATAGGGGGTCGAAAATGTCCTGAACTGCTTCGAGAAAAGGATGGTACGGCCGTGCCGCTTTTTGCTCGAATTGGCGGGGGCACTGCCGTGCCCCCAGATATCTAGGTACCTATCTACACCTATTATTCCATTAGATTGTACATAATTATACAGGTACACTGATTCATTAACTGCAAATGTAACTTTGTAATCCTATATATTTATATGGGATTACAAAGTTATTTGTGCAGTTTGTGTATCTAGAAAAGCGGACCGAAATTGCAAAATATTTTAGTTTTTCCTTGATTTATACACTAAACACTAATTGTATTCTAAATTTGAAGCTTCTATGTCTGCTAGAAGTGCCTTAGAATTTTGATGATCGGTCAGTCAGAACGTCCAAATCGTTGGCAAATAATATAGGTAATCCAAACTTACCTTTGAACATAATCCGTTGATTGACTATTTTACAAGTTACCTTTGAACATAATTATATCTAGGTACCTATCTACACCTATTATTCCATTAGATTGTACATAATTATACAGGTACACTGATTCATTAACTGCAAATATAACTTTGTAATCCTATATATTTATATGGGATTACAAAGTTATTTGTGCAGTTTGTGTATCTAGAAAAGCGGACCGAAATTGCAAAATATTTTAGTTTTTCCTTGATTTATACACTAAACACTAATTGTATTCTAAATTTGAAGCTTCTATGTCTGCTAGAAGTGCCTTAGAATTTTGATGATCGGTCAGTCAGTCAGTGAGTGACAAAATTAAGAAACTTTGACTAGTTATAATTCTTAAACTACTGGTTCAAATTGAATGAAATTTGAAATATACCGTGTTTATACAATACCTGCTTGATTACTGAAAATTCAGGTCTCTAGTTTTATCCACAACGAAGTTATAGGGGGTCGAAAATGGCTTGAACTGCTTCGAGAAAAGGATGGTACGGCCGTGCCGCTTTTTGCTCGACTTGGCGGGGGCACTGCCGTGCCCCCCGATATTAAAGACGGCAAAATAATATCATAATATGCGGCACGACACGCTAAAACCTGTAGCGAACTGTTCGAAATCGCTCAACTAGGTTTTAATACTGTGACTAATTGGATACAAAAAAAATTGTCGACAAGACAAAATATATTCACTTCTCCCAAGCCTCAACTTAACATTACTAATCTATAAGCCCTTTAATGTGGAAACGGTACAACCACCACGTGTAATTGTCATTTTATTTTAGAATTGAATTTATATATAATAGAATTTTTTTAGAATTGAGCATTGGTGCAGTCTTAATCACATGAAACTTAATGTACAAAAATGTAGCCATATAAGATTCACGAGGAAAAAACAGTCCAATACTGTCTCATATACTATAAAAGGATCATTATTGGAAACTGTAAATGAGGTTCGTGACCTTGGCATCACTATGGACAGTAAAGTCAACTTCAGAAGCCATATTGATAATATTGTTACGAAATCGGCACGACTACTAGGATTTCTTAAAAGAAGTACTAAAGGATTTAAGCTGGTAAGAACAAAAATTGTGCTATATAACGCCTTAGTTCGGAGCCATCTTGAATTTGCCAGCGTGGTGTGGAGCCCGCACTATGCAGTACACTCACAAAGAGTAGAAAGCATCCCAAGGGCCTTCACAAAACACCTAGCATATGCCTTCGGTGATATATCTCCCCGGTGTCCATACGAACAGCGTACTCAATGTTACAAAATGATTACTCTGCGCGACCGTCGACTGGTACAAGATCTCATGTTCTTTTTCAAATTGGTTAACAATAGAATGGACTGCGATAAATTGAGTGAACAAATTGGACTAAAAGTCCCCTATAATTTACCTAGACATCCCATTACCCATTTGTTCTGCACTAAAGCATCCAATACAAATATAGGAGTAAACTCACCTCTCAATAGGCTCAGCCGAGAGATGAATTCTTATATAAAATCCACTCCAGATGTTGACATATATCATGACTCCTTAAAAAACTTTAAAACCCAAATTTTAAGGCCCCAAAGCACGCAACCCACACGATCTAAAGATCTATAAAGATTTATTGTATTATTGTATTAGTATGTAGGTTTTTCTTGCAACCTCTGTAACCTACAACTCCTGTTTTATATTTCTGTTTACATAGTTAGTTTTTTAGTTAGTTTTCTAGTTAGTTTTTTCACTTAATTCTTAATTTTTATATATTTCGTTTTACCCACTGTATTTGAGAATGTTGGTCCACCTGTTATTGGCAACTGTATAAGCACATAACTGATAAACTATTATTTGATATTTTGTATACAGAAGCTGTTGGTGTACCTTTTATAAATAAATAAATAAATTTTATCCACAAAACGAGCAATATAAAATACCTGGGGGTAATAATGGACGAAATAAAAACATTGAACTTAGTTAAAAGAGTGCGTAAACAAATGTATGTTTTTCAAAAATGGCGAACATTAGCAGATTCAAAATTAATCACACAAGTTTATTTGGCCCTATCATCATCATCTGCCTAGCCTCTTCCCAACTATGTTGGGGTCGGCTTCCAGTCTAACAGTCAGTCTTTATTTGGCCCTATGTCAATCTATAATTCAATACTGTATCACTTCTTGGGGTGGCGCACCAAAAACTAACTTGCGTCCTCTTGAAAGAGCTCAGAGAGCAATTTTAAAGGTAGCAAACTTCCATCCCTTCTTTTTTCCCACAGATCTGCTATATAAATCCTGCAATGTACTAACTGTTCACCAGCTTTTCATTACGCACTTAGTATTAAAACAGCACACCATGCTTGCCTACAATGCCAACAACACTAACAAGAGACGGAATGATCTAGTGTGCATATCTAATGCAACCTTAAAACATGTTTTGTAGATGTAAATTACTACCAGTATCTCACGTAAAACTACTGAAACCTTAAATTCCTCCCCCTTGCGTTCTATTGATTTATTAAGACCAAACGTTTGGTCAGCAGGATTGTCGGTCAGCGGGATTGTCCGAAAGGGTTACCGCTGGCCCGGAACATAAAGGGCTAAGGAAGGAACACGGGTTTTAGTCAGTAAGAGTCTGACACTCCCTTCCGCTCCACCCAGAGCGGGAGGGGTCATTTGATGATTTCCCATACTAAAAAAAAATAAATAAAAAGATTGAACGTTTCATCCTGCTTGATTGAATTTAAATTCAAGCATATAATATAAACGCTATAATAGTAATAAAAGCTTGCAAGCAAATCAAAGTCAAACTAACCGAAGATATATGGGGTATGCCTATTAAAGTTTGTACCTCCATTATTGAGACTATAGTGCCGTACTTAACCATAATATTTAATTTGTATGTGGATCTAGGAGTCTTCCCGGATCTAATGAAATACAGTAAGGTAATACCACTTTTCTAATCGGGGGCAGTAAAGATACCAAATAATTATTATAGACCCGTGTTACCGTTTTTCAGCAAGGTGTTTGAAAAGGTGATGCTGAACCAAATGCTCAATCATTTTAACTCCAATAAAATATTATATGACCAGTATGGTTTCACCAAGGGACGTTGTACGACAGACGCCGATGTATCTTATTATATTATTAAAACGCATATTTACAGCGTGGGAAGAGGCCCAAGACGCCACATGAATTTTTTGTGACCTCTCCAAGGCTTTTGATTGCGTCGACTACGAAACCTTAATTTTAAACCTTGAGCATTACGGACTTGGGATAACTTGCGCTCAGTTTAGTAAAATCTTATTTAAATGATATTCAGCAGCAAGTTCAAATAAATTGTGTCAATTCACTCGGTTTAAAAGTAAAAATGGGTGTACCACAAGGCTTGATATTAGGTCCTTTCCTCACTTTAGTACCAAATGTTGTTATTTGCTGACGATAACTCCTTGATTTTTAAAATTAATAGACATGCACCAAATCTTGATGACGAACATAATTTGAGTATACTGAAAGAGTACATAAAACCGGCAGGACCCAACCATTGAAGGACCTTGTTTCCGACTACTTTTTTCAGGCGGCCAAAGAAGCACTCCTTCAACGATTGCTTCATATCAGTAACATTGATGCCCAACGCTTCCGACATACCCGAATACTTATAGATTTCGGAAGAAGAGAGGGCTCTAAGGTTTGTGGAATCCGAGAGTTGGGTGAGTTTATTATTATTATTTACGTGAAAGGGTAAGGCTTTGTTCCTTTTGGGTTTGTCCTGAAATAGGTACCTATTATAATTAGAAAAGTGCCCAAATACAACAAAACGTTGCAGCATAGCTGCTGATGATGCTACGTATTTACCGTAGGTACAGTCAACAAAAGAGATAAGTATGCAGGATCCTCGGAATATAGTTGAAGTTTAGTAAGAAACCGATGGATGTTTTGAAATAGAAATTAATTTTATTTATAGAAAACAAACAGCTCATTTATCTGATAAATGAGCTGTTTGTATAGTAAGTTTAGTAACAAACGGATGCATCGGTTTGTTACTAAACTTACTATATCCGACAATCCTGCATACCACTTATCTCTTTTGTTGACTGTACATGTAACATTTAAATATTACAGCATAATGTTTTATTTATGTACCATTAGTCTTTTCCTCAACGATTTTATGAATGAATTGTATCAAGGAAAAAGTGCAATGTTATTATAAATCTGTGTAGGTAAATAATTAATATTAAATAAATTGCAGCAATGTACAGTTATTTTTATTTTAACATTTCTCATGTAGACTAATTATTAAATGTTTAGAGCGTAATTAAGAGCTATCCCTTGAACAATATAATATCGCAACCTATCTTGTCCCGACCAGTCGTACTCAGTGTCGTTCAATAAGATCAATATTAGATGCTCTACAGAACGCGCAAACGTGTTCTTTAGAGTCTGGAATTAGATCGACTTACTTTGTAGTAAGTCGATCTAATTCCTGAGTCATAGGAGGGTGGACAATCTAGTTGTCTAGATTGTATCGCAAACCATCAGTAAGGTGCGTAGTTTCATTTCAACGCAGATAATAGAAGATGGTATTACTTAGCAGCCATGGAAGTGTTGCACTACACCATCCTACGACCACGGTAGTGACATTTGGTAACACTTCTTCTCTCGTTTCAGTTGTTGACATTAATCGTGACGTAGCAAATGTATTAACGTACTAGTACAAATCGGCTTCGGAGAACAATCCCTGTCACTCATTGGTACCTCTGTGACAGTCTTTTTTTGAAGCTCGATATGTATTTCATTACGCTCGGGTACTGTTACTTGGTACTGTTGCGAGTCTACCGCGCGGGGCCTCGGCTGCACTCTCCGCGGAGTGTCGCCTGTGGCGCGTGTGCGGGCGGCCTAAAGGCGCACGCTCGAGGCGAGCGACGCGGACGCAGACTGCTTGGCGCCAGTCGCACCGCGCCGCCCGCCCGCGCCATTGCGTCGCCGCCGCAGCGCATGCGCCACGCACCGCCACCAGTCCTCCACGCCTTAGTACGGTCAACGTGATGCGACGCACCGCTATGAAATTGTGTGGTTGTGTTATCACTTGGCATGTTAAGTCACACTCTTGGATGCATCTTTTCCGCATGACACAATTTAAAACACAACACAAACAGGCATCTTCTGGGCACGCTCGTTCCATCATAGACCTCATCTATCGCTTACCATCAGGCGTGATCGGGGTCAAGAGCCGGCCCATTTAGTAAATAAAAAAAAAAAATTATCTACTGTACGGATATTATTTAATTTGAACACAGGATTAGGAAATATTACGGTCTCAGTAAACAAAACAATCAATCAATTAAAAAATCAATTATTAGGTAAACATTAGGTAACGTCATCCGACATTGCAAAACACAAATTAAAGCAAAAACATTGACTTTGTGTAGCTCGTGCTGTAATTTTTACACCAGGGACAAAGTCCAAATAGTTGTAGAGAATAGAATACTCTTTATTATATGTACACCATATCAATTACAGACATAAATATAGAAATTTTACAAAGGATGACACAATGATACACTCTTAGCGGTCTTATCGCTAAGAGCAATCTTTTAAAGACAACCTTTCGATGGATTAAAAAGGGGAAGGAGAGAAAAATACTGTAGGTAGTCTGACAAGTAAATAATACAATAAATACATACATAAATTATACTAATCTAAATAAATATAAATAATAATAAACATGAAACAGGAGCAAAGAAAATATAATGATGATGTTCAAGGAGAGAGGAAGTGCTTTTTATCATAATTTTAAAAGTGGACAGATTGAACAAGCTTTACCGACACGGGCATGTCATTCCATAACCGTACTGCTTGAACAGTAAAAGATTTGTCATAGAAACTGGTGGAATACATCGTTCATCTGTAATCTCAGGTTCTCCGATGACCTCAGATATCTAATATGTGTGTCATGACGCAACTTGAAACGTTTTTTAGATAAGAGGGGGTTGTAGGATTAAACAAAATACTGTAGAGCTGAAACAAGATATGAGAATTCCGGTGAAGACGTATGGGAAGCCACTTGAGCCTTGTACGAAATTCAGAAATGTGATGTTATACAAAATCGTATAGGCAAAAGTTTTAAAGTCGGTCAAATTTCTAGTTGTGTCTCAGTAAGATCGGGATAACTGACATCAGCGTAGTTAAGGATAAGAAGTAAAAGGGATTGTGCAAGCGCAGTTTTAGTGGCAGCTAGAAGAAAGTTACCAATCGTCTCAGGGAATTACCAGACGCGAAAATTTTGCGCCTTACGTCCTGTAGCTGAGGACCCCAAGAAAGATGTTTGTTGAACCAAACCCGGTTCTTAACCTTTTCGCTGACTGGAATAACAGTTCCATTAAATTGAACCTGGGGAAGCTGCGACCAGTTTATCTTGGGGATCATCCTTGAGCTACCAACAACAATGAGTTGAGTATTCGATGGGTTAACCTGCAACCCATGCGCCTCACTCCACTCACAGATTGAAACCAAATCCTTGTTGATAATATGAACGGCATCAGCCAAATTCGAGTAGTCAGCTTGCTTATAAATTTTCAAATCGTCTGCATAGCGGTGGTAGGAAGAAAGACGTTTTTTGGTAATGGAGTTAATAAATATTGCGAAAAGTAAAGGAGATAAAACGCCACCCTGAGGTATACCGGCAGAAGTATAACACCACAAAGAGCAAAACTCCACTATGTATATACATATATGTATATACGTTTCTGGCGGCCATACAGCTGTAATTACGAAACCAGTGAATCGCCGTTGGAGATATGTTAAGCGAGCGAAGCATGCCAAGTAGGATATCGAAATCGACAGTATTGAATGCATTACTAAAATCCAGTAAGCAAAGAACTGTCAGGTTTCCTCCCTCCATGCCTAACCGTATGTCATCAGTGACGTCAACTAAGGCTGTAGTGGTGCTGTGACTAGGACGAAAACCGGATTGGAAAGGATTCAGCAGACAATCCTTACAAAGAAAAGTACTAAGCAGATTGTAAACAAGGCGTTAATGGTTAAGATTTGTATATTGGCGTTCTAGGACTTTGGAGAGGAAAAGCAAGATGGAGATAGGTCGGTATTCTGAAAAGGAAGTAGGATTGGATTTATTGGGTGAAGGAATGACTTTGGCCTCTTTCCAGATCGATGGAAGGATAAGTAATTATAATAAGTCATAGGATAGGAAAGATTTCGTCGAGGACAGGGAGTATCATTTTCCGACTTACACAATCACTAATATAACTACCAACTGCGTTAGACGTGATTGTAATTGTAACTATATGCTCTTTTTAACATCAGAATCAGAGAATTTACTAAGAATAAATGGGCGATGGTCCGGAGTTGGAAGCTTTGAAAGACGGTTAACAGTAGCTGCCTTCATGGTCCCATGATATTATGCAGGCCATTATCTTAAATGCACTAGTACATGGTCATGTAATCACCACTTGACCTAAGAGAAAAGAATATTAACACGTGACGTGACGAGTAATATTGTGTCGCCGATTGTGAACTTGTGACAAAACGAGATCGATAAGTTCTCACCAGCAATGCTTGCGGCATTGATGTTGTCAGCGCTATACTAACATTTTTAGATTCGCTCAAAAAAAAAAAAAACAAAATTTTTCAAAGCACGGTTCAAGATTTTAAAAACACAATTTGCGACATGACTTTGGAGAGCTTTGGAGTGAAGTATGAGGAGGGATTTTCGGGAGAGATCAACATTAAGATGGGCTTAGAAAGAACTATATTTATTATATCTCTACCTTCATCTTATTCGCTCTTATTTTCTATACGTTTTTTTTGTGATTTACAAATGAACGTATCATGTGTTGTATGAGTAATGCAATTATTACGTTTTTTGCGTCAGACGGATGCTTGTGTAGCGAACCGGGACAGGTCGGTCGCGTGACCGGCTCCCACACTGGTCAGCCGACGGGTGGGGGAGTGGACTGATGTGGCGCTACAGCCTTCACTACCCTGAGAAATTTAATTACACCTTGTGCAAATCATTTACTATCATTAATTACATCAGAAATGGCGTTGTTTCTGAAGCGACGCACTGGTTTTTCGCTTCCTTCGATCGGCTGTCAATACTCCAGAGAGTATAAACGCGCACTGAAAACATGAAAGTCATGTCAGAACTTGATGTATTATACTTATTATGTAGGTTGTGTTAATCATTCGGTCACAAATTAATAGCGGCGGTGGCGCCCAATGCGCGGCTCACCACACTCTAAAACGGCGCGTGGGACCTATAAAGAGTAGTCGTGAATGTGGTCAGAGAGCCGGGCTCTGAATGAGTCTTGGTGAATCATTCGTTTATTATACATACAGATAATAAAAATAATTTAAAGGCCTAACTTGAATGATTATGTCGTAATCTTATGTGATTGTGAACATTTTAGGAATTCTAGGTTATTAGTTAAACATTTTCGAAAATCGAGATGCAACGTTAAATACATAGTATTAAAATGTTTGCGATAAGTATTATTTAATCGCTTTGCATCCAAAAGCTGGTATCACGTTCGACCTACACACACTGCGACAGGAACAGGACAGCTAGGACAGACAGTTTTTCTCAAGTGTTTGTAAGCTCAGATGCCATGTTGGATGCGGCTTCACATGAACCGTATAATAAAGCCAACAAACAGGTCAAGTGGTAGGAAGTGGCCACGTACGTGAACTTCAGTTATCTCAAAATTGTACTATGGCTTCTGATAAAAAGTATACAAATTAAATTAATTTTAATTAATTAGCTACATAACGAGATACAAAGTTTAAAAAATGTTTAGAGATGTCGATGAAACAGTCGTGTACACGTGGATGATTTTAGTAAATGGTTAATAAACTTATTTCCTTAACTTTAAACTGTTGGATGTTTTAGAAAATTCGGTTACAACAAAAGGTCTGTCAAAGTACCCAAAGGAACAAGCAATGAAGGACATTCAATTTTAGATTTTATAGAAAAGTGATATTTAGTTACGAATTGTGGAAAATTTCCAAAAATACATGAACATTAAATTGTCCCGAAAACCATGTGTCAGGCTTTATGGGGTGCTTGATTGTTGCAAATGGGTCGCACTGTCACGTGCTGGGAGGAATACGTCAGTTGAGCATGTGCAACCATTCAAATGGGTCGCACTGTCACGTGCTGGAAGGAATACGTCAGTTGAGCATGTGCAACCATTCAAATGGGTCGCACTGTCACGTGCTGGGAGGAATACGTCAGTTGAGCATGTGCAACCATTCAAATGGGTCGCACTGTCACGTCCTGGGAGGAATACGTCTGTTGAGCATGTGCAACCATACAAATGGGTCGCACTGTCACGTCCTGCCTGGGAAGAATACGTCAGTTGAGCATGTGCAACCATTCAAATGGGTCGCACTGTCACGTCCTGCCTGGGAAGAATACGTCTGTTGAGCATGTGCAACCCTTCAAATGGGTCGCACTGTCACGTGCTGGAAGGAATACGTCAGTTGAGCATGTGCAACCATTCAAATGGGTCGCACTGTCACGTCCTGGGAGGAATACGTCAGTTGAGCATGTGCAACCATACAAATGGGTCGCACTGTCACGTCCTGGGAGGAATACGTCTGTTGAGCATGTGCAACCATTCAAATGGGTCGCACTGTCACGTCCTGGGAGGAATACGTCTGTTGAGCATGTGCAACCATTCGACTAATAATAAATTAGTCCAATGGCAGCATATTATTTTTATGTTTATTTATAATTTTAACTAGTTCATACATTGTGTTCACTATTTTAGGGTAATATGCAGTGTTGTTTTTTTTTTTTGTTCAAGTTTATATAGTATGTAAGTTATACTGTTACATACGGGACAAGTAAAACACTCGCTGGCTGGAAACGCACTGTCGTTTATTTCAAGCTCAACATGCAACTGTCATAAAGTACGCGCGGGTGCGCAGGGTCCTTGCAGGATTGTATTGCCCGATTTGTGAACCCACGACACACGCCTCCTCTCAATGAGAGGGAGTGGGCCATAATCTACCACGTGGGCCTAGTGCGGGTTGGTGGATGTCACAAGTCTTCAAGTTTTTGGTTCTAGGACATGCCGGTTTCTTTACGATGTTTTCCTTCACCGAACAAATAATTTAAAATAAAAATTACGAGTCACTCTGTATAATTGTACATACCTAATATTATTACTATTCTAAGACTGTTAGCTTTTTTGTAAATAATATTCTTAAAATTAAATAACACAATCGCGAAACAGAAACATACAGGTGAAGATGGAGGGGAAGTCTTATTCGAAACAGTTTTTTACTACGCTACGGCGGCGGCGGCGCTGGTATAAGCGGCCCCGGCTGGTCTCGTAGCGCGAGTGTGGGGTCCTGGGTTCGAATCCC
Organism: Oligia latruncula; assembly: GCA_948474745.1. Taxonomy (NCBI): domain Eukaryota; kingdom Metazoa; phylum Arthropoda; class Insecta; order Lepidoptera; family Noctuidae; genus Oligia; species Oligia latruncula. The sequence goes on along the minus strand of OX419695.1, from coordinate 18,933,072 downwards.
AGGTTGGGCGAAGTGTTATAGGGTTTTCCATTAGGACTTTTTCAGTAGTAGCCCGGAGTTTGGAAGTTGGTGGTTAAAGTTCGTGCCTAGGAAAGCACGTAGCAAGTCTACGCTGCTACGGCGCATGGTCTACGCGGCTACGACGATTATAATTCTGTAAATACATATTTGTTACGACCGCGAATCATATTTTAATCAACGTACAACTTAATATTGACCAGCAAATTGCAAAAAACGTAAGACAATTTGAATTTGGCGGGCTACCTTAGCGCTTCCCCCTTAACTATAAATATTTTGGTATTAAAGTGCTGCTGGCACATCGAGCTGGGTCGTAAAAGTCACATTATTTGCGCGTGAGTCTATGTTGAAAATATGTCTATTACTCATCGAAGCACCTGTTCCCACCTGACCACATTCATATAAAGTTAAAGAAGGACCGACCACTGTATAAACTAAGTTGCTTTCATTGATGAACAAATGAACCCACCAAAAACATTTTCACGTAAAATGTTGCCAAGACGAGACCACATATGGCTCGCACTGCCAAAAAGTTATTAGATCTCATGTAGAGCCAAGCTTCTAACTCTACACGCCCTAACTTCACAAACTCTATACCTTAGTTAAAATATGAGGCTTGGCCGTTTCGTTACTACAAGAACTATTGTATAACAGAAAAGTAATGAACAGTGAGTAAATTTTTCACCTTACGCCCATGTGATGGTAGCGAAACGGCCAAGACACATATTTTGACTAAGGTGTAGAGATTCTGAAGTTAGGGCGTGTAGAGTTAGAAGCTTGGCTCTACATGAGATCTGATAACTTTTTGGCAGTGCGAGCCATGTGGTCTCGTCTTGGCAACATTTTACATGCAAATGTTTTTGGTGGGATTTCACATCTTTTTGAAAGTTGCTTATGAAATAAAAAAATATTTTTTTTGGGGGGTTCTTTACAAAAAATCCTGAAATATGTATTTTATCATTTATTACAAGGGAGATTTTTTTATCATTTATTATAGGGACTCCTATATCAATTTTCAGAACTCTAGCATCAAAATTTGCGAAGTCTCGTACAAACTTCCATCCCCTAAGGGGTTGGAGGGTAAAAGTTCCAAGTTTTAGAGTTATTTTGTTGTTTGTGTACTATTACTAGCTTATATACCAAATTTCAGCTTTCTAGGACTTCAGGAAGAACCTTAGAATATTGATGATCATCAGTGAGTCAGTGACGAAATCGGGGTATTTTAGATATCAATAAAATCTAAAGTATAAGAGCTATGCAATTGAAACTTTATAGGTTTAATAAGTCAACCACTGACATCATATCCCGAAAATTTTGTTTATCTGGTATAATCCAAACCCAAGTTAAGAAGGTTCAAAAATACGACGAAGTGCTTCGAGAACAGGTAGGTAGTGCCCTTGCGCTTCGCTTGGCTCGTCTTGGCGGGGGCACTCCCGTGTCCCCAGATTCGAGTCAGAACATCAATAGAATTTTATGAATATTGTGCCGAATATCATATCAATATTTAAATGAATATTTGCCAAATAGCTTACGTCGCCGGCAGAGGCGACAGTAGCCGTCGACACGCGTCGCCGGCAGAGGCCACTGCAGCCGTCGATATGTGTCGCCGGCGGAGGCGACTGCAGCCGTCGACACGCATCGCCGGCGGGTATCGACAACGTGCCGCTAGTATTTGCGCGATAGTATTTGAGTGCGGTGCTCAAGTACCTACACGAGCGGCTTGTTGTCGACGGCAGCCGTCGACACTCGTCGACAGTTCAGGAACTCTGTGATATTTCTGTTTTAGTTTATTTTGCGTGGCCTGGGGAGAATAAAGTAAATTGAAATGCGACTCATAGTGTCTGATTTATGTGACACTTTATATTTATGAATGAATTTTATTTTATTTATTAGGGACAATAAACAACTACAATATGTGTTTGAAGAGAGAAAAGATAATAAAATCTAGACTAGCTTACATTCCTAATAACATTTTTGGTTAATAATAATTTTCATAACATTACACTTAAATTTGTATTTTGAGCACAAAAATATCAATAAAAATTACAATTATAAGATTCAACCATTGGACGAATAGGGCAGCGCAAACCAGAATTAGTTCGACAGGTCAACACCTGTCGAATTAATTCTGGTTTGCTGTCAACACAGCAAATAGGGTACTTGCACGGATACTACGTATATTAACAGTGCGTACCACATAACATAAAACACTCGTGAGATCGATAGAATCAAAACCACCATGAACAATAGGTACCATACAGTACAGAAGCCTCTAGATACTTACGTCTAGATTCTAGGTTGACCTGGTTGACCTGCCTTTATTTATCTAGCAATAGTGAGTACGACAAATACGTTTTGTGGCATCTGTAATGCATGACTCGTAGAAACTTACGCTGGACTTTTTCAATCTCGTCTATGTATTTCTGGTAAAACGGGTTCCAGATAGGGACGGCATATTCTAATTGTGATTGTACAAGGGTTTCATATAGGAGAAGGTATGTGGAGACCCGCTTGAACTCAGTGGACAATCTCATAACGAAACCATACATCTTAAATGCTTCGTTTAGAATTTTTTCTACATGTTGGTTTAGGGACAACTTATCATATCATCAATTAACACACCAAGATCTCTCACAGTAGATACGTTACTGAGTGTTGTGTCGTGCAACGAGTATTTAGTTAATAGCTATTTCGTTCTTTGTGAAATTGATGCAATTGCACCTGGAGAGACTAAGATGTAGTTTATTGTTTAGACAATAGTCAGTGAGACTGTCCAGATCTTGTTGGAACGGTCGACAATCCTCTACAGTCTGTATAGACCTATAAGCTTTTAGAGCAGATCAGCGTTTACAAGAAACTTAGTATTTTTTAAACATTTGTCTATGTCATTTATCTATATCTATAATAATAATAAAGCTGAAGAGTTTGTTTGTTTGAACGCGCTCATCTCTGGAACTACCGGTCAGATTTGAAAAAATCTTTTTGCATTTGATAACCCAATTCTAGAGGAAGGCTATAGGCTATTTAATATCACGCTATGACCCTTAGGAGCCGAGCAAAAAGAAAAAAAGTAGGAATGAACGCTAAGCGAATACGCAGTCTTGCGACGGGGCGGGGCGAGGGGGTACAAGAAAAGTCACGCGGACGAAGTCGCGGGCATAAGCTAGTATAAAATAAACAACAGTGGTCCCAAGATTGAACCTTGTGGAACACCCGAGGTTACATGCACTGCATCAGACTGATGACTATTCGCAACAACCTTTTGTGTTCTATTTTTAATATAGGATGAGAACCAGCGAAGCAAATTTCCTCGTATACCATTAAAAGCAATCTTATTCAGTAGGATTTCATGGTCATGAATGTATAACATATCATATTTAGGAACCTACTACATACAGGGGCAAATGTTGAAGTACTTAATTGTAAGCGGTGGTTGTAATGTGTACTTACATACAGTGTGTTAGTGCTTATCATTTGATTAATACACGTTAATGTATATTGGAAATCTTGAATTTATAAATATTGATGTATTGTTTGCCAGGCAAACAGAAATAGTCATTCTTTATATGTACTGTTTCAGCTTTATACGCTTACCTACTGCAGCTGTGGTTGTGCTTCAAATAAAGAACAGCTAGTAATGATGTAGTTGCACTAACTACATAGATGACGCGGTTCCACGCAAAAGTTTTACCGAATTCGGATTACGGTATATGGTACTGGAGATCCGGCCATGCGTCGCAGGTCGCATGGATGCAATCTACTGATGTGGCGAACTGGCGACACATCAAAACATCGAGATGTCTGTGCTAATCTTAAGTTAAATAATAATGTTGTATACACAGGAACCTTCTGGAATTCCCTCAATGATTGTAAAAATCGCATCTAAATCCGTTTAGTAGAACTACGCGTTCACACGGACAGACATGAAAAGCGACTTTAAATTATAATATCGAGTATGTACGTTAAAGATTCCGTAGTAACTTTTCCGGATTAATCTGAAGTTTATATGACTATTTGGACAATCATTAAAAGCCGCGGTAAAAAAATTGCCAGGGCTCTGCCCCTGTAAATTTTTGGAAAAGGCTTGGATAAATAATTAAATTATCTCGGTAATTACTTACCTTGCCTTATCTAATAATATCTACAATACTTACATATTATGTCAATTAGTGCAGAATGCCGATCGTCTACCGAACTTTTATCACCTCTATTAGAAGAAGTGTGGACTTTGTCCCGACTGACACCGGCCCGACCGCGATACAGAGTCATTACACACATGACACATGTTGCTCTTTGGACCGACGCGACGACGACGCGACGCTTGCTATTGACCGACGACGACGCGACGCTTGCTATTGACCGACTTTCCAAATCAAAACATTCTACATAGCGTTACAACTTACAAATATATACATAATACATGTTTACTAAACATGTTACACTCACCCATTGATTAGAAATACAGAATAAAGGACAACTTTAGGATTCAGCGGGATTGTCCGAAAGGGTTACCGCTGGCCCGGAACATAAAGGGCTAAGGAAGGAACACGGGTGGGTTTTAGTCAGTAAGAGTCTGACACTCCCTTCCGCTCCACCCAGGGCGGGAGGGGTCATTTGATGATTTCCCAAAAATATATGGATAGTGGAAATGTTTAACTGTGATTTAGTTGAGAATGACTAGTAAAAGTAAAACAAGTAGGTACATTATAATAAGTATCTACCGTACGTTTATCTCGATGGCTATATTTTCGGATTGTCTATGATTGCTCCTTCATAATCACTACAGTGACATAACATGAACCGAGGCGATTAGAGTCCATAGGGCTGCCGCGCTTCATTGGACACGCGTTCTAGTTCGGGACATGGATCATTTTTCAATAAAAATAAAGTTAGTTTTTGTTCAGCAGTTTTCTCAAAAATTGAGCTTCCAACTGAACAATTTCTTGATAATCCTGTAATCCGTAATGTGTGTCTGTTTCCTGCTTCGTTACATTGGAAGAAATAGTTGGAATCTGATTGTGTTTGGTGTATGTAAGTACAGAGCTAGGAAGGTATATCCAGATCTTTAGGTCTGTTATAACCCGTCGTATTGCCTAATAAAGGGCGAAAAAATTCCTAAGGATTTCAATAGAGACATAACTATATGGATAAGTTAAATGTTATGCACTGTTTCATAAAGTCGTAATTGATTGAAACGAATATCCGCTGACGGACGACCTTCGAACAGAATTATTGGGTTTAGCTAAAAATTAATCAAACAATCGTCAATCGAAAGCTGGTACAAAAATCGAATAGGTACACGTTACCGAACCGGTTTCCCATCAAACAGGACCATGCCACCATGCGTGGGAGAGCCGCGCATGTCATGACCCGCGAGTTTTTCCAGCAACACGCCATAACAACATAATCTACAATAACAAACGATCATATTTAAATATTATGACGTACTTACCTATCTGTTATCCAGCATGGCATCATGCATAATTACTATTACATTTAAAACCGTCACAGATTTTTTAAACATATATTTATAGAACTACATGCGAAATGAACGCGTTGGGGCAAAAACTGTCATTACAGCTCCGTCATTACTGACGGGTAGAAGCCGTGACTGTGACGTCGCGTCGCTGAGGTCAGACGTCATGACAACTGAACATCATGTTGATTATCGTCAATCAACATTGAGGAGTTTCGTCACTAACGTGTTGTAGAGGCGTTTGCATTAGTTTACTGTTTTTGTTCAATACCATGATACGCAAAAGCTTTATAAACAGTTTTGATTTGAATTAATTTAATGATCGTCATTTTTGGGGGGGGGCAGGCGGGTTGGCGATCGCAGTATGATATGGTGGTGGAATGCACAGAGAACGCTGCTGCCCATTCTCCGGTACGGCCCTTAGTCGCCTTTTACGACACCCACGGGAAGTATGGGGTCCGGCACTACACGGACTAGCGTTGTAGCGCGACTAGTAGCGTTGGAAGGCCTCCCACAAGGTGGACCGACGACCTTGTGAAGGCCGCAGGAACCCGTTGGATGCGAGAAGCACAGAACCGGTCGAAGTGGAAGTGCTTGGGGGAGGCCTATGTCCAGCAGTGGACGTCTTTTGGCTGAAATGATGATGATGATGATGAATGATCGTCATAAATGTCCGGTCGTTCGTAAATTGTTATAGAAGACATACGTCAATTCATTCCTTTCGACCTGTTACAGAAGCAGTCACAATGAGGAAGTTCCAAAGTCCCTGTGGTGGTGGTGGTATAGCAGTGGCTAATGGGCCGATGTGATTGTGTGCTGGTGGTGGTATAGCAGTGGCTAATGGGCCGATGTGATTGTGATGCAAATGTTTTGTAGTCGACATCGTTTGTGAATACGGTGATGAAAGTGATTTTTTCATTCAGTCCCCAGCAACAGTTGCAGGCACCTAGGTACCTCATCGTTTCAGCCGGAAGACGTCCACTGCTGGACTAGGTATTAATATTGTTTTTTTATTTAAATGCCTTTTGATAATAATAAATCGACGGCACGGTTGGCGCAGTGGTTAAGCGATTGACTGCTGCGCTGCGTGTCGCGGGTTCGATTCCCGCACGGAACAAATATTTGTACGACCTACAAGTAGTTGTTCCGGGTCTGGCTGTTTGTGTATGTGAGTTTAAATGTTTGTAAACGCACCCACAATACAGGAGAAATTCCTAGTGTGGGGCAATTAAAAAAAAAAAAAAAAAAAAAGAAACACAATAAATAAAAGCTCGTATTGATTCCTTATAAATCTTATAATACAGATGTAAATTAATAAAACTATAACTTATGATTTTATTTTATTAGGTATAGGGAATCACTAAAAGCTTTTGTTATTTATTCTTATTTTTACGTCTCTTGAAATTTCTCGGGACCCTCGGCGCCCGAACCTCTGCAAGGCGTACGAGGGGTCGAAGCCACCAACCGACCATTGTCCCTGTATGCACAATGCAAGTGCACCCTAGGACCACCTTCGGTTGGTGACGGTGTAGGACTATTGTCCCTGTATGCACAATGCAAGTGCACCCTAGGACCACCTTCGGTTGGTGACGGTGTAGGACTATTGTCCCTGTATGCACAATGCAAGTGCACCCTAGGACCACCTTCGGTTGGTGACGGTGTAGGACTATTGTCCCTGTATGCACAATGCAAGTGCACCCTAGGACCACCTTCGGTTGGTGACGGTGTAGGACTATTGTCCCTGTATGCACAATGCAAGTGCACCCTAGGACCACCTTCGGTTGGTGACGGTGTAGGACTATTGTCCCTGTATGCACAATGCAAGTGCACCCTAGGACCACCTTCGGTTGGTGACGGTGTAGGACTATTGTCCTTGTATGCACAATGCAAGTGCACCCTAGGACCACCTTCGGTTGGTGACGGTGTAGGACTATTGCAGGATATACATAGAAACAAAGATATTGCCGTGGATGGGTTTTGGTGGCTAAAGTGAATTGTCTCTACTCAGGCCGGCCAATAAATGCAAGAATGAGGTGGGAGCTCTGTTCCTCGTCATTGTTCACTCCAGCCGGCCAATAAACACAAGCCAGAGGTGAGGAACAAGACTTCTCCCGGGAGATATAATATAGGTTGGGATCGCTACTCGAACAGTCACATGCTACGCTGTGAGTTTCTATATCGCTCCTGGTCTGGCTCCTCCCTCACCCTAGACCAGTTTCAGCTGCGCGTAATCGCGCGGAACGATCGCAACATTCCGAGGGATGTAAGTAAATAATAGATTAAATCAAAATAAATTCAAACATCATTCCAATCAAAATTTGAGTAAATATTACAATAGGAACCCTCACGGGCGTCCCCAGAAAACCCTACCAAAGTTTCATCACAGTCTGACCAATACACTGTGGTTCCCTAGCATAGAGTTCCCTAGTACGACAAAAATCACCCAAGGCCACTCTGCGATTCTCTAAAGCACTTGGCTACTTACTTTTACTTTTAAGTTCGTAGCATGGCTGATTTCCAGGACGTGATATTTGGGGCTTTTTAACATACTTTAGTATTTTGGTTAATGCACCCTAAACTTTATAATTTAAAACCCGATTTTTTTAAGTACTTATCAATATTTGAATGGCCTATGGGGTTCAACGTGTTAGTCTGTTTACCAATCCTCGATATAGGAGAAATAGATACCTATTTACATTGGCCAAGACTTAGAAAACACTAGGAAGTAGGTATATTATTTACTTAGACGAAACGTACGTTTTCTTTATATTTTGTGTACCTATCTACTAATATGCATTTATTATGTGTTATGATAATAAATTAACGGATTGACTAAGATTTTCATATAAGTCAGTATTTAGTATATGGGGCCTGCTAAGAACAAACCGAATGAATATTACGCCTGTAATTCCTGAAGAGTTAGGCTGTAGCTATACCCCGCCTACATTTCACCAGTTTTGTGTACTTACGTAGCAGATAAAAGAAAAAAAAAGGAAAAGTAATAGAAAACCAAATACCTATGCAAATATATGCATTTTTCTGCTACTTGCTAGTTATTAATACAGCCATAGCTCAGAGATCTCATGGTTGAACTGCAAAACTATTTGGACTTGCATTTTGACAAGGCTCACTCTGGACATAGGTAGGGAATAAAAAATAAATAAAGATTTTATATTGCATAAGAAGACGAATACACTTTTGATATCACTATGTGTGGGGGCACGCGTCGACCTCACACACACTCAACCCCACATGACTCATTCGCATGGACTTCGGAAGTGCCGGGTCGCTCCAGTATGTGCTCGCCTATCTCCGGCCGGTTCCCATGCTTTCACTCGGAGTCACCCGGCTGTCTGCCGGTGAGCAGTGACTCAGCCTCAACGCGGATCTCCCACGAGTCCCAGAACGCACCTGATCTATTTCCCATTCCCGAAGCGTAGCGCAGCTGACAATATTTCATCAATGCGTGACTTTAGGGTTACCGCATTTTGCAATTTGATCTAAGGTAGTATGTTCTGTTACCTTTTATTGCAAAATCAACAAAAAAAAACATGATTGTATGCAAAACTTTAATATGTACAAACCGCAAAAAAAAAAAGTTTACAATATTACGGTAAATCCGTGTTTCCACTTGAATCTGAGGTACTTACAGAATGATGCATGGCAAATACGCAGACGTCTAAATAAGGTTATATTTGTCTAGCCTACACTCTGATCTTTAAACATATGACGTCATAAACAGGCGTCACAAAAAAACCGCGAGTCACTACATTGCATCGTCAAAATTGCTTGATGACCCTAGCGGCGAAGGACCGCCGCCCACCGCGCTTGACGCATCAGTATTTGCGCGAAATCTCCAGCATGATCTAGGCAAAGTCGCCGCCGAGTGACACAGCCATTGTTCCTTCACGTAATATCATGCCGATAGCACAATTTACATACATCTTCATAATTTCTGTTATCGAGTTCAAGTTGATCTAATTTGTCACGTCAAAGGAGCTTATTTTATTCGCCGACAAAAGCTTGAATGACGATCTCCGTCTTCGTCGTTTCATTTTTCGTAAAACAATTTACATTGTGTTTAGTTCTTTTGTTCCTGTCCTCTGTCCACAGCACCGAAAAGTTGACCGGGAAGATTTTAACCCCCTCACTGGTTGACTTTGAAGTGCCGTGCTTGGCCGACGCGGTGAACGCCTGGAAAATGGCTTGCCCGGATACAGATCGGCCCGCGAACCCATCCTCCCAGAGGCAGTGGGATAAGCTGTTCTGCAGGTTGGTACGGAATAATCTTATTAATACGTCCACCAATACTGCTGGCTGAGCGTGCCCGCCTACTGGCTGTGGGTGAGTTTGAGTTGGGCCTCTGACTTCAGGCACTACCGTCACACTACATAGGCACTTTGCTGGGTGACACCACCTTCCGGCTCGCTACTTGTCTGCGTCTGGGTGCCCCTTGCGTGGCTCCGCATCGCTGCCAATGCGGTGAATGTGTCGACTGCCTCGTACACCATGCCTGATCCTGCAGTAAAAGCGCAGGCCGGATAGCACGGCATGCCAGCATCAGTGACATCATCCGTCGTGCTCTTGTCACCGCTGGGGTGCTAGCTGTTTTAGAACCCAAATGGCTTGGCACGCGGCGATGGTAAGAGACCAGACGGAATGACCATAATGCCTTGGAAGGTAGGTAGGCCTTTGGTGTGGGATGCAACGCGAGTCGACACCCTCGCGCCATCCCATCTTGGAACTTATATGTTTGAGCCGTTTGGGGTTGTAACACTAGGGCCATGGGGCCCGAGTGCCCACTTAGTAGTTTTGAGACATCGCCAAGCGGTTAGTCGACTCTCCACGTGACCAGAGGGCTGGCCTATTTACTGGCCAAAGAATCAGCATTGCCATACAACATGGCAATGCTGCCAGTCTTTTGGGCACGTTTCCTGTTGACAGCGATGCGGACGAATTTTTTTATGCCCTTTGATTATTTCCCCTCCTTTTTATATACTTGTACATATTATTATTTTAAGCTTTTAAATTATGTAAACACTTTAAATAAATAAATAAATTACTATTTAACATCTTGTGTACCCACCATATTTCAGGCAAATAAATGATTTATGATTATGAAAAAACTCGATCGGAAAAATGAAATCAATATATACCTACTGATATGTGGCACGTAGGGCAAGTACAAGGAGTACTTCACACATAATATATTAGACACTTCATAGATAACGCGAATAAAAACTTGATTTGAACCTAAACAAAATTTAAGATTATGGCTGTAAAGTAGTCAAGTAAACAGGATATTGATTTTAAAAGACCTATTCTAGACCCTACACAAGATTAGTTCCGCATTTTTTTTGTCTCTTCCACCATTTTGTATTCCACGGATGACATTATGATTTTACAAAACAAAATCTAGCCTATAACCACAACTACACGAATCGATAGACACCTCATCCATTAAAATCCCTCGAGCCGTTAGGATGCTTCGAGAGTATAGAGAATCCCACATGCAAAGATACATATTACGCGTGAAAAACATAACCTTGTCTTAACGACCGGTGGTTATATTGTCAGTCACTCGCATTAGCGATCTCAGTGTACAAGTGTCACTCGGGCAGTCGGGCTGGATAGAACGATATTGCTGCTGATTCATCCCCTTGGACATTTACGTAGGCAGGTACCGCACCAACATTTTTTGAAATCTCAGATTTTTACGACTGATAATACAGTTTCGGCCATTTCTTCTTACCTCTTATTAGTATGCTACATACGACGTTATCAACTGTTTCCACAGAATCACCTGAGTGTGTTCGCATTAGAGTCGTGATGTGAGGTTATCAAGTCGCGCCCACTCTCTGCGGTTACATTTACATGAAGTTCTCCACAGATCTGGGTCGCGCCTCTACCACACAGGCACGTAGCAACAAAGCACAACACTAAACTACATAAAATCCCGTCTACATTACTCTGTCTCTTTAACTTTATTTGTGGTAGCGCTTCAAGGGGCAGCAATGGAACCCTATTTCAGTTCATGAGTTAATGCTTTCGGATTATGCAATAGTATCACAGTCCGGTTCGAAGTTTGCTTTTAGACACTGGCTGCATTTCCGGCGGACATTCCATGAATGCATTTCTCGATTGTTGCGGCACTACTGCGGAGTACGTATGTGAGATGTGTTAGGTAACAGGGAGGAATGTGTCGATGGATGGCGCAGGAGCCTGGAGGGAGCGCAGGTCGTGGGAGCGTTCGAATGTGACGCACCGGAAGTTCTACGCATTCCGCTGGGCGGTGTCGTCGCGGTGCAAAAGCTCTACAAAAAGAAAATATGGTGTGCGCAGGAGTGTGTGTGCGCTAGGAACAGGCTGTATACGTCCCCTACCTCTGCCTGTCAGAGACATCGCTGTTTGTAAACACTTGTCTTAGTAGATATGCGTATGATTCAGAAATTTTACATCAAGACTACTCGATGAGCCTGGTTCCGAAGCTATCATAAGATGGCGAGTCAGGCGTTTTAATCTCATAATTATCTTTTAAATTAATTTCTCTAAAACGTTCATAAAATAATCAGATGCGCATTGTGTGGCTGTCTGTCACTTACTCCTATTTAATAACAAAATATTATATTCATTTTGAAATCGGCTTATGGTTCGGGCCGCTAAGAATCACATAATTTCTCTATTCTATGGGATACAATCTATTCAATGGGATACAATCTAGGAAAAGTTCTGGCGGACAGTTCGAATGTCTATAAAAACTTGTAAAATTTCCAATTTTAATAAATGGTTTGTTAAAATTGGAAATTTTACTAGTTCCACAGCCGAGGCAAAAACCAAAAGGGACCCTTGCAACAATTGAGAAATTGTACATTTGTAAAACCGGCAATAAACCGATTCTGCGAAAGTATGAGAATTTGGGCTAACGTGGTGATTGTAGGATGTGACTACGCCCTCGCACTGCTCTTGTCCTCTAATACAAAGGTATGTGGCACATTACAATAATCTCATCTGAATACACTTTCGCCGTGGGCCCGTGTGGGCCCTCTACGCGTGCCTTCCGAGTCCTACGTGACGCGGCACACGCGCGAGACTTTCTGCCTTTTTTATGGGAACAGACCGTCTGATGCGGGTTCAAAGCCCTTAATTATCGGTTATTGGATAAAAAACTAAAAAATACGGTTTACAACGTCAGCTCTGTTTCAATCGCCATGCCTTTTATAGAAGGTAGTTTACTAGGGATGCGTTGAACTGATTTAGGTAAGACGTGTGTGTGTAAGGTAGTGTAGAGTAGCCAGTGAGACTCGAATCTGCCAAACAATTTAAAACGAATCGTTTTTAAACCATCCGGTAATTGATGATCAACTGTTTGAAAACGCCTAGGTAAGTACCTACAACTGGTAATATTAATCCGACCTATCAGTAAGTAGGGAAAGCTATTGATGAAAGGCACCTGCTGTAGGTACTGGTAGTAGCCAGCGCTCCATGTTTGGGAAAAGTCATTCAATAAAATCATATAATTTTTTAAATTGGAACTGTTCAATAACGCTACGCACTTCGATCATAGAACCTTTATGAAAAGCATTCAAAATCTTTTATTTACTAAGCTTTTATCAGAAGAGTAAAGCCACCTTAAATGACCGGAGACAGTGGACGGCCATGATTTAGTAAAAGTATTCTACCGCCATTTATTACCAGCTTAAGATGGAGTATCCGGTCAGCTGGACCCGGTCGCTTGTGCACGCGCCGATCGGCACGCAGCGATGCATTCTTTTTAAAGTACATTGTTTTGTGGACTTATGTTAGAGGTAGAAAGTCTACTGATAATGTTTTAATGTTTTTACAAGTTTTTATTTAACTTGCAATGAAATTCGTTTGTTCGGGTGTACTCTTGCAACTCAATTTTGAAGCAGATATCTTCAACCGATTGAGCTAAAATTATGCAAACACGTTTAGTTTGGATGACAAACTAAACGTGTTTCTGTATAAGTAATTAGTTAGTAACTGTGGTTGGCCCCAGCACCTAATGTTGCAACTTTAGTGCGGTCGTGACATGTGAGTAGGTATCCGTCGTCGACCGTTCAGACGAAATACGCTGGAGCAGCCAGGTCATATTCATCGATCGAACATCGATGTTGAGGCTATCAAGTTATCAAGTTTGGTCCAGTGATCCTGCATGGGCTGCATGCATGGTCGACTATAGTCGGCTGCAGTCTGTTTGCTACCTGACGCATATTTATTAGTGCTCCGTAAAACTAGGTACCTCTTTAATCGTTAATTTATCAATAATAGGACAACTGTTACCTGAAACATAAATGATGCGGTTTGATTTTTGACAGCTTTTGTAGGTATAGAAAATAATAGGTCAAAGTTATTCTTCTGTAAAAAGTTATTCAACTTTTGAAAATTAGCTCTAAGAATCAAAATGCAAATAAATGTGAATCTAAAAATACTTGAAATTAAAAGATAATTTACTTATTTCTTAAAGCGTCATCTTCGAAACGAGACGCACCCTGTTACTATTCAACGCAGTTACAGCTAAACCGCAAGAAATTCAACGTTAGGGTCAGTTCACACCGAGACGCGACGCGACGCGCACTTTTCAAGATAGAAATACAATTACAGACCTTATCTACTACACTAAAAGGTACACAATTCAGTGTCTACCTACTACGTCGAGCTACGCAGCGCGGCGCCGCCGCCGCGCGGCATAGCTCACTGAATTGTGTACCTTTTTGTGTAGTAGATAAGGTCTGTAATTGTATTTCTATCTTGAAAACTGCGCGTCGCGTCGCGTCTCGGTGTGAACTGACCCTAAACCGACCGAGTAAAACGCATCGAGGAATAGCAAAATAATTAATGTATAATTTGTCTGATACGCTCACATAACACGGTTCTTTCCTTAATTTGTTGCAGCAGCTGCTAGGTGCTAGGTACTGAGGTGCTAATGAAACAATATATAAACAAGAGCGCCTATCAATCAATCAAGTCACAAGTTCATCGAACCATTTGACTACTCGTGTGGTCAGTTGGGTGTCGGGGTACTCGGTGTCACTATTCTTATTACACAATACTGCTGAATAACGACTAATGGTGAACTAGGAAAGAAAAATATTTCGCCGACTAAATACATTGAGATAAAGCAAGAGAATGATGATGACTTATATGTATTATTAGAGCCACCTCGAGACCTATGGTTCCTCCGTTTCCAATGCACGAGGCAGGGGTTCACAGACCTCGTCTAAAGGCCACGTTCGGACGTTTGAACTTGTCCTTGAAGGCTGTCTTCAAATTGGGTAATGCTATCTTGGTCAAGTCCAATCACGGATATTTAGGAGTCCAATGCTATAATATTAAGGCCGAGATAATATATAAACGTAAATTAGCGCGTAATTTAGCTAAGCGTTATTCCTGACAGTTCCGCACAACTGCCATGTCAAACTACAAGGCAGTATAAAGACTGGAACATGTCTAACTTTCTTAGATTTCGCTTCAAGACTAAAGCGAGTCTCCTATGCGCATGTTTTTAATTTTATTTAGAAATATTTTCGTGTCTGGGAAGCACTGTGTGCGTATATCCAATCCGCACGATCCACCCGAATACACGATGACCAATGATGAATATTGATGATGCAACATTTTATTAGTAAAGAGGCCGTCCCCAAACGGATACTGAATCAAAGGATTCATTTGTTCTCCCTATCTCAATGAGTGACACACGGGACGGGACACTCTGTGACATCACATAGATACACACTAGTCAGTCAGTGACTGTTAAACAAATTACTTGTGTCTTCGGCGAAGCGTTCAGTGAGTGTTCAATTAAGGATCACCCCATGTATGTCTAAGTGATAGACTGACTTGTCTGTGACTCACCCGGGAGCGGGGTATTCCGTCCCGAGATCGTATTTCTTATAAAACAACTTAACGTTAGGGTGCCCACATCGTGTTGTATTCTTCATCGTGTTGTGTGTCATAGTCCAACTTTTTTTTTTTCCATTATCCTGAAAAAGTCCTACGCCAATCGGGGGTTATCCTTGAGTGCACTTGCATAGTGCATACAGGGATAATCGTCGGTTGGTGCCGCATTTCATAAAAAAATCCTAAAGGGTCTCTGCGAGTTGGCTTCGGCCCCTCGTACGCCTTCCAAAGGACCGGGTCCCCACGGTCCCGAGATATGTTAAATCATAAAAATAAATAATAATATTATCCCTACATAACACCTTCAATAAAATTATAACTTACTAACTATAGCGTTTTTGTCAACATGTCCTACTTACACATAATTATTGTGTATCGAAAAGTTTCTGCTGGCAGGAAGGGATTGTGTTTTGTTTTCGTCGTGTTTGATGAGAGGGGTAGGGAAGGAGGCGCGGGTGAAACTTGATTTTTTTCTGGCTTTATGCGCCCCCCCTTAAACTATCATGAGCTTTGAAGCGTGTATCGCTAGCCTCACAAAGTACCTCAATTATATGTGTTAATGTAGCTCAGGTTATGGGAATTTTGTTAATTGTTCATAAGGTAAATATAGATATTTGGAAATGCAAAACGAAGTACTGCCTTCTTAAGCAGTTTCATTTCAAATAATATAGTAACGCCTCTGCATTTCAAATAATATAGTAACGCCTCCGATATGCCTGCGGGGCAATTGCGTAACACATTATCAATCGGAATCGGTTTCATTTTGACAGTTCAACAACATTCATTGCGTTATTTACGTGTTGAGCAGACAAAATTTTCGAACTTATGAAGCAATGGATTACAATTTGCTTCAAAATGATGCAGATTCCGGTTGATAGTGTGTTACGCAATTAGGGTGCTGTTTTATCTTAGTCGTTCGAGTTCGAGAATAGCTGTCAATCAGGAATATCCAGCAGAAACCAACATTGAAGTCACTTCTCTCCACGTAACCTTCCTAAATCCCGGCGCAACGATGCGTGAGTTGCGTGACGTCACGGGATATGATTCATTATTTTTTTCGGCACAAACGTAACTGGCGAAATCTTTGTGAATGACTGCCAACACGGAGATCGCAAATATTAGTTACGTACTCATAACTCATAAAACGGAGATCGCAAATATTAGTTACGTACTCATAACTCATAAAACGTTGGAAATTCAGACAATGTAAGTGATCGGTTGTCAGAATAACTGTTTTATCAATGCTAACTTTTTATTTGGTCTGAGTGCTAACTGTGCTGACAGATGAGGAATTACGAAAGAAAACGAAAACCTATCGACGTGTAGGTAACAATAACCTATTAGGTAACATAAAATCGCCTAACGGTGGCAAATTACATGACTGTAACCCTATTTCCTATTGTTTAAATACATTCACATCCACACACTCATACACAAACACACACGCACTCACTCGACTCGACACGCACCAACACTCCTCATTCTAATTTGTTATAGTAAATTTTAATTTTAAGATTTTTGCTTTTGTGCTTTTTTTATTTTATGTAATATAATCATGTAAGCTCCAGCTCACATGATTATTGTGATACTCAAATAGGGAGTCGAAACTGTCTCTCATAAATACAGATTACTCAGTGATCTAGCTAGGAGAGCTGCAGCTGGAGTACCTACACCATGTAATTACTCAGTGATCTAGCGAGGAGAGCTGCAGCTGGAGTACCTACACCATGTAATTACTCAGTGATCTAGCGAGGAGAGCTGCAGCTGGAGTACCTACACCATGTAATTACTCAGTGATCTAGCTAGGAGAGCTGCAGCTGGAGTACCTACACCATGTAATTACTCAGTGATCTAGCTAGGAGAGCTGCAGCTGGAGTACCTACACCATGTAATTACTCAGTGATCTAGCGAGGAGAGCTGCAGCTGGAGTACCTACACCATGTAATTACTCAGTGATCTAGCTAGGAGAGCTGCAGCTGGAGTACCTACACCATGTAATTACTCAGTGATCTAGCTAGGAAAGCTGCAGCTGGAGTACCTACACCATGTAATTACTCAGTGATCTAGCTAGGAGAGCTGCAGCTGGAGTACCTACACCACAGAATTACTCAGTGATCTAGCTAGGAGAGCTGCAGCTGGAGTACCTACACCATGTAATTACTCAGTGATCTAGCGAGGAGAGCTGCAGCTGGAGTACCTACACCATGTAATTACTCAGTGATCTAGCTAGGAGAGCTGCAGCTAGAGTACCTACACCATGTAATTACTCAGTGATCTAGCGAGGAGAGCTGCAGCTGGAGTACCTACACCATGTAATTACTCAGTGATCTAGCTAGGAGAGCTGCAGCTGGAGTACCTACACCATGTAATTACTCAGTGATATAACTAGGAAACCTACACCATACTTTGTAAGTCCTTCATGTACTACAAAACCTTTATGTATGTACCTTAACAAATTATTAGCTATACTAATCACACTAATATTATAAAGGGGAAAGTTTGTGAGTGTGTGTGTGTGTGTTTATATGTTTGTTACTTCTTCACGCTTAAACGGCTGGACCAATTTTGATAAAATTTTGTATGGAGGTAGCTGATACCCTGGATTAAAATATAGTAATAAGATATACACCAATAGAAAGAGCTTTTCGATTAGAACCTTTACTTTTAACACGACTAATTGTTAGTCAGTTCGGAGTTATTAGTGACCTAAATAGGTGACAACTTGGGCACCAATGTTTAGGAATTCTTGCTGCCCAGTAGCGATAAGATATACACCAATGGAAAGAGCTTTTTAAGGAAAACCTTTGCTACAAACACGACTTTCCTAAGTCGGTTAAACAAGAAAAACAACTAGAAATTATGAGGTATTTATTGTTTTTGCAACTACGACTCGCTCCTTTTTTTTTTAGGATAGGAAGTCATCAAATGACCCCTCCCGCTCTGAGTGGAGCGGAAGGGAGTGTCAGACTCTTACTGACTAAAACCCACCCGTGTTCCTTCCTTAGCCCCTTAAGTTCCGGGTCAGCGGTAACCCTTTCGGACAATCCCGCTGACCCGGCAGGCTTCGGCCCTAACGCCCCCCCTTCTTTGTTGCTGACATCTCTTTGAGGCGCGCGTGGAACACGTACGCGCCGTCCGGCACGGGCCTGGTCCTGATCGGACGGTGAGCTACCCATTACTCTCCGTCCGCAGGCCCGCGCCTACGGCGGTGGCCGGGAGTCGTCACGCGGCTCCCGACGACCGGAGCGTCTCCTGCGGCGGCTGGGACGGGAGGCTCTTTCCCTCAGCCAGCTGTCACCTCTTTCGCTAGGATGACTGCTTCGCAGAAGGAGCTGACTGTCTCCTACTCCCTCTCGCGCCGGACCATGGCCTGAACCAGGGCCGGACGCGAGAGGTCACCGCCGCTGCCGATCGCCTCTACGAGGACACGGCGCGGCGGTGCTCCGCCCAAGCGGGGCAGATCTCCACCGTATGCTCCACCGTGTCCTCTGGGCGATCCTCGCAGTGGTGACACTCGGGCGTTTCCTCCCGCCTGATGATGTGCAGGAACCTCCCGAAACATCCGTGTCCGGTGAGGACCTGCGTCAGGAGGTAGGTGAGGGCGCCATGACGCCTCTCTAGCCACTCCTTATAAAGAGGGGTCTTATTGCCACTGTCGTGGCGTGCCCTGCGCTGGGTTGCGACAGTCGCTCTTTCCATGCCGCCATGAGATCGCGCCGGAGGTCCGTTCGCTCCACCGCGTTTTGCCGCGGGAGCGGAGTTTCCCCCCGGCGCGGCGTAGTGCCTCCGCGTGCCACTCATACAGGCGCGCGAGGACTATCACCTCAAAATCCCATGGCGGCAGTCCGGCAAGGAGGCTTGCCGCCTCGCCCGAGATCGTGCGCTATCCCCGGATAAGCCTTACTTCGGCTACCACCTTTTGGGGCGCGTTCAAATAGTGGGCGGCTCGTCGCCGCATTGAACGCGCCCAACGACTCGCTCCTTAGATTCGTCCCCGTCTAAACCTTTATATTTGCATAGTAGTGTGTCTCAATGTAGTCGCTTATTTAGATTCAAACATTTGTAACGCCTCGTGAAGTAGTTAATTTTTACCGACTTCAAAAAAAGGAGGTTATCAATTCGACACGTATGTATGTAATTCTATTGGAACTGCATTATATTCACATATGACAATCTATTAGGGCTTCCAAACTAATATACAAAATTTTATAGATGTAGGTATGTATTATCTATGTTTGTCCACGTATTTCTCCGCAACTATTAATCGGATCGTGACCATTTTTTTATTGGCTTACATTTACTGCAACTTAGGGAACAGTGCAAGTTACATCAAAATCGGTTCAGTAATTTTCAAGATATGGACTAAGTGTGACGGCCTGGTTTAGTGATAGGTACGAGCTACGGGTGTAGTGTCAAAGGGAAAACATCTCAAAACCTTGGTCAAATTCTAGTGCAATATATACAACTAAACTATTACCTACTTATTACAAACAAATATTCCTGTTTTTACTTAAAACTAACTAAATAAAAAAGTAATTTAAAAAATTTAAACGACTTCAAAAAGAAATTAACTGAAAATTATGAAATAACTTTAATTTCGGAAGTCGGTGGCAAAAAACTAAAACTAAAATACAGATCCCAAGACACCGACTTCCGAAATTAAAGTTATTTCATAATTTTGAGTTAATTTCTATTTGAAGTCGATTTAATTTTTTTAATGACTTTTTTTAAGATGGTGATTACTGGGGCATCTCCATTAAACTTTTAAGTAATATAATAGACATCGATTCGTAGCCCAATATCCAGCTGTTACTTTTAATAAATGTGTTAATTTAGGAAGTTTTCTGACTTCATAAAGAGTAACCTTTATTTAAATCAGGTATTAAAAATAACGTTGGCAATTTCAGGCCTATATCCTTCTCACTTGCATTTAGGGCTGATTTTTCAATCGACAGATATTTTTATTCGTGGAATAAAATTGACATCTGACAGTTTTTGTATGGAAGAAATGTCAAAAATTCAAAATTAATCCTCCGATTAAATTATCCGACTACAGATTGTTGCTCTGCAGAAACATATATTTAACGCATGGGAGAAAATATTATACAAAATTTAAACTTAGGGAGGTTCAGAATCATGTACTGAACCCATGGTAGCAGGTTGCACGCCGATGTCTTTGCCATTCTGTATAGAAACACTAAAGCGCATAAATGCTAAATGAAAGAGAAAATTTAAAAAAGAAAATTTTACTATGTATAATATGTAACGTAATCGCGTTACATATTATACATAGTAAAATTTTAATTTAATAAAGACATATATTGGCCAGAGAATTAGCATTGCCATACAACGTGGCAATGCTGCCAGCCTTTTGGGCACTGTTCCTGTTGACATCGATGCGGATGAATTTTTTGATGCCCTATGATCATTTTCATATAAATGTACATATTATTATTATTTTGAAATATTAGCATAAATTATGTAAATATTATCGTTATAAAGACATAAAATTAAAAACTTAACTCTATTTCACTCAGAAATAACAAAAGTTTTCTCTGTATACACATGAATGATGCAATAAAAGAAAGGTTGTATACCTACATGGAAAATTTATGTCATAACGAGTCATAATATGGGAAAGTGATCAGGTAGGCAGTAGGCACTCGGTATGATGACTACATGCCCCTATGGTTCATTTTAATGTTTTCCCTAGAATTTCAACAAAACAATGTTGTGAAATTGCCAGTCATCATTTATTTATTTTGACGTTTACAGTTAGTGCAATCATAAGTAGGTACCTAGGTACATACGTACTTAGGTAATGAGTGGAGTAAGGAAAGTCACAACACGTAGGTGCTATTTTATGCTCACATTTACCTATTGCCTGCGGTTTAGCAAATTAGGTAAACATTTCAAATTCCTATTATGATCATACATTTGTGGGTAGTTTGCCAGCCAGGCAGTCAAGCAATCAGTCACTGGTGCCATATTATGACGTTCTAATGCCATCATGATTCCAGTGCGAGAGAGAGACGAAGCTATACATGACTGATAGCACCATCTCTTGTACGAACTGATAATCATGGAGGCATTCAAAGGTGGCATTAATATTTCATAATAAGGCCCCTGAACTGTGTCATAGCTAACATAGATTCGCACTAATGTGTTTGTCACATCGTTAGTTCACTAAGCGCAACCGGGACATATACATAACTTCCTTTTTAACACCGTTACAAATATTTGACATGTTACACACGACTCGCACGAGTCACCAATGGTCGGAAACCTGGGATACCCACTGATTCATGACAGCCGCTGTCTACCCACTCATCCGCGTCATGAAAGAAACACTGTTATTCTACAGTTAGCTTTCGTACACATGTGCAATTTTATACCACGACGACAGGCTTGTGTTGGATTCTCAATGTTCGGTTCAATACCGAGGGTTGAAAATCCAGTGCGCGATAAAAATGGTCTTGATATAAGTCGCTCGAGCGTACGAGGGCTTACGCGCGAGTCTCGAGTCTCGACGGAGAAAGGTCACGCGCTGTCTAATTGAATGAGTGTGTGGGTTTCCTGACAATCTCAAGTCACGTCCACATTCATTAGTCGTATGAGTTAGGAATTACTTATGAATGTCATGCCTATCACTTCGATACCTAAACCTGAAACAACTATCACCTGTGGGGTATTTTTGTTGTCCATTTGGAAAGCTTACTCCAACACGAAACGTAGAATAGACAATTAGTATACCTTTCTTGTCATAAGCAACAATGATGATGAGGACCTGTAGATATGGTGAAAGGGCAAAAAAAAAAAAGCTCGAGCAATATACATAACGTATACAGACACGACACTTGAGATGCGTGATAGAGCTGATGCCAATAGTACGGTCAGCACTCAGCATCATACAAACAGTTAAGATAATCATGATCTCACTCCCAATCAGGTACCTAAAATATTTAATGTTCTGTGAATCTAGAAGCTAAAAAAATGACCAAACATTTACTTTGGCCCCCAACGTAAAACCCGTGACTAACACCATAACAATGTACCCATGCGTGTTCAGACTCAACGTCATTCGAGTTTCAGTATAATATCCGCTGAGCCATCAATCACAACCTCACGCGCCCAGTTCCAGTGAAACTGATTAATAAATCAACCCTTCAGATGTTCAGACTTCACTAGAAAGGCTTTGATTTGGGGAAAATCATTAAAATCAGACCATTTCCCCGTATCGGAAATGAATTCCAAAAAAAATTGAAACGCATTAAAATGGCTGCGTACGTTAGATATGCGTTCTGGGAAAGGCTGCGCAGGCACAGACGTTACCGAGAGAGGAAGACAATGAGTTCAGAGGATGCTGGGATAGCGGGGATGCGCTCACGTTTTTCGGTAACGGGTTAAAAAGAAAAGTACTTACATAGCATTAATTTAAGATTGTTGTTTGCTTTGTATGCATTTGTGCATAATGATAATAACTACCTACATACTCAGAATATTTATTTTATAACGCAAAAAAAAATTTACAGATTTGCCGAGAATTCTCGATCGAAGGTTTCGTTGAAGGCGTACCTATCCTATTAATAATAACAAGGTAGGCCTCCAGTTGAGAAGTAGAAGATAGAGTATTCTTAATCATGTCTCTGCTTCTTTTCGCAGCATTATTGTTGCCCGTCTGTCGTTTGCAAGATCAGACAGTGAGAGATGGTACCTACTACAAGATAGGATCCTGCGCTGTCCTCCCATACCTACCTACTGTAATTTGGAAACATTGTAAAACCCAATTATTTTTAAAAAGAGTAACCGTGGAGTTTCTTGCCGGTTCTTCTCCATAGGAAACGGCCTGCACCTAGCTTCTGACGTTTCATAAGTGCCCATGTAAGTTTATGTAAAATAAAATATATTGATTTTGATTTTTGATTTTGATCTGTGCTTGCCTGTAATAAATCTTAGACCTGGTGAAGATAAAGTTTAGCTACTGCACCTTTCGATACAGTTTCAGTGTGAAAAGAATGAAGACAGAAGCATTGTAAATCATAACTGTACTCAAGGGATTGTGTGGATTGGAAACCGATGCTTTTTATATCAAAGAAAAACTTAATTATAATGGAATTGGAAGGTCCATACAAGTCTTTCCGAAAATCAGCAACAATACGGCGGCTACACCAAAAGTCGTCTGACAGACGGCTATTAAATATATTCCTGAAAAACTTCCTCGAAGAGATCCACATATCCCACAGCCGCCGCAAACGCAAGGTGCGTCTGATCAGGCTGATGGGATACCAGGAATCAACGCATAGCAATTTGAAAAAAAATGTTAGGTAGGTATATTATCTTTTTGGCGGTGTATAAATCACGGGCGGCTTCGCTTTCGTGTCTTAATTTAAAAGTTCACAAGCGCAGACGCATTGATAGCAAATTTTCGGTTATTTTATTTGAACAATAATTATTTTTGGTTTTTTGTTAGAAATAAAATTGGCCTGTATTATAAAAAAAAATATTATATACATTGAACCTACTATAGTTGTGTTTTTTTATTTAATTTTTAGCGAAGATTGTCTGGTAATTTGAATACTTTATGCGGCCTACACAAATGTATTTTCTTTGATATTGTTCGTCGACTCGTAGAGCTCCTTGAATATGTTAATAATATATATATTATAAGTTTTTATTATTATAGCTAAAACTGTTTGCATGCCTTAGTTAAAGTATAGGATTATTTTAAACTTAACATCCGTAACTTGTACCTACTTTCTGTGCGAATAAAGAACTATTCCTTAAGTTCTGCTACACGATTACTGACAAATGTTTGAGCAGTGGTGGCCAAGTGGTATCGGCCGCGACTTACGAGTTGTAGGTCGTAGGTTCGAACACAGACGCTTTACTTTGTGTAAATTATTTCATCATCACTGCTCTCAAAACGGTGAAGGAAAACATCGTGAGGAAACCGGCATGTCCTAGAACCAAAAATTCGAAGACATGTGACATCGGCCCGCGTGGTGGATTACGGCCCACTCCCTCTCACCGAGAGGAGGCCTGTGTCCCAGCAGTGGGAACATTATAGGCTGATTATGATGATGACCTCTGAGTTTGTATCGATCTTTCTTCCCTGGATTTCCTTATCGACTCATCCAGTTTAAACAAATAATTTTAACGTTGACGTGTAAAAGTCTTATTTCGTACTAATTTACAAAAATAAATAATACTTTACATTTTATATTATTATGTACCTATTATCTATATAATTTCAGCGCTAATAGCTAAAAACACAATACAAAGAAGACTGTAAAGAGACCTCTCAGACATCGGAAGATGTAAAAAAGCTGCGACACAACCGAACAGTACCGACACAATAATAGTATTTATTAAACACCTACTAACAAATGATAATACTTGCTAACTTCCCAGTAATACATACATATACAGGATGGCCCATTTATAATGGTCAAAAACAAATTCGTTCTAGGACTAAGACTTCTCAATGATTCATGTAAACGCAACATAATTGTTCCGCGAAAATAACTAGTTTAGAAGTTGTGATTTTTTGAAATTTATTTTCTTATAATTTACCATTTGGGAATAACCTTAAAAGTGCCTCATTAGTTGTGCATGTAGTACTTACTCAACACATTCGATTTATAACTTTCAATCTTACATACTACGACTAAAGTAGAGATTTTAAGAAAAACACTGATTTTCGCGAAACATACGTATGAACCTAATGGCATGTCTTGGCCACAAAAAAAAACCACTATACTTAAATGGGTCACCCTGTATCTAACGAGCGCTCGCAAACAGCGGTAAGCTCGTGCCGTGTCCATTATTACATTATTACATTATTACATGTAGATGCGTCTCCTCACACTTCCCACAATGAGTCTATCTATAAGTAGTTAGGTACACTAAAATGTTCAAATAGGCCGCTAAATGGTGCCATTACCACAACATTCGTCGACATAATATTAGCTACCGAGCGTTTTGCTTGAACGTACAGCAACTAAGGACAGTCCTCAGACAGAGTGTGCAAGTTCTGCGCACCTCATGCGCACCTACTAGGAATGCTGACCAGTGACGCTTATCATACACCTACGTACCGACATGACACGAAAGGGGCTTCTCACAAGCTTTTCTTGAACACCAAACCTATTTCAGATCAATTTTCATTAATTGTCTTTAGACATTAAATATATCGTTGAATGAATTTTAATCAATGTAGATCGTAAATGAGTATAAAAAAGAATAATAGCATTTTAACTACTCAAAAATACAAATTATGGCCGCTTTGCCTACAGATCTTATAGTTTAGTAAACTGGTTATTACCGTTAGTTTAAAAAAATGCATAACTATGTAAGCAGGCAGGCTCGACAGTATACTCTATCTTCTACGAATTATTACAGCCCCGGATCTAGGCAGCAGCGGCCCTAGGGCGCGCGGGCGCGCGGGCGGTACGAGCGGTGCGACGGCACCGGGCGCCGTCATAGGCGAGGCGCTGAAATTATCGAAATGCGACCACCGGGCCACCAGTCATCGAATATTTACTAATAGTAATTTTTTAACCGACTTCAAAAAGGAGGAGGTTCTCAATTCGTCGGAACCTTTTCTTTTTTTTTTTTTTTATTTTTTTTTTTGTTTTTTTTTTTTATGTATGTTCCCCGATTACTCGGAGACGGCTCGACCGATTTCAAAAATTATTTTTTTGTTTGAAAGGGTATACTTTCCAGGTGGTCCCATTGTCATCAGGTCAGGATCTGATGATGGGATCCTGGAGAAATCGAAGGAACTCTTCAAGTATTATAGGCACACCTATAGCGATTTGGGTATTTTTTGTAGTAACTCGTGCATTTGCTCTCGGAAAGCATCATTTGGTGAAGTGGAACTAATGATGAAGACCACAGATGGCCACCGGAACTACTCAATAATAAGTATTTCCCGGTTTGCGATTCGATTACTTACTTTAATATGGTTGCTAAGCAAGTTATGCTCGTCACAATGCGAATGGTGAAATGGAGCTGATGGTGGAATACCAGGAGAACTCCTCAACAATTAACGTCTCTGCATCGGGAAAAGCAATATTTTGTAAAAGGCGATGAGCAAGTTGACATTAGGCTATTGTAACTTAGATACATTATAAACAGACACACTAAAAAGCGAGAAATAAAAACTTTTTAACAAAAAAAAAACCGACTTCCAAAAAAAACACTACAAAGTGAAAAATAACTTTTATTTCGGAAGTCGGTGGCAAAAAACTAAAATACAGATCCAAAGACACCGACTTCCGAAATAAAAGTTATTTTTCACTTTGTAGTGTTTTTTTTGGAAGTCGGTTTTTTTTTTGTTAAAAAGTTTTCGATGACCGATAATAGTAACTTACTATAAAGCGCGGACGCGTAGTATCGATCGAGACACGACGCTCATTTGGGGAGGTGCAAAATGGTGCAAAATATTGTAGGGCCGCCGCTGGATCTAGGGGGAAAACTTCAGGGGGCGGGGCATATTCAAGCGTAGCAGACAAGTGCACCACCCAGCGCACCGCAAGTAGGCGATAAATGAATGAGACGCGCAGCCCTAAGTATTATTTTTTTCTGCGTGTGGCGCACTGAGGTAGTCACTACGTGATTAGCGTAGTCAAACGGTATTAGCGAGTTGCGCCCGCGTGGTGGATTATGGCCCACCCCCTCTCACAGAGAGGAGGCCTGCGTCGCAGCAGTGGGAACATTATAGGCTGATTGTGTATCTTGACATGTCCATGTAGGTGATGTAGGTCCTATATAAAAAAGGCTTTATGGAAAAGGTTAACTACCTAAACGACTGGCGGGGCGGGGTGGCAGATAGTTTTTTGCCCCGCCTCGAAAACATTCTAGATCCGGGGCTGCAAATTAATTACTATGTTCCAAAAAGTATAAGGCACTGTTGACTGCGGAAAAAAACAAAAGGGTCACGGCTCTTAGCCGTACACTATGGTCGTTAGTAAGTCTTGGTTTAACCGTGGAAACCGCCGTTTAGTCGTGGACAAGACGGAGGATTCCCCAGAACAACAGCGATTGTCCCCGAATCAATTACCGCGATAGAATAACGGTTAGACAATGACGCTGATCAACCGGAAAATTATCGGTGGAAACTACGCGTAATGGTGTGAACTTTTAGTTGCTTAGGAACTGAAAGCTGGAACCATTGAACAGTGTATTACCATTCGTGTCTATAGTCAGACGCTATTTTTTTTACACTAGCTGTTATCTGCGGGTTCGCCGGCGTGGAGGTCAGAAATTAGCCCACGAAAACATACTACCGGGATAAAAACACAATAAGAGACAATTTTCATCCAAATCCGTTCAGTCATTTTAGCGTGAAAGCGTAACAAACAAAGTCACTTTCGCATTTAAGTTGTTAAACCCCAAAAACCATGTGTGCAACCCTATAACCAACAATCGCTATCATTTACTTAAGATCGAAACACGATACATTATGTAGGATGTTCATGATACATTACGAATAAATACGTCTAAAATGTTCACCCCTAACTGGTATACAAATATTAGTTACAAGATTTTAAATAGTTTTCGTTTTTAGGGTTCCGTACCCAAAGGGTAAAAACGGAACCCTATTACTAAGACTTCGCTGTCCGTCCGTCCGTCCGTCCGTCCGTCCGTCCGTCCGTCTGTCTGTCACCAGGCTGTATCTCAAGAACCGCGGTAGCTAGACAGTTGAAATTTTCACAAATTATGTATTTCGGTTGCCGCTATAACAACAAATACTAAAACCGACTTCCAAAAAAAACACTACAAAGTGAAAAATAACTTTTATTTCGGAAGTCGGTGTCTTTGGATCTGTATTTTAGTTTTTTGCCACCGACTTCCGAAATAAAAGTTATTTTTCACTTTGTAGTGTTTTTTTTGGAAGTCGGTTTTTTTTTTGTTAAAAAGTTTTTATTTCTCGCTTTTTAGTGTGTCTGTTTATAATGTATCTAAGTTACAATAGCCTAATGTCAACTTGCTCATCGCCTTTTACAAAATATTGCTTTTCCCGATGCAGAGACGTTAATTGTTGAGGAGTTCTCCTGGTATTCCACCATCAGCTCCATTTCACCATTCGCATTGTGACGAGCATAACTTGCTTAGCAACCATATTAAAGTAAGTAATCGAATCGCAAACCGGGAAATACTTATTATTGAGTAGTTCCGGTGGCCATCTGTGGTCTTCATCATTAGTTCCACTTCACCAAATGATGCTTTCCGAGAGCAAATGCACGAGTTACTACAAAAAATACCCAAATCGCTATAGGTGTGCCTATAATACTTGAAGAGTTCCTTCGATTTCTCCAGGATCCCATCATCAGATCCTGACCTGATGACAATGGGACCACCTGGAAAGTATACCCTTTCAAACAAAAAAATTATTTTTGAAATCGGTCGAGCCGTCTCCGAGTAATCGGGGAACATACATAAAAAAAAAAATAAAAAAAAAAATAAAAAAAAAAAAAAAAGGTTCCGACGAATTGAGAACCTCCTCCTTTTTGAAGTCGGTTAAAAAGCAAAATAAAATTAATATTTAAGGGGGGCTCCCATACAACAAACGCGATTTTTTTGCCCTTTTTTGCTCGATATCAATAATGGCAACAGGTAAGTAGGCACTTGAAATATTCACAAAATACTCAGTTGTATTTTTACTTTAATAATAAATAATAAAATTAAAATAAAATAAATATTTAAGGGGGGCTCCCATACAACAAACGAGTTTTTTTCGGCGTTTTTGCCTTGTGGTACGGAACCCTTCATGTGCGAGTCCGACTCGCACTTGGCCAGTTTTTTTTAATAGTTTTACATTGGATGGATTAAAATTAATTACAATATTAATTACAGTATTAACAATATGATGTTATGTTGGTTGCCCAAAGAGGAATAAGCTTATATGTAAATGTTTGCTTTTAATATTATTATCGTGTGCTTTTCTTTCTTTCTTTCTATATTTATTTACCTATTCTTGATTACGAGGACGTAAAGAATCAGGGGGCCTAAAAAGGCCACTTTGGCAGAATCATAAAAGGATAACATTATGAATTATAATGGACAGTTAACTGTTAAGTTAATCGTATCAAATCCCATTGGTGAAGGATTTTCAGTTAGGTATTTTTTTTGTTTGTGCTAAAATACCAATCAATACAACCCAAATCCAATCCCAATCTCTTTGATTATACCTACGAAGTGCAGCGAAAAAAAGAAAAATTTTTAGGCCCCCCTTTTTTTGCATAAGGGAGATCATCAAATAACCCCTCCCGCTCTGGGTGGAGCGGAAGGGAGTGTCAGACTCTTACTGACTAAAACCCACCCGTGTTCCTTCCTTAGGCGTTTATGTTCCGGGCCAGCGGCCTCCTGATTGTTCACTTTTATAAACCAGTTAATTTTCAATATCGGAATATCAAAGTGGGTAATTTTGAGATAACCGGTTCAAACTAGCTAACATAAAATATCAATATGGAAAATCCTCATAATTTCGACCTACACACGCTGGTTAAAACTTTACCGCCAGCATAAGTAGGTACAGGAAGATAATGGGTGGACAATTATTGTAGCAGAACATTTTCCTTATAGGACTGTGACTATAAATAGTGTATTAGATAAATGTAGTAATTATAATAATACGACACAGATACGTAGCTTGTTGTCCACATATAGAACAACAGTTACATTACGCAAGGTAGGCAAGGTGAGCGAGTATGCGCCGGCGCGCGGCGCAGGCACGCGACTCATACGCGACGTCACGCGGCCTTGTCCTTGTGAAGGCCGCGCGGTGCCGCTAACCCGCCCGTGCCCGTCTGGTGATACCATTTTGCAATTCGAAGAGTCCTGAGTTCCTGACTGACAAATATCTGGTCATACACCAATAATTTCAAAAATTTTTGTTTTTAACTTTTTGTTTTATTTATAAAACATTTCCCTGAAAAAATCACTGTAGGTTGAAAAGTCAGAACAAATTAAAAGTCCAGATAAGTCCAGACGGGAGGCTAATAAAAATAATTAAAAAAAAAGTAATTTAAAAAAATTAAACCGACTTCAAAAAGAAATTAACTCAAAATTATGAAATAACTTTAATTTCGGAAGTCGGTGTCTTGGGATCTGTATTTTAGTTTTATGCCACCGACTTCCGAAATTAAAGTTATTTCATAATTTTGAGTTAATTTCTTTTTGAAGTCGGTTTAATTTTTTTAAATCACTTTTTATTTCGTAATTTTTAGTTTTTTCACTAGTATTTGACCAAGGTTTTGAGATGTTTTCCCTTTGACACTACACCCGTAGCTCTTATCAATAAGCCAGGCCGTCACACTTACACGTATTAGTCCATATCTTAAAAATTACTGAATCGATCTTGATGAAACTTGCACTGTTCCCTAAGTTGAAGAAAATGTAAGCCAATAAAAAAAAATGGTCACGATCCGATTAATACTTCCGGAGATATGCGTGGACAAACATACATACATACATACATACATACATACATACATACATACATACATACATACATACATACATACATACGTCTATGAAATTTTGTATATTTGTTTGGAAGCCCTAATAGATCATCATATGTGAATATAATGCAATTCCAATAATATTACATACATACGTATCGAATTGATAA
The DNA here is from genome assembly GCA_948474745.1 of Oligia latruncula. Classification (NCBI taxonomy): domain Eukaryota; kingdom Metazoa; phylum Arthropoda; class Insecta; order Lepidoptera; family Noctuidae; genus Oligia; species Oligia latruncula. The sequence goes on along the minus strand of OX419695.1, from coordinate 18,902,023 downwards.
CCTCCTTTTTTTGAAGTCGGTAAAAATTAAACCGACTTCAAAAAGAAATAACTCAAAATTATGAAATAACTTTAATTTCGGAAGTCGGTGTCTTGGGATCTGTATTCTAGTTTAAGTTTTATGCCACCGACTTCCGAAATTAAAGTTATTTCATAATTTTGAGTTATTTCTTTTTGAAGTCGGTTTAATTTTTTTAAATTATTTTTATTTCGTAATTTTTAGTTTTTGCACTAGAATTTGACCAAGGTTTTGAGATGTTTTCCCTTTGACACTACACCCGTAGCTCGTATCAATAAGCCAGGCCGTCACACTTTCACGTCTTAGTCCATATCTTGAAAATTACTGAATCGATCTTGATGAAACTTGCACTGTTCCCTAAGTTGAAGTAAATGTAAGCCAATAAAAAAAGAATGGTCACGATCCGATTAATAGTTACGGAGATATGCGTGGACAAACATACATACATACATACATACGTCTATAAAATTTTGTATATTTGTTTGGAAGCCCTAATAGATTGTCATATGTGAATATAATGCAATTCCAATAATATTACATACATACGTATCGAATTGATAACCCTTTTTTTTGAAGTCGGTAAAAAGAAGTCCGTATCCGGAAAAATCCGGACTTAGTAGTCCGGATTTTTCCCGCCGCGACGTGACCCGCGCCTATTGACGTCTACAGGGGACAGGGGGCAGGTAGGTACCTACTGTAAAGATTACACCCTGTACTATTTGGCTTACATGCAACCTCCGCGAATCTATTATAAATAGATGGTCCAAATACGAGACAAATATTAATAAAATGTATATAAAGATTATGAGAAAAAACTGGCCAAGTGCGAGTACCACAAGGCAAAAACGCCGATAAAAACACGTTTGTTGTATGGGAGCCCCCCTTAAATATGTATTTTAGTTTGTTTTTAGTATTTGTTGTTATAGCGGCAACAGAAATACATAATGTGTGAAAATTTCAACTGTCTAGCTATCGCGGTTCTTCAGATACAGCCTGGTGACAGACGGACAGACAGCGAAGTCTTAGTAATAGGGTCCCGTTTTTACCGACTTCAAAAAAAAGGAGGTTATCAATTCGATACGTATGTATGTAATATTATTGGAATTGCATTATATTCACATATGATGATCTATTAGGGCTTCCAAACAAATATACAAAATTTCATAGACGTATGTATGTATGTATGTTTGTCCACGCATATCTCCGGAACTATTAATCGGATCGTGACCATTTTTTTTTATTGGCTTACATTTTCTTCAACTTAGGGAACAGTGCAAGTTTCATCAAGATCGATTCAGTAATTTTCAAGATATGGACTAATACGTGTAAGTGTGACGGCCTGGCTTATTGATAAGAGCTACGGGTGTAGTGTCAAAGGGAAAACATCTCAAAACCTTGGTCAAATACTAGTGCAAAAACTAAAAATTACGAAATAAAAAATAATTTAAAAAAATTAAACCGACTTCAAAAAGAAATTAACTCAAAATTATGAAATAACTTTAATTTCGGAAGTCGGTGGCATAAAACTAAAATACAGATCCCAAGACACCGACTTCCGAAATTAAAGTTATTTCATAATTTTGAGTTAATTTCTTTTTGAAGACGGTTTAATTTTTTCAAATTATTTTTTTACCCTTTGGGTACGGAACCCTAAAAATGAGTTACACGTAGAACGCAACGGTCTCTAGGAATAATTTATTATTGAACTTATACGACCAACTGTTGTTCAATTGACTCCTCCGGTACCCTGAGAGCTCGTAAAGCTCTCACAGTACCTACTACTGACCGATGGTAATACTGGGCGGGAAAACGATCAACACATTTGTTACCTACGTCGTGACGTCATGTTTCAAAATATTATACCCTATAATTAAGTACCTACCTGCAAGCTTGCGCGCGTGCGCGGGAATCCCTCTCATTTTCTATTTCATACCCATATTAGTAGCATTTGTTTACCGCTACTTTTATAACTTATAAAAAATTATAATTATGTATTTCAATTAGAAAGTTTAATTTGCACGACGAAACGAAGACGAAGTCTTACCAAATTTTTTTAGTAGTCTTACTAATTCCCAAAGTTTTGAGTAAACTGCTTACTTATGGAGTTATGGCCAAATTGAATAATAAATGAATTCATTTTTATTTTATTTTATTAAAGTAATGTGTAAGCAATCTAGCAAAACGGGTTTTAGGCCTCTGTGTCATTAGACATAAAACCATAAAAATTAGGTAAAAAAATTTGGTAAGACTTCGTCTAAGACAATCATAAATTGTCTGTACTATCTTCGCCTAAAAGCTTTGCACTCATCTTCCAAACACCCTGTATACCTCCCACTTTAGTGTATGACTTAATATTCTAAACAGGCATTATTTAATTAAATAAATAATAAATAAATAAATTCCTTGTTGTTTGTGTAAGAAAAAATATATTCTATAAGTATATGTTTTCTCTTTAAATATTTTTAAATAATAAATTTTACAATAATTTATTAGGTATATAAGTTTCAGTAGTCATCTCATCAACTATAAGTACGTACGTTACTTTATCTCACGGATATCTATGGTTTATCTCTTAAGAAGATTTCATTTCTTTAGTCTTACTTATCTCCTACTCGTACAACCATCACCATCATCATCATCAACCTACTGCAGTTCACTACTGATGCTCGAATCTCGGCAACTCTCGAAGATCGTTGGTTCACCTGGTCTGAGGGCGTCCTACCGTACGTTAGCCGATTTGCGGTCACCACTCAAAAATACGTTTTCCGGCGGCGTCGGTCGATCGGTCGGTCGGTCGGTCGTCTACGGTCAACGGTTCTCCTACACCCGATAGCTACTAAATCTCAATCACGCGCGCTTTCAAACTTTTATTTCTTCAAACCTTACATCCGCTTCTGCCTGTGTGTGTTCCAAAAGTTAGGCTAATCCCTCTCCGACCCTGGACTAGATACCCTTACAGACCACTAACGATTCCACCAAGTGTCTGAATCATATCTTTGTTTTGACAGTTTTATCGAAAATCGACCGCTGCATCACTAAATAGGGAAGTCCATTTTCAGCAATGACAGAGCTAAATCTCAAATTAGTACGTCATGAATGAATTGTTGGAACTGCCTAGAGGTGTGGTGAACAGCCTTATATAGATTTTGTGGTTGTATTGTAGTCGATAACATTTAACAATAGATGTGTAATTCATGCGGTTTCGGAAAGTTCGTCACATTCGTGGACCAGGTAATGAACCGTTTACCTCGTGATCAGTTGAAAGGCCTGTGACGTCAGAACAGGTGACGACTAGTTGCACCGGTGTGAGTCAATTATGCAAGTAAGTAGATTGCATATTGCGCGGGTCGCGGATACCGGTCACAAGGAGGTTCACACACAGAGCTAGTAGCGATGCGATGATTGGAATTAAAGCATATCTGGGATATGCGGCCAGTAGGAGAAATAATTCAATTAAGTTTTATTTAAAACATTAAGTATTTGTTTTAACGTTAATTATTTATGTAAAAATAATGAATAAAGAAAATCGCATCATACCGTTGCCATGTTTTCGAAGACATAATATTGTAAGAATAATTAGATAACTACGAACCATTTTTTAAAAGGAATGGAATAACATTAAAACTGGCATTAATAATAACAAATACCGTACCGCGCCGTAATACCGTACCTAATAGTAATTGGCTTTACCATTAGTTAATTTATTTTAAGTAAACTGCGCAAAGATTGCTGTGGATTTTGTGAATAAATAAATAAATAGTAAAACCTATCTATACTACAGTCGATTTATCTCATTTTATAAAAAATACTCTATTTTCACGAGCGTCTCCAATGACGTTCTAAATTCAAAATGCATACAGCCAATCATGATCAATCATCCAAAACTATTCTACCAGCCCTGTATAAAGCTTAGTTTACACAAACGCCACTTCCATGAGAATGATATCAATAGACACACACGACAAAACCGTAGATGAGACTTTTTTTTTTGAAAATCGAATTGATCGTGTCTTGGCTACTTATTGGTAGACGCAATAAAGGCGCGAACTTTTGGCATTTAAACTTTAAATTTATCAACAAAGTATTATAAAATGTCGAGTGATGAAAGTGATTGTACTCCTGAATTCATTTACAACCGAAGCTAATAATATTTCCAATGCTTTACTGCTGGAAAAGTCAAAGGAAACTTATATATAAGCCTACGACGATTTCCAAAAATGGAAAAGTACGAAAGGCGTCAAGTCCATTTGGGAACCAGTTCTATTAGTGTATTTTCAGCATTTATCTTGTACTCAGAAGTTAAGTAGCCTAATGGTGTACTAGTTTATTCAATGCTTAGGTCAACAATAAGCATGAAACACAATATAGACATCAAGACACGCTAAGCTATTAGCATTTCTAAAGAGGAAATCGGAAGGCCACCAATCAAAGAAATCGAAAGTTTTCACACCTATGAATGTTGAAACTTTTTTAAATGAAGCTCCTATGTTATTCTTACCGTTTGTTTATTTATTAAATACTTTGTTTTTCGTACTATGGCTATTATTTTCTCACAGTAGGTGTAAAAAGTAGAGTATCCTCCTCTGGGCTAAAGGTGTCTTTGCCTTGGGCTAGCTTGAATCCCTCGCGGCATTCAGGATTCTTGTATTAACTCCCTCGCTTCGCTCGTGAGTTAAATCCCGAATCCTTCATTGCGCTCGAGATTCAATATGACGCCCGTGACATAAGACACAACTTTAGCCCCTCGGTGCATAATCTACTATTTAAATACATTTATCATATCCGTGCATTTATCGCTAAATGCATTTAGTGCACGGATATCGATTTAGTGAGTTGTGTTGCAAGTGGGCCTTAGCAGTTTAGTCGTAATTGGTGGTTACTACCAGACCTTACTCACGTTACACTATCATTACACGTATTTCACAGGAAACATCGTGACTTGCAATTAACTATTTATTGATATTTCCCGAAGACTTTTCCGCTTTCCTTGTTAGACCAAGAAGTCTCTCGCGAACGAGGCCCACCACGCAGATCGCAGCCTCCATGACGCCCGTCCGTTCCCCATATGATGTACCACCTGCAAGTATGCGGAACGGAATATCACTTACTCTAGTTTACCGGAGTATGGTGTAGTTACTCATCAATCGGCATGTTATTGTTTGGAATATTTCATGCATTGTGGAATTACCTCCGATGTGTGAATGTAGGGAAAGTAAGATGTGTCAGTGCAAGACGCAAGAGAAATATTTGGTGACGTCAAACATATATTTACCCTATGTATTTACCTACGGGAAAAGTGCATGTGAGTCGCGTTTCTTTCTACCTAGTCCCCGGTAGGTAGGTACCTAGTCTAGAAAGTTTCAAGTTTAGTTTTCTCATCTTCCTTCGTTCGGAAATCCAAAGGCTGAATTTCTAGCAGCGAAATATGAAAGCATTTCTTTTTTTCAAAACACTTCAAGAAAATCAGCTGCGTTGTTCGGGGCGAGGGGGCGACGGGGCGACGGGGCGACCGACGGGGCGACGGAGCGACGGGGCCACGGGGCCACGGGGCCACGGGGCGACGGAGCGACGGGGTGACGGGGCGGGGCCAGGTGAACAGATAATATGCAACAGCTAAGTAGTGAAATATCTTGAGATGTGATCTTGAAATATAATTTTTTTTTTTTGTAAACTTCACAGACATGATGGATATCAATATTTTAACACAATAAAACAAAAATAAATTGATTTTCTCAACTCATGCTCCAAGTTAATTAGGTACCAGAGGTCTTTGGCCCCAGAAGAATGAACATCGAATCTTTTATTTCTTTTATCGTGTTAGATACGATACGGGACGATACCCATCACGTGTGCGGAGTATCGTTAGCTAATTTAGTTTGACCTTGCGTATTTTAGATTTGTTTGGCCTAAAATTAAGCAACGGGAATACTTACTTACTTATTGCTGATTTAGCCATCAGATCCCACGAGCGTCAGGGCGTGTGGCGCAAAATGGAAGTTGGGCCATCGTCTGTGGAGAGACGCTGCATTCGCACCGGCGATCTAAGTCGTCCATGAAACCCCTTTTGGAGATTGTCTGTGCTGCGGCCGATTTGGGTACAAAGTCTATTTAAGGTTCTCTAAGTTGGCCACTATAACTTGTGCCCGGATGGGAGGCACGATGGTAAATCTAAGAAGTATAAAAGTATATCTCTATAGCATAGCTGGCACATGCAACAAAGCTTACAATCCGTTATCAGTGGCGCGTGCTAGCGGTGTAGTGGAATTGCCTCAGGAAGGAGGTGTGCGCGGGCGGGCGGCGGCCAGTCTCGCAGGGAAATCCGCGCACGCGTCGTCGACAGAAAACCCGCGGTTTTCCCGACTTATTGACCCTTCTATAGTCGAGACAATGACGCTAGCATTTGTTTGTAAACATTGCGCGCTGATTAGACGCTATGGTGTAATAACGACCAGGTGGCGTGCACTCTTGGACAGAAACCGGTGGAGACGGATCATCCGCTCCAGATGTAACTCCGAAGCTGACCACGATCCTCAGACATGAGGGACCGACTACAGAGAGAGGCGTGCACTCTTAACAAGTAGGTGAGTAGGTATGTTCAGATGGTTAGGTAATAGACATTAAGCGGAATTTCATAAGTACCATTTTTTGTTGCTGTCTGGTAAAAATGAGTATTAAGTTATAGGTACCTATGCAAAATGAAAAATATGTCCCACTGTTGTGCAAATGATTCCATAACACACCTATCATTTATTGTATAAAATAGTCGATTTAAATGAAAATGAACTAGACTAGGTAGAGGAAAGTTCACATCAATTTATTTCCTAAACCAGTTTTCCCAGTTAGCTAGGGGGTAGGTACCTCGCTAATAGGGAGAAAGATGTGTGACTATTTAATTGTGAGTGAATCACTAATATACAAGATCGTGAAGATTACAGTGGAAACTATACGAATGAATCACAGCACTATTACTGAGAGCTCGCGTGACATAACCGACTCACCCATAATGTGTGATTATGTCCTTGTTTTTATCGCTAAATCACGAAGCCTTTCTGTTATTCATAACTAAATAAAGAAGTTTATTGTATCATTGTCAGTCATAGTCATAGATATTCCGTGGGTCAACCCCACACTAATATACATAATATCAATAAAATCATAGTGCCCTGCATTATATTGTAGTCTGTGCATAGTGCCCACTTTTATACACTAATAGCAGATTGTGCAGTCTACTCGTAGATAGGTTACCTAGGTACCTTTTGTGGTAGACTAATTTTATTATGGGTGCATCGTGTTCACATATAATTATATTATGTACACAAGACCTTGTAAAACATTTTTAAAAGAGTAACGGTGGAGTTTCTTGCCCATTCTTCTCCATACGAAAGCTACCTTTTGGAATGGGCGACTAGAATCATTTCTATTTAGTTTTTTTTTTGACGTTCAAAAGTGCCTTTAATGTGCCTATTTGAAATAAATGATTTGACTTTGACTTTGACTTTGAGGTCGTAAGGTCGCAAACATAACTTGTCCAATAATTAATGTTTGTTATCTACTTAAACATTTCCTAAAAAACAAACTCGTTCTACCTATGTATGTGCCTGTTTAAATAACATTAACTGCATCGGAACGACTCCGATATAAATCGGAGTAAGCACTACCGAAGAGTTAAAACTGAAAATTATGATCAACAATCGACATCGCTGTTCCGATTCAAACAATTGCGGCACATCTAACTGCAAATTCCGGATACGGAGTTTACAGCCAATAAACTGCAACCGTATACAGAAACTTAAATTATCCAATCTCGCGCTAAGTCGGGGGCAGGGCGCGGGAGTGGCTCGATGTGCATAAAGGTCTCTGCACACAGCGGCGGGCGCGGCGGGGCGGGGCGGGACGGCGACGCGACGCTGAGCAGTTAGCTGTAATGTACTAGATATTACGGACGGACGACTCCACACAGAGCCGACGGTTACCGTCGCGCCGAGCGCGACGGCTTGACAGAATCTAGCCTGAGTTCGTGGGAGTCGACGACAGCTCGACAGAACGATGTGGAGCTCTTGGACATTGGGCATTAAAGTAGGTATAAATACCGAGTTTCGAGTTAATCGGACCACGCGTTAAAATTCTTCCATACAAATGACACCCCGCAATCCCCCTTTAGAGGGTAGTTTAGAAAAACAAAAATGCCAAACTTCATAATTTACTAAGATAGGTATTCGTGCCAAGTTTCAAGTTTATTAACCAAATGAATAAGATTTTTCATATAAACTGTATTCCTGCTTTTCCCCCCTTAAAGGTTGAATTTCCAAAAACCCCTTCTTAGTGCTCCCCTACATTATAAAAGAAAGCCGTGTGCATTCACATTCCTAGACCGAGTAGTTTCAACTGTGCGTTGATATAAATTGTGACGGTATAAACAATTGATATAATAAGATGGAGTAGGTACCCAGTTAACGGCTCCACCGACTCAGTATGTACTAGAACGACACACAATCATCTAACAACGACTCAGGTAGATAACCAGTTTTAAAGAATTCAGTAATTGATAAACTAATAATCTGAAAAAACTATTCGAAGTTCATGTAATAAGTAGGTATATAGCGGTTCTGCGGTTAAAATTAATTTAAAGCTGTTTATGGCGGAGTACCTATTAGCATCGTTCAAGTTAATGAACAGCACAATGATCGCATCGCGTGACGGATGCCTGTGTCTGTTCTATGATAATTGGCGTCCTGATTATTGTATTGGCACAGATTTGACGCCAAAACACGTGTAAGGTTACCTTACACGTGTTGTGGCGTCAAATCTGTCTGTTTCACTGTTTTTACTTACATAGGTACCTACCTACATCAATGTGTGTGTTTTTATGGTATCCACATATTTACTTAATGAGGTTCTGGTTTGTACAATCGATCGTTAAAAAAAGTAATTTAAAAAAATTAAACCGACTTCAAAAAGAAATTAACTTAAAATTATGGAATAACTTTAATTTCGGAAGTCGGTGTCTTGGGATCTGTATTTTGGTTTTAGTTTTTAGCCACCGACTTCCGAAATTAAAGTTATTTCATTATTCTGAACGTTCATTTCTTTTTGAAGTCAGTTTAATTTTTTTAAATTATTTTTTTTATTTCATAATTTTTTTTTTTAAGTAAAAACTGGAATAAGTATTTGTTTGTAATAAGTAGGTAATAGTTTTGTTGTAAATATTGCACTAGAATTTGACCAAGGCTTTGAGATGCCCTTTGACACTACACCCGTAGCTCGTATCAATAAGCCAGGCCGTCACACTTACACGTAGGTATTAGTCTATATCTTGAAAATTATTGAATCGATTTTGATAAAACTTGCACTGTTCCATAAGTTGAAAAAATGTAAGCCAATAAAAAAAAAGTCACGATCCGATTAATAGTTGCGGAGAAATGCGTGGACAAACATACACACATACGTCTATAAAATTTTGTATATTTCTTTGCAAGCCTAATAGATTGTCATATGTGAATATAATGCAATTTCAATAATATTACATACATACATTGTTGCCTCTCCTGTAAAATTTCAATAATATTACATACATACATTGTTGCCTCTCCTGTAAAATTTCAATAATATTACATACATACATTGTTGCCTCTCCTGTAAAATTTTCGTTTTATCACATAATGTTGTATACCTCTGAGGTACAGAAATATTTGTATGACCTACAAGTAGTTGTTCCGGGTCTGGCTGTTTGTGTATGTGACTTTAAATGTTTGTAAACGCACCCACAATACAGGAGAAATTCCTAGTGTGGGGCAATGTTTAAAAAAAAATAAAAAAACAACATTCACTCAACTCCTGCGGAAAATCTATCAACCGTAGTTTAGAATGACAAATGTCATGATATTCGTTAATTTGCTGTGCCTGTCTCTCATCCCATACGACACGGTTCATACAGTGCCGGATTAAGCCAGCGCGGGGCCTGTGGCAAATTTTACCTAATGGCCCCTTATGGTAGAACTTAGTTTGTATAAAGTTTTAAGGTTTAGGTACAAGATAGAACAGAACGTTTTCATAATATGTAGTTTTAGTTGTGTAGTAATTGTACACTAGTCAAATGAATGTTTCTTAGCAAATACGTTCTATTCCGTTCCATATCAGTTGAAGTACCTACTTGAACCAAATTACTTTCGTCAAAAAATGCTCAGTATATTAGGTACTTTTAGGAAAAAACCTACATGATTCATTTTTCGTACATTAACGCGTGATTTAACAGTGATTGTAAGTTCTGAGAGAACCTTGTAGGTATGCAAGAGCGTGCGAAGCGAGCTGGAACATTTTTAGCGTCCCATCTCGGAGAGCTTAGGTGTCTCTTGACCGTTCTTCTCTAATATTTCAATGAACCTAATGGTGGTATAGGGTACCATGACTTGTTTTTTGTATGTCCAACCGCGGGGCCCCCACAGCGCGGGGCCCCCACAGCGCGGGGCCTGTAGCATTTGCTACACTTGCTACATGGCTAATCCGGCACTGCATTCATAGGTATTTCCGCTAACAAATCATTAACTTTACGCTTAAGCTTATTTAGATTACATTCCACTACGAGTGGGTATTGGTCCGACCGTCCGACCAATACACGTCGCATCGCACAGTAGGTAACACTAACGACTGAATCCCGTGCTGCTGACTCTGTGACTATGCAGTGGTCGAACCATCTGGTACAGCTGTGAGCATCACTATAAAAGGTATAGGTAGTTTTAGGACACATATTTATATCTGCAATGCAGTGAGTGATCGGGAATATTCTTTGGATGACGAGGGTAGGCAGCGCCATCTCGTGGCTCACGCACGATCCGTGGTTCACGACCATGGTGTCATCACTTCAAACAACCTGATAGAATCTTCAAAAAGTTCGTTGCACTTAACACTAGATGGAGCTATTTTAAAAATTTAAATAAAAATATTGTTTACTGGTATTAAAAAATAGTACATTGTTTGCCAAGGGAGCAAACAACTATTTTGAAGGCGAGAGTGTTTCTTTGAATCCAGAGCTGCGCTCGGGATTCTAGAGTAGAATCCCGAGCGCAGCGACCAGCGAGGGATTCAAAGTACGTTACTCAAGCTTAAAATAGTTTTGCTCCCGAGGTGAACACTCTACTTTTTATCACCCTCTATGAAAAAACAAGTAAGTGCTACTTATGACTACTGACGACTACTAGGTACTACTTTCTTATGACTATGACATATAGTACGTTTATTTATTTACATACAATTTTGAATAAACAATTACGAACGAAGGCAGAATACTTTTCGCGCTTTTTTTATTTTTTCACAAACTTTTTTTTTTATTTGGCTCGCGCGCCTTTTACTTTATCATACAACCTGTTACTTGTTCATACAATGTCCGTGAGTGATCTCTTTAGTGATTGGAACTTTTACTTACAATATCCACATTATTTCCATCCCGGTTATCCAGAGTTATTTTAATCCCGGTTTACGAAGAATACACTAGCTTTTTTCGAATAGATGTGATAAAAAAATATTTTCACTTCTGATGCTCTAAAGTTCGTCTTTATGTTGTAAGGCAACATAAAGTCGCTTTTTATGCTCTAGTGCATAGAGTATTTTTTTTCTAAGACTAAGATAATCAGGCCCGACAACCACACGCACAATAAAAAGTCGTTCTTAATTTTATTTCATTTGCTTTAATTTATATCAGTTCCGTATTTTCTATCGTTAATTTAATAAAACCAGATCAAATATTTGTCATTAATTTATTACTTAAAAACTCATTAGGTAAATATGTAGATACCATAAAAAACACACATTGATGTAGGTAGGTACTTACCTATGTAAGTAAAAGCAGTGAAAGAGACAGGTTTGACGCCAAAACACGTGTAAGGTGTCTACACGTGTTTTGGCGTCAAATCTGTGCCAATGCAATAATCAGGACGCCAATTATCACAGAACAGACACAGCCGTCCGTCAAGCGATGCGGTCATTGTGCGGTTAATTAACTTGAACGATGCTAATAATACTCCGCCATAAACAGCTTTAAATTAATTTTAACCGCAGTTATTACATGAACTTCATGGTTGAAATGGTTTTTTCAGATTATTAGTTTATCAATTACTTACTGAATTCTTTAAAACAGGTTATCTACCTGAGTAGTTGACAGATGATTGTGTCAACTACTCAGGTAGTAGGGGAATACCTACTTGAGTGCGAAAGCCGTATCATCGAAGTTTGTTTCTTCGAAAACCTTTCAACGACATCTCTATACTGCGACGCCTTGTTAAATCGACGCCTTGTTACTGCGATGTTTCGTTACATCGAAAAACTGTAGGTAGGTACTACGAACGATTTTACTGTGTAGATATCATACTGCGAAGCCTTGTTCAATCGATGTCACGTTAGTGTGATGTTACTTAGGAAAACTTACTCCGGACGACCTTACGGCGATAACCAAGAACATCGATTTTCTTTTCCAAATTAATACCTACATTTTTCACATTTCTTTAAAAACAGAGAGCGCCATCTGTCATGAACATCAGTGTAAAAGTAAAGATTGTAGATCATTATAAAGTTACCTAGGCTGCCACATCTCGATAACACTCAAGTAGGTATTCCCCTACTGGAATACCGTATTCCGGTAGTAGGTATTGACATAATCATTATATCAGCAAAACAAGTTCTTAAGTTAGAATTGGCCTCAAACGTCACGATTTCATGAAATTGTCATTCAATGCCTAGTAATAATACCTATTATATGAGAGTTTTATTGATAATGTTTATGATTATAATTCTATAAATAAATATTTGTTACGGCCGCGAATCATACTTCATGATCATTTGATCATCAAACAACCTGATTCTGACCGGAAAATCGCAAAAAACCCAAGAAAATTTGCTGTCGCCTTAAGTATAATACCTAATCGGTCACGGATCTACTGAATCTGGGGCCGTTAAATTAGCAGTTGTTGCTATGGGCGGTGTAGATTGTAGAGACCTTATTAATCGATTGGTTACAGGTACTTAGGTACCAACTAAGTTAATGTCTTATTATCTGCCTAGCCTTTTCCTTACTATGCAGGAGTTGGTGGAATCTGGTCCAACTAGATGCGACCAATGAACTTATTACATACTTAGGTATCGATATTTTACGCAAAGCGACTTTTCTAATGACTTTCGGAAAAGAATAAATGAAAACTGATTTCACCAGTTCCCTTAAATTATAATCTTTTCCATAACCTTTGTACGAGTAGGTACTACGCTGCCCGATTTGGAGTCGCAACGACAATTTCCTTAGCGGCGACTGGTCGTGGTCTGCTTTTCACCAGGTAGGTATATACCAGGTGGTAAAAATACTCTCTTTCAATTCCTACTTAGGTTGATACCTCCTACATTTTTTTTTTAAACAATCATAAGGAAAAGAAACTTGAGAAGGATCTGCCCATCCACCACACACATGCAAAGTCTTGTAATGGACGCTTGATAGATGTTTAATTATTTAGCGATCCTCGGGCACCACTCGGCTGCTTTAATCCCAGACTCTTCGCATCAGATCCCGGATCTGGGGGAGTCTGACGTCAATGGAACATCTGTCCGCATTGCCAACGTTTTCCTTCTTATAAACTATTATTTAATATGATACAACGACAGCCAGCTTTGCTAACAGCTGGAAGGATTGCCTTACAATGATAAATGTTAAATTATTTTATTTCTTTGTAGGTTTTAAAAAACACTTTTATAACTACCTACGTCATTACAAAAAAAACATTTTTAAAAACTAGATGAATTCGGCGTTTTCTATACGAATACTCTGAAAAAAAAGACCAAAACAAACTCAGAGGTCCAGTCTCTTTTAAAGTCCGGATATAATCCTGGTCAAGCCATACAAAGACCAAGCCGATTAGAAAGAAAGGCAGAACAAATTTGAGTCGACCTGTCCAGTCAGTTGGTACCTACAGTGGAGTGGACCTGTCCAGTCAGTTGGTACCTACAGTGGAGTGGACCTGTCCAGTCAGTTGGTACCTACAGTGGAGTGGACCTGTCCAGTCAGTTGGTACCTACAGTGGAGTGGACCTGTCCAGTCAGTTGGTACCTACACGCATTTGTCAGTAATCATGCAAATCAACTCAGAACTTAAAGAGCTCAACGATTCGACGAATAATACCAAAGAAGAAAGGATATTTGGGTAGGCAATAAATAAAAGATAAGATATCTAATATAAAAGTACGATCTTAGATTAGGTACCTACATAACTACTTACTTACTTAAGTTCCAATGACTTTACTAGGAAAGTCAACGTTCAAAAAAACAATCTTGAAACTTTATCTGAATTTCCAATGTTTACAGGAAAACAAACCGCTCATCTTACTGGTGGTTAGGTGCCAACCATCGGTGCTAAGGGTCGGCACCCGGATCTAGTCATGTTTATCTGCCCTATTTAAAGCTTGGTTGTTCGACACGTGAGTGAAACATCTCCGACGTCACGGAAGATCCTTGGGGTTACGATGTGAAGCCTTCAGCTGTTTATTTATTTTATTATGTTACAACTCAAGTTAAAAAGCAGGAAAGACTTACTTTGTCTAGTTAGCGTAGCGTTGAAGAATTAACGAGTGAAGAAGACACAGAGTTGGGCGGTTGCGGCGAAGGGTTGCAAGGCACTGGCACAGCTTCGAGGATGTCGTCCTAATAAAATTTTCTCACATTCTTGAGGAAGGAAATGTATAGTATTGTAATCAATCTATAATATTTTTACCGGAGGACTATAATTTACCTACTGGTAATAAAGCTATAGCGGTAAAAGACCAAATTGAGCGCGAGATAAATAAGGACTGGAGGCTAAATTGTAAAATCTGTTGAAGTTTATAAGTTTCCCAACTTTACGCATAGTACCGGTAACATGTACGAAGTTACAAACACAATATGTCGTGTTTTTGATCATAAATTATCTCGTTAACGGCTGATTGGGTGATAAGTGATGATAACCGCGAGCCGAATAACACTATGAAAAATGAGCGAGGTGACATCGGTCTCTACCCACCCACATCAGGGTCGCCTTCCATCTGGCGCAGCTGCTAACTTCCGCAACCCAGTCATTATATAGGGGGTAACGTTATGATAACTTCTTGGTTGCAACACTTTAGGGACAGTGCCTGTATTTTTGTGGCAACCCGGAGGAAATGACGCTTTCTCGAACAGCGATACGAAATAATATTGTTTTCTAAAAATTATGCACAGTAAAAATTCTCCTCATAATACTCAGCTTTTATAGTACAGTCAACAGCAAAAGTAGATGATCAAAATCCGAAATTCAATAGCAGTCAAAACTGATCACGAATATATGGCAGCAGTACTAGTAGTAAATGTTTGGTACAATTTATAATCACATACTTTTGAATCACTTCGACGCCACACAGTTCTGACGCGAACTCCGTTCATTAGTATTGAATTTCTAATTTTGATCATCTACTTTTGCTGTTGACTGTACCTATTAATCTACGTTCGCCATTCCAACTGGCAATGATAAAATGTAACGTAACAAAAGCCTGGTAAAGATAAAGCTATACAATAGGTACCAAGCTACTTACTTAGCTAAATGACATGTCTCCAACATGCATTTTCTGCAAGATGTTTTACAAAAAACGTTGGATTACGTACTAACATGTCGTCAGAAACGCAAGTGGTCAAATACGCATTTCGTCATCTCTCAGGATAGTCTCGCAACTTGTCAGAAACGGAACTCGACAGACACGCAGTTCGGCAGACACGTAACACGACAGATACGCATTTCGTCAGATATTTGAAACCACCCAGATTGATGTAAACAAAAGTACCTACTAGGGCTCATTTTTCCAACGTAAGATAATTTTATCGGAAGAATAATTTTGAATTTTTGACAGTTATTCCATACAAAAACTGCCAAACGTCAGTTTTATTCCTCGAATAAAAGTTATCTGGCGATGGAAAAATAAGCTTTACTCAAAATACAAAAAAAATGTAGATTGTATGTCAGCTGTCACAAAGAGTAATTAGGTACCTATTTTCTTTTAATTTATTAAATGGTAAACATAGACAATAGCAAATAGTATTTACACCACAGTTCACCACACCCACATTTCAATAGGTCACAAGGTTGAGTAGGTCCGGCGGCAATCTCTCGCGTCTGGCTCTGGTCCAGGCCATATTGTACGGAGCGAGAATGCATGGGAAGCCGTCACCTCCTTCTGCGAAGCAGTAATGCTTGAGAAGGAGGAGGCGGAACGCGTGAGGGAGAAGCAATCTTTGCGCCCTGACGCCCCTAGTCGCCGCAGGAGACACCCTGAGTCGAGAGCCGATTCCCGGCCACCATAGGCGCGCGCTTGCGGACGGCGAGCAATGCGTAGCTCGCCGTCCGGCAAGGACTAGGCCCGGGTCGACGGCGCGTTGTGTTCCACGCGCGCCTCAAAGAGATGTCAGCACTAACTGATGGAGTCCGCTAGGGCCGATGCCATGCCAGGGTTGCGGGTTATTCGAAAGAGTTACCGTGGCCCCTGACACGGGCACCTGAAGGAACAGGGGTGGGTTTTAGTCAGTAAAAGTCTGATATCCGCTCCGCCCAGAGCGGGAGAAGTAATTTAATAATTTCCCACCCAAAAAAACGTATTATTTTACATAATTATATGAAGCTTTTTAATGATAAAATACTAAATAGATTATTAAATCCTATTTATTAATTGACTGTCGAGTCGCGTATCTGTCGAGACGGGCATCTGTCAAGTTGCGTGTTTGTCGAGCTGCGTTTTTGACGTGGTGCAAATCTGACGAGATGCGTTTCTGTCAACATGCGTTTTCTGGCGAAATGCGCATTTGACCACTTGCGTTTCTGACGACATCCTAGTAATCCAAAACGTTATGTTCAAACTTTTATCACCCTTTTTTATATCTTGGGAAGAGAAGAAAAACTGAATGCATCTTGACTTTCAATTTGCACATGTCAAGGAAATAACAACAAACATAGGCATGCATAAACATATATGGGTACATACATACATAAGTAACATACCTACTATTCGTAATAGTAGTTCCTTGTCCGCAAAAAGTGAAGTTAATTGATATATCTACCGCACTTTTTGCGGTTTAAAACCATATTTTTTATAAACATAAGTACGCTTAAGAAATACCGTTCTAATTATCGGTTTATAAGTATCTTTGGTTCGAACGCGACCGTTGCGTTGGCCCGGATTTGTAATGACAAACACGTGGATACGTAAGTAAAGGATACCTAGGTAGAGTTATCGTTTGGCTGTGGAGTGTTAAAAAACATAATTACACACATACCTACCTACTACGTACTCGGAAAGCATACCTTCTCGAGCTTTAAGCAAAGCTTTGGGTTTTTTTCGAATGAACTTTCTATTAGCCTTGGCTTTCACTAAGTCACTGGAAACTTCGAAGGAAGTTCGTGAAGGTAAAACCGTAAAAGCTATCTTAGAACAATCAGAGAGCTGCGGATCTTGACGTAGGTAGAAGACTTACAATTTCCTTCCTTTTATTTTAATAAAACCCGAAATTATTTAAAAGTTTGCTGTCATTTGATAGGTAGGTACCTATTCGTTTAAATAATATCCTCAAAAAGTGGTTTTACCTGCTGCCTTTTAACATCCTCAAAAAGTAATTATAATATCGAAAAACCAAAATTTCTATGAATAAAATGATAGGTAGTTAAAATCAATCATATCTACGATTGCTCAATCTACTTGACTGGACAATAGACATAACAAAAGTAGTGGGCCAGCTGATACCATTCATCGAGCACGGCACGCGCGGCGGCCATGACGTCCAACCAGGAGCCCGCAGAACCGAGCTAGGTGCCGCACTCCTAATGACGGAACAAAAACCGGCCACCTTCTACCTCTACCACCCTATACGTCCGTCCGGCCTTCCGACCGGACACGGCGCGGTAAATGAACTATTCCGGATGTGGAGAATGAACCCGGACACAATCGATAACTGGCAGTTATTTCTAATTGCTGGCGCATGTTTCGAATGTCAAGTCTTTCCGCAATGTCCAGTTATAATTTTATAAACGCCGTCTTGATGTTTCGCGCAACAGTGGACGGAGGCTGCTGGTCTACGATTCTCAGACAGATTCAGGTCAGTAGGTCTGTAGGTATCTGTATATTTATGTACACACAGAAAAATATATAGGTACAGATGCAACATTATAATTTGTCCAAGTCCAACGAAACTTGATCTTAGTAAGTACCTACCTAAATAACTTGTACTTACTTTAAAAATGAAAGCAAAAAAGGACTCGTACTCTACCGAGTCTTTTTCGGAAAGTAGGTAATATAAATTAGATTAGAAGCAAGGGCTGCTCGGCCACCTGATAACAGTGGTGAAAACCACATCACCACATAAATTGCAAATTTCATGAGGCACAAAATATGCTAAACCACAAGCTGCGAAAAAAAAAATGCCTATTTTATTCTCAACCACTTGGCGTGCGTCACAATATCCAGGATACAGGATGGGTACCTACCGCCTTCGTTCCACCCCAGCTACTTTCTTAAGGTCGTCGATTTATCTGACAGTCTGTTGACACAGGTGACACTACACTAAAAGAAACTCATCATGCGGTTCTTAATGAGCGAAGTTCCTTAACTTGATGATTTGGTGGTTTTACGCGAGCGACCTGTTGATTGCTTGCTTGACCCTAGGTACCTTGATTACAACGACAAATCTGCTACATTACTACGATCATCAATCAATCTTTAAAGAGTTGTTAGGTAGAGTGGTGGTTAGGAGTAGGATTGTACAATAGGTACTCTCTCCTCTTATTGTCTAGTCATCATCATAGTTTAACTCTGACAGCTTGTCATTTAATTTTAACAAAAATTCTATTACTAAATTGTAATTTCGTATGCCTAATTGCCTACCTATTTGATATTTTGTACGCCGTTATAGCGGCAAAACTTAGAGATCTCTGTAGGTACCTATTTCAAACACCTATCTTTACGCCTATGTGTAACAAATAAAAAACTTTGAATTTTAGGTAGGTACGTTTACTTTGAATATAATAAAGAACTAAATAGGTAATACCTACGGGCTATGGTGTCCGCAACTCCACGTCAATGAGCGTATTTTGCGTACGGGTGGGAAAATCGATTATTCGATCCACCCCAGCTCCTCAAGGAAGGCCAGCAACGCCTTGATGTTACTGACCGTCTCACGTAGGGTACCTGGGTTACCGAAGTATACAGCCCTGTACGTGGCGAACACCGGGCAGTTTAGAAGCACATGTGCCGCTCTGTCTCGTCATCCTCCATGCAGGCCCTGCACAGCGGACTGTCTGTTACTCCTATGACAACGAGGTGTTTATTAAATGACCCATCGCCAGTTAAAGCTGCAGTAACTATACGTAGCTTTTGTTTAGTTAGACGGAGAACCTGTTTCGTGAGGCGGCCATCCAATGTGGGAAGTACTTCCCTAGCCTGCCTACATTCGCCTTGATCCGTCCAAGTTTGTCATGTTGGTCTCCGGTGCGTTTCCTTACCAGAGTGCGTAAATACCCGAAGGGTAGGGGCGCGATGGGCTCAGGTCCCACTGCCAGGTGCCATGCTTGACCCCCTTCTGGCAAGCTCGTCGGCTGCATCGTTGCCTAGCTGAGCGCTGTGTCCTTTGATCCATTGAATGGTTATTTTATTGAGGTTAGGTAGGTACCCACCTGGTTGAGGTGCTGGCACTCGAATATTAGCCCAGAGTCAACTGTAACTGTTCAGCGCTTGCAGAACAGCCATGCCGTTTGAGAATAAATAAATCTTCTAGGTAGGTACTTTTACTTTGAATTTATTAAAGTAGGTACTAAATTTAAGTTGTATCTAATTATAAATAAAGCCTCTTCATTATGTTTGTTTTATGCAATAATTACGTGCAAGGGCGGATCCAGGGGGGCTTGCCCCGCGGTAAATAAATTAATATTTGTCAAAAGCATAAAAAACCGAAGTATGTTCAAAATTTAAGTTTCTCGTGCATTGTACTTAGAACTAAGCGACAACTGATCAGTGATTAGGTATAGGTTATCGACTGCGAGTAATATCTACTTACTAACCACTTGAAAGCAGCGTCTCAACTGGCGACGTGCTGGTCGCGACGAACGACGTAAGGATGATTGCTGGGTGGTGAGAAGGTAGGCCGTAGAGGGATATGATAATTAATTCGATTCACACAATTTTTTATATTTCAACAATTTGCAAATTCGACCTTTTTTGACTGTTTCTTCTAAAAAATATCGTACCTATATAAAAATCTTTTTCGTACCACTTGCTCAAAAAAGTGACATTCTATGCCACAAAAAGCGAACATGACAATAGTCATTTTTAATCTGTTAAAAACAGGGAAAGAAAATTGTACTGAATTTCATTCATCCTCTAGGGGGAGAATGTGATTTAAATTTGGAATACTTACCGAAATTTATACTGAACTACATCTGTGTTTACACCATTGAGTTTGTATATAAAGCATTATACATCTTTTTGAAAACGGAATACGCATTTATTATGCAGTTATGATTATTAAATAAAATTACGAAAACCGACGAGGCCGTATGAGCTTGATGCCTTTGCTTTTCCGACAAAAAAATATTAGTCTAGGAATTTGCCGCGTTTTTGTTTTCTTAAAATACATAAACGTTAAGTTTATTTTAATTTATTTTTATAAATAAGTTAATGTTCTAAAAAATACGTTGTCATTATTTTTAATAAAGGCTTATCTCATATTATTATTGTGATAATTTTTTCGCAAATGGTAGGAAAAGTAGAGTATTTTCCTCGGTGATAAAGCTGTCTTAGTCTTGGGTGAACTTAAATCCCTCGCTACACTCAGGACTCGTCTTAAAGCCCTCGCTTCGCTCGTGATTTAAGTTTTTAACACCCTCGCTACGCTCGGGAGTAAACCTTGAGTCCTTCGGTAAGCTCGCGATTTAAATCGTCACCCGCGACAGAAGACACTGCTTTATCCCCTTGGTTAATAATCTACTATTTTATCACATCTATTCAAAAAGAATACACTAATTCTTCGTAAGCAGGTACTAAAATAGCTCTTTAATCCCTAGGGACTAAAAGTGATTTGAATTTGGAATGTGGATATTGGTAGTAAAAGCACAGAATAAATAGCCTACAAGTGTAAAAGAGATCACGAACATTGTATGAACAAGTAACAGGCTGTAAGATAAAGAAAAACGAGCGCGAGCCAATTAAAAAAAAATGTGTTAAAATAAAAAACGCGCGAAAAGCATTCTGCCTTCGTTCGTAATTGTTTAATCAAAATTGTATGTAAATAAATAAACGTAAGTACTCATAGATATAAGAACATCCAGATGCCTAGTACGCGCTGTCCAAATGCTTCCAATTCAAAGACACCAAAATAGCGTCTTCGTTCGTTAGCCCCGCCCACAGGCCGCCATTACGCGACAGACGTTCAAAGCGCGTCTACGCTGTTAAATATAATTGAAAAAATGACTGTTTGTGCGGTGAAATCGTGTAAAAACTACACTCCAAAAAAAGACAAGGATACGAACATTACTTTTCACAGGTAAGTTTGCAATTTTATGATGAATTTCTTTGAAAATATTACGAAAACTAAATAAATACACAACACGACTCCATAATATTTGAGTATTGCCAAGGTACAGTGTGAAATATTTTTACCCCTTTTTTGTGCTGCGATATTTTAATATTGTAAAATGTTACGAAATCAACATTATTATAAACAAAAAAAAAAAAAAAATGATATCAATGGTTGCCAAGGGTATGAAATACTTTTACCATCTCTTAAAATATTGCGATATTATTGAGTCAACAAACGGATTTGGAGTAAAACAATATTTCAGGTATGTTTGTTTGACATGTTTGCCGCATGTCAGATGACAATTGGGCTAAGAGAACCACCGATTGGGTCCCACTAAACGCACGACGACATCGCGGCAGGCCAAGACGAAGATGGCGGGACGAGCTTGACTCCTACCGTAGGGACTGGCCGGCACTAGCAAGAGACAGAATTGTGTGGAAAAGGGAGAGGGAGGCCTTTGCCCTGCAGTGGGACAGTACAGGCTAGTTAGAATGTTTGTTACGTTAACGTACGTATGTTTGTGTAGTGATAACTCTCAAAGCAGTACAGTACGCGGCAAATAAGTTGAACCATCATGACGGTCGACTTTGAATGCGCAGTAACCGATTTTCGTGTTTCAATCGAAGTCCCGGCCACATGAGTAGATAAACCGTACAGAGGGAAAGTTTACTAAGAACGTGTAATATTGTTACCTATTTTGGTAGGGTTGTCACAATAGGTGAAAACAAATTAAATAAAACATTTGATAAATAGTTTTATTATTCAGAAGGTTCAAAATAGGATAAGTAACTAATAAGATTCCAATAAGAATTAATAAGAAATTGCGAATTTATTTTAGCGAAAATGTAAATTTGTTTGTTAACTATTTTGAAAGATATTTTATTTACGTTATCGGTGTATGTTTTATGTAGCTGATTGGTGTTTTTGAGTCTAATATAGTATATTAGGAACAATAGATTTAAGATAGCATAGTTCTAGTTCTTTATAATGTTAGTATGATATTAAAAGTTTTTTGTTCATTCACACATGTTTACGAAAACCATGTTATAAAATAAAATTATAACAATCTCCAAAAACTATCATAATAGGCACTCTGTATGAATGTAAAAGGCGGGTTTCATTTTGTACACATATATTAACTACATAATTACCTATGTCAATATGAATAAGAAAACTACCCGAATTTTCCCATATTTTGGGGTAATCATTTTGCGCTGGTATTAGAAAATGTCACGCACACAAACGCAGAAACGATAATAATACACTTGTGGTGGGCGGTCCGCACGCACACGCGCATTACAAAATGCATTCAATTTGAACGTTGCGTTTTGTACGGTACACTCCATCTGGTTCTTATAAATCTATGTAAGTACTATTCTTATTCATAAGTTGCACTTACTAATTTTTTCATAGAGGGTGATTAAAAGTAGTCACTTCGAGAGCAACACTATTGTAAGCAAAGAGTATAATAATAATACGGAAGATTTTAAGCTCGAGTGACGTACAATTGAATCCCTCGCTGCGCTCTGGATTCAAAGAAACACTCTCGCCTTCAAAATAGTTGAGCAATTGCAAACAATCTACCTATTATTTTCACACCACCTGCTGCAAACCTAACCTAAAGTAAGTCATTCAAGACACTGGGATCTAGCAGAGCAATAATATTGTACTGAATTTCATTATGCACCTCTGGTCATTAATGTGATTTGAATTTGGAACATAAATTAGAAATCGCATACGAACATTTACGATAGGTAGTAGGTAACATACTAATTCCATGCATTCGAATATTAATTCATTTCATTCATAAATTAATTGTTCGAAAATAGAACTGGCCACCACGAGTAGGTGTAAAAAAAATATGTAAAAAAAAAGTGAACACAAAATAAACGCGCGAATAAGTACTCAAAATTGCTTTGCTTTGCAACAAATTACCAAAACTACAAATTCTCACAAAAATGTCGAGTGACGATAGTGATTTGACTCTGGAGTAGGTAGGTACATTAAATCCGAAGCCATTGGCATTGCCAAAAATCTACTCCCAAAAAGTCCTAGGAATCGTACATGAAAGCCTACGACAATTTTTACAAATGGAAAATTACAAAGGGCGTTAGTCTACTTCCAGACTACTACTACTGACACACACTGTTTAAGCGTGTGTAGTCAAATCTAAGAAAGCTTCTAACTTGTAATACATAAAAATTAATAAAGGTATTACGTAACTTACCTTCCTGCTTCAATACTAACCTACCAGCCTATTTTTGTTACAGGTGGCATTGATTGTTGGAGTGAATGGCGCTTGTCGTGGAAATGAACCCGTAAAAATTCATATCGAAGATATCGAAAAACATTCAGATTTGTTACAGGTAAAGCCAGATACAAAATCAAAGAAAAAACGGTCATTCGTAGTCCGTGGAGAATTCCTACGTAAGAATTTTTCGAAATTCGAAAAGTCCCAAGCTCTACGCCCCTCTAATATAACAGATTTAAATAGGTCTATTATCTGTAATTGTAATTTTAATAAATACCTACTTTAATTCTACTACCTACTATTGCTTTTTATTGTCTCGTAGATGGTATGAAAAGTAGAACCCACCAAAAACATTTTCATGTAAAATGTTGCCAAGACGAGACCACATATGGCTCGCACTGCCAAAAAGTTATCAGATCTCATGTAGAGCCAAGCTTCTAACTCTACACGCCCTAACCTAACTTCACAAACTCTACACCTTATCTATACTAATCTATACTAATATTATAAAGCTGCAGAGTTTGTTTGTTTGTTTGAACGCGCTAATCTCTGGAACTACTGGTCCGATTTGAATGATTCTTTTAGTGTTGGGTAGTCCATTTATCGAGGAAGGCTATAGGCTATATTTTTTACACAAGGTGTAAAATCGAAAACCTATTTTTGCGTGCGCTGCAAAAACTATTGACAATAGAACAAAATGATGTACTACGGGTTTGTAGAGCCCATTAAGACCTACAAAAAAGTCCGCGAGAACATATATCTAGCTATCATGGTTTAATCACAATAACCGATTTTGTGTTCAAAATCTATATATATATATATATACTAATAATAAAGCTGAAGAGTTTGTTTGTTTGAACGCGATAATCTCTGCAACTACCAGTCAGATTTGAAAAAATCTTTTTGCTTTTGATAGCCCAATTCTTGAGGAAGGCTATTTAATATCACACTATGACCCTTAGGAGCCGAGCAAAAAGAAAAAAAGTCAGAATGAAATTTAAAAAGAAAAAAAAAGAAAAAGAACGCGAAGCGAATACGAAGTGTTGCGACGGGGTGGGGGTACAAGAAATTTCACGCGGACGAAGTCGCGGGCAGAAGCTAGTAAATAATATGAGGCTTGGCCGTTTCGTTACTACAAGAACTATTGTATAACAGAAAAGTAATGAACAGTGAATACATTTTTCACCTTACGCCCATGTGTTGGTAGCGAGCCATATGTGGCCTCGTCTTAGCAACATTTTACCTACATGAAAATGGTTTTTGGTGGGATTTCACATCTTTTTGAAAGTTGCTTATGAAATAAAAAAATATTTTTTTGGGGGCTTCTTTACTAAAAATCCTGAAATATGTATTTTATTATTTATTACAAGGAGTCCCTATATCAATTTTCAGAACTCAAGCATCAAAATTTGCGGAAGTCTCGTACAAACTTCCATCCCCTAGTTTAAGGGGTTGGAGGGTAAAAGTTCCAAGTTTTAGAATTGTTTTGTTGTTTGTGTACTATTACTAGCTTACATACCAAATTTCAGCTTTCTAGGACTTCAGGAAGAACCTTAGAATATTGATGATCATCAGTGAGTCAGTGAGTCAGTGACGAAATCGGGGTATTTTAGATATCAATAAAATCTAAAGTATAAGAGCTATGCAATTAAAACTTTATAGGTTTAATAAGTCAACCACTGATGACATCATATCCCGAAAATTTTGTTTATCTGGTATAATCAAAACCCAAGTTATGAAGGTTCAAAAATACGAAGAAGTGCTTCGAGAAAAGGTAGGTAGTGCCCTTGCGCTTCGCTTGGCTCGTCTTGGCGGGGGCACTCCCGTGTCCACAGATATTCTCCTTGAGATAAAGGTGTGTGTGTTTGAATCCCTCACTGCACTCAGGATTCTAATCTTAACTCCCGCGCTTCGCTCAGGAGTTAACTCAGAGCTCCCTCTACGCCACGGATCGGTACACAAGCTTTTTCCCGCGGCTTCACCCGCGTGTACTTATGTTGGAAAATAATCCACGGGAAAGTACCTACTACCAGGATTAAAAGTAGGTATCCTGTTTTAATCCAGGTTATGAACTATCTGTGTGCCAAATTTCATCCTTTCAGCCAGTCAGTTTTACTTTTTACAAACAGATAAACGGATAAAATTTTTATTTTCAGCATCAGACTCGTTCCCACGACTCGTGGCAAACACTTTTTTTTCAAAAATATTCAATGTAGATACGGATTTGACTTTGTAACTATTTTATTATAATTATGTATAGATAAATAAAACAGAAAAATTTAAATATAATATTCAAACACTTGTAATATTCAATATCGACACAGGTAGTTTTCTATATTTAAATCAAATACATAAAATGAAATATAAGTGTTGAGAAAAAAACGTCATTCATGATTGATATTTTGAGCACGCCATCTAGCGTCTAGTAGCTGGAACAGTTTTGTATTTGATAATGATTTTTTTAGCACGATGTCATATAATAGAATCCCCAATCAGTAGTTATAGCATTTAGTTATGTTTGTAAGTAAACACCTCATAATCTCTGACAGTGAAGTTGTACTCCGTAGCGAGCGACGCCGGCGCCATCTGGTCGCCGTACGAGTGAAGGTTGCTGTAGCTCTCACTGTTGCTGTTGCAGTTGCTTGATATCAGAAGGTCTGCGCCCGCGCCGAATATTGGACCGCAACTGTTAACAAGACAGAGATAGGCAACTTGATTACTTGAAAACAGGTGTGGCATCTCTTAGTTCTAGAACCTAAAGTATATTTTGGAAATTAACTATAAAGCCGCTAAGGGTGTGTAATTACGATAAATTTTAACATTGGCCCGCATGTCATATATGGGTACTTACTCCGGATGATAACACAGCGCGAAAGCCTTCTTAAGCAGCGTGTACCTCGCCGGCGGGTCGCTCAGAGTGAACAGGAAGGCGCGCTCCGCGGGGATGTAGCCGCCCGCGCCGCCCGCCGTCCACGCCGCCTCGCAGTAGCCGCCCACAACCTCGCCCCGCGATAACTGGAACACCGAAGAGCAATAAAACCGTTATACCTACTTGGCAAAACAAAATATTTAGTAAACATATTAACATAGGTACATAATCTCACGCCTTTTTCCCATCGATATGGGAAAAAGGCAGAAATTACAGAACGTCATCTACTACAATTCTTAATTACATACTCATTTTGCTTTGTTTACGTATAGTCTTAAATGTTAAAAGCTAATAGCAGGTATCATCACTGACCTCTATCATACAAGCAGGTCAGTGAGTATCATGGAAGTAGTATGTTAGTAGAAGTTCCATAAACGATTTCTCATAAACAAATATTCGGACCTCACCATTTTCACTTGGGTCAAAGTCTGGCAATGTCTAAAATAGCTAAATAAAGGGTTTGGTCTAGTTTTATAAAAACTTTGTCGAGCGTTCAAATAGTCAACAGTCATACCTGTACTAGCAATAATACTGGAGCGACGCCATCACAGTGCGAGTGGAACGCTTGCGCAGAATAGCCGTGTGTGGACGCGCGGAATATCAGACGCCATGACTGTTTGGGAGTACCGCACCTATGAGAGCAGAACATACATGAAGTTGTTTAGACATTCTAAAATTAAGCCTTTGACAAATATTTATTGAACGTAGTTCTCGTACACACTATTGTCTACATTTCTCCTATGGCAGGTACCTATGCTGAAAGAAATTATTCAAGAAATAAGCGGTACTTACTGCTTATTTCTTCAAAAAATTCTATCCTTTTTACTCAAAGGTTATAATATAATTGTCCTATATTTTTAACTGTGTGTTCGGGAACATAAATAATGAAATAAATAAATTTGTAAACAACTTATATTATTAAACAACTATTAAATTAAGGCTTATTTTTAATCCTATCATTGAATTACCAGTTGTTGATAACAGCTTGGAAGGCGCTCTTATCTTGTTGCAATATTAACGATCCTGTGAACATGTTTACTGCCAAACTGAAACAAAAATTTGAGGTTTTATAGTATACTAGCTGCGCCCTGCGGTACCCGCATAAGTTTAGATCCCGAGGGAATATCCGGATAAAATGTACCCTATGTCCTTTCCCGGGCCTCAAACTATGTCTATACCAAATTTCGTCTAAATAGGTTCAGCGCTTTAAGCTTGAAGAGGTAACAGACAGACAGACACACTTTCACATTTATAATATTAGTATGGATATATTGGATATGGATAGTATGGATTATGGTGTTACTAAGAAGCTTTTTTGGAAGTTAAAGGTTACAAAAGATAGCAGTGATCAGATATATGATCAGCAGTGCCACTAGACCCACTCGCGCCGCTAATCTAACACAAGTCACGAAGGGGATACAAGATATTTTTAAGGGGGAAGCTCTAAGGTGGCCCGCGAAATTCAAATTTTCTTACGTTTTTTGCAATTTGCTGGTCAGTATTAAGTTGTACGTTGATTAGAATATGATTCGCGGTCGTAACAAATATGTATTTTCAGAATTATAATCATTAAAGTCATCAATAAAACTCTCTAAGACCATGTAATCCCCAAATGTCAAGATTTCATGAAATAGTCATTCTTGGGGATTACATGGTCTTAGAGAGTTGTGTTGATGACTTTAATTATTATAATTCTGTAAATACATATTTGTTACGGCCGAGAATCATATTTTAATCATCGTACAACTTAATACTGACCAGCAAATTGCAAAAAACCTAAAAAAAATTGAATTTCGCGGGCTACCCTGGCGCTTTCACCTTAAGGAGCCTGGCATACCTACTGTCACATTTTGTTTTTTTTTTTCAAAATCGCCGACACATGAAACTGGTAGGTACGCAAATTAAAAAAAAATTATGTCACCTGATCAACTTTGAACGTTATTAACTCGGAAAACGTGACACTTTACGCCTTTACGGCGTCTGATTGTTTTCTGTTTGCATTGATGTGAGCTGTCGATTTTTAAAGGATTCATGCGTGGCCACGATTTAAAATAAAAAACAACATGGTGGACTGGTATGCGACGGATCTTCAAACCCCTTTGTGGAGCAAGCGGGCTTAGCTTAGTGATAAAAAGTGTTATCTGCTGGCATAAGTAGGTATAATGCTGTTATTACAAATAAAGTGAAGTGTCATCATTACCGTGGCTGCGTCCTCTTGTCGCTGTCCGGGCGCGGCGCGGGCGGCGGCGCGGCGTGCAGCGCGGCGCGGCGGTAGCGCTCCAGCGACAGCTCCATGGGCACCGCGCCTGTCGGCTCCACCTCCTCCGCGAACACCGCGCTGTCTGCAATGTGACGAGCACGACGACAACCAGAGTTATACAGAGCACAAGACTACTTACGATACACACAGACTACGATTGGGGCTAGCTGTAGAAATCCATCTTGTCTTTAAGGGTAAACTATAGCGAATATATATATTTTTTTTACGGATAGTTCCAAGCAGACTATGCAGACTATGATGGATGATTCATAATAAAATTAAACCTAATTAATCGCCGTCCAGCACCACCATACTAACCAATTAATCACCCCTAACACTATCTATTCAATAGGCTGGCGCGTACCAAAGAAAGTCCTTTTTATTTCGTGAATACTTATGCGAAATCCCGCACCCCGGCCATAGGCAGAGGTGGAACACCGCGGTGATTTTAACTTAAGAGTCCAGCATGCCCCTCTGTCAGCTCCACGATCGAGAAGTCCATGACGATTTTTATTAGACCATGCCACGCTGTCGCAAAACTCCGTGTCCTATCGAAAGCGATTGTCGCAAGTATACCTACTTACGTATAACTCTACTTGATTGATCACGCGACAGCCGCGTTGTAACTCAGCAGTCTATAATAACATGCCGACTAAAATATACTTAGCTAACATACCAATAAGCAGTAGCCGCACATGCTGCATGAGAGGTGACAGGTGATGACAGACACGCGCCCGCTCCTCCTCGGTCCAGTGTGCTGTGGGCTGCGTCACGCCAGCACGCTGCTTCGCCCACGCCAGTGCACAGCGCCATACTTCCTCCTCTTCCAAGCATAGCTGAAAAGACAAAGCAAGAAAAAAAAATTAAAAAGCACACTGGTTGAATCTTCGAAAATATAGTGAAAAGCGAAACATACTGTGCAAGCCTTTTCTTCCTTTTGATATTTTACCTTTTTATTAATTTTGTCTATGCTTTTTCTACCTTTTGGTTTCTACTTCTGATTGACATTATACTTTTGTTTTACTACCAAGAACCAGCGCATTTTATTATGTAGTTAATACATACCACAAATATTTATAAAATGTACTTATCTCAAAGTTTTATTACATTAAAATATAGCCCTTGATAAAAGTTAACGTACAGCGCCATCTGTTATGGAGTAGGAAAACTATTTAATAATAAACGGGAGGATGGTGATACACACGGCGACACAGCTGTACAATCAAAGACATTAAATATTATCTTAAATCTTTTTTTTTTTTTTAAAAAAAACGTTGCCCCACACTAGGAATTTCTCCTGTATTGTGGGTGCGTTTACAAACATTTAAATTCACGTAGGTACACAAACAGCCAGACCCGGAACAACTACTTGTAGGTAATACAAATATTTGTTCCGTGCGGGAATCGAACCCGCGACACACAGCGCAGCAGTCAATCGCTTAACCACTGCGCCAACCGTGCCGTCAAAATCTCTTTGTGTACAATTGTACATTTCCAGTTTTAGCTGACCTCGCATTGTAGGTTTTTGATTTTTCGTACAAACAGAAGTCAGTATACTGGATATGTAGGTACCTATAGCTTGATGTGTAGCCGTGCGTACCTACTAATGTAGTGCGCCGCCACTACCACTAAGCTTTAATAATGACGGAAACTAACAAAGTACACTAACAAAGTCAGAAGAGATGAGTTTGATCAGCGCTTCCTTGGGCAGGTTGAGAAAAGCGTTGGTCTTGACACAGTCGGCCGCGTTGTCGCCGATGAACGCGATGCAGCGCTCCATGAACGACGACGCACTTTTCCCGCCTGTTGAACGATGACGAGTTTTATTTCAACAAAAAACAAATCAAACACTACAATTTGAACAAACTCAGTCCTCGACTAGAAAGACCAACATGCGCGTTACTGGATGCTGAGCTCCTTTTGATTGTTAAAACCATTGAGCTAAATAACGTTAAAACTGTGGTTTCGGTTAGGTACTTACGTACCTAAATTGATAATAATTCGTTTTTCTTTCCATTACTTACCGTTTTTTGCTAACTGATGCCAATGAAATACTATTTGTAGTGCCCTTATCTTATCCTTAACCCTAGTTTGCAGCATAATTTTTCACACGGCTCCAGCAGAAAATATGTATTTTTTCAAACATGGACTAAGATAAGATGTGAAGATTCTGTAGTTTCTCCTTACCCAATGGTGTGATTTAATCTATTAATTCCTTTAAATGTGACGAAACTTAAGTCATTTAATCAATAGATCAATAATTTAATCATAAAATGACAGGCCCGTAGCTAAATAAGAACAGTCGCACAGGTTGATCGATCAGGTTAAGCTACGCTTGCCGCGGTTGGTCTGTGGATGTGTGACATCTTTACATACCCAGACCCCTCCGTGCCTCCATTGGCCCTGGCTAACACTCGTGGAACTTTTACAGTGGTTACAGGTAGTCCACAAAGTACTTTTTGATAGAGGTAGTCAGAAGACAGAAAGTGTGACAACCAGTCTTACCAAGGGGTATCGTATTACCAAGTAACTGGATTTTGGAGGTCAGGTAAGCAGTTGCTCCATGTAAAATACTGGTATTCAGCTGCATCCGATGATACTGAAAGTCAACCCCAACATAGTTGGGAAAAGCGTAGGCACATGACGAATCATATAATCATAACTATTTGAATGCCACGGCCTAACCCTTTGGGAATACAGGCAATGTAATGTGTGTTGTGTTTTTGAATAACAAAAGTTTCAAAACCCGAGCCCCAATAAGCTTGCCAGTGACTATTACTACTTCCAATTTCCTTGAAATTCTTAGACTACTATAGAGTTGACTACAAAGCAGTTCTACAGGTAATTTAATTTGCCCAACAGAACTGTTGCTACAGGCAGGCACCAGTGGTGAAATGACACTGGTATTAACAGAATCATAACCAGTATGCGATGGATAGTGTTGATTAACCCTTTAAAAAGCCATTGTCTCCTGTTGATCTACATTCCGCCATACTAAAGGTTAAGGGGGAAGCACAAAGGTAGCCTGCAAAATTCAAATACTTGTAACTCTCGCTAATCATATTTTGTTCAACATACAACCTAACACTGACCTGCAAATTGCAAAAAAACATAAGAAAATTTGAGTTTTGGGAGCAACCTAGCACGTTTCCCATAAGAAGAACCCTGGCATTGAGGATTATACTACGTTTTGGTATTCAAATACATTTTTAAACTCCCAGTTTTTGTTGTATAAATTTATGGTTTAAGTACAATGATATTTTGTTTGATAACAGTAAGCAAATAAAAGTCGTTTGACAATTAATCTTAACTTTAATTAGGTAGACACTGGTGCATTGCACTCACAAACGTGGCAACGCTTTGCAAAATTAAAAACATGAGTTTCTTCTTATAACTGGAGGAATGAACTTAG
Organism: Oligia latruncula; assembly: GCA_948474745.1. Lineage (NCBI taxonomy): Eukaryota > Metazoa > Arthropoda > Insecta > Lepidoptera > Noctuidae > Oligia > Oligia latruncula. Next base: position 18,869,562 of record OX419695.1, on the reverse strand, counting down.
ACCTAAACTTCATAACCTATCACACCGACGCATTAGGATTCACGTTCTGGATTAACGTTATATTGTCCCCTTTCATCATTATTCTTCCAATTTGCTTCCTATTCTTCGTCTTCATGTGAACTTCTTCGGCTTCATCCAACACAATGTTCATGTACTCGTCGAAACCCACGATGTGTCCCTCAATTCGTAGATTCACGTTCTCGTACAACCAAATTTGAACGCGACTTCTGTTTTGTAAATACCTGAAGATAAGGTTGATGGGTTGGACCATCACCTTCTGGACTTTTGGTGGACCTTTGTATGCCATTTTGAATTATATTCTTGCGCACAAACTAGGAATAATTATATTGCAAACAAACGCTACCAAGCCCGGCTTCGCGCTTTGCGTTCCGTCCGTCAGTTATTTGTCAATTGTCAACTATTTTTTGTCTATGGTAAAATATGACGCTGTGTGTTGGGTGGCTAGTTATGACTTTACCATAAACGTTATAGTCGATTTTAATTGAGTGGCATGATTGTGATTTAGAAGAACATTCTGCTATTGTGCATTTCTGTTTGTTTTATGTAATAATATGAATGCCAAAATGGGGAACTTAATGACCATTTATCCCAATAGAGAGAGTGAGGGACCGAAAAAAATGAAAAAAAAAATGAGTTGTATTCAATATGGACTGTCTGTATCCCATTTAAAACAAAATTGAAGTCCATTGAGAGGCCGAAAAGCGAACTTGATCGTATTTACAGCATAATTTCTTATTATTAATGAGGCTATGTTGCCAATTTTTTAAATTACTTGTTGTCGTATTTATAGTTGCTATTACAGACTTTTACTTACTTACAGTCATTTTAGATTATTTTAGAACAATATTCGATGTGTATTTATGAGCTACGTACTTACCTTGCGAATTAATTGATTTTAAACTTCGGAATACCGTCGCATGAAACTGATAATACCGAGATGAATATTCCACCTCCAGAGAATTAAGGCGCTATTACATTATCCAATTTTAAGGAATGCTAACTAGGAAATCGGCAGATGTAATCGCAGGTAGAACAGATTGGATCCAATTTAGTGGAAATTGGAGGTCCAATCGCTCTACTTCCTAAATTGGATCCAATCTAGGATAGTGTAATCACGGCGCTACGATTTAGAACGACTAGTCGGCGTCCGCGCTTTGAGCAAGGTGGATGAGATATGAGTAGTAGTATTTTTAGGGTTCCGTACCCAAAGGGTAAGGGATCCGTCCGTCTGTCTGTCACCAGGCTGTATCTCAAGAACCGCGATAGCCAGACAGTTGAAATTTTCACAAATTATGTATTTCTGTTGCCGCTATGACAACAAATACTAAAAACAAAATAAAATTAATATTTAAGGGGGCTCCCATACAAGAAACGTGTTTTTTTTCAGTGTTTTTGCCTTGTGGTACGGAACCCTCTTGCACTTGGCCAGTTTTTCTATAAATGCTACATACAACATGGCGACTGTATCGGAAACGACAGCATTGCCCACAGAAAAAAAAATCCATGTACTACGAGTATATAATTATACTATCCATACTATAATATCATAAATTCGAAAGTACCTAATTCTGTCTGTCTGTCTATATGTTACCTTTTTACACCTAAACCACTGAACGGATTTCGACGGCAGAGAGATAGATTGCATCCCGGGAAAGGACATAGGATAGTTTTTATCCCGATATTCCCTCAGGATCGACACTTATGCGGGTGAAACCGCGGGGCGCTGCTAGTCTTAAATAAATTAATAGAAATGTATGGGGAAATGCCTTATCTTTTTAATAAAGACGACAAAAATTATGTTTTTTTTTTTATAAAATTTTCTCTAAAGGTAGCTGACAGCCTGGATTAACATATAGGCTACTTTTTATCCCGAAATTCCCACGGGATCGACACTTATCGCGGTTACCGTAAGCGACACTGCTTCGGATGTGCTCGGCTGTCCTCGGGATGTACTCGGTTTTAATCACTGACCTCTATAATGCGTTCTTGTATCTTTATTTATTTATTTAGGTATTTAGGACAACCAACAAAGCTTACACCAAAAATACACAATAATAATATAACATTTTATAGTGTAGCCTTAATTAAAGGCTGCCACGGCATGCATTAAACATAGGAGTAGGAAATATAGGTAGTTACAAAGCATATTAAACTTATTTATATAGATTAATTAGAGAAGAAATAATGAGAAAGACAATAGAAACTACACTATAAATATATATATACCTACACTATAAAATTAAATATCTTAAAGGCATGGACGTAATATATAGACTTCTATACAGGGTTATTTGTAAAACACCAGCAACCTCTTAAGAGGTCATTGTACTCATCATTATGAACAACTTTTACTATAGGACCAAACCTGAAATCGCGAAAAAAAAATCAGCTGTTCCCTACATTTATGTTCGTATAACTCGTCAAAATGTAGGGAACAGCTGATTTTTTTTTCGCGATTTCAGGTATGGTCCCATAGTAAAAGTTGTTCATAATGATGAGTACAATGACCTCTTAAGAGGTTGCTGGTGTTTTACAAATAACCCTGTATATTACGTCCATGCTTATACATAGGTCAGTGGTTTTAATGTATATCCGTTATAAGTCAGTCTGTGATGGCAAAGTACGAGTAGGTATTCTGTTTGTGTTTTGTTTTCTAAGAAAAAAATTTCGTAACGCACAATAATAACTTTATCTCGATGAGTATAATAACATCTACATTTTTATCACTTGAATAATCATTCGAGGTAAACATAACAACCTGCATGCATAAAGCACAAAAAAAAAAAACTAAAACAACAAAAAGTGTGCGATGGCCGGGAATCGAACCCGGATCAACTGCTTGGAAGGCAACTATGCTGACCATTACACCACCATCGCAACTGTTTGAGACGATCAAAGTTTTAGGTATATGATTGCACGTTAATTATTTCATTACATACCTGGGCGATCTTGAATTTCCATAGCTGCTGCTAACAATGTGCAAGCGCTTTCCACGCTCAATGTAGATGTGACATGATCTTCACATGCTGATCTAAGATCTTCTACTCCTAAATCTGCAGCCAAGGTCATCATTTCGAAAACTCCAGAGTCTTGCAGCAATAGCTGTGAATTAAGATTGTTTAATCAGGAAAAAGCGTGTTTTTAAACAAAAAAATATAAACTGGTTAAGATGGCGCCATCTAGCGATTTTATTTGTAATTACACGCATACGAAGCTTTTTTAATTCGACACTTGAGGCGCTGTAGTCATTTAACAAAATTAAATTAACAAAATATCCTCTTTATCAATGAATTCATTGATAAATTAATATATAATTATCTCACCTTGCCAGTGTAAACATATTGAATAAAAAGCCGAAAAGTTTCAACTTGGACGTGCGGCATTCGAATTGGTGTCGGCTGCGCGCCAATAGATGGCGTTACGGAACACCCCGGAATCCGACAAACTTCGCCTCGTTTTGTGTTTTGAAAGCTCTTGCATCTAAAACAAAGAGAGAGGTAATTTCAAGTAAATATTTTTTGAGTTTTATATTACCTACTTCTTAATACCAATTTACGATGTAGAACATAGCTATTTGAGAAATGAAGTTGAGTTTTGAGCTTTATTGTACCTACTACTATTATGAAAATACAAAACATGAGTTTCTACTTTGTCTAAAAAGGTTACTGCTTTTATTAAAAACTTGGCTAACAACTAGTTTAATACCTATTTCACAAAGGCGAGGAGCATCGTGTAGTCAGTCGGTAATTAAAAACCAATAATCCCCTCTGAAGAAATTATAAGCGCACAGCTCGGATAGCTCCCTGGGAAAAACTTAAAGTTGTCAAGTTGTGCTCTAACTAGAAAGTTGCAGAGCCGAGCAGCGCCCCCTGGCGGCGTGGAGTGCACTCGTGCCACGTTTAATAATAAAATGAAATAACGGTACAATTTTCTCGTGGTATAACATTATTGGCTTAGAGGTATTAATACAATATATCTACATATTATAATATTATAAAATATTTACACGATTCAGGAATTCACTATGCCTACTCTGTTACATATACTGTTCGTGTAACTATAGTATTTGTATTATAGTTTGAAAAATTCTACCAGCTAACCAGCCAAGCGCCTACAACCGACAACAGAAATAATGTGATCTGGAAGCCTAAACAGGCCACTTTGGCAGAATCATAAAAGGATAACATTATGAATCATAATATGGCAAAGAAAGTGCGTGTATTTCATTTTTTCGCTGCACTACGTTCGTATAATCAATGAGATTGGGATTGGATTTCACAGACAAAAAAAAAATAACTGAGAAATCCTTCACCAATGGGATTTGATACGATTATCTTAACAGTTAACTGTCCATTATGATTCATAATGTTATGCTTTTATGATTCTGCCAAAGTGGCCTTTGTAGGCCCCCTGGCTGGGCTGATATTTGTAATGTAAACATCCCAATAGTTGACGGATTACGAGTAGATTAATGTCGTGTATCAGTATCGAGACACGTTCGTTATTTCGCGTTGATTAGACAAGCCCGCTGTGCCTGGAACTGTGCTGATTGGATTTGCTATTGATTGACTAAATTCAATTTTGAAGTGACTCCGCTCAGTGGCGGTGATTTATCACCTTGCTTGCGTAATGTTATAGATAGGTACGTTAATTAGATCGCTTGAGAGATGTTCATCTTGTCAGTTTAGTTGTTAAAACTAAAGCAATTTGGTTTCGCTATGATGAGTGATAGAGAAAGTTTTGTAGGTAATGAGATTATTTTTATCCTAAAGATACCTCTGGCTAACCCTTTGGGTATCTAACAGGCTTGAAGTTATGTTTTCCTAATTTTGAGAAAACTAAAATAGCTCTTCTATCAATGCAAAAGATACTCAGAAAAGATACAGTTAGAATGCCTAAAAGGCTAATGTCACATCGCACCTTTAAAGTAAAACCGTTACTAAACGAAATTATAAAATTTTACCTGTAAATTTTTTCCTGTAAAATTTTATAATTTCGTTTAGTAACGGTTTTACTTTAAAGGTGCGATACATACTTAGGTCCTTTGTACACACAATTCGCACCTTTAAAGTAAAACCGTTACTAAACGAAATTATAAAATTTTACCTGTAAATTTTTTCCTGAAAAATTTTATAATTTCGTTTAGTAACGGTTTTACTTTAAAGGTGCGACATGTATGCTGCATAGTAACGGCCACGACCTTGTCGCTATCAGCGACAGCTTAGCGCGGGGCGGCGAGCGGTAAAAACAAATATACAAAAACTGGCCAAGTGCGAGTCGGACTCGCACACGAAGTGTTCCGTACCACAAGGCAAAAACGCCGAAAAAAACACGTTTGTTGTATGGGAGCCCGCCCCCCTTAAATATTTATTTTATTCTGTTTTTAGTATTTGTTGTTATAGCGGCAACAGAAATACATCATCTTTGAAAATTTCAACTGTCGAGCTATCACGGTTCATGAGATACAGCCTGGTGACAGACGGACAGTGGAGTCTTAGTAATAGGTTCCCGTTTTTACCCTTTGGGTACTCCTGTAAAAATCCCTGTCCCTAAAAATGTATGAACCATGCCACGACACACACCGCTCGCAGCGTCAACTCTAGCAGTTATGACACTGCGCCGCTTGCCGCTAAACCAAAAGTCGTGGCCAGCCGGTAACAGTAGGTATCCTACTTACCAACTTTCGATTTTTTCTCTAGGTGTCCAATCGTCGAAAAAAGGCGCCATCTCAGACCGTATTTCAAGGACGTCTATTTCTAAACTTCCCTATCAGTCACTCATGTAGAAGGTATTGTTCCTATAAATAATAAATAATCCAGCACTGCACCATTACACCCTGGTCCCAGGAGTGGCAGCCATTAGTGTAGGAGCGCCACAATGTGAGGTCGCTCCTGTGAATATTTGAACATGTTTTGTCCCAGTTAACGACGTTCACTAACATCTCACGGGACTTCCAGGTATTCTAAGATTAGAGATGATTTTGGGTGAGATTCAATATGTAGGAGTGGTGTCGTTGTTATTTAAGTGTCGGGCGTAGTTAGGGCTGGCTACATATGAAACAGACGCTTGGTTGATAGAATTTTTCAAACTAAGTATAAGTTCATTTAACCTTACTAAAAATAAACTACAAATAGTTACACAGACAGTGTACCTAACAGTGATAGCCTACATATACCTAACAGTATGGTGAAATCCATTAATCATGTTAGCTAACAGAACATTTTCTATGTAATTAATACTGGCTGGTGTCCGCGACTCCACCTCAATGCGCGTAGGTACTTTGCGTACGGATTTTGATTTTTTTTATGTATTGAATAGGTGCGACAAATTAAAGTATCTAAATCAACGTCAGTAACTTTAGAACATGAGGAATGCACAACGTGCCCGTAGGCGAGCGATTTGGCAACGTCACGGCGTCGTCGCTCGCGCAGCCTTTTTAGGGTTCCGAAACAAAATGGTAAAAAGGAACCCTTATGGTGCAGTCAGTCTGTCTGTCTGTCCGTCTGTCACAGCTGGATATCTCAGGAACTACTAATGCTATCAACTTGAAATTTAGAGTAGTTTTAGATGACGTTTGCCCAACTAATTTGCAAATAAGAAATAAATTATTTATTTATTTTTTTGCAACAGGGCTGAAAAATTCGAAGTGGGGTTACTAAGGCATGTGGGGTATCATATGAAAGAGCGCAGTTTGCACATTCTCAAACATTTTTTCTTTTTTTTAGGCCGCATGGTTTTCGACTTTTGATGAAAAATGTGAAGTTTGTGTGTGATAGCAGTTTATGTACCTAAAGATTACAGGAAAAATAAAACGATGTCTCTAAATAGCACACTTTTTCAGAAATCATCAACAAAAGTTACATTAGTCCCACTATCGGTCAAGAGATGGCGCTGACCTAAAACTGCAATGTTCTACACCGCAGCGTGTAGAGTTAAAATTCTCTGACGAATATAGGCCTATTATGCCTCTCGCCGATGAAAATTTAAAAACATGATGGTACGGAACCCTCGGTGCGCGAGTGCGACTCGCTCTTGCAAGGTTTTTTTTTCGTAAGAATGGTTAAAATTAGGTAAATACCGTTTTCCTACCAAGCTTTCTTGTAATTACCCACCCAATCAATTATATTTTCTTTGGCATTTAGAAAAAAATGCTCTTTATGCTGTGTCCACATCCATAATCCGTAGCTGCCACATGACTGAACCAATAGTAAGTGGGTACCTACAAGGTAGGTAGGTATATTCAGCAATCTGTAACTGAACTAAACTTCCAATGATAATAAGTATCTAGGTAAGTGTAACAAATCATTCCTGTAATCCTATTAGTATCGTCAGCAGTAGCTACAGGTGTACCAGGGTGTACCAGAGTGTACCAGGGTGTACCAACCCCACCACCCTGCTGCCGACGACCGCCACTACGTTGTGCAGCCGATCTCAATTAATTGTAAACCCGCTGTACCGTTCATTGCCTGATTTATTTGCGGTAACTGACTAGCTCTCCGGTGGACCCTGGGAGGCGCCACAATAATAGATCTGCTGTAATTCTTCTGTCTGGTATTGATGTCTGTTGGTTTGGTATTGTGATTTGTGTTTCGATTTATTCATCATCTGCTTAGCCTTTCCCAACTATACCCCTTGTGTCAGACTTTTGGGCTTCTGACTACCCGTAACGACTGTCAAATATCTACAAATGAAAGCCGGGACCAAACGGTTCTCGATATGTAATGCGCGGGCACACATCCACGGACCAACTTAAGCGATCTATAACTCGCATTAATAATTTGTCTGCATAAACATTTTGTTTTATCTTTTTACAGACATTTAAAAGATCCTGCGCTACCTGCATCCTGTCCTGCTACCCTCATCCTGGACTCTCACAAGCAATGCATGGTAAATGGTTGTTAATAAATTGATTGAAATCTAACTTTTCACAAACTTTTTTCAGGTCTACATACCTATTTCCCGAATCAAAGTATGAAGCAACGACATTTATATTAGCTGAGCTATTCAAACGTCACTTTACTGAAAACTAGAAAACTTTTATAATAGATATACATAGGATTTACCTATGGGTTCCTAAATCCTATCCTAAATAAATTGTAGATCAAATGATTAATGTTTTCCCGCCCAAATCACCAGCTCTACCGCAAGTTCTCATCACATGGCAGTGGCACAGTGCGCACAGTGCGGTGGTCGGCGATTTGTTTGCAATTAATCACAGTTTGAGCTGTGTCCTTATAATTAATTCAGCGGAGTACATCGCGGCGTGATGGTCCACAATCTCGACGGATATCATTAATCTTGGTCGGCGGCGGCCAGCGGCGGCGGACCAAGTGTAGCTCAAAGAGTTGTAGGCAGACGCGACATTTAAATGTATCATCATAGCGACATACCTACATATTATACAGGGTTATTGTTAAAACACCAGCAACCTCTTAAGAGGTCATTGTACTCATCATTATGAACAAATTTTACTATGGGACCAAACCTGAAATCGCGAAAAAAAAATCAGCTGTTCCCTACATTTTGACGAGTTATACGAACATAAATGTAGGAAACAGCAGATTCCATAGTAAAAGTTGTTCATAATGATGAGTACAATGAGGTTGCTGGTGTTTTACCAATAACCCTGTATATGAACTTGACTCCCGCCCCGCGCCCTAGGTAATATATATAATAATTATTAGGTAATCTATGAAATATATAATTAAGTATTTTAATTTTCAAAACTTTGAATTTTCACGTCAGTGATTTTACCTATTTACTATCAAAATGGGTTTCTTTTTGTGATAACCATTGTACAATTCTAACTAACAACAAAGTTTAGATGTTTGTTTCAAGACCGTATCAACTTCGAATCTATTTCTATATACTAATAATAAAGCTGAAGAGTTTGTTTGTTTGTTTGAACTCGCTAATCTCGAGAACTACCAGTCCGATTCGAAAAAATATTTTTTAGCCCGATTTTTGAGGAAGACTCGTATGCTACTTAACATCATACTAGGTTCCTTCGGAGCCGAGCAAAAAGCAAAAAAAAAATTAAACCGACTTCAAAAAGAAATTAACTCAAAATGATGAAATAACTTTAATTTCGGAAGTCGGTGTCTTGGGATCTGTATTTTAGTTTTATGCCACCGACTTCCGAAATTAAAGTTATTTCATAATTTTGAGTTAATTTCTTTTTGAAGTCGGTTTAATTTTTTTAAATTACTTTTTATTTCGTAATTTTTAGTTTTTGCACTAGTATTTGACCAAGGTTTTGAGATGTTTTCCCTTTGATACTACACCCGTAGATCTTATCAATAAGCCAGGCCGTCACACTTACACGTATTAGTCCATATCTTAAAAATTACTGAATCGATCTTGATGAAACTTGCACTGTTCCCTAAGTTGAAGAAAATGTAAGCCAATAAAAAAAAAATGGTCACGATCCGATTAATAGTTCCGGAGATATGCGTGGACAAACATACATACATACATACATACATACATACATACATACGTCTATGAAATTTTGTATATTTGTTTGGAAGCCCTAATAGATCATCATATGTGAATATAATGCAATTCCAATAATATTACATACATACGTATCGAATTGATAACCTCCTTTTTTTGAAGTCGGTAAAAAACAGTAAGAACGCTAAGCGAAAACGAAGTAATAGAGCGATGCGATCAGACGGGGGTCGGGGGAACCAGAAACTTCACGCGGACGAAGTAATAGAGCGATGCGATCAGACGGGGGTCGGGGGAACCAGAAACTTCACGCGGACGAAGTAATAGAGCGATGCGATCAGACGGGGGTCGGGGTAACCAGAAACTTCACGCGGACGAAGTAATAGAGCGATGCGATCAGACGGGGGTCGGGGGAACCAGAAACTTCACGCGGACGAAGTAATAGAGCGATGCGATCAGACGGGGGTCGGGGGAACCAGAAACTTCACGCGGACGAAGTAATAGAGCGATGCGATCAGACGGGGGTCGGGGGAACCAGAAACTTCACGCGGACGAAGTAATAGAGCGATGCGATCAGACGGGGGTCGGGGGAACCAGAAACTTCACGCGGACGAAGTAATAGAGCGATGCGATCAGACGGGGGTCGGGGGAACCAGAAACTTCACTCGGACGAAGTAATAGAGCGATGCGATCAGACGGGGGTCGGGGGAACCAGAAACTTCACGCGGACGAAGTCGCGGGCAGAAGCTATAGTAGTTAATATATTCCCGTTACATAGTATTCACACATAATTATAGGCACTCAACAGTTAGGTACTATGGAAAGTCTTGTTTATTCTTCTCCACACGAAACTACACTTGGAAGAGGCAACTCTAGAATCAATTCCATATTATTGTAAATGTTGACGTTCAAAAGTACCTACGTTTTATGATGGCCTACTTGAAATAAATTAGACTTTGACTTTTCCGACTAGGCAGATACCTGTAGTTCTCAAAAGAGAGTCGCATCTCTCCCCGTAGTAACCGAGCCCAGGCGCGGCAGCCCCCGGGCCCCGGCGCGGCAGCCCCCGGGCCCCGCTCCCGTCTCCAACAGATGGTGACTAATGGAGCGAACAGCTCTCACTTACACCACTTTTTGCTGATTTCCATTTAACACGTGGACTAAGGAGTGAGGTTTTAAAGGATTACACGGATTTTCTTGCTGGGAAATCCTCGGTGTTGTACCTACTCGAATAGGTACCTACTAAGGATTTACTTTGCTGGTCCTGCTCCACAACCACAACTAATTGATTAACACCTGAAAATACTGTTGGAGCTGCTGAAGATTGTAAGACTATCTTTGCATTGTATAAACTCAATTTCATTTGTATTGTATAATTGCATAGCACAGATGTGAGTTCTATGTAAGTACTATACCTTATTTTACCATTTACCGGGTAATATGTCTTTCATTGACTTGAATGTGCCCTGGCGGCTGATAGTATGTCATGCTCACACAAATGTATCGCTGACGGTGGCGTGTATGTTGGATCATTTAGCTCCCTTCAAAATGGTTGAGCTGAATGGTGCTGATCTATGCGTCATGTTCGTGAACGGGCGCCGTCAGTTGGGGCTGGTCATCACTTAGCTGCCTCGGCTTATTTTTAATTATTTTATTTTTATTTTTGGATTGTTGTTTTAGTACTATTTGTTGTACTCTGGACGCTTTTAACGCATACGTCTTGTTTATTTTTACATCGTTCTCACATTATTTAATTATAAATTCAAAAGTAATGATGTAACTAATATTTTTGTAAAATATGATTTAAAAAGAGTGTCCATGGAGTTTCTTGTCCGTTCTTCTCCATAGGTACCTACGCTTTGGAATGGGCAACTAGCTTCACATTTTTCTGACTGACCTACTTCTTGACAATTCAAAAGTGCCTGTAAAATGGTTTAATTGAAATAAATGCTTTGAGTTTGAGTTTGAGTTTGAGTTTACCAGCAAAGTAATGTGGGTATTTAGACCTAGCAATCAATAGATTGCTAATTTGCTAGGTGTACTTCAGCCCTAAGCAGAGCTAGGTAATTAGGGTCGTTTTAAGGAATTGCAGTTTAATAAATTTTTTTACTACTTAATAAACAACGACTTCTAAAATAATTTCGGAAGTCGGTGTCAAAAAACGAAAATGCGGAACCAAAGACACCGACTTCCGAAATTAAAGTAATTTATCACTTTGTACTTAGTGTTTCTTTTAGATAGAAGTCGGTTGTTTATTAGTAAAAAAGTTTTTATTTTTTTTACTTTTTGACAAATTCAATTAACACTAGTGCATTGAAGAATTGAAGACACGCCACAGAAGAAATGAAAACCTTCATGAAAGAATGTAGATCACATTAATGAAAGAATTATCAAAATTGCTTTATTAGTTTTTGTCAAAATCGCGGCCATACCAACATACATACCTACTTACATACATAGGTCGAATAAGTAGGTACAGAACCTCCTTTTTGAAGGCGGTTAATAAAAAAACTAGGTAATGTCATCTTTCAGAATGAAAATAACTTTGCCAAGTTTAATTTTGACGAAAGTTTAACCTCTAGGCTGTGTCTGTATCTACAGCTGTATTATTAGACGATAGGTAAGGTACCTTCCGAACCTAAACCACCCGAACCTCCATTCCGAACCTATATTATGCTTACACGAAGACGTAGCGTTGAAAGGCCTCCCAAAAGGTGGACCGACGACCTTGTGAAGGCCGCAGGAACCCGTTGGATGCGAGAAGCACAGAACTGGTCGAAGTGGAGGTGCTTGGGGGAGGCCTATGTCCAGCAATGGACGTCTTTCGGCTGTAATGATGATGATAATTATGCTTACTCACACGATCTATCCCTTCGCCTATGAATAAACATTTACCTTAGGGCTGATTTTTCTAACGCCAGATAACTATATCGGAGGAATAATTTTGAAATTTTGACAGTTCTTCCATACGAAACCTGTTAGACGTCAATTTTATTCCACGAATAAAAATTATCGGTCGATTGAAAAATTTTATATTCTATGACCTTTGTCTCTTTACTAACAGATCCGCCTCACATTTCACGAAGCAAACCAGCCTACATCCCTAACAGCGTTGCGTCTTGCGTCCATGCCTCGATCCTCTATGCCTCTATGGCTATGCCTCTATGCCTATACGGCAGTGTTGTGATTAACTCGATTAACTACAGTTCGCGTGAGCATGACTGGCCGTCGCCGCCGTTAATTGACGCGTCAGAACGTCAGACCGTGCGTCAGAACGTCAGACCATTCTCTAGGCTGTTCCCACCACACATATTAGTTCTTATAAGAATTACTTTTGTTCCAAGCATTAGGAAAATAGCTGTACTATGCTTAGGCAGACTTAGCGATTTCTAAAGATACATAATAGGTAAATATAAAATCAAAACAAATTTCATATTTCCATAATGTTTACACACAAGCACCTAGAAACATAAACTCAGGTCCTCTTCCCATGGGGGTAGGTAGAAACTACAGAACGCCACCTGCAGATACGATCCTTACACACACAAACCTTTTTTTTTTGTTTTTTTTGTTGTCGGGGGGAATCCTTCAAAAGGCACCCGACCTTGGGGGATCGGGGGTCGGGGTGTGTGGGAATTTGCCTCACTAAAACCACCCCGGTGATCACCATCAGCACATAGGGTACCTAGACCTACCAAAGAAATACAAATAAATATATTACTAAGTATATGAAAATCCTTAGTAGGTATCAAAAAAAAAATTAAAACTTGAGTATTCTATTCTATTCTTTAAGAAAATCCTTTTGATTTTATTATAGTATCAGTCTTGATACCAACTGGGGATATAACTAACGACCTTTCGCTTACTTTACAGCGCTATAAAATCGTTGGACTATTTCCATTTTCTGTGGTACCTTATTACCTACATAATTCACCAAGCGGCTATCTACAATATGCAGAATCACAAAAGGATAACATTATGAATCAGAATATGGCGAAGACAGTCCGTGTTTTTCTTTTTTTCGCTGCACTACGTAGGTATAATCAAAGAGATTGGGATTGGATTTGGATTGGATTAATTAGTATTTTAGCACAGATAAAAAAAAATTACTGAAAAATCCTTCACCAATTAACTGTCCATTATGATTCTGAATAATTTTATCCTTTTATGATTCTGCAAAAGTAGCCTTTTCAGGCCCCCAGGAGTCTGCACTCACATTTTCCGGACGTATTATGCGTTCACCTAAGCATGGTTTGGAAAGGCTTATGATACTGGGTCGGGTTGAAGGGAAACGCGCTCCACACAGCAGCAATGGCAAGATGGTCAGACGCGATCAAGAAGGCTGTTGGAGGCATCATCTAACGAGCGGTCCACACTGCAAAAGATACCGCATAACTTGGAGAAGCGTCGTATGTGGTCGCGATCTTGAGTATTGAGGGAACGACGAGTCGACGAAGAAGTGGTAATACTAAACCAACATTGGTAATACAAAACTTATTCGATCAATAAAACTTTCAGGAACAGTAATACCAAAACACTATATACCACACAATTACAACTCCATTATTAGCTTTAATCTGAACTGTTAACAGTGTGGTCTCAGTGACATCGTGTGACGGGGCTTTGTAGCGACGCACAACTTTTAATAGTGTTCCCTCTTACGAGTTACGAGCCAACCGCGCCAACAACCGCGACAACTCGCGAGAAACATCGCGCCTGCGTTTGAACACAGATTAAACTTACGCAAAATATATTGTTGTGTTATGTCATGTTTCGTGTTGAAGACAGATTGTTTAAGGGAGAAGGTTTAATTGGAAAGGATAGGTACGTGCTCTAAAAGACAGTACATACGTACCTACTCCCACCGTACTCACTAATTCACTATCTTTCATCTACCTACGCAATAATCGTTGTAGAACACCCGATAGCAGTTTGGCCATTCAGTTGGAGACGGTTCACACTCAACTTGCCAATATATGGTTATAGTTCAAACATTTGAAACTAGAATTTTTAATTATAATGTGGCATAAGGGAGTACTCACACTTATTCAGCTCTGTTCAGCTTTTGTCCATAGAAAACAATGATTTTGTATGGAGTCCGTTCAGCTTTCATCATCATTCATTCATCTCATACAAAATCGTTGTTTTATAGCTGAAGTGGAAAAATATTAACTAACTTTTGGAGGGCACTGTACCTAAATAATAGAAGTCATGGCATATCATCAGGGGGTCTAAAAAGGCCACTTTGGCATAATCATAAAAGGATAACATTATTAATCATAATGGACCGTGTTTAGTTAATCGTATCAAATTCCATTAGGTGAAGGATTTTTCAGTTATTTTTTTTTTGTCTGTGCTAAAATTCCAATCAATCCAATCCCAATCTCGGACTGTATTCGCCATATTATGATTCATAATGTTATCCTTATATGATTCTGCCAAAGTGGCCTTTTTAGGCCCCCAGTAGTGCAAGAAGGAGGAGCTCGCCCGAGTTCTTATAAAAACTTTGCCTTTTCAAGCAGAATTAAGTAATAAGTAGATAATTAATTAAATGTTAACGCTACACAGTAATCACAATCTTTCATCTAAAATCTTACTTTGTAGCTGAAAACACAAACAACCTTATGAAACCTTTTAATAACCAACATCACACTTAAGTAAATTACACGACCGACAAGGGGATTGTTCGCACTTAATAAAATTAACTTCGCAATTTGTTGCGCTAAAAAAACTAAACAGAATCTGTATCGCGGCGGCCATGATTGATTGATGACGTCACGACCGCGCGCAACAACGCGACGCGACATCGCGACAACATTGACGCGTAATTTGCGTCATAGATAGTGTGGTGACCAAAATTTTTTTAGAATTAGGGACAAGGTAATGTCGGACAAGAATTGTTAGGACCTAGATACTGTTATGTACCTTATGACCCTATCTTGAACACCATGAATGGACTTCTTATCGGTAAAAGTCTGTCTCCTTCATCTACCTCGGACACAGAGTCTCGAACTCGCCATGGCGAAAGGGTTCTTCTAGCATTACCCGAGACCTGAACTGCGCCATCTTACCCTAACGCGGCAAGATAATTTTCTTCGTATTTGAGAGAAGGCTTCGGTTCCCTATCAGCTCACGTATTAAAAGTGGAATTTTCCCTCGTGCCCAGGCAGGCGAGTGTTACTACCGATCACGATTAATAGTAGGCTCGCCGCAGCCGTCGGCTGTCAGCTGCTGAAGCCGAGTGGAGCCGCTGCTGATGCGGAGGACATTAATCACACTCAACTTCTTGCACTGTTTATTTTAACGCGGCATTTCAGGAAAATAGATTCAAATTAGTTCAAGTTTAACGTGAGATATTTTGTAGGATTTTTGTAAAATGTTATTTTTTCATGTCAGACGATCAAAATTCGTTAGGGTCAACTTCAGGTACCCACCTATATACAGAAGTTACAAAGCAGCGTCTAGAGTAAAAGTCAATAAATAAATCCTAGACACCTCAGTAAATTGAGCTCCTCAGTATTTCAGCAAGCAGGAAAATAGTAAAAACGAAAATTACCCAACATTCAGTCTTATCTCGTTAGTTAATTCAGTTGGTACAGTGTTCAGTGCTGCCAACTGCATTCTAAAGACTGTAATCTGCACGCGATTCTAGCAACATTCTAATTTTGGCGCCATTCACAGCACGCGACCGTTACGTTCAAATTACAGAGCTCAAAGCTAATGAACGCCATATTTGTGTTTTTTTCATGTTATTTTCGAACGTATCGCCGGCGAGTATAAATCGACTCGTTAATCCTGATTGGTGTAATTCAATCTTGTAAATTACACTGCACGATCGCTGAATGTGTTTTTTCTACATACAAATGAAAAGCGAGTGAATGTATGCGTTGAATGGCTGATTTTACGACGGAAATAAATGATTTGAAATATTTTTCTGTGAAAAATGTTACATTTAAAGTTTTTGCAATAAAAAGTAAATGATACGTTCCTTTTGTATTAAATAAAAGTAGCTGAATGTTTCATTCGTAAACATTCGTAAATATTTCGTTTGATTTACTAGAACATTTTGATCACGTAATACACTTACACCGTTATATAAAGTAGATCGCAAGCTGAAATGCCTCTAAACAATCAATGTCCTTTCAGCCTTTTGAAGCTCTCAGAAAAAAGTATAGCTGCGTGGCATAATCCGAAGTGGCGCGGCCTTTGTAAACAGTTTTCACACAAAAGCTTACATCGCAACAAGATTCTCACTTAAGGGGGCGGCAGATTATCGCGACATTTTTCTACAAATAATAAAGCGGTAATGAGCGGTGTAGGACGCCGCCGCGCCGCCGCGCGACGTCACCGGCAGACGGCCGCGCGTCGCTTGGTGCAACCGCTTGCCTCCAATTTGCGGTTGCGCTCACAATTGCTCCGCTCGCTCGGCTCAGCTGTCATCGCAACACGTGCCGCTGTTGGTATTGTGTATAAGTTACTGGTTTTTGTTATTGAATGTAACAAATTGTGTGGTGTGTTGGAAATTATAAGTTAAATTACATTACGCGTTATGAAAGGCAGTTCTTCTTTGTGAAGTCATGTCAAGTTTTATTCTAGGTTGCTGAGGTACAATTAGTGACAAAAAAGCAGTTTAATTAATCGACAGTTTGGCTTTCTATCTAGTCACTCGTACTTAGCTTCCAAGTTGAAGAAACAATCTATACCTACCTACTGTGACTTGTCCAGGATACAATACAGGATCTCTTTTGTTTATAACTTTGGTTAACATGCCTGGTGACCAGCGACCTAAGTGCGCGAGTAGGGTTGCCACCAAGTACTTCTTTTGCATCAAAAATACAGGTTTTAGTTTTTTTACGGGAGACAATCTTATTTTTTACGGTTCCGTACCTCAAAAGGAAAAAACAGAGCCCTTAAAGGATCATTTTGTTGTCCATCTGTCTGTCTGTCAAGACCCTTTATCTCGGGAACGCGTAAAGGTATGGAGTTGAAATTAAAACCAGGGGGCCTAAAACGGCCACTTTGGCAGAATCATAAAAGGATATCATAATGGACAGTTAACAGTTAAGTTAATCGTATCAAATCCCATTGGTGAAGCATTTTTCAGTTATTTTTTTTTGTCTGTGCTAAAATACCAATCAATTCAATCCAAATCCAATATCTTTGATTGTACCGACGTAGTGCAGCGAAAAAAAAAGAAAACACGGACTGTCTTCGGCATATTATAATTCTTAATGTTATCCTTTAATGATTCTCCAAAGTGGCCTTTTTAGGCCCCCAGGTCTCCACCCAGGTCTCCACTCAGGTCTACAGTCCCTTGAAGCTGTGAAAAATCAAACTTCTAAGTTAACGTAAGAAAAAGATACGGCCGTTTATGCCGCAAAAAAACGTATATTTCGACACCCAAGGGAATCAAAATTTATAGGGTACTTCCCGTTGACCTAGAATCATGAAATTTGGCAAGAAGCAAGGTCATGTAGTACAAGTAAAGGAAAAATTTGTTTTAAAAAAAAACGGAACCGTGTCGGTGCGCGAGCCCGAAAAATAAAATTATATTAGCTGTTTGAAGAAACAGCTTTCAAAGCTCTTCATTTTGTGAAGGAAATGTATGTATGTGTGTATCTCTACATTTTAAGTTTAAGTTAGAGCTTTGTTTACACCGTCATCATCTGCCTAGCCTTTTCCCAACTATGTTGGGGTCGGCTTCCAGTCTAACCGGATGCAGCTAAATGCCAGTATTTTACATGGAGCGACTGCCTATCTGACCTCCACAACCCAGTTACTGGGTAATACGATACCCCTTGGTAAGACTGGTTGTCAGACTTTCGGGCTTCTGACTACCCGTAACAACTGTCAAAGATCCACGAATGACAGCCGGGACCAACGGCTTAACGTGCTTTCCGAGGCACGGAGGGGTCACGGTATGTAAAGATGGTCACCCATCCACAGACCAACCGCGGCAAGCGTAGCTTAACCTGATCGATCGACCTGTGCGGCTGTTATTATTTAGCCACGGGCCTCTCCGTTTGTTTACACCCCTTTGTTTACACCGTAAATTATTAAAAAATACGGGTTCCTATATTATGTAGTTTAGCCGGAAAAACAAGCTAACCTGTAAAATACAGGGCATCTGGCAAGCCTATGCTCGAGCTAAGTGATGTGGCGCGACCTTAGATCATCCTTACATCCTTACATAGCTTAGTATAAAACAAAGTCGCCGAAATGTCTGTTCGCGCATAACTTCCGAATGACTGTATCAAATGGGATAATTCTATTTTTATTGTGTATTGCCAGGACAAGGGTATGAAAGAAAATTTCGGAAATTCGAAAAAAATAATTGCACCGTGCGAAGCTGGGGTGGGCCGCTAGTTTGAACACATAAATCACGGTTTTATAATGCCTTCGAGATCGCGACATTCTCCCGTATTTACGAGCGACGCGCGACGTCCATTGGCGCCATTACGACGTGCCGCAAACTGAGGTTTGATCCTTACATTGTCAGTATTGTCATACCGATAGCCCGTCAACTGTTTTATGAAGAAAACTTTGACAGTTAAACAAATGTCATCTTGTGAACGAGTGTATAAAATTACAACTTGGTAGGTCATGACTCAAGAGTCAAGACTCGAGAGAGTGCCAACGTCGAAAACAAGTTTGCTGGAATTGTAATAAAAAATTTAACACACTGTAGTTTGTGCTGTAACTGTAAGTACTTACTTAGTTAAAAGAACAGCCAAATTAAGTATAAAAACTGAGATTGTTCGTCTGCTTAAAGCTGCTGATATAAATTGTTGCCAAAATTGCCATGGGCCGCACAGAACACAGCTCAGTCAGCCATTCATGAATTAGTATCGAATAAAGCAATTATCATTAATTAAACGTCAGCCACAATTAGTAGATAATTGTCGTATTTTGGATCCATGGCCATTTTACCCGACTGAAGGCTTATGTTATTGTCAAAACTGTAGATACAAAGGATAGGACCAGGCAGTTCTTCCTCCTCACTTGAAATCTGTAATTTTTTGTAAAAAAACTTAAAAGTTAATTGTTTATAACTTTGTGAAACATTTCTCCCAGGGACAAAGTATTCGTAACGTGTTAAATAATTGAAGTCGTATTGTGCGTTTTGTCGCTACGGCGTATTGTTCCTTTCAGTATTGTTGAACTGATTTGAATCTCGCGTTTTGTTTGTTGCTGAGGTGACTACGACTGGAGGGAAAGTGTGGATAGAGTAACGGGGCAGACAGTAGGTACCTACACTGACATGTTTAATATTTTAATAGGTATTTTTGCATATTATTATGATTCATTATGTTCCTATAAACAGCCGGGTGATTGCGTAACACACGATTAGTTTATATATTAAGTAAGTATAGAGCTTTCATTTTGACAGTTCAACAACATTCATTGCGTTTAAGTACGTTGTTGAGCAGACAAATTTTTCGAACATATGAAGCAATGGATTAGCAATATCCTTCAAAATTATTTAGATTGTGATTGATAGTGTGTTACGCAATTAGAGTGCAGTTAAGGGAAGTGAATGAGAATGAGTTCCAATCACTACATTGTAAAACTACATTTACTTAAAGTTATCTATATTACAAAGTAATTTAAAAACTATAATTTTCTTTAAAAAATGTCCCATTAATGGCTGGTCACCACAAACGAGCGGTTCGCGTGGAAGCGCGAGTTGTAATTACGATTCGTGTCGGTTTGTTTACCTTGCCGATAGATGGCGTTTGTTTCAACAACACGCATTGTTTTTTCCCGCGCTCCAACGGCCAACTTTTCTCATTTATTCCAACAAATATGTCTAGTGTTTCAGCGGTTTAACTTGAGCGAGTGTTTCATAGAATTTCAACACACGTACGTACATTGTTGTTGTGGAAATTTTATAATTGGTACACACAGGTGGCAGGTTTTCTATGTTGTTCGCGAATCGAATGCGAGAGAATTTTAGAGTTGCTTTGACAAGTTGGAAAACTTGCTACATTGCAATGTCTAAAAGAAATGTAGGAAGGTACCTAAATATGTTTGTACAGGTGTGCTTTCAAGACGTGCGTGACTGGTTTTTTGTGTAGGTAAATAGGTTTTATCCAGTTTGATCAAGAACAATAAGTATGTGCAGACCATGACGTATCCGATCCGATACACACCTGTGTAAGCATATGAATGCGAATGCAGTTATGTGAGCCACGTTTTTTCATCCAGCGACGAAAAGCTCCTGCTTCTAATAATGTACCTACCGTAGTAATGGTACGCCTACCTAATTTCAGTGTATTCTTCATCAAAATTCCTGAACGCCGCGCGCCGGCGTATCGCAACACATACATTACGGCAAACTGTAAGTTGTACATAATCGTGAACAAGCGGGTGCTTACGCGATAAATTCAGCGCGGGCGAAGCGCCGTCCTCATTGAATCATCAATCAACCCCCGCCCCGACCGCCCGCGCTCTGCCGCCTCACCTCCCCGCACACCCGGTACCGGTGTAATTAAGTCCCAAATTATCCCTGTAAGGGGTGGCAAGGTAATCGCTGCTGGTTGGACAGTCCGGGTACCTATTCGATAAAATTACCAATACCTTCATATGGAAATTAGTATTGATAAAATAATTCTGCATGAGGAAACCGGTATGTCCCAAAATTCTAAGACATGTGACCAACCCGCACCAGGCCCGCGTGATAGATTACGGCCCACTCCCTCCCACAGAGACGAAGCCAGTGGCCCAGAAGTGGGATCATTATAGGCTGATTATGTTTATGCTTATACATTCTGCTTGATACGTTGTAATATAAGAAAGGTAATTTAAAAAAAGATACTGAAGATAAAAGCCCTCTATTTGCGTTTCCTAATGGAGCAGAAAATCTCGGTTCTTTATTGAAACATTGAAGGCAAAACTATAGCATGATTATATACGTAGGTACGTAAAATACGCGCATTGACGTGGAGTTACGGAAACCAGCCCGTATTACCTATTTTTCAACATAAAACAGCCAGACCTACAATAAGAACCCGGTTAAAGGCTTTTTGCATAGGTCGAGAAGAACTATCCACAAAGCCCTTAACTATTTTTTTTTACCAAAATGTTCCTTATTCATCCTTAGATCGATCCTTAAATTCATCAAAATCTCTGGTGACCCTAACACTATCCCTGTACAGGCGTTCGAACCAGTAACATCAATTAACAAAATTCGTCAAGATTTCTATATTGGCTGTCCTTCTCACGTCAATCTGATACGTGAACGTGTGACAAAGACAAAAGACTCGACCGATCCTGCACATGCCGTCGATGTGAAGTGTGAATAAGTGTTGCTTGATGAACTAAGACAAATTGCTCGATTTAAGGAGCTTTTAAAAGGAATGCTTGGCTTGCTGCACTTTGTTCACTTAAAGTCGAATTGTGAACACTAATGAAGAATTAATTTGGCTTTCAGTGAGATTTATGTGAAACAGGCTGACTCTTAAAGAATGTTTTAAGGAATATTCTCTTTCTGGGTTTTGGAAGTGTTCAAGTGCCAACGCCTACCATATAGGAAAAACACTTTGGCCCTAAGAAATAAGTAGGTACCTAGATGCAAAAAAATCGCCTCCTGTTCAGCAAAAAAAAATATCTTCTGATCATAGAAATGTATAAGTACTTTAATTATATCAAACCACTAATCATAGTCTTCGTCGTATCGTTCATTCCAATAATTGAAATCAGCTTCTACTAGAGCCCGGCCACCGGCCACATCAACAGCATTATCAGTGGCTTCGGACACTTCGGACAGGTCTCTCAAATAAAGTCCACTAGTAAGTTACTGCTTTTGATTGTGCTTCTAATACAAAGAATTAGAAGTTCTAATTCTTTTTTCTCGCTTCATATATAACTTCACTTTGCCCAATTTATGAGAAGTTGTTTTCCCAAAAAAATACCAAGACCTTCGAATTACCAACACTTCACAATTAACGCTCAAGCAAGTTCGTATTTTGGGACTGCGGCCGCCTAACTCGTCCGACAACAACAACTATCGAGCAAAAAGTATCAAAAATTTCACCAATAAGTACAAAGTTTCAAGGATTTTGCCAAGATTAACAGCAAAGAAGCACCGAAGCTTGATTAAAAAGGAAAAGGGGGGTAAACAAAAACTGCCATGACTATAAACAAAATTAAGAGCCAGCGCGCCCGAACCAAGTTCACAACTTGAAGTTTCTAAATAATGTGAGCAGCAAGTGTTGCTATTAGCAGCTGCACTTCGAGAGGAGACCATTTTCTTAAAGGATCGCAAAAACTGTTTTCTTGTTGGAGTGGTGTAGCTTTCCATACTTTACAGCGAAGGTCCGTAGATGTAGGTACAGTGAACAGCTATCGGTACTTCGGCCGACTCCAAGACTGCAGCAGCAAGAACGCATCGATAGCAGTTCTAGACTTCAGACGTGTCATTCTTGATCTTGTTATACGATTTATAATCGAACAAATTGTGAACCCTCTCGGTAAGTGCAGGTTCGTTCACAATTTGACGGTTTGACATGCATAGATTATAAATGGAAAATTAATACTTATTGTAAGCAGCATTACAACTTGCGCTTCTACGCGAACCGCTCGTTTGTGGTCACCAGCTATTATTGGGACATTTTATAAGGAAAATTATAGTTTTTAAATTACTTTGAATAAGGTTTCCATATGGGAAAAACCACTTTGGATTATAAAAATTATGACATTAAGGGGCTTACGTGACCTAAAGCGCGGTCACTGTCGGACTGCATAGAAAAGAAAGAGAAGCGCGATGACACAATCCTGGTAATTTATTGCAAAATATGAAGCAATTATTTAATCACAACAAATCTATTGTTTGGACTAAAAAATTAAAATACTAGTGTTTCAGTGTGTTGCTTGTAGAATAATCTGACAAAAAATCAGAATGATTGTATGTATATTAGTATGGTTTTTATTGTAAAAAGAAAGTTTTTAGAGGTTTAACTTCATGATTTTTTTCTATCGTATCAAATTAGTTATTAAATATTATGTTTTCAATACACTATCTACCTAGCTTATATACTGCAGAATATCATATATTTGTCTCATTTTGTTTACTGTAGTCGATCATATACTTTTATTGTTTCTAAAACTTGCGTTTTTGCATTTAGGTCCTATTATAGAAAGAATTATTATAATTCTGTATATACGTACTGTTATAGTCGTGAATCATCTATACTAATATTATAAAGCTGCAGAGTTTGTTTGTTTGTTTGTTTTTTTGAACGCGCTAATCTCTGGAACTACTGGTCCGATTTGAATGATTCTTTTAGTGTTGGGTAGTCCATTTATCGAGGAAGGCTATAGGCTATATAACATCACGCTACGACCCTTAGGAGCCGCGCAGCGTGTGACACCGCGGGGAACAGCTAGTATTTTAATAAAGATACAACCTGACACTGACCTGAAAATTGCAAAAAACGTAATTTCGCGGGCTACAACTGCGCATTCACCTTAAACCTGAAATTCAGTTTGAGGTAGAATACAATGGGTCTTCGCTGTCTAAAAAGGCCACTTTGGCAAAATCATAACAGGACAACATTATGAATCATAATAATGGCGAAGACAGTCCGTGTTTTTAACCGACTTCAAAAAAGAAGGAGGTTTCTCAATTCGACCGTATATTTTTTTTTTTTTTTTTTCTTTTTTTCGCTGCACTACGTAGGTATAATCAAAGACATTGTGATTGGATTTGGATTGGATTAATTGGTATTTTAGCACAGGCAAAAAAAAACTGAAAAATCCTTCACCAATGGGATTTGATACGATTAACTTAACAGTTAACTGTCCATTATGATTATTATTCATAATGTTATCCTTTTGTGATTCTGCATAAGTGGCCTTTTTAAGCCCCCTCTTAATAACTCAATGAATGTTGCTGAACTGTCAAAATGCAACCCATTAGTATTGGTACTTGTGTGTTACACAATTACCCCGAATAGTACAGTTCACAATTTATCGACAGTTTACAATTTCGCAATATTCACGGTATTCAAAATCTCAACGTGACATATTATGTATCAGGAACGGTTTGGTACTTTGGAACCTACTAACTTGTTATACTCGTGTGGTAAGTAGGTAACTGGATGCCCGAAGCCTAGCTTTCGTCTCAAACCACTTCTCATTTAGCAAAATGTCAAGTATTCGCTTCAATATCACTCTAGCTCCACATCCCAGCACAGTGTAGCATTAATAAAATTAATAAGAAACAAGCTTAGCGATGATTGATCACGCTGGCTGCGTCGCGGGCGCGGCCGCGCGGGCGCGCGGGCGGGAGTTGGCAACTTTTTGAATCAATCATGGGAGCAGCTGGCGCGGGCGCGGTTTATAATCACCGCTGTTTGTGTAGCTCGCAACTGAACGGATAATTGATACACTGAAATTACTATGAAGTGTTTAAACGGTAATTAGTAAGTGGGATAAAAATGTTTCTGACCACTGTTGCGGTGTTCAAGTTCGCAGTGGTGTAGGTTGTTGAATAAATAGTTCATGCTATTGTGAATACATAAGCCAGTCCGACGTACCTATTCCACATTGGGCACCCGCTTAAATGGCACCTGAGTGAATGTGCAGCCGCTGTGTGTCAGGTGCACCCAATGTGGCAGTCGCTTTTTTTGTAGCGGAGCAGCGAGGGCCCTAAAAAGGCCACTTTGGCAGAATTATTAAAGGATAACATTATGAATCATATTATAGCGAAGACAGTCCGTGTTTTTCTTTTTTTCGCTGCACTACTTAGGTATAATCAAAGAGATTTGGATTGGATTGATTGGTATTTTAGCACAGACAAAAAAAATAACTGAAAAATCCATCTGCCAAAGTGGCCTTTTTAGGCCCCCTGATCAGCTGACTGACCATAGTGCGAGTTGCGACAGAGGAACTTTTAAGGCTAGCTAGGTGTCGTTGTGCAGTATGTACGTAGGTACCTTCCCCGCACATACCTATAACATTTTTTCCACATTCTTATAACAACAAAAAAAACATTTTAGTAACAAAATAGATATCATGACAAAATACGATGCTCTTTTCCGACCTTATAACAGCACATAATAATAAAAAGAGCGAAACTAGAGTCGTATATCAATTCGAATAGAAAAGTTCTCGAAGCTCCCACAAATAGCGAGTTATTTTTCCAATTTGCTCTTAACAAACACATTCGGCGAGTCTTGCCAACTTTACGCATAACTTGATGGAGTTGCTCGCAAAGTTGCCGTTTTTCCGGCCCCCTTCAACTGGACCACATGTCGAGAATAGGACCCTGCCTATTTACATGCAAATTGCTTGACGTCGACAGATTTCTTTTCGATATCCCCCCATCTTTGGTCTGCATAACTTTCGACACTATACATAATTCATTCGGAACGGACGGTGGCGATTTTTTTTATTAGTTTCATATTCAGATTTTACTTTGGTTTACGCGGACTCGCTGAAAAGGATTTGATGCGATGCAAATGTATTGAAATTTGAATTAAGCGCCATCTAGTTTCTCGATGTGAAATTAGTTTCACAGGTCCCGAGAGATGGCGCTGTATGATGTGTTTCCTTACTGCATAGAAAATGTAAAACAGTTTGTGATGAATATTAATTTCTGTACTTCTGTAGTCTTTATTTCCTTTTAGCGCATTACGGAGTTCTGCGCGCCTCATCAAGCAAATTACGTCTTCACATCTCGGCACTCAAAATTCATTTGCATTTGAAACAGTGAATGGTGCAGCGGTGAAAGGTCCGCAATTTGCTCTGCGCATAAAGAAAGATAAAAATTTGAAACAAACTTCGTCGATTTCGTAAAATAAAGGTTTGTTCCTTACTTATGTTTAAAATTGTAATTCGTTTTTTAATTTATGCGGGGTGGGCAGACCGGCACGGCGGCAGTTCAAAAAAAGTATTTGACTTAGATTTTTGTTATCGTAGTTCACCTAAGTACTTTTCTGATCAATTGTTTATTTTTTTATTAGTAGGCATAGCTAATAATATGTTTTTGCTAATGAACGTCTATTTTCACATGTCTCTCACCTCCCGTATGGTCTAGTGGCTAGGATACCTGGCTTTCACCCAGGAGGCTCGGGTTCGATTCCCGGTACGGGAAAATCTTTTTGCATTTACTTACCTTGCTATCAAAATTATTTTGTGAGCGCAGACTTTTTCTTCGTTGGTTCCGAGGATGAAGACGATATCTGCTGAGTCTTGGTCTTCCGACAGTCGCTGCAAGTCGCGCAGCAGGCCCGGCAAGCCGGCCCGCTCAACCGACGCAGTGCAACAAGTGCCCGTCACCCTATTCGCCATTGGCACTGGCTGCTTCTTTTTGATTGGATAAATTTTGACGAGCTTTTGTGACGTTTTTCTCTAATCTATTGCCGGTCAACAGCAAAAATAGAAAGTTAAAAATAAGTTTTCAACGACCACTGAGTTTAGGTAAGTACCTACCTAACTAATAACAAAGTGGCATTGCATTAGTAACAAAACACAATAATAACAAGGAAAATACCACAGGTACACAAAAACTGCGAGTGAACGGTGAAACTAACTGACACGATTACCACAAGAAAACAAACACTTAACAGTTTGTCACTTCATTCACTTATTTAAAGAAAACATTAGATTTGCAAATCGTAAACTCAAACCTTAGCTTGTCAACATAACCTCAATCACATAACTGCTTCAACACCAAACAACTTGAACTTGACTAAGAAATGGTTTTCCAACTACGCTTGTCGTTCACAGAGCGAGTATTGAGGATAAAACACTGTGTTTTCTGTGTCTCGGGTTGAAGTCGGCCTCACAGGTACGAAACAGGTTTTCATTAAACTCAGGTAGACGCTTCTATTAATATTTCTATCTTTGTCATTCATTGTTTGCGTGTTTATGTAGCGGATGACTATTTCAACCAACTGCTCAAGAGCCTCCGTGGCGCAATTGGCTAGCGCGTTCGGCTGTTAACCGAAAGGTTGGTGGTTCGAGCCCACCCGGGGGCGTTCTATTTTTGTTGGATCTTGTGCAAATCTTTGTTGAGTTAAATTCGCGTATTTGTTTTTGTGTGCATGTTTTGTTTGCTTTAAGATCTTTAATAAGTACTTCTATACCTACTTCTGTATTTTATTAGGAAAGTACCAACTAAATATACAAAATAGAATGGAAAATATCCGTTTGTGAACTTTGTGAGGATTAGGTGTTACGATGTTCTTATATCTATGGGTGTTACCTATTAATAAACGATAGTTTACAATCATACCATAAATAACCGAGAATGTAAAATACATTGTAGGTACAGTGCCGTAAATAGGGCGGTGCCAGCGGTGCCCAGGCACAGGGCGCAGACCCTGGAGGGGCGCAGAAATGACCAGACCTGGGTCACTAACAATACCTATTATTTAGTTTAGTCCGCGTATATTCTTCTTACAAATAAATAATAATCGTAAAAGTTTGTGAAGAATGTGATATCGAAGACGATTTTCCTGAAAAGCGTAAAAAGCGTCTTTACTCGCGTAAAGAGGTCGGCAAGCTCTTTGAGAGATTGATTGCGGGCCACCTCGTCGGGCACCTGGTGAGGACGGGGCCGGATCTGGCGGACAGCCAGTTTAGCTTCCGCAAGGGGCGCTCGACGGTGGACGCCATCATGCGCGTGAGAGCCCTCACGACGGGGGACGCGGTGTCCCGGGGTGGGGTCGTCGTGGTGGTGTCACTCGACATCGCCATCGCGTTTAACACCCTGCCCTGGAGCTGCATTGTGGAGGCACTCCGGTATCACCGGGTGCCGACCTACCTTCGTCGAATAGTCGAGGCGTATTTGACGGACAGAGCCGTCATCTACCCCGGTCGCGACGGGGAGTGGAACCGGCGAGAGATGTCGTGCGGTGTACCGCAGGGATCGGTTCTGGGGTCGTTCCTGTGGGACATCGGCTACGACTGGGTGCTGTGGGCCGACCTCCCTGATGGCGTGGTTTGCTACGCTGACGACGCGCTAGTCCTGGCGCAGGGGAGGTCGCATCAGGCGCGGCCGACGCGATGACACGCGGGGTTGCGATAGTCGTGGAGAGGATGAATAGTTGGGCCTCGAGGTGGCATTGCATAAGTCCGAGGCCATGTCGTTTCATGGGCCCCGGAACGCGCCACCATCGGGATCCCAATTAACGGTAGGAGGGGTTCATATCGCCGTCGAGACGACGATGAAATACCTGGGTCTCGTCCTCGACAGCCGGTGGAACTTCGTTGAGCACTTCCGACGTTTGGCCCCCAAACTAGAACGGGCCGGGACCGCCTTCAAGCGGCTCTTGCCCAACCTGAGGGGCCAAACGCCTCCTGCCAGAGGCTTTACGCGGGGGTCGTGCGGTCCATGGCCCTATACGGGGCCCCGGTGTGGGCGCGTTCACTGCGGCGGCGAGCCGCCCACTACCTGAATGCGCCCCAGAAGGCTTATCCGGGGCTACCACACGATCTCGGGCGAGGCGGCAAGCCTCCTTGCACGACTGCCGCCATGGGATCTGGATAGTCCTCGCGCGTCTGTATTAGTGGCGCGCGGAGGCACTACGCCGGGGGTAAAATCCGTTTCCGCGGCAAATCGCGGCGGAGCGGACGGATCTCCGGCGTGACCTCATGGCGACATGGAAAGAGCGACTGTCGCAACCCAGCGCAGGGCACGCCACGATAGTGGCGATAAGACCCCTCTTTGAGGAGTGGCTAGAGAGGCACCATGGCGCCCTCACCTACCGCCTGACGCAGATCCGCCTGACACGGAAGTTTTGGGAGGTTCCTGCACATCATCAGGCGGGAGGAAACGCCCGGGTGTCACCATTGCCAGGATCGCCCAGAGGACACGGTGGAGGTCTGCCCCGCGTGGGCGGAGCACCGCCGTTTCCTTGTAGAGGCGATCGGCAGCGGCGGCGACCTCTCGCGTCCGGCCCTGGTGTAAGCCATGGTCCGGGGCGAGAGGGAGTGGGAGGCAGTCACCTTCTTCTGCGAAGCAGTCATGCTAGCAAAGGAGGTGGCGGGACGGCTCAGCTCTCCCTGAGCCGTCCCGCCACCTCCTTTGCTCCCGTCCCAGCCGCCGCGGGAGAAGCTCCGGGCTACGGGAGCCGCGTGACGACTCCCGGCCTCCGTAGGCGTGGACCTGCGGGCGGAGAGTAATGGGTAGCTCACCGTCCGATCAGGACCAGGCCCGTGCCGGACGGCGCGTACGTGTTCCACGCGCGCCTTAAAGAGATGTCAGCATCGAGGAATGGGCCCCTTAGGACCGAAGCCTGCCGGGTCAGCGGGATATTGTCCCAAAGGGTTACCGCTGGCCCGGAACATAAAGGGCTAAGGAAGGAACACGGGTGGGTTTTAGTCAGTAAGAGTCTGACACTCCCTAATTCCGCTCCACCCAGAGCGGGTCATTTGATGATTTCCCATCCGAAAAAAAAAAAAGGGCGCGGATATAGCAGCTCGCACCGGGCGCATAAAAGGCTAATTACGGCACTGTGTAGGTACCATAAAGATTTGGATAACAAGCAGAATACCTACACCTCTCACTCTATAAAGTCATTTAATCGGCTAAGTACCTACACCAGTCTAGAACTCTAGAGGGATACCATACAATATATAAGTAGTTACAGTTGCATTGCATTTGCAGCTGTCACCAAACATTCAAAACCAGGCGATAATGCCTCACGCAGCAACGGCTCACAAATTCACAATAATTATTCGGTGCCAAAACGCAACTGTACGATATTTAGCACGAGGAAGTTAACTCGCAGATCGTAGACGTGACAGTTCGGAAATTGCAACCCGTCAACCGCGGTGTGGCACGACCCGCGTGTCGCCGGGCGTGCGTCGCGTCGGCAGTGTCGGCACTTGTCGGCTACGTCCGTCAAACTTCGGCGTAACGGTTTATGCCGCGGTTTGAATTCGGAATTGTGTTTTGAATAATGGAGATGCGTACTTTATTTTAATTGTACTGTTCAATTAAATGAGTACCTACATCATTACAGGGGGCCTAAAAAGGTCACTTTGACTTTGACTTTGACTTATGTCGAACCCAGTCCGTGTTTTTCTTTTTTTCGCTGCACTACGTAGGTTCAATCAAAGAGATTGGGATTGGATTTGGATTGATTGGTATTTTAGCACAAACAAAAAAAAATAACTGTAAAATCCTTCACCAATGGGATTTGATACGATTAACTTAACAGTTAACTGTCCATTATGTTATCCTTTTACGATTCTGCCATTCTGGCCTTTTTAGGCCCCTAGCACAGCGAGCGGAGCAGTGAGGCATAGCACGCATGACGCAGGCTTCCTCTCTGTGAAAGGGAAATGAAGAATACTAGGTAGGTACTTAGTAGAGAGTGTAAATGTAACTTACGCAATTTACAAATTAAAACTAAAGAACATCATTAGGTTAGGTATAGCTGCAGAATAATAGCTGAGTTAACAAAAATAAAGTAAAAAGAGATTCTTTTTAACAATAACTTAAGCTGAATCTTTCTGTGGCTGCCCACAGAAAGATACCTACAAAGTTTTATTTCCACCCAGTAGATTTGTATTCCATGTCGCATGCTGACAAACACAGACACGTTTTCAACCACGAAAATGCGCCCACAATTTAGCGCAAACATTATACCATCCAGTTTAGCATTACTATTGAACGCATCAGAGCTTCCATTGCCGTGTTGTTAGGAATGTGTGTGCAGCAGCCGGACCGCGCCGGGCCGGCCGGGCGGCCGTCATCCGGCGTCATCCGGCCAGCTGCATTATTCAACTGTCATGCATATGGTGACTCCAATTCTATTTGTGATGGTGATTGTTAGTTGACATCACATTTAGTTCAGCAAAGAACAAACACAGCCTAATAAAGCAAAAATTCGTATTTGCACTCTATGTTGAAATGGGTTTTAAATTCTATCGAATTATGCGCCAAATTCGCGTTTGAGGCATGTTTGAGGCATACATTTTAATGATGGATGTTTGTGGATTTCCAACATAGGTATTTGGATCCCATTGGAATTATAATGAAAATTTTAAAATGTTTTTTTTTTTGTGGAAATGCTTTATGAAACAACGATAGGTACTTACCTACATTTAAAGAAGGGAAAGGCGAGAAGAAATTAGACGAGTTGCTTTCTTGCCAGTCTACAATCTACAGTCTATCTATACAAGAGAATCTAGTGAGTCCGGGATAGGATTTATAGCCAAAAATGAGAGCACATTAACCTAGAATTGCGCAATAAGCAGGCACGGTCCGTACACGGACTATCATAATTTTACCAGGGCGTTTATTTTAACAGATGTACCGATATTTCATGGCCTCTAACTGCCTCGTCGACAAACATATTGCGCTGAGCAGTCTGGTTTCTGTGAACGTCACCATACATTAGTGGGATTTACTAAATAATTATAAAATAAGAGAGCCTGTATGTCGATAATAATTCTATCAGTTTGTTTTCATTGCGCGGGAGTGGCGCGGGAACTGCGTTCCAACTGCGTTGCTGACGCGTTTATGTTTCTATTGATGTCAGTATATTGGCCCTTTATTTATGGGTGTCAAGGTTAATGTTTGGTGTAACACTGTGTTCCTATAAGTGGAGTTTATGTAAACAGTTGAAGACAATGTCGAGGGGCTGGTGTTTCTCAGTTGTAGCTCAATTTCTGGAATCTGCATGAACCTTGGGCTGTGGACCGCATGAGTTTACGGTTGTTAATACAGTATTACTATTACACCATCATATGCTTAATTTATGCCTCTTGGTTTTACATAGACTTCAGAAACCAGACTCCACTGGGTTTTATTCGCGTCTGGAACGAAATAAGCTTGAACAATTTCTACTTCAAAACTGGCTAGACTAATGTTAGGTACATAGGACCGTACAAATAACTAGATCTGTATTCAAGCCGATCACAATATAATCAAATCAGTAACGGAAATCCGACCCTAACTAAAAATAGACGAATTTAATAAAAATAAAAATCAAACATGGCTATCATTTACGACGGGCTCTGTTCAAATATACATAATATGCGATTGTATCAATCACTGTCGAGGGCCACAGCCGAAACATTCATGTTTGTTCGAGATAAGATCGTCAATAAGTGGATTATGGTCATTCTGACCAGCACATCCCGTGTTTGTTAACACGTGTAAACCGAGATATCGCCGGTCTAAGTAAATAGACTGTTTGTCGTTTAATATCTTCGGATTAAAGTGATCGTTCATGATTCAATATCGTAAACTCACCGTTGATATTGAAGTGGTATTATTATTTTATAATGTTTGTGGTTATTTGTGGCTTGTATTGTATTACATGGGTGTGGTCATGTAGATATTTAGGGTCAGTGAAATATGAAGTCAATTGATTTGGTATTTCAATGCTCATACACAAGTGTCGTATTTCTGTGACTTTTTTGTGGCGGAAAAGATTTCCGAGATTCACAAATGAGGTTCCCTCCCCCACAGGCGGTAGCACAAAGCACAACAAAGAAAAATCCCAATCAAAGTCAAACAAATTCCACAATTAGCACTAGGGCCGAACAATCAAACTCAACGCGCCGAAGACAACGAGCATGACGAGGGGCTCATTGTAGGTACAGAAATAAGAAAACCAATTAAAGCTGAGTTCTAAACGTCACCTCACCGTTGAATATGAATGGCGGTCGGGTCGGGGCGAGTGGGCGAGTGGGGCGAGCGGGGCGAGTGGAGCCACGCACTCGGCCCGATGCGATCTGCCCGCAATTATACCACAAAAGAATCAATTACACGCCAGGCAGTCGCGCGCCGGCAAAGCGGAAAGAAAACAATATTGCACTCGCAACGCTTAAACTCTTCACCGTTTCTGTGCCTTACCTTGTGACGCGGCAGGGCTAGGAGTCGACAGAACTGCTTCAGTTTTGTTACCAAAAATAATGAATTGGGTGGGTAGTGGGTTTTGGAAAGATTTCGTGAAGATGTGGATAAGTGAGCAGTTTGCTTGGGTCGGAACCAAAGAGAATATATGTAGGTATATCGTCGTTGGTCGGAACACTAATCTTGTTGTTTTCTGAAATTCACGTCTTCAATTGAACCGAAAAGCGTGATTAGTTAAACTACTGAGGTGACGGTTTTCAGATAAATGGATGAAAAAAAAAAAAAAAAGATAAGCTGCACCGAGCACAACTACATTGGGATAATGGGGAGACTATGATGGTTATGTGGGGAAGCCAAAGCAGAAACAGAACATAAAATCTTTACCGAAAGTGGCAGGAAAGGCAACTATGGGATTATTTCAGGAAGTTGGGCTGCTGAGAATCTTCTCGTCCGTGAACAACTTACAAAATCCTTATTTTATTGGTAGAAGTTTAATTTTTTCGAAGACGAACCGATTTTATGATCTGTGGCATCCCTCAGTCTACGCAATCAAGGTGGTCGCGTCACATGGCCCACACACGCATACGCTCACTGCAGCCACACAAACGTTTGCCAAAATCACTTCCGCATCAGCGCGCCGCCTCTAAATCTTTATCACTGCCGCGACTCGTCTCGCGAGTTTGGCCCTCGTCTCTTTGAGGTGCAGATCAAAGCATACGCGCTTCTATTAGCCCTGATTACAGCGGCGCACTCGACGGAGCCCGCTCCCCCGACCCGCGACTGCGCCCCCGCCCCTCGCGGTCGCATTGTCTCACCGCGGCCGCCGACGGGTTAAGTTAAGATGCGTTGTAGTGTCATTGCAACTTTAATTAGCTTTGATAGTGATGCGCCGACGTTTGACGTCTGTAGTAGGTTCGCGATAAGTGTGCCGCGGCACTTACGCAACGATAGCTACATAGTCTGGGCTCAGTAGAGTATAATCGTCTATTTTAGTACACAAGTAAGGACGTCACAAAAGGAAAAAGCGATTGGTTGGTACTTGTGCGTGCTAGTGCTAGCTCTTTGATAACCCCAATTAATTAATAAGGCTCTATGGAGTTCGTCTACGTGACGAGACTAGACTAGAGATTATTATATTGTCTACTCCAGATGATAACAGTTCTATTTTAAGTCATTTTAGAGGTACCTATGTTACAATACTCTAAGAAAAGAGTAATTATTGACTTGAACACAAGAACTCATTGATAGCTCGGTAGCATAGCTCAATGTAGGTACCTACCTACTTACATGTGTTTTAATTCCGGACTTATCAGAAATGAATGAATTTTATCAAGTCCTTATCGCGGCGCGCTACTTGGAAATATTTATAGATTGGAGACTTCGGTATTATTGTTAAAACCGATGCTAGTCACGTACCTACTTATGTCTTATGTAGCTTCACTTCCGCACATTTCGTAAAATGATAAAAATACACCTAGGTAAATCGTAGCTACTGTAATAGTGACTTAGTAAGTTATATAAAATGACATTACCTTGTAATTAACGAAGCCATAAAAGAGAACTTTCAGATTATTCTAATAAGGTAAAGAGGACAAAATAAATCAACCCGGTTATTAAATTCATAGGTACACTAAGTACCTACTAGGCTAGGCTATGTGTTTTGTTATTTTGACCAATCAGCTGTGGCGTCGGTGGTGTAATGGTCAGCATAGTTGCCTTCCAAGCAGTTGATCCGGGTTCGATTCCCGGCCGACGCACACTTTTTTGCTTTTTCTCACTTTTTCAAGTACTGATTTATGAAAATACATTGTCCTCTTTGTAGTGTACCTACTCGGTAAATAGAACCTTTTTTTTTGTATCATTTTGGGTACGGTATTTTAACGAGTGTTATTGCAACTGTAAAATTATACTGCAGAACAGTTGCAGTTGGTGTGTTTAGAACATTTGTTGCTTCAATTATATGATATGCCACAACTACTGTCATCGTGTAGGTAATTAAGGCTGAACAATGGGTCTTTAAAATTTTTTGCTGTTTCCAGTTTTACCTCATTATCCAAATATATATATATATATATATTAATTTGAACATACCTGGGCATAGAGTACTTGTTGATAAACAAAGTAGGTACTTGTAGTCTCCGTCCGCACATGAGCGGTAACAAAACCAGTAAGTATAATAATGTATAAGCTGCTGTACCCTAATTGAATAACACGCTCTCAATCTCAATCTGAATCATTTTGAAGGAAATTGCTAATCCATTGTTTCAAAAGTTTGAAAAATTTGTCTGCTCAACAATATAAATAAGTACCGCAATGAATGTTGTTGAACTGTCAAAATGAAACCCATTGCTACTGATAGTGTGTTACGCAAGTATCCCGCGGGCCTCTTATTCTATTGCAACTGTGTAGGTATACTACCTACTCTAGGCCAGCTCAAGGTCAAACTTACGTGCGTTTTTGTCTACGCTAGTAATATATATATATATAAGTCAATGTCTAAAGTCCGTTTCACGAAAGAAGTCTCGTAGACGTAGCGCCACTGACCACGGTCGCGCGACTATCTTAAATAATTAATCTTATCTAATTGTTTATCTCGTCATCATAATAGCACTTGTTAATAAAATGCACAATCTTACATTGAGAAAGCCTGAGAAAGGTGTCTGAGGTGGTTTTGGGAATGTTGCTAACTATGTACTTAATAATAATTAAGTAGTTCCACTTAATGCTGCGGTACCTACTTCTTTGGTGAGAAGGACTCTATCTATGACGTAGATCTAATCCCATGAGTTCCCGTTATTTCGTCTAATAATCACGGCGCGGCGTAGTGATGCAAAGGTTCGCAGCGTGACTGTCCTTCCATATCCTGTGTAAAGTGATCCATGGTCCAGTTCCAGGCAGGACGCTCGCTTTTTGCTTTCCTAAATTATGAACAAAATTCTTCTGAGCACAGTAATTTTCTTATTTTTTTATTATTGTTTTCGAATATTAGTAGATATCAGTAAAATATCAAGTTTAAACCCATTTTTCTATACATATAAACAAAAAAAAACATCGATGTAATTCTTGTATTAATTTCTTCCTCAACGCACCAATAGATGGCGCTACTAGGCCCACTTCGACCTATGTAGTGATGTCTTCGATCAATAATATATTGATCGAAGAGTGATGTAGTGATTGTGGCTCATACAATAAATGGCCCTCAATTTCTAAGTAACGATGTTACCAGATCAAATAATATTATTATAATCTAACCGATCTACATTGAATATGTTCAACTTATCTTTATGATCTCCCTTTTAGCTGCCCTATTTAATTTAATTAGTAAAAAATAATGCTTAGCAACCCACCTACCTACACCTGAAGCTTCTTCATTTGAAGCTGAGACAGCAAAGTGAATTAGCTTCATAAGACTTCGTCACACTACTTCTCGCCGTACAGTCGAGCACGTCTGCAATTAGGAACAAATTGTGTGGAATACCGTGTTTGCTCCTAGCGCCGGAAATTGTGTCTTCTGTCAATATCGGGGGTGACTGTACCCAATGTCAAAACTCTTAAAACAGACTTTGTTGCTTAGGGAATAAGGGTGATATTAGAAATTTTGTAAGGTAAATAATAATTTTGCGTTAGTTGTCGTCAGTAATTGTGTATGATTGTCTTGTAGGCGAGTTATCGGGTATTCGGGAGGGTGAGGGAGTCAAACTAAATATTGGTATCCGCGTTTAATATGTGGAAACTAATAATGGGCTCTATATATCTATTGTCCGCAGCGACTACCGTCTATATTTGTGTTATTTTGGGGTAGGTTGGTGCTGTGATTCTTGCTGGTTTCGGAAATCATTTGGCCCCCCAAAGATGAAGCTTATATGTTTAGAGAGGTATT
This sequence comes from Oligia latruncula, assembly GCA_948474745.1. Taxonomy (NCBI): domain Eukaryota; kingdom Metazoa; phylum Arthropoda; class Insecta; order Lepidoptera; family Noctuidae; genus Oligia; species Oligia latruncula. The sequence continues at coordinate 18,832,387 of OX419695.1, read as the reverse complement.
TTCAATCATAACATGAATGGTTAGTGGCTTTTGTCTGCTCTCTGCAGTAAGCCACAAATATGTGGTAAGTACTACATAATAATATTCGGTTGCTGCTGGCTACGCAACCGCACCACAGATTTCAAAGATGAAGTCACTTCAACCCGGTACGGAACCATTAAAAACCCGATACGATCACGGATTTTCTATTCCACAAATCCGTTTCCAGTGTTTGTATACAAGCTCCCTCAGCAATCACGGATGTCTAAGCGTTCGTACAAAAACTTTCACTCCCAACACACATGTTCGTTCAGTTCCCGGTTTTACTATCAAAGGAGTTTTTATTTAGTCGTGTCATAATCGAAGGTCAGAGGTTATCGGTGCGGTGGTCTGAGGGCACTAATTGGCACTCCACTCTACTCGCCTGGCTGATGTGCCGATGTTTGGCGACGCGGCGAGCGAATGTTTTTGTGAGCGACCGTACCACTGAAGTGTGGTTTTACCTTTGGAAAATACAGGTTTTTCGGAGGTAAATGGAGGTTATGACAGAAAAGGCTCTCGCCTACAGCTTTGTATCCCGTTCGAATGACGATAATATAAACAAAGCCTCTAACAGCCATCTAAATACAGTCAGAAGCAGTGCTGATAATTCAACAAGTTTGTGTCAAGCACAACATAATTGCGACATTAGAATGATACATACACATGCATACAACACCTTCTTCCCATGGGCGGCAGAAACTTCAGAACGTCACCTGCTACGATCCTTTCATACTCTTTTTGCCTCGTTTATATAAACGTTAATTCATCTGGTAATACACGCCGGTTGCGAGTACTACGTACCTGCGACTTTTCTGAAGAACCTCACCAATAACGTCACAAGAGAAGAACAAGGACATTAGAATGACGTTACCTACCAATAAACAGGACGGAGGATAAATGATTGTCTAGCTCAGTTCTAAAAGCAATCCTATAAGCTAGGTATATTATCGAGTAAAGTATTCTGTAATCCATTCGTTCCTGCGTCGGCTCGGAGCAGATTACCTCATCTTGTCTTCCGGCTCCATTGCTTACGAGCCTGTAATATATTCTTACACTGTGCCGCCGGTAATATATTCGCGCTTTGAGCACCAACTACAGCGTCTACAGCCCATCCTGAGCTGAGCTGCTTAGACTGGATGCAGGTGAGGCAAATAGACGAGCAAGGTGCTTGTGAATTCGTTTTCTTCAATCGATTTTAGCTTATTCACACCTATACGAGAGCATCCATTACTTAGTTAAGTAGATTTTCTTTCCTAATTCAATTGCAGGTTCTGATTGTTTGTCCTGAATCCTATACATGTTAGTTTTATAATCTAATCTTTCTATCGACTTTGGCCAGACAAAAGTTATGGGAGTGTCTCTAAACACAGAGAGGTTTTTACAAAATAAGATTTGATTTATCTCAGAGGGTCCAAACGACACAAAGCTATCCAAAGACTCTATATTAGATACGTAATCTGTGACACAGGTCGACCTTAATGTCGAAAGAAACATCTTCAAACCCGTCTCCTGAATATTCCCTCATGTTAAACCCATACATGATCTTGTAAGATAAGATCTGCGAAGTTTTAGCGGCGTTCATTCGCGGGCGTCTCGAGACGATTGCGATGTCAAACAGAGATAGCACAAATGTGGTGAAAGGATGTGGGTCGCGCCCGCGGCGCGGAGGACCTATTCCGAACTCCCAGGACGGTGACGACACAACGGTTTAAATAGTGCTTTAGAGAAACGGTTTAGATGTTAGATATCGAAGGGATAGATTCGATAAGGACTCTGAAACTATGCAGCAAAGCTATTCACAACCACTCGATACGCTTCGGTAACGTATCGAACATCAATTACCTAATGTTTTCGTAGGAGTCCTCTTAACGCTGTTCACAAGTCCAAAACCCGAAAAATTTGTCAGTTTAAATCAAATAGATGACCGCCATTCTTCCGACAGCTGTCTGCTGTCGGGGGCAAGACAAATCAGGTTATCGAAAGGTGCCATTTTCAATACGATAGCCTGTCGGATGGTTGTGAATAGCTAGCTATGCAAGATGTGCAACTTTGTAAAAAATAATTTGTTCTTAAAAACTATGTGATGTGATGTCATTACATTATTTTCTTGTCGTTTTTTCTAACTTAAAGCATTCAAGATTCCCAGAATAAAAACTTCGCTAATTTGGAATCGGTCCAGCATCACTCTAAGTAGCTTAAAGAAGCATCTTTTACCGCTGAACTACCGCATATGTGTGGGGTCTGGACATTTCGTTTGAGTAGATGAGATGCATTATAATATGTCCGAGGTAATACACATACATACATTCACAGTTCACAGCTCCTTTCCAGAGAGGTAGGTAGAAACTTCAGAGCGCCACCTGCTAGATCCTTATACTACTTTTGCTAGTTACAATCATAACAGTATTCATATTATTTGCCGACATTGCTCGGACCTCGCATTACATTCTACATCGAAAAGGTTACGGTTAAGGTTACATATTTATCTAATACAGTTATATCTGAATGTTATGCGTTTTGTTATGAATATATAATATAATAGATAATAGTCGTGGGATCGTGTTGAATATTAGCGCTTAGGTATTACTAAGTAGGTAAGTTAGCTTATTTTTCTAAGTTATTGTTTAGTGCATAATAATTATGGTGTTTACCTTTAAGTAATTGTTGCGCTGAAATTTAATTTTAAGAATGTGACCGTGTGTTTGTGACTGTACTCAATGTGAATAATTGTTGTATAAATACAAATAAATAAAAATGTTGTTTGCTTTATTATTATAATGGAGAAGCGTTAATATAATTCTTGACCTCTTTTGTTTCTCTTTGGATTCCAAAGAAAATTCCAGTTTCGAGTTTACAAGCCCACATCTCAGAATAAGGCCGAGGACGCATGCAGTAAGATGCGCCACGCTAATCTCTAGACGTAAACACGCCGTCTGTGACCACTGCGCTGTTTATTCATGAATGTGCTCACTGCCTTATACTCGGTAGGCTAGATCTTTGTGTATGATGCTGTGGCTGTTGCCAGCCTGGTTCTTAGATTTTGAGAGGTAATCTGTTTAAGAGAACATGTTTTTAGGTAGGTGCTTAATATTTTATGTTAAGACAATTTTGGAGCTCTGAATTTAAGCTAGGTACGTAGGTAGATATGTAGTTTTCAGTAGATCTTGCTTTCGTTCTCAATTTATTTTTTCTTATGCTTGCTCTTCAAAAGTTTGTCTTACCCTCTAACTGAATGCAGACAGTGTTGTCATCTCATCACTAAGTTGACTATTATAAAGGATTTAACACCACGAATATGGTTTTTTTTTCAATTTAAATCCGGATATCGCAATACTGAAGAACGCCGAATGAAAATGATACTGAAGAATGCAAAGAAAGTCTTGCTTTCTACCTACGATTATATCATACCTTTTGGGATAACCCATGGAAAGTTATGGAAAAGGATTTATGAGTAATATTTCCTACTTATTGATATTTAAACGATCGATAAATACATTAACAAAGCTGAAGTGTCCGCTGTGTCAGACAGTGAGCGAGACACCGCTGACACTCATTAAACGACGCGCACGACAACCGACTACGGCGACAACGCACGCACCACGACACGCGCTGTAAGTTACAATAACCAGATAAAGTTTTGTTATTGATTAGATTAGTTTTTGATCGAAGCTTGCAATTGTACTATTTACAGACAGACGTAGATTTACTGCTATAAAGGCGTACTCGCCTTTAGACGTTATAGTAGTTCTAAATCTGCAGGTGCTACATCTAATTCTTTAAAAAACAGATTTAAAAAAAAGGAGGAGGTTGTGCATTTGGTGGGTTTTTTTCCAATGTATTTACAGTCACGAGCACTAATATGTCAACCCTTGGCAACTTTTAATTGCGATTTTTTCACGAAATAACAAATGCAAAGTTGAAATACGACACTTTACATAAACCTATGGGTTCGAAAATACTATGTTCCTAATAACTTACAATTTCATCAAAAAATTAAGGAGAAAATCGCCTTTGATTATAGTCAAGTACATACTTATGCTCGTGACTGTACACCGATTTTCCCGAGATTACTAGGCCGATTACGTGATTCTTCTTTTGTTAACGTTGATTTGGATGTTTTTGAGTTAGTTACAATGATACGTAATTTAACACGCGTGTAATTAAACGTACGTTATTAATCCACTTTACACCGAGCGGATTAAAATATGCCTACTTTGTGTGTACTAAGTATTTACACTAGGTAATAAATTAAATGACTAACTAACTATATTAAAACACAAACAAATTAAGGGACACTTAGGCGTCCAAGTACTCGTCCGCATCGCTGTCATCCGGAAACATGCCCATAGCAAGTAGTGTTCTACGAATTTGTGTGCTGTATCATGTACCACAAGCCACTACTCCCTCTCACAGAGAGGAGGCCTGTGTCCCAGCAGTGGGAACATTATATATAGGCTGATTATAATATGATGTACCTACTTACTACATGTGATGTGACACAACTAAAGTAAAAAATATTAAAACTTTTTTACAAAAACCAAACACAACGGATTTCGCAAGAGAGACTACTACAAAGTGAAAAATTACTGTTATTTCGAGTGCCTTCGGTTTTGCTCTTTTGTTTTTTTGTACATCATTAAAAAATAATTAGTGCCACTTGCTACCGATATTTCTAATGTCTTGTAAGTTTTTTCAGTTCTCTGTTCTAAAGTGTCTCTAATTTTTATCTCCTACAGTTTCCTTGGGAAGATCAAAATTAGCGCCACTCACGGTTATCTGTAAAACATCATCTTTACTTTGTACAAAATCCCAAGTACCCTTTACTCCGTGTCGTATCGTCCACCAATTCGCCCTAACTACTTGAAGTCGCCCCCCTCTGGTGCACCCCACTAAAAAGCCATTACCGCGCCTTTGATCCGCGCCGCGCCGCCTTTGATCGCGCCGCTTCGACTGGCCACTTAAACTATTGCTTGTAGTCTTCAGGAAGAACTTGCGAGATGTACGGAATGAGATACTGGTTTTGTTTTAACAGTATTTTGTTAGTTAGCGGCGAGGTCTGTGTTCAATTGTACCAGCTAATTGGATTGGTCATTGGAGTAAAATCAACAAGTTAAGTTAATGATGTTTTATTTATGTAAGCAAATCTTCCCTCCAACTCATAGCATGATACTCTAAAAAGATCTTTAATATAACCTATAGTATAGTTTCATTCAACTATGTCTTGCGGTAAACAAGATTGATTAAGTAATTACAACCCACAACACACAAAACTCACACATCACACCGTTCCGCAACGATGCAGCGGAAACCTCATCCTTGTCTATTAGCCTCCTAGACAAACATGATTCCCTGGTACTGAGGATAAAAGACTCCATTCTTCGCCACTTCATATTCACGTAGAGTGCTCCATACGGCGATAATTAGCCCCGAGCTTTGATAGCGGGATATGATGTGCTGTGACGTCAGACTCGCTCTCGTAACAGACCTACTTATGATAGAAAGTGCTCGGCTTTGAATGAAACGTGGCCCGATTGACAAATCTTTTGAAAATGGTGTAAAGCCTCATGAAATGTAATTTACACGGTTACAAAATTACAGGATTTTTTTTAAGCTTTTTATGATTTTAGCTGCAAGCTTTACATGACATAGTAGAAATTTGCTGCACCTTCAACTACGTGCACATATTTAGTCGTGTGCAGTTTGTTCGTTCAGTCTTAGATATTGTTGTTGAGGGATTTTGATGAAAGACCTGTCTGTCTACCTATAGTTTGTCTTATGATGACGCCGCTCGTGTACCTCATAAGATATAATATACTTAAAAAAAATACAAATTTTTCTTTGCAGAATGACAACGATCAACATAAATGGGCCAGTATTTTCGATTTCTCAAGCAAAAATTACATTTGTTACAAGGAAAACTATATATTTCTGAACATTTCCTCAAAAAAAACCTTTTTACGACTATTGGACATATCCGTTCCAAGTTAATAAACCGTAACCATATCTCGTAAAATATTATAATATTCTCTATAATATTATGGGTCCTACAAACATCAAAAGAGGTTTAAAACATCAGCCTCCTTTGTGCCGACGCCGTGTGATCTCAAATCGGCGACTTGCTCATTGATTCGGAAATGTGTATTCGTATGTCGTGTGCACTGACGTCATTTATTCGTATTTGTACAATCAATATTGTCGAATGCTTCCTCCAAAGTTATGGCGGAGAAACTGCTTCCATTGCTCGTTTTGAAGAGGTATAGAAAGTTTCTTATTATTGCCAGTCATCCATGAACATTGAATAAATGCCAAGAGCCTGTTAAGACTTCATGAGCTGTTTTGGGCCAATTTATTAAGACAACATGGCATTGTGTTTAATGTTACAATGTGTTATGTTGGTATGGAATTTATGAAAGCAGTGTGAGAAAATATATTGGTCCTTGTTAGGATATTCCAATATTGTCGCTAATTAAACGAAGGATATTGGTTTCTTAGTGACTAATATCTTTTATAATGGAAGCCTGTCATTATCCTTAGTATTTCTATATCGGTCTGGAAATGAAACGAGAGGGACAGATTTCTTATTAAACATAAGAAATATTTCTTTGTGCTGATATTCTGGGAGAATAATCTATTACTCATAGAGATTCAGACAGGCAACCGATGTGACTTCTTATTACCGAATATTAAGAGGGCCTATTAGTTATTTATATTTATATATTTGCTGTTGCTATGTACAGTCACGAGCAAAAGTATGTATACACTTGGCTTTATTCAAAGGCGATTTTCTCCTTTATTTTTAAATGAAATTTTATATTTGTAGGAATATAGTATTTTCGAACCCATAGTATATGTAAAGTGTCGAATTTCAACGTTTCATTCGTTATTTCGTGAAAAATCGCAATTTATAGTTGCCAAGTGTTGACATATTGGTGCTCGTGACTGTACGCAATTAACGATTTATTTACCTACCTATTTTTTACTATACTTTCCGTAATTTTTAAGAAAGGTCTTGTGTAAGGCTGTGTTCACAAGAAGCGTATAGTCAGTCGGCCGTAGCTATTCTGAGCTCGGCCACTGACTGTCCATTGTTTTTCATGCACTCTCACAGTCGGCAGTCGTCTTTACGTTTGGTGTGAACGCTGCCTAATATGTATTATAATTCAAAAACCTGTGAACATCAACAAGAATTATTTTGATTGAAGAGTTCCTTATCACTGTGTAGCTACAATTAAATGCCCAATTTATTTGTGATATGTTTTGTGACTACACTTTGATGAAATATTATGGACAAAAATTAATTTAATTGTCAACAATGTTGACAATTAAATTAATTTTTGTCAATGTACTCGTGTAAGTACATCTTTTTGAGGTTAACTGTACAACGGAGAACATAATACTTATTTTTATTTATTACTAGCAGACTGAGCCGACAGACGTTGTCCTGTCCAAACAATAAATTGTACTAAAAAGTGATGCTTATTTATATAGATAGATGAACCCACCATACAGTGCTTTGAGTAACACATCCCTCTTATTTAAGAATCCAAATGCAAATGGTAATTTACATACACCATCTTTAGCTACCAGGAACTAATAAAAATAAGGAGCCTCGTAGTAGCAAGTTACACAGCTAATCCAAGACGTAATCTACGACGTAACTCCTTGAGAAGTACCAGGAGTTCATAAAAACGAGATAGTTGTAAGATCGCGAGTGCGAGTGTGCCCGATCCGACGCGCGCTCATCACGGATTCCCTTTGCCGATGCTGGTGGGCCCCCCGCGCGACCGCGCAGACCCCGCTCATACCCTCGACCCTCTCAAAAGAAATCCTTGCGATTGCTAACTAAAAGTACGCGGGACTGTTTGGATGTTCTTAGATTGCAAGTGTAACTTTCAGTTTAATTACGTGGCCATGAATATATTAGTAGGCACTGCTTTTTTTTATTTTTTCAAGCAATTCTGCGACTTGAAGAAGTTGTGCAGAATCAAAGTGCTTAAAAGATAAACCATGTAGAGCAGACAAAACAATTTCCTATGAAGGTTATCAAATAATGCTCAATTTCTTACCTTGCATTTACGTTGTAGAATCGATTAAGAATCCATCATTCACATCTAGTTGCTAATAGCATAAGTAGAAAAGAATAAAGGCGATAAACATAATATTATGATCATAAATTGGCACTGAAACATTCTCACACAGCCACTTTTCAATAAAATACAGCAATAGCGAACATCTTCAAGATCGATTCTTTATGGTAAGCCTGACGTTCGTTTTGGGCTCACATGCACCCCAATGTTACCTACCCTCGGAATCTGGTTTCTCTTTTATACTTATTGAAAGATCCATTTCCTTCTCTTTCGCTGAAACGTCATTGCGTGGCGCATTGTCTGCAAACGAAATGGAAATTAAATTTTGACTCAAACGCGAGGCACTAAGGTCGAAATTGGATCGGATTTCTGTTGTGAAAAGGAAATTGGCATTTACCTCGACAGTGGAAAAGTCAGTTTTCCGCGGCAAATTTCGAAAATGGAATCCGAAAGTATACTGCGGCCAAGTTAAGTTTACCGTCGTGGCTGTTGTTTTCGTTCGGACGTGGTTCTGTGTTTGGGTTTGACAAGTGCAAAATAATTTTGCCGCTTTGTGCGTTCGAAACACGCCGGCCGGCCGCATTCGTTGACATGTACCGGCACGCGAACGTTTTTGTTCCATTTTCAGTGTTTTAAAATTTGATTTTTTATTCGAAATGTGACGTTCGACTTCGGAAACTGTGTGTATAGCCAGTGTCGTAGTTATGTAACGTAGAGTTGTAGGTAAACAAAGAGGTTGTGTTACGTCGGTGGCCTGAGATTTGTATACGAAGGAAAATTAAGATTTTATAGGTTAAATAGTATTAGATAAGTGTTTAAAATAAATTCAATAGTTTATTAAGCTCAGTAAATTCAGTGTTTCGTGATTTCGTCGTGATTTCAACTGTTTATAAACAAGTAAGTTTTACTTATTTATACACTTATTATAGGTTAGTTTTCTTATGACTTCATAGTTACTTTCATAATATATTTCTAAGTACATACATAAGCAAAGGTAAATTAATGTGAGAGCTGAGAAAGACTGCAGGTTGTGCAGTGGTTGCGTGGGTCGTTGACCCCGGTTGCCATGGCGACGGCGGCCACCATGTGCGCGGTGCTACGACGCTGCTACGCGGCTACGGCTGATTGCTACGAACGCTACGATTGCCTGGATGCTTGCTCTTGCCAAACGTCACGGTCGTACAAAATATTGGCATTTATTTATTTTATTGCTCTTATTATTAGAACGGTGGATGATGATAGATGTTTCAAAGTCAAAGTCAAATCATTTATTTCAAATAGGCACACTAGGCACTTTTGAACGTCAAAAAAAAAACTATATAGAAATGATTCTAGTCGCCCATTCCAAAAGGTAGTGTTCGTATGGAGAAGAATGGTCAAGAAACTCCACCGTTACTCTTTTAAAATGTTTTACAAGGTCTTGTATACATAATATAATTATATGTGAACACGATGCACCTATAATAAAATTAATCTACCACAAAAGGTAAAAAGAATTAAAAATTAAGCAATGACAGGTAAATCAAATAAGTGATAGATACATGGTGCTCACATATTTACAAATTTAGAATGATGAACAAGTTTATAATGAAGATACTACGGTAAACAACGAAGGTTTTCAATACAATTTCCTCTCAATCCTTAAACTCACTAAAACGATGATTAAAGTCAAACAAACACGCACCCACTCGGTTAGCAAGGCTGTATAAACTTGTAAGTAGCAGAGTTATGGCAGTTCGACATTTTGAACAGTAAAGCAATAATCCGGGTATTGTTCGATCGCTGATAACTGTGTGGGGCTGTGTTCCAGGGCACTGAGCGGTAATATAGTGGTGGGAATCTATACGGTATTACCCTGGTGTGGCACGTAACGGACATTACGGGCCACACAAGGTTAATACCAACAACAAAAGGAACGAACTCTAACCAACTAACTTTTCTCAGAGATAAGTATGCAGGATCGTCAGATATAGTTGAAGTTTGCAGACTGCAGTTCAGCTTACCTATTCGAGTAACAGATATAGTATTTACCTAGACTGTATGGTATGACATACATGAACAGTCAACAAAACAGTTAAGTATGAACGATAAATCGTGGAAAAATATTATTAAAATGATGAGCGATGCCGCGGTATATACTATACTCGTATGTTCGCTAGCTGCTGGCTGGAGCTGGTGCAATCTCGCGGGACTTCGCGCGTCGTGTTATAGGATTATGTAAAACTCCCTCACCGTAACTATTGGAAACTCGAAGGCTTGAATTTGGTTTTGAAAAGAAAATATTCTAGTTTTGAGGTTTGTCATCGGCTAAGAACTGTGCTTTATAAACAAAAGCCTTTTTGCAAACCATGTACCTGATTTGGGTGTTGGCTTGTTTAAGAGAAAAAAGAAAGAAATTACGTCGTCACATACGTGTGTGTTTTTTGTGACTCTACCATGAACTCCTGAGGTAGCTCAAACGTAATTTGTTTATGTATGGTTTAAAAAGCCCACAGAAAAAGATCTTGCCTTGCAGCACTGCTCTGCCTTGTGTTGCGATAAGGACACCCATTGTATATTTTGTAGTGTTTGATGTAATTTTTATGTACACAACATAAAAAAATTTGTGGTGTACAATAAAGTACTTATATATAAAAGACTAAGTAATCTCAAACTCAAACTCAAAGCATTTATTTCAATTAAACCATTTACAGGCACTTTTGAATTGTCAAGAAGTCGGTCAGTCAGAAAATATGAAGCTAGTTGCCCATTTCAAAGCGTAGGTACCTATGGAGAAGAACGGGCAAGAAACTCCATGGACACTCTTTTTAAATTATATTTTAAAAAAATATTAGTTACATCATTACTTTTTGCCGCTTTGGGCTGTCATTCGTGGATCTTTGACAGTTACGGGTAGTCAGAAGCCCGAAAGTTTGAGAACCAGTCTTACCAAGGAGTATCGTATTACCCAGTAACTGGGTTGTGGAGGTCAGATAGGCAGTCGCTCCATGTAAAATACTGGTATTCAACGGCATCCGGTTAGACTGGAAGCCCATCTCAACGTAGTTAGGAAAAGGCAGGCAGATGATGAAGTGGTAGGTGATACGTGTCCAAAAACACAAATCACAACTTAAACTCTTTAATTTTGGTATTGCGAAGTCACTCAGCAAGATTCTAAATTAAATGAAACATAAAGTATAGCCATAGCTTCCAGTGTGCACTTAGTGTAAGCAATGTCTAGGGGTGGCTCTAACCCTTTTATTGTTTTATTGTTCGGTGCCGCGACCGTTTAGCCCTGATTTACAATCATTTTCCGATTTAGAGGCGAGTGACTTTATACAAAGGATAAGGGGCCATAAAAACATCAAGCGCTTTCACGCTTACATAATTGTTAATGGCTTTTATTCGTTCAAATTATTCATATATTGAGAGACGGGAATGGCCTTTTAAGATGGCCATATTAGGGATGTCCAATTCACTTACCTAGATATTAAAATCTACTTACTTACCTATTGAATTCCGAATTTAAGATATTGAACAAGTTTTGGAGCTACAAAGTTAATGCCATTCACTCAATTTACTTAGAATATGTATTGTCTAACACTATTCTATGTAAATTACTGAAGTAGAAATACCTAGTTGAGTTAGTGGCAATGAAATGTAAATTGAGACTATGAATTCGAGTATAAGTAATAGATTCGTCTCATATAAGGCATCACACTTTTAAAACTAAGTTTTGAATGTGGGCAATCCACTTCTGTCATATTTTATTTCTTGTTATTTAGGTAGTTTACTTTTATAAAGTTCTTTTGTTCAGACTTTCGCAGTTGCATCGTTGTACCTCAGCGGAATTTAAGTCCTTTGAAGCACATATTAAAATATTATCCCTTATTTAATAAGTACACAAGTTAGCCCCTCACGATAACGAATCCCACAATTTATTTCTAATTTGACATAATCTAAATGTTGTAACTAAATATCCCTAGTACTACATAACCCATTTCCCCGCTGCGGCGAGGAGGTGCGAACGGTTGCAACACTTGGACACCTCGCCACCTGTGTAGGGATTCCCGCGGGGATCGATCCGCTTCTCTCCCCCGCTGTTGGCTGACTAGTGCTGTCTAATGTGAACGGGATGTGGAATCCCGGAGGTTTATGTGTGCAGTTGGAATTTCAACTGACTGTAAATGAAGCATAGATTTTGTGGAAAAAGAGGTGGAAAATGTTTTCTGCATCTATGTAACGGTACTGAAAACCTGTTCTTTTATACCATATTCTATGTGTGAGATTTACTGGCGTCTGTTATGAACTTTACCGATGGCGTACCTATATTATTTAGTCAATCTACGTAGTCTTTTCCTAACTTTGTTCAGGTCGGCTTCTAGTCTAAGCGGACGCCGCTGAATACCAGTACTTTACATGGAGCGACTGCCTATCTCACGTCCACAACCCAGTTACTGAGTAATACTGGTTGTCAGAGTTTTGGGCTTCTGGCTACCCATAACAACTGTCAAATATCTATGAACGACCGCCGGGACCAACGCGCAACGGTTTTAAACATGTTTGCCGAGGGACGGAGGGATCTCGATATCTAATGAGAAATGATTATTTAGTAAGCACTTTATAATATTTTTTATTTTGTTAAAAGTTTCGCTGATTTTCTACCCTTTACAAACAGTTTATTAAGCACTTATTGCAAACCGAACAACTTTGCTTTTTGTTGTTGCCTTAATTCCCGGGACCATAACCAAACCCCGTGACACGCAAGCCACTACACATCACTAGTGACGCGTACGCTAATGCTACCGAGCTCACCCTTTTACTTATTATAATTTTATATTAAACGCCGCGGCTTTTCGGATGCGTTTCTTTTTGCCTACTATCCGGCGTGTTATTTTATGTAGATGTTCTTGAAAGGGGATGGGCAGCACCGCAGGTCTTCGTTACTAAGTCTGGGTGGCGTTGTGTGTCATCCTTACATTTGCAGTCATCCTTACACTGCTTGTTTTTTTGCAAAACTGAAAAACAGAGAGGCACGTGTCGCCAATAACAGTCGATTAATTAATACTTCAGTTTTTTAATCTTAACTAGCTTCTGCCCGCGACTTCGTACGCGGATCCTGTTGGTTATGCCAGCGACAACGGGGTAGTCAAAATCGAAGATCTGAAACGTCTGATGTCGAATTCTAAGAACCCGGGGACTGGATAACAACGGGATGCGCGAGACGATTCGAGACGTCATTTTCAGGCAATAATGAACCAATAGGGTGGTAAACTTGGCCTTGCACTTTGAATGTTGGCATAAATGGGCCTTCTGAAATCTGTTTCGCAATAAAAGATGTCATTTGAAAGGCATTATTGTACGAACGTATGTTGTCCAAGAAATGTTTTGACTGTGATGGTCACCGATTAGCAGTGATCTTAATATTTCTGGAGGATTTTGTAATATTTCAATATGTACTTTCCCACCTGAGCAACACATACCGTTTGTTTCTTTTTGCTATTTAATAGCTTCACAAAAAGTAAAATTTTTAACCATACCTCCGATGGCGGAATATGTGGCGTAGTCAATCATAGGGGTATACGTAAATGCACTCCGTTCCTTATCAACCCAAGGAAGGTCGCCATGCCCTACGGCTATATCTTGAGACACATCCGATTCTTCAGATGATATCGACATTCTGTTCAGAGAATGTCGAAGTCGATCAGAATTCAAACGTTCGTTGCGCTCTTCTTAATCTGTCTCTTAATGCCGTACTCCAGCAATTCTTTCTTTCTCACTTTCTGACTATGAATATTTTGTTGTGTGCTTGTTCGGAACAATGTATGATAATCTCACCGTATCCAAAGAGGTTTCCACGGAGCGAGTTGCAGCCTGATGTTCTCAAACAGCATCAAATCTCTCCTGACGCTCTTCGGTAGATTCTTGGGATCTTATGATCCTCAATCTTTTAGCTCCTTTGGAACATTGGGAAAGATTTGACCTCTTTCTAGGCATGGTTATAGTTTTATTATGAAGATACCTGATCAATTAAAATCTAAGTGACTGCTCCCCTACCAAGGGTGCCCAGACACGGGATCGTATGGCCCATGTGCTGGTTTGGTCCCTGGGGTGGTCACGGCGTGCTATGTGTTCTGGTGCGCCGGTGATGGGGAGTACTCCCCAGCGGAGGGTCCGGTGACGGACAGCCGCGGCGGGTTCACGGATGAGTGCTAACGCGTGCCCATGTTCCCGCCGTAAGCGGCAGAGGAGGACACAGTGGAGTTTTAGTGGGTTAGAGTCCCACATAACTGCACTATCTCCCCGTGGTAGTGCAGAATGCATGAGCATTTCTTGACGTTAAAAAAAAAAATGGGAGTTTTGGCCAGTAGAGTCAAATTTTCAATGATATACCATCGTCATCGAAAATCAGTCCTAAACTGTTACCGCCTTCACCGCGTGGAGGTGAAATTAGTGATAGCTTAGATTTCCACATCAGATGTTTCTGATCTTCGATTTTTATAAGTCAACAGGAAATGCCCATCAGACCGAATAACTTTTACTAAGACGTCATTCCTATATATGTTATGGTGTAGCTGGGCTCTTGGAGTTCCCCATCAGGTGTTCCAGATCTTCAAATTTATTCTCTCAGCAGAAAATCCTCATCACGTGGAACAATTTTTGCTATGGTACCATTTTTGTATCTCTTATAGTTAAGCTGGTCTGTTTCGGTTCTGCATCAGGTGTTCAAGTTTCCAAGAAACATTATAGCCTGAATGTTGTCCAGCCATAATAACTATGCAACAAAAAAAAAATCATTCAAATCCGTCCAGTAGTTCCGAAGATCGGACGCGCAGGCCCGAGGCGTGTACGTACTCTGATAGAATACCTTAACAAATGTTCGCCGTGATTCTTTAAATTGACATAACTTTTTTATTTATGAACCGATTGACATGAAATAAACACTAAATGTTAAGTGAAGCCTACTACAATATATTAGTGAAAACCGCATCTAAATCGAATAAGCCGTTTCTGATATTAGCGTGCACAAACAAACAGACAAACCGACAAACAGACAAACAGACAAAAAAAAATTAATTACAATTTCGGGTTCGGCATCGATATAATAACAACCCCTGCTACTTTTTTTTTATATATTTCCATTGTACAGACACCACTTTTCTACAAATTTATTATATGTACTAGCTTCTGCCCGCGACTTCGTACGCGGATCCTGTTGGTTATGCCAGCGACAACGGGGTAGTCAAAATCGAAGATCTGAAACGTCTGATGTCGAATTCTAAGAACCCGGGGACTGGATAACAACGGGATGCGCGAGACGATTCGAGACGTCATTTTCAGGCAATAATGAACCAATAGGGTGGTAAACTTGGCCTTGCACTTTGAATGTTGGCATAAATGGGCCTTCGTTTCGCAACAAAAGATGTCATTTGAAAGGCATTATTGTACGAACGAATGTTGTTCAAGAAATGTTTTGACTGTGATGGTCACCGATTAGCAGTGATCTTAATATTTCTGGAGGATTTTGTAATATTTCAATATGTACTTTCCCACCTGAGCAACACATACCGTTTGTTTCTTTTTGCTATTTAACAGCTTCACAAAAAGTAAAATTTTTAACCATACCTCCGATGGCGGAATATGTGGCGTAGTCAATCATAGGAGTATACGTAAATGCACTCCGTTCCTTATCAACCCAAGGAAGGTCGCCATGCCCTACGGCTATATCTTGAGACACATCCGATTCTTCAGATGATATCGA
This sequence comes from Oligia latruncula, assembly GCA_948474745.1. NCBI lineage: Eukaryota > Metazoa > Arthropoda > Insecta > Lepidoptera > Noctuidae > Oligia > Oligia latruncula. The sequence continues at coordinate 18,816,538 of OX419695.1, read as the reverse complement.
CATTCTGTTCAGAGAATGTCGAAGTCGATCAGAATTCAAACGTTCTTTGCCTTCTTCTTAATCTGTCTCTTCATGCCGTACTCCAGCAATTCTTTCTTTCTCACTTTCTGATTATGAATATTTTGTTGTGTGCGTGTTCGGAACAATGTATGATAATCTCACCGTATCAGCGGTCAGTCGCGCATCATATTCTTCACTGGTCTCTAGAGATCTGGATGCAGATGCGTAAATACGCTGAGAAGAGGTTTCCACGGAGCGAGTTGCAGCCTGATGTTCTCAAACAGCATCAAGTCTCTCCTGACGCTCTTCGGTAGATTCTTGGGATCTTATGATCCTCAATCTTTTAGCTCCTTTGGAACATTGGGAAAGATTTGACCTCTTCTAGGCATGGTTATAGTTTTATTATGAAGATACCTGATCAATTAAAATCTAAGTGACTGCTCCCCTACCAAGGGTGCCCAGACACGGGATCGTCTGGCCCATGTGCTGGTTTGGTCCCTGGGGTGGTCACGGCGTGCTATGTGTTCTGGTGCGCCGGTGATGGGGAGTACTCCCCAGCGGAGGGTCCGGTGACGGACAGCCGCGGCGGGTTCACGGATGAGTGCTAACGCGTGCCCATGTTCCCGCCGTAAGCGGCAGAGGAGGACACCGTGGAGTTTTAGTGGGTTAGAGTCCCACATAACTGCACTATCTCCCCGTGGTAGTGCAGAATGCATGAGCATTTCTTGAGGTTAAAAAAAAAAAATGGGAGTTTTGGCCAGTAGAGTCAAATTTTCAATGATATACCATCGTCATCGAAAATCAGTCCTAAACTGTTACCGCCTTCACCGCGTGGAGGTGAAATTAGTGATAGCTTAGATTTCCACATCAGATGTTTCTGATCTTCGATTTTTATAAGTCAACAGGAAATGCCCATCAGACCGAGTAACTTTTACTAAGACGTCATTCCTATATGTGTTATGGCTCTTGGAGTTCCCCATCAGGTGTTCCAGATCTTAAAATTTATTCTCTCAGCAGAAAATCCTCATCACGTGGAACAATTTTTGCTATGGTACCATTTTTGTATCTCTTATAGTTAAGCTGGTCTGTTTCGGTTCTGCATCAGGTGTTCAAGTTTCCAAGAAACATTATAGCCTGAATGTTGTCCAGCCATAATAACTATACAACAAAAAAAAATCATTCAAATCCGTCCAGTAGTTCCGAAGATCGGACGCGCAGGCCCGAGGCGTGTCCGTACTCTGATAGAATACCTTAACAAATGTTCGCCGTGATTCTTTAAATTGACATAACTTTTTTATTTATGAACCGATTGACATGAAATAAACACTAAATGTTAAGTGAAGCCTACTACAATATATTTGTGAAAACCGCATCTAAATCGAATAAGCCGTTTCTGATATTAGCGTGCACAAACAAACAGACAAACAGACAAACAGACAAACCGACAAACAGACAAACCGACAAACAGACAAACAGACAAAAAAAAAATTAATTACAATTTCGGGTTCGGCATCGATATAATAACAACCCCTGCTACTTTTTTTTTATATATTTCCATTGTACAGACACCACTTTTCTACAAATTTATTATATGTATAGATATAGATTATTGAGTAAAAAAGAGTATCAACTCTCCTAAGAAGTGCTAAAAAGCAATGTAACTACAAAATAATTTTATATGAAATATTATGTAACAGTAACAATCACCGACTTCTTTTGCTGCCTGTTCCACCGTTTAACTTGCTCTCTATATAATAAGTATGGGCCTGATTTACCATCGTCGTACTGTCTCCAATTAAATGTGTATAAAGTCAACAGACTAATGAATGGGCTCTTAAAATTAAATTATTTTAAGCGCCGTTTACTTTTAGGCCCGTAAAATAACTCAAACTTAAAGCTTTTATTCAAATTAATCCATTTATAGTCACTTTATAATTGTCAAAGAGTCGATCAGTTAGTCAGAAAGTTGAAGCTAGTTGCCCATTCCAAAACGTAGATCTACATTTTGTATACCTACTCTCACACTTTTGTACAAGCTTTGACACTTTTTAAAATGAAGATATCACAAAATCCTGGATACATTATTCTCGTTGCTTCCAAAATAATATCACGCCTTATTGTCCCTTAAGGGTTGGGCAGACGTGTGTCCATAGTACACCCACATGTCGCCAGTTAATTATGTTAAAGTCTCATGTAGAAGGGCGTGTGCCTATTACCATCAACCGGGCACAGATACAGACCTCCGGCTGCTACTGAAAAATTACAGATAGTACCCAATAACACTTTGCCGACCCGGGAATCCCACCCAGGACCTCACGCTCAGCGGTAAGCGCTTCCGACCACTAGACCAGCGAGGCAGTCCGCACGTAAAATAAATCCATTTATTTTCCCCATAAAATAATGCCATCACATTCAAATAAATATGATTTATCTGCCCCGGAGATAAATACAGACCTTGTAACACGTATGTATATGAAATACGTGACAAATATGAAAGAAAAACGCTCGTCATTTTACCGAAAATCGTTTTCCCTATATCAACATCATATTTCCAATTACTTACTGTATGCTGACATCCAAATTCAATATCGTGACAATTTTCATTCTGTTTCACATAGCGATACTCGTCGTATTCGCTTGTTTTATAGAAAAACAAAACCTTGAGAAGAGCATTTTATTAAATGCCGTATAACAGGCCTACTACAAATCAGCCTGAAACAGTCTCACATCAAAGTAAATACCTCTTTATATACAAAGAAGGGACGAGCATTATATTAATAAATAAATTTATTTATTTCATGGCAATAACACCCATTGCCATTTGCCACACGTAGATTAACAGGAAACATATAAAAAACTCAAATAAAATCAGAGAAATAAACAAATAAAAGCAAATGAAATCCAATAAATTCAAATTAAATAAAATCAATATAAATCAGTTTAAAAAAACAAAATAAATCAAAATGATATGCGCAGCATGACATCATCATCAGCCTATACCACTGCTGCAGCTGGGACACAGGCCTCCTCTCTGTGAGAGAGAGTGGGCCGTAATCCACCACGCGGGTCCACTGCGGGTTGGTGGATGTCACATGTCTTCTTCTTGTCGATTTTTAGGGTTCCGTACCTCAAAAGGAAAAAACGGAACCTTTATACGATCACTTTGTTGTCCATCTGTCTGTCTGTCAAGACCCTTTATCTCGGGAACGCGTGGAGGTATCGCGTCGAAATGAAAATCATATACTCAAGTCAGCGGTCCCTTGAAGCTGTGAAAAAATCAAATGTTACGTTACGTTAACTTCTAAGTTGGGTACTTCCTGTTGACCTAGAATCATGAAATTTGGCAAGGAGCAAGGTCATGTAGTACAAGTAAAGGGAGAAATCCGAAAACCGTACAGAACCCTCGGTGCGCGTTTGCGACTCGCTCTTGACCGTTTTTTTTTATTGTAGGACGTGCCGGTTTCCTCACGATGTTTTCCTTCATCGTTTTGAGAGCAGTGGTGATGAAATTAAATACACAAAGTAAAGTGCTAGCCTGGGATTGAACTCACGACCTACAACTCGGTCGGGGACGATACCACTAGGCCACCACTGCGATCCTGCACTACATATGCACAGTGAGATAATTTCAAACTTTTAAAAATGCTGGTTTGCACTGAAATTCTCGTACACATTGGTGTCTAAGATTAACTCACATAGAACTATGAAATTGAAGCAGTCACACAAGTTCCTATAAAAATAAGCCTGTAATTTTGAAGGACAGCTTTTTATTCTACCAAAAAAAAGCAGACAGTCCCTCTTTACAATATGCGTAAGTTCGTAAAGTGTCTCGTCAGGGTGACACCTGATCCTGTTCGGTGCAGGGCACAGGGGGAGGTGTGACAAGTCTAATATGTCACATTATATGCTTCACACCTCGATCGTGTCCTGAGCCTGGTAAGGGTCGTTACCGGTTCATACAATTCGATTGTCTTTGTTTTACATACATAAATGTTCTTTTACTACCAGCAGGGTAATTGCGTAACACACTATCAGTAGCAATGGGTTTGATTTTGACAGTTCAACAACACTCATTGCGTTATTTACGTGGTTGAGGAGACACATTTTTCGAACATATGGAGCAATGGATTAGCAATAAGCTTTAAAATGATTCAAATTGAGAGTAATATTGTGGTATACAATTAGGGTGCTGATCCGATTTGACCTCATCAGATCCGTACCGTATCGAGTGTGCCTGATACGAACTCAAGACCAACCTCAAAGTCTTCATTATTCTATGTTTCGCTTAAAACTTAACTTTATTCCAAGCGAGACCTACATATGGTGTCAATTCCCTTGTTCACAAACTTAATTAAATTTATTTTCAGGTGCATATTTTTCTTTCTATTTCATTAAGAAAAGGACAGAAGATAAATCTTAATTTAGTCCTGTCAAATTAATCAGCGCCTGACGTAAATTGACGTAATTTTAGTAGGCAAGTTTTTAATCACGTCTAAACTTTTATGGAGTATTTTCAGGCGCTGATTAATTTGACAGGACTAAACTAAAATTTATCTTCTGTCCTTTTCTTAATGAAATAGAAAGAAAAAGATGCGCTGAACTGTTTAGTTTAGTTTGTGAACAAGGGAATCGGCACCATTGATTGACTAATTAATTTAGATAAAAAGTATATGTTAATAATAACTATACTCTCTAAATATAGTGTTTGATACCAACATGACATTTTATATCTAAGTTTCAAGACAACAGGGAATAAAAAAAAATACAAAGAGTACGCAGGTGACGAAATATTTTGTTCTTTTGTTTTTGTGTCACTCTCACAGAGTACCCTTTGTGGAGCAACTGGGAGCGACCCTCCCGTGACGTCACATTATTGGTTCACACCTCGGCGCGGTGTTGAGTGACTGACAGATGGCAAGTCAGTTGACAGTTTTACTGGTGTTGCCTTACCTGTACTGGGAAATTGGCGCGTTTTTGTGTTCCGCTTAATGAGGTCGTATTAGTTAGGGCTGGCATGTATCGCAGTAGTGCGTGTAGGTTTGTAATATCACTACATAAAGTGTGTCGCTTGTTTGTTTAAACAGGAATACTAAAGTAGATAGTTCTGAGGTGGTCCCATTGTCACCAAGTTAGGATCTGATGATGGGATCTTAGAGAAATCGAGGGCAACCCTCAAATTTTATAGGCTCACTTATTGTTTTTCGCATATTTTATGAAGTATCTTGTGTATTTGTGTATGGTTGTCACCATCTCAGGTAGCTGGGCTGATGATGGAAGGTACAACTCCTTAACAGTAAGAAGTTACTCGAACAGGCAAGGACTGTTTTATTTAGTAAATTGTTTTGATGTTTGATAGGGCATTTGCCACATTTGGTCTCATGATCATCAAGTCATGATGCTGCAGTCAGGATAGTCTGCAGAGTACCTAACTCCTCGACAACTAACAGCAGATATATCGTGTTTAGGCTCATTGAAAAGGGCTCGATGTGTGGATAAACGTACTGTTACTGAGGAACACCGAAGACCTGATGCTGAAGCCAGGAGCATCAGAAAAAGTACAAACCTTTAAATTACAGCACCGTAGTCGTGTTTGGGCTCATTTTAAACAGGACTAATTTTAAGTTCAATGCAATGTTGACATAAGTCTGGCCTAATGCTGCATCCAGGATTATCAGCATCTAATCTAAAAACTAATAAAAGGAGAACTCCTCAACAATTAACGTCCCTGCATCGAGAAAAGGAATATTTTATAAAAAGGCGATGGGCAAGTTGACATTAGGCTATTGTAACTTAGATAAATTATAAATAGACCCACTAAAAAGCGAGTAAAAAAAAACACTACAAACTGAAAAAAAAAACACTACAAACTGAAAAAAAAAACACTACAAACTGAAAAATAACTTTAATTTCGGAAGTCGGTGGCAAAAACTAAAATACTGATCCTTAGGACACCGACTTCCGAAATTAAAGTTATTTTTCAGTTTGTAGTGTTTTTTTTTTTGTTTTACCTTGCATAAGAAATATTAGGAAAAGAGTTCCTGGAAGGACTTGTGGAGGCCGTTGCCTCACCAGTAGGACAGTATATGCTAAGTAAAAAAAATTTATAGAAATATTGATGACTTAAATACTTACTTGATGAATTAAATACAGTAATGTTCAACTAGAAACAAATTCGTAATTCCATAACAAATGTTCCCTGTGGCGTATAGCTCAGAATCGTGTAACGTGCACAGTTGTGTTACAATAAAACACTAGAAAAGTGGATATATAACAGCACGTGCTCACATTAGGACTAGTGCAGACTGCAGGCTCACGGGGTACGTGATTACCTTAGCACTTGTAGAACTGTGTACATGTAGAATACACAAGAGCTTTTTATGAAGGTGGTATTGTAAAATATATCGTTTTAGTGTATACAGTAGTACCTGTTGTTTTAACTGGCTTATATCATTGTGTTTGTATGTTGTCGACTGTTCTCTGTGAGGATCTCTTAGTTATCCTTGGTAATTTCTTGCCCGTTCTTCTTCATAGAGATCTATGTTATGGAATGGGCAACTAGCTTCAACTTTTTGACTAACTGACCGACTCTTTGACAGTTCAAAAGTGCCTGTAAATGGTTTCATTGAAATAAATGCTTTGAGTTTGATCTTAGTCACGTTCGCGCGGGATTTAAAAGAATAAAATTCTAAATTCTGTGCTGGTCATCTTGCTGATCACCTGTACCTTCAGGCTTAAACATAGAGAAATAAAGGATAACATGTAAATATCTAAGTAATGTGAACCTATAATAAACTAAAAAGACGCCTCTATGAGTGCTTTTTAAAAGCTATTTGCTTTCCAGTTGTTCTACAATAACAGCGTCTAAGAGCATACCTCACCCGTACAAGTGAGCACAAACCCTAAAATTTAGTTAGGTACTTCCCCAGGAGATAGCACAGCAGTACGATACATTTAGTGTTGGTTCAGTAGCTCAGTACATTTGGCGGCACGCGAGCTGCTCATAAATAAAAACAAAATGGCGTCGTAAACAAAAGCTCGGTTTAATCTCTACTATAAAGTGTTGATGTTAGCTCGTTACCACCACAACGAGAGATTTTGCAAAAAAAAAAGACTACATCGTGTTGTAATCTATGGCCTTCTAGAATATATGTATTGTTGTTTACGTGCACCTATTGAAAGGTAGTAACGTAGTGTTCACAGATCGTTTTATTTTTTTAAATACGTGTTTATTTGTGCAGACTTATTTAAAGGTGAACAGATTGTTTTATTTCACCCTTTTCACGATTCACCAGCAAAATACGACAAACCTTCACCCTCCCCGTTGCAAACCTTGGAGAAGTCCCTATTGTGTAATAGGCGTTTAGAATCGGCCCGATATGCTGACCATTTATTGCATTGCTATCGTACCGAAACCGATGAATCAGGGAATGACCTTAATAAATATAGCATTTGGGTTCTCTGCAACTTTGTTTGTAATCAATCAGTGTAGAGTAGTTATGAGTATTCTGGTAAGATAGCAAGCAGTGGCTGCAAACAAGGTTATGTATCAAACTGATCATCTACAACTACGTAAATTAAATATGACGTTGGTGAAATTGAAGTGCACTTTCACCAACACTTTTGGGTATATTTTCCCCTACTTCCACCTAAGGAGACACTCCCCAAACCTCGTCCTCACAAAAAAAAAAAAACACAGTGGCACTTCGGGAATGCCGACAGAAGTGAAAACAAAACACAAACAGTGCAACAACAAATTACTCACTGACTTATCGGATATACTTTTGAATCGTCTTATAAACAAAACACGCGCGCTGCCTCTTACGATAACAGTGGAGCGAGTTCAATGTTTTTTCCCATTTCAAAAAATTCCCAACGTGCCTTAAGAAGTTTTCACTTTAATAAACCTCACTCTGTACACCCTCACTCCGCAGTAGACGTTGCTTCAAGTGTTACTGTAAACTAGTGTAAGCTGATGCTGGTTACACGAGAACGAGTGTTAGTGTTATCAATGCACTCACGGAGACTCGATACTGTGTCAACTTTAGCATGTTTACGTTCACAGTAGTCGCTAGACGAAGTGGTTTACAGTCCCGAGTTCATATCGCTAGATAGGGCTGATGCATAATGACGATTATTCATAAATAATATTCATTGTGCATCATTCAAACCTATGCGGTTTTAAACTTATAACGTCAATGGAAAAATCTAAACACCCGACTGCAACTTTAAAGTTCAAAACAATCTCACTTTAGTCACTTTAGTAGTCTGATGCAGTAAGCGGTAGTTATTTTAGTTAAATATCAGATTTTATGCCACCAAATACCTGATTTTCCATTTGATTTCCTTGATTAATTGTTCTGCTGTATTGTACCAGATCCATGCTAAGCGTGAAAAACATTAACCCATCTTTAATGTCGCGCAGTCGGGTATAAAGTAGGTAAATATTTATTCCTTAGCATAGTGTTTACCAAATATACGCATCAATTATTATAACACAAGAAAATGAGAAAGAGCATGTAGGTATACGGTCTATAGGAAATTGTCTTCCTCGGCGAGAATCCCGTGATCTTACTGATGGGTCAACAAAATGCTCGATCAACAATTTTAGTGACGGACGGGAAGTCCCTTATATCCGCAGGATACACTCAACGAGATTACTCCATCATAATCGAATGAATACTCATAAACGCAAGTCGAGCGGCTCGATAAAACGGTTAACCAACCGATAACCGGTTAATATATTTGCGTTACCAAATCATAGGTTTGTAACAGTTTCTCTTTGTAAATTACTGTGTCAATAATCTAGTTAAACGGATGATCCGGCTGAACGGGAGCGGATATACCGATCTCTATAATTCGATACCTGACTAATTGAAATTGATTTAGTTGTAATCCAATTGTATATGTAAATGTTTTGGATGACGATGAATAGGAAGTGTAAACTAGATCCAAATAAGTATCACTGCTGCTGAATTACTGCCTGATATACCTGGGTAGGTCCCTAGAACAAAAATAGATTATGAGAGTTCAGTCTTACGAGTCTACAGTTCTACACGTCTCGTCTGTAAGTCCCCAGGGGGTAGGAGAGGATGAACTGACTGTTTTACACTCGTATTTGGTTGACGAACAGTATTTTCAGTTATTGACGCGATTGGCACGCTATCGCTTATCACCACGGTGCATGGGGCGATACTTTTTTTAAACCTACCGCGACCACAACTGACAGCGATACTGACGCAACAGTAGGTAAAATACATAAGAGAAGAAGACAAAAGAGGGCGAGCTCTTAAAAATAAGTCGTTCCTAACCCTAAATCTAGTCTGCTAGTGATAGGTACTTTTCTAAAAGGGAAATCCATGAAAACTGGTCTTGACTTGATAAATCGAACCCAGAATTCTATCTTCAGCTACGTAGTTCTACCAGTACGACAATAAGGCACACTTCGTGAAAATAATACAAATAAGTTGTACTTGTTAGTACTAGTCCTACAGCAGATAATTGAAACAAACAATATATCTAATTACGTTATTGCGTGTGCTGTTAAACGACGCGTTATGACTGAATGAATGCGCGGTAATGGCGCGGTCACCGTGATAGGCTGAGCGACAAACCGCGACATTACTCACATGGTGAAAAATTATGTAGGTACAGTCGGTCGATTCTGTAAAAATCTCACCGTAAAAACTTAGGTGATGTGAGTTTGTTTTTGCTAGGAATTGACACTATTGACAGCTCACTCCACGCTCACTTCACCTAAGTTTCACGGTGAGATTTTTACAGAATAGCACCGCTGGTGTTTGTATGTATTGCAGTGTTGATATGTACTTAGTAGATGTATGAATAAACAAAAACATTACAAAATGCCTACAGTAAAATCAAACTAAACAACAATTCAAAATTAGAGGTCTCCCTTGTTTTGCCGAAAAGATTTTGCCAAATTATCACTTCCCAAACAATTTTCCGCATAATTTCATTTGCCAAATTATTACTTAGCAAAAAATCTCTTCACAAATAATTGTAACCCAAACCTAATGTTTGGCAAGTGAACGTTTAAACAATAACTTGTTTACCAACTAGTACTTTTACCAATTTTTATTTAGTCAAATATTTCAGTTGGAATAACTCATTTTACGCAAAATTACATTTGCCAAATATTTAGTATCGTCAGTTTTCGCAGTTTTAAGGCAGCCATTTCAAGCTTATGATCTAACTTTGAAGACGTTTTATTACAAGGGTGTTTTTTCCACTTGGGACAAATTCTAAACAGGTAATAATAATATTAAGTATTCTGGTAGTATTTTTAAAAATAATTAATCTCGTCTAACTAGTTCAGTTTCGGGTAGACTTTTTTTCCATTTTTTTTTTCTATATAATCTAGTCGTTTCGTAGGAGGTCACAGTTTTAACCTAACCTAACCTAAGCATTTTTTTTTAATAATTAACCTCGTCTAACTTATTCGGTTCTCGATAGCCTGTTAAAAATAATCTCTTTTTTCCATATTTTTTTTCTATGTAATTTAGTCGTTTCTGGCACTCGCCGGCCGCTGCCGCGGCACCGCTCGCTTCGCTCGCTCGGCTCGTGCGTAGGAGGTCACAGTTTTAACCTAACCTAAGCATTTTTTTTAAATAATTAACCTCGTAACTAATTCGGTTCTCGATAATGTCCATTGCAAAAAAATTAAAATAGTACGTTACAAATATTTTGTATTAAATAAATGATTATTTTAAAATAAAATTGCATTTTTTAATTCCCAAAAAAAAAAAATCTCAAAAAATCTTATTTATGCCTTTATATTTTTTGTCGTAACAAATCGTTTGACCAAACGTTTATTGTCTAAAGATTGTTTGCCGTAATAAATAATTTGATTAAAGACCAAATGCCTAAATGACATTATCCTTAGTAATATTTTGCCAAGTAAAAATTTGACCAAATGAAAATGTGCATACTAAAATTATTCCAAACATTACATTGGTATAATAAAAGGTTGCGAAAATTTGTTTGGGTAGTGAAATTTTGGCAAAATCTTTTCGGCAAAACGGCAGGATCCCCAAAATTAGGTACATAGTACTTAGAATAAAATGTTCAGTAATAAGACGATTTGATTACCTGCTAAATTTTTAACAATTAGAGCTATGATGATGTTTTCCGTATTGTTTCTTTTACCACTTATTGCCCAAGGAACTCCTGAAAAATAGAGGCACAACCTGACTGCCATGGTTTAGCATTGAAAACATACCAAACAGACAAAGATGATCCTTAGTAATAAAACATTTAAATGTAATCTTAAATACCGCGGAACATACTCGACTCAACAGCAGATACTTATTAGTCGTGGCATCTCAACATTGCGGTACAGTGACCGACAGCGGTCGGCCGACGTCGGTCGGTCGGTTTGTAACCCGACACCGTAATGGCACGAGAGTGTCCTCCGACACGGCTCTGTGGTCGGTTGATAGCTTTATGACATAACGGTGGTTACTATTAGCTTCATTGGCTATACATTGACCTGAACTGCATTCCTGGTGAGGTCGAATCTTTTGCTTTTCACACAGTTGTAGGGCCATTTCTGGCAATTGAAATATTTGTCCAAAAATAGGTAACTAACTAACTACTCGTAGTAACTACGTCCCTGTATCAATATTAAATTGTTTTTAGGGTTCCGTACCTCAAATGAAAAAACTGAAACCTTTATAGTATCACTTCGGTGTCCGTCTGTGTGTCTAGACCCTTTTTCTGAGGAGGTAGAGTATCAAGTGAGATTGATATCCAATAAGTATTTACGGTCTGCGCGAGACCTACTTGCACTTGTCCGGTTTTAATCTGTAAATAACGAATTGTTTTCTTCAATTGTTTTATGCGATAAGAAAATATTTGTACTCACAACACCACTTCTTAGTTTTTACTTTCAGTTTTCTATCTGTAAGTGTCCAAACACACTACCGAAGTTCCGCGGCTGATTTTACGTTCCGATGTATTCGGCTGATATGACACACCATAAGTGCCGAACTTACGCAGAAAAAAATCAGTTGCGCACACGCGGAGCGCGGGCATGCCTGCCTCCCGCTGCTCCCCCCCGTCCCGGATCTTCTTCGGCAATCGAACCGAACTTCGGTCGCGAATAATGTGTGCTCTACAGAATACGTTGCCGCTGAACTTACGCCCGACCGAAGTTTGACTGTACGCTATAACGCGTAATTTCTGCATAATGTGTCAGTAATTTAAATAGCATTGCAGGCGTAATCACGCCAAACTTCGGTCGCGTAACTTCGGCATAGTATGTTTAGACACTTAACCCTGAAATTTCGGTGTAAACAAGTATTGTGCCGTGGTCAGTATCTTTCTTTAAATAAAACTGTTGAACAGGGATTAAACTTTCCTAGTCTCACGTAAGACGATCTAAACTCCTAAGTCCACAACGTAGCACTAACACAAACAGTCCCAGTTAATAGCCATTTAACTAGAACCGCGCCATGACTGATTACTTGCGGTTGTTTCACCAAACAAATTTGTTTCCTTTTAATTATCTGTTGAATTTTCAGTCTGCGGCGCTTTCATAAATCTGCGTTCCCACCGCGAATTATATAAAATTAATATTCATATTATACTGAAAATACAATGTCCAATATTGGCGTATCGTACATTGATGGATTACTAAGTGCTTTATTGTACACTTTGCTAACAAAATGAGCAATGGATAGTAAAGTGCCAGCGTGGGCGATTGTGTGTAGAATGGCTGGCTTTAATAAATCAGGGCTGCGACCAGAGATTATAAATTTAATATTCATGGAGTGCGATGGAACAAGTGGCGTACATTTGTATTCCGGACGCAGTCGGCGGCACTCGGCTCGCCCTCGGCCCCGCTTGTCTTTTGTTTTAGTGCAGTTTTATGAGATGTGCAACGTGTGTAGTTATGTCTGGATGGACAGGACATGAGTGTCTACGGTCAGCTTTCGTAGTCTGAAAAGGTTCTTTCGCAACAATACCAACCAGGATCACAAAAAAAGATTAAAAAATGCCCCAAACTATACTATACCTACCTGACGTTATGTAAGATTTGAACTGAGTATAAAGTGATAATTATTTTCCTTATTGGTACAGTAGCCTTCTTAAATTGCCCGATACCAAGTGTCTTATACAAACTGAAATACTAAACCACGGTCGCAGCCAACGCCTTCACCCTCCCTACAACTTCCCCTAACATTCTAAATAAAATAATTTACCTTTTAAAAATTAAAAAATCACACACACATTAAAAGCAGCGCTAAAGTTCACGAAGAGAGCGTCGTCATACGCGTCGCGTTAATTTTCTTGTAAGCCTAATTACACACCGGCTTATTTGCGCCTCGCCTCGCAACGCTTGCCTCCGTGCCTCGACGAGGTGTGAAGTGAAACTTGCCACAAAAAACCCTTTACAACTTTTTCAAGGGTAAAGTTTATACATCGCGAACGAGGCTAGGAGCTGGAGGTTAGTTTGAGCTAGATTGTAGCTTGATTTTTTAATTAGGTGGATTTAGACGTATATTTAACATTTCCACCAAAAGCATAACGTACCTAACAGAATATATTATTGAATGTTGGCTGAGAGAAGACAAATATCATTAGAAAAGTCGACTAACTAGTTTAGGTCTATTAATTAATTAATTGTGTTGGTTTTAATTCACTTGAAATCGCAAGCGAATGACAATGAATTATAAATGTGGCGTAGGAAAACCTATTTCATTGCACAACGACATAAAAAATTGTCCAACATTCTAGCAATCTACATTTTAACTGTAGCAGTAGGTATCTGAAAAATAATTTCTATAACCATTTTTTCGCTTAGTAACCAAAATGTAATTAAAGCCATCATTTAAATGGCTTATCCACCAAAAACAATTATAATAATTAATATCAGTATCTAAAAGTTATTATCCTTTAATCTGGCTCCTGGAGTAGGTCGGAGGCGTGAGCCGTGACGCGGTTGCGTATCAAAGCGACGTCGGATCGCAATTAAGGATCTCACAACGACATTAATTAAAGGCTTCTTTCGGAATTCCGCAGTGCCTCGCCTCGCGCTTGCCTCGCCGCCGATCTAAACTAGCCTTTAGTGAAAAAAAGTGTTTTAATTAAGAAATTTGTGGGTACCGTTGTTGTGTACGTCGTTTAATGTTCGCTTACTTCTCAAATGTTTGCAGATGTAGTAAAGTTAAAGGGAGCTTTGTGGTGCGAGGTGCGCGGAAACGTAGTTACCGAAAACACTTCACAAGTTTTATGGTATCTTGGCAAAGGAAAACTTTAAAATAAAAGGAGGAAATCCCTTGGAAATATAAATGATGTCTCTAGATTGTTTTCGTTGCTCATTGTTTCATAATACAGTGTGACAGTCAGAATCTGGTAAATAACGACGACCAACAAAAAATTACCCTTACCTACTCACTGCAGGACATGGCTAAGCCACTACCGCTCTGTGATGATACACTTTTATAAGTCTATTATGTATATTAGGATTTGATAGACGATGATTACATTCGCTATTCAATTCCCATGAATTAGGATAGCGACTGTTGACCAAGTTACTGATCAAATTATCGGAAGTAAACAAAAAAAATAATGTGTTTTTATTACGAATACAGAACATCGCAGTATCATGAACTGTTACAAATGTCCGGCTATCAGTCCGGTGTCAGTCTGCTGCTGACGGTAACGAGGCCGTTCGTCTCAATAAACATTATTGCGAATATACAACTAGTAATTCCTTTTTTTCATAATACGTTGCCCAACACTAGGAATTTCTCCTGTATGGTGGGTGCGTTTACAAACATTTAAACTCACATATACAAACAGCCAGACCCGGAACAACTACTTGTAGGTCATACAAAATATTTGTTCCGCGTGGGTATCGAACTCGCGACATACAGCGCAGCAGTCAATCGCTTAACCACTGCATCAACAGTGCCGTCAACATTATAGATTTATAGCACTGTTTGTTAGTGCAGTGGCGATGTGGTCAACATTGATTTTATGACAAACTAACTTTTGCCCGCGGCCTCGCCCGCGTGGATGTCGGAAATTATGCCACGGGAACAAGACAAAATATGTTACTCCGTAACATCAGGTATTTGCCAGTGACAGTCCCATCAAAATCGGTCCAGCCGTTTCAAAGAATAGCCGGAACAAACAGACAGACAAAAATTTAAAAAAATATCTTTTTGTTATTAGTATCGTATACAAATATACTTTCATTAATTATGCATTTAGTAAAAAGCTGTTATTTTGATATTACAAATAGACACTTTAATTTTATTTATTTGTATAAGTACATGTAAAACTCAAACCAACTGAAATTAAATCCCACATAAGTAGGCGCTTTATCCAAATTTTAACCTTTAACCTGTCAAGCTCCGCGCGTATCCTATGTAATACGATACAATAGAAAATCAAATGTGCCTCATTAGCGGAGCTTGAGAGTTACAATAATTCTTCATGGTTTAAAGTTAATGTATTGAAAAGTTGTTGCTAAAGCACCAACTTTTCATGTCAAAGTTATTAAACCAGTTTTGATTTACCAATAGCCAATGACCATTCACTGTTTATGTTCAGCTGTGCACTTCCGAAACGAAGGCAGGCCATACCTGTCTTCATCTGAAAGTTGTGTAAAAGTTGGCTAAAGTCAATTTTACTCTACTTTTACACAACTTTCAGACACTTTCAGTCAATAATATTTCGCAAAACATCAATAAGAAGTACTTTCCTTTATAACGAAAAACAGCCAAAAAGATAACTGAACCCACAAAAGACGACGAGACTCGTCTGAAAAAAATTAAGGAAAACCTTTTGTCCGCCGCCGGTGTGGCGTCCGTTAATTAAACAAATAACCGGCATAATGAGGGTAGGTACAATAAGCTGTTACCACTCACCCCGGGCCACGATGTCTTTTTACTTTACTTTCTTACGGACTCATTTTTTGCCAGTAGGTACCTCGAAGACGGGCATTTTTCTTATTGTTCTGTTTATTTAACCGCTTCATACACATTTAGGGTCGCTTATTTTTGTGTTGTTGTAAGGGTGTTTAGGTTTGTGATTTATTTTGTTTCGTGAATGCTTGAAGGGATGTCTCCGTTTGTGCCTTGTTCCTTTTTGTAAGTCGAGATTTTTCACTTCTTTGCTCAGAAGTGGGATTTTTTCTTGTAAAGTTGAGCTAACGTATTTAATTAAGGACTTTATTAATGTGTAAATCGTTGCAGTCCGTGCTGGAATTGAAAGGTCGTAAAAATCACCGTCGAAAACCCTAAGTAGTTCGACGGTGATTTTTACGACCTTTCAATTCCAGCATCCTAAGTAGGTATAATAGTTTTCCACGTGGGCTTTGATTGTAACCATCAAGAATCGTATACCTACAACTTACATTCCACTAATAATATTAACAAAAACCTAGAATGTACTTAACCAAAGCAGTGTTCCAAAATTCGCATACTATAAAAATAACACGGAGCTCACTCATCATGTTACATAACACCACTGAACGAGCTCTATATTTTCACAGGCAAATCAACTAAAAGTTTGATGAGTTCCCGTCGATTTGGCTCATAAAACGCGGGTAGTTGAACACTTTGAACAGTCGCGGGTAAACAACGTAACGTAATGGTTTTACAGCCGATAGTTATCACGTCTCGCTAGCGTTCTTGTAAACAGTTTCAGTTAGATTGCTGTATTACAGAAAATTGGAATGTCAACGTGTGAGTTGTAACCTCCTTGCTTTGGTTTTGAATGAGTTAACTCATCATCATCTGCCTAGCCTTTTCCCAACTGTGTTGTGGTCGGCTTCCAGTCTAACCGGATGCAGCTGAATACCAGTATTGTACATGGAGCCTATCTGACCTCCACAACCCAATAAAAGGTAATACGATACCCCTTGGTAACCCGTAACGACTGTCAAAGATCCACAAATGACAGCCGGGACCAACGGTTTAATGTGCTTTCCGAAGCACGAAGAGATCTTGATATGTAAAGATGGTCACCCATCCACGGACCAACCGTTATTATTAAGTCACGGGCCCCATCGAAATTTATTGGATACTAAGACTAAATCATTACTCTTGTAAAATAAAAGCCTTAGTAAACCCTTCTCTTCGCTTTATAAAATTATTCTAAGTAGGTTTCAGGTAAATTATCTTATTAAAACTACGCGCCGTTTGGTCTATAGTACTGCAGTCACAGATTAAGGAAGCAAGTCGGATGTGGCGACGAAGTAACGAAGTGGAAGACTTTTTAATGCCCACAGTGTAGCTAGCAAGTAATAGTAAGTATGATTACTGTTGTCGTTTTTTGCGGCGACATATGATAAGTATTAGAAATTGACTGAAATGCGATAGACTGATCACGGATAGTCATAAAACCAAAACCAGCATCCAAGCCTTGATCTTAGCAGTTTTGATAGTTATAAAGAAAGTAGATAAAAGTTATCTGACATAAACAAAATTAAATTAGTGACAGCATGTCACTACCAGAACCGCTAAGATCAAGGCTTTTTTTTTTGTTTGGTGGGAAATTATCAAATAATTTCTCCCGCTCTGGGCGGAGCTGGGCTTGTCAGACTTTTACTGACTAAAACCCACCCGTGTTCCTTCAGTTGCCTGTTGAACGGGCCACGGTATCTCTTTTGCTGTTTTGATTTAATGAGGCCCATATTACAAAATGTTGGATTGGTGTTCTTGCTCGAATTTACCTGCAGTGGTAGTAAGTACATAAGTAATAGGTAATACGAGCTGGTGTCCGCAACTACACGTCAATGCACGTATATTGCGTACGGAGGTACATAAGTAATGAGATATCCGTGTCGTTTCCATAATCCGGGTTGGTATCGCACGTAGTCCCGTCATTTGGCTCGCTGCCAGCTCATTTTCCACTTCAATTTCACATTTTGTCAACACTAGTTACAAAATAAGTTGATTCGCTTTTGTTTCCGACTGCGATACACTTCTTTACGTCGTTTTGTCACAGTTGTGCGCCCGACGGGACACCCTGTGTTTGGAAACGAGGATTTTGTGAGGAGGAGGATAGAGGAAATTAGTAGATATTGTAATTATCTTTTGTTATGTTTGTGTAGAGAAGGGAAGTCTTCTAAGGTATTTCTTTCCGACTTGCTAGACAGAAATCGTGAACGCTCGGCTAATATGCATGATATAAATAGCCTATGTCACTCAGAAACAATGTCGCTTTTTAACAGTGTTTTTTTTAAATTGGATCATTCGTTCCGGAAATTACCCCATATATGCAAACTTACAAACAAACAAATTTTACCTCTTTATAATATTTTTAGTGTAGATTGCTCGCAGAACAGATGGCCGATGGGGCCGATAGGTTCTGGAGTGGCGACCGCGTACCGGAAGACGTAGCGTTGGAAGGCCTCCCACAAGGTGGACCGACGACCTTGTGAAGGCCGCAGGAACCCGTTGGATGCGAGAAGCGCAGAACCGGTCGAAGTGGAGGTGCTTGGGGGAGTCCTATGTCCAGCAGTGGACGTCTTTCGGCTTAAATGATGATGATAATGAGATAGATGAAAAAAATTACATGCGCCAGGAAAACATATTTTCTTACTTTGTTTTCTTCTATCCAATTTGTAAGTTTGTTTAATTTTTTACCGTTTAACTTACTTATAGGTATGTGCTTGGTTATTGTTGACGAAACATTAATTATTATTTTTATGGTGACCCTAAAACTCCTTTGACCTGCTTATTAACAAGCTCAACAAGCGTGACAAATTGCGGAAACGACAAAAACCATAAAAACTTCGTCGTTCGTTAAACGATTCGTCATTCCGACACAACACAAACAACACAATGTGTGAACAGACCAAAAGTAATTGTGTGTCTACATTTCCGTTCCCAGTGCTGTGATACCACCGACTAGTTATTTCGTCTATGTCTGTCACTGGAGCAAAACTCCCACGACACACCATAAAACCTGTGATAAAACGGACGCCATAGTATGATTGTCCCAATTTATGGCGCTATCACGCGCGTACAATCACGCACAATACTGTGATAACAAATTGCACTTTTGTTGCAGACTGTACGAGGACGCTGTCCACTGTTTGATACGCGACTTAAGGATCAAAAGGTATGTAAATATTTTTTTATGAAATGAATTTTGGTAGATAAGTGGTAATAATAACAGGTATACATGCACCTTAAAATTCAATTCATTACTTATCAACTATAATGGAAGGTAAATTAGTTTTCGTAAAAAAAAATTCTACGAAAACCTTCATCACCCCTCAAAATAACCCTTATTAAAATTACAATTCCTTTACCGTAGCAATTTACATAAATTTTATTTTGCTTTATCGCTCTATTATATCTAACGCATCGCACTATGTGTGGTGGTCGTACGCACTAGGGCCACTAGGGGTGTCACCCTACTTCATTACGGCCCCTCAAATCGCGGGGCACGTGCGTGGCGTGCACAACACGCCGGACACCCCGCTCGTCTGTCGCTCATCGTAATCCACTGAAGGTTGACCTCCCCTGGTGCGATGCTTTAATTTTGTTACTATTCCGAGTTTGGTTTCCGCGATCAGTGCAAATTTATCGTCGGATAGAATGGAATCTGATATTAGTTGCCATACCATACAATAACAGAATTAGATTTTTCAGCAAGCTGTGTAAATACGAGACATCGTGTCTTTATACTTTGTATTGAATATTTAACTTATCAGGAACTGTTTCACAATGTTGCACAATCGCAAGTTGAACTCTTTCTTTCATACGACTATGCTTACTCTGACCATTTTCCGACAATTTTGAAACCACTGCAATTAAAACGCGTAAAGTTACTTCACCCTTTTTTATTTAGAAGCCAAAACTCCACACAATGCAATGTCAGCAAAGAAAACCAGTACAGTGTCAGTGCAGCATGTTCAAAATAGCAGAGGTCTGCATTCCTTGGTCCCTTGTTGACATAAACTGACGTCAGGGGCCGTCCGGAAATTATTAAAATTATAACTGACTTGCAATTTTTGAGCGCAGTCAAATGTTTTAACACGTCACGTTTCTTTGCACGCGTGTGTCATAGTGGAGGGCGCGAACGATATTGACGATATGAGAATGTTGATTTGATTGAAATTGAATCTTTTTTAGGATTGGTTTTGTTAATGGAGCATCCATTGAGTGTAAAAGTTTACTATCTTTCACGTTTGTTATTAATAAAAGGAATTCGAATTATTTGGCAGTTGCTCGCCTTTGCTATATGTATTGGCATCCTTGGGTGTAAACGGAATGCTTGAAAAGAATCGCCATCTTCGGTCTCTAATACGACAGACACGTCTTTATAATTACCTTGCCAGCTTCAAAAAATAATCTTTTCACTCCGATAACTTCGTTAACACTAAAATGCTTAGATCGCAACATTTCCCTCAGTGATTGCGACCGCGGCCGGCGGGCAGTCCGCGTGAGATCCAGATCGGCAAGGAACTCATTCTTAATACTCAATTTACATAATCTGTTCGCTCTGAGTGTTGTAATGTTACTGCTTTATTATAATGTAGGTACTTGGTATAAGGTGCTGGTGGTTAGAAATTACGACAACAGTTTTTGTAGATATTATAATCCGATGAAGACATTAGTATTTCATTGAATGGCCTTTTCAATAGGACCAATTCAAAAGGAAAGCAATGTAATAAATCAGTAAACTTTACGTAAACAACCATAGAGCTTCTATAGATAATTATGTATGTCGGTTTTTATAATTATTATAAGAGTACCGTGATGACAACCGCCAACCAATCGATACTTACCTGTATCATGATTAGTTTTCGACATCAATCCATCTAAACTTTAATTACAATCCTCAATTTCTGACGCAGCACACTCATCAGTGATCGCTCATGCGATGTGACAGCGTGTTGATTTCCACCGAGGATTGGCTCCGGGATGCTCATGACAGTCCTGCGGCATCCCCCGACTGAAGGTGTACTCCGTTTGAAGGGGAACAATATTGCGTGAAATGTTTTTGGAATATTTATAAGTGCGTTTTGGTCGACTCGACCGACCGCGTTTAGTTGAAATGGGTACGTCTTGTTTTATTGTAGACTTCTGTCACTTTTAAAATGAAGGTATCACATTTGAAAAAACATCAAAATACGTCTTGCTCCCTCAAAATAAAGAACACTAAATAAAAACTTGGCAGGATTGCAATGTTTCATGTTAATTGGACATTTGGATCATTTTGCAAATGAAGTTTTATCGTGGGTACGTGACATCTACCCCAAAAGTGCATTACACGATAACATTACAGAGGTCGCTCAAGTAATGACGACAAATTGACGCGTCCGCGTGAAATATCGCCGACCGCCGGTCGCTAGTCGCCGCGACCGACGTATCTCGGTCGCCGGTATATTCTCATTCCCCCACTAATGTATAAAAATGTTAGGATTACGTACAATGAAGGATTTGGAGGGATTCTGAAGGTTGCAGCGACCGAAAGCTTTATTGAGTGAATTAATTCAACATTCTGTGTGATCCTTCATTTAGAATCGTGAGATGGAAATGTTCTTTTATTCAGCGGTCTTTTTTTGCTAGACGCATTGAGATTCAGTTTTCAAAATTCAGAAACATTGCTTCTGCTACCGTTATTAGGCGAGCAAATATAGGTGTGGGGTAAGATCATGCGGTGGGTGGGATCCCGGTGCCCCTCAAACCTAAATTCATCCTCTGAAAAGCGTTGTGTCAATGGGGTTTATTTATAAACATTGCTGAAAGTTAAGAGACGTTTAAACGTCAAAAATGTATGGTTAAACAGTCTCTAATTATAATTTTACTGTAGATATCGATAACTGATAAGTAATTAGTAAAATATCTAACTCATAATGTAAACAAGGTATTTTGATTGGTATCTTCGCCCAAGGCCGCATGTAACATAATAGAACACTTAGACAAGAAGCCATTAAACTTATAGCTGTAACAATAAAAGCGATTACCAGAACGTCGTATCTCCATCTGCGGTGTAACTACAACAGTAAGTTTTAATGACTGTTAGCAGTTACTAAAACTGGATTAAATGTAAACTTGATCAGCGAAGCCTATTGTTTAGTCATTTGTTTAATTAATTCTGTGCGGCATTGTCATTGTAATGACATTGTGATAAGCTGGTATCGATTTGAGTAAGCGCTTTAGTGGCTCCCAGATGTGCAGATGCGATGGAGTTATGTACTGACGTGGTTATAATGGCTATTTGTACAACAGTATTTTTTGATGCTATTTATAATGCTATTAGTACAAGGCTATATATTATACACACTGTAATTTTCATTTTAGATCACGGTCGTCACTATCAAATTCGTTGCACCAACCGCTCTCAGATCTACCAACTTTCTTATTGCGCTAATCGTACAAGAGTGTGCTTGCAAGGACGAAATCGTACGCATCTCAATGACTAAACGATTGTATTGTTTATTCATTAATTCTTTAGAAAGCTTACAGTCTAATATCGAGGTAAATAATGTACAATTAGTGCTTACAGTTGCCATTTACAAGCTTCCACTAATTAAAAACTATGTGCCAATGCCAATTCTGTAAAGTAAACAAACCATCGATAAAAGAGGCAGGTCTACGTCTACCTCCAGTTATGTAATTAGAGTGTCGTTGTTTGCGGAATCTTTTTATTTTCCTTTGAGTCTGTCGATCCCTTTAATTGGTCTTCAGCCAGTTCAGTTCGAAAAGTAATTAAAAATAAAATTGTGATCCGTTGTAGCACGCTTTGATGAATGATGGGCTGTCGTGGAATGAGTACACTTAGATGTTGCTAATAATTATAAGTTTCAAAGAAATGTAATGAGTTTATTTATAGAAAACAAAGTTAAACTCATTCAATGCATTCAAAACTCAATTAGCTCCCAAAAACACCCTTCCTAAAAGCTGGATGCATTGGATGGATGTATCATAATTGATACCGTGACGTCTGTGTCTGTGACGAACTTTATATACTTTAACCATTGTTCTTATATAAGTGACTTTGTGTCTTTTTTATCTTTAAACCTAAAAGTTTTACAAACATTTCCTCTTACTTAATGAAATCGCTTTAATGTGCTGTAGTAAGAAATTACTTTTTTCCGTGTTTAAATAAACCATTTTCACGAATAGACGAACAACGGCAATATAAGACCTCTTCAGCACAAAATAAGATAAAAAACAACACAATGTCGACGAACTTGAGAGCTCATTCCTTCAGAAGAAGGGGCAATAACTCCAAAATGTTGTGCACTCTCGTGGCAAATATATCCAGTTAAAATTACAAAACAAAAAGTGTTGGCAATACGGCGGAGAGCGTCGCGGCCGCTTCTTATGAATTCTTGTAGATAATATGCACAGGGCCGGCTTCAAGGGGGCAGGGCTGGTTTAGCCCTCAGGCAGGTCAGGTATAGAGGGGCATGACTGGGCGTATGTGGATCTGAATACGTAATAACGTTCCCTAAGGTAAAGCTCTCTGAAGACGTCCAAATATTTTATTTGATATTTATTGACTCGTGAAATACAGCTGACTAAATGATGTGATGAACTCATGTTACTGCACAAATATATTCTTAGGTGTCACATTGTGCAGTTTTCTTAAGCTGCAATTATACAAAAATTCTAGAAGATAGTAGACACACAAGACAAGAAATTGCATTAATTAAAGTTCTAATTATATCAGCTTACAAAGTCCGCCCCTGCATTTACAACTTTCACCAAGCGCGCGCGATTTGCATAATTTGAGCATTTTTATGCTTTATTCCTTGAGGCTCCACTGGCGACTTATATTTCTTTGTAACTGAAATGTCTCTTGAGCGCTGAAAAGACTGTTGGGCGCCAAGTCGAGTGCTGAAAGCTCTTCAAGCACTTTAGCTGAAATTTTCTTGATATTTAAACTTAGATAAGATCACTTTTTGTACCATGGAGGTGCTAGAGCGGAAATACTTGGGTTTGTGTTGGTTGGTGGGCGGTGGTGGTTACACTGGTAACAGTACTGGACCAATTAAATGATTCTTTGTATTACTGTACAGATGCAAGAGAGTTCCTGACTGTCATGAGTAACGTTGGTATGCGCGACGCTCACCAGTATCTAGAGCTCCCAGTCGGCATGATTTTAAAAATCTTCAACAATCATCATCATATTTCAGCCAATTTACACAAACCCTTAATCACACTTCACACTAATATTATAAAGGCGAAAGTTTGTGAGTGTGTGAGTGTTGTGTGTTTATATGTTTTTTACTTCTTCACGCTCAAACGGCTGGACCAATTTTGATAAAATTTTGTATGGAGGTAGCTGACACCCTGGATTAACATATAGTTTTGATCCCAATATTCCCACGGGATCGACATTTGCGCGGGTGAAACCGCGGGGCGCAGCTAGTGAATTATACACCTAAACCTTTCTCATGAATCAATCCGTCCATTAGTGAAAACCGTATGAAAATCCGTTCGGTAATTTTTGAGTTTATCGCGTTCAGACAGACAGACAGATGCGGCGTGGGAACTGCAGTGATCATATTTTTAAAACGTAATTTAGATATGCATGTTTTGTACAGGTACTTTTTTGGTATTAATACTTAGTTTACTTGTTAAATAAAAAGTGTCACCATTATTTTCTGAACATACATTTTTGTAGCCACTCTTACATTAGGTACCTAAAGTACTTCCATCTAAATTCCCCAGCTCCATGAACTTGGTAAATAAACCCAGCAACACACTCCTGTACGAGCTCGAGAATGCGCCGTAAAAATGTTAAATAGCTGCGAACCATGCTTCATACAGTGCAGAACTGCAGACCAGGCATTACATACTCATTACACTGCTAGCGGTTGTATTTTAAGCTTTTATGTAAGGCCACTATTTAACGCCTAATGGAATTCCATTAGGCGTAGTTGTCTTTGGTATATTATTTGATGTAATTAAGCTATCTCTTATATACAGAACTAGCTGTTACCCGCGACTTTGTCCGCGTGGAATTTAACAAAAAAGTTATTGTTCAGTTTGCAAAGTTTACGATAACTTATTAAGTAATTCTGTATTCCGCGTAAAGAAATACCTATGCAAATTTTAATTAAATTCTTTTAATTTATGAATCGATATTTTGTTTTTGAACATTTACTTCTTTTTTCCGTTTTTGAATTTTTTGTTATTTTTAGTTTTTCGTAAGTATTAGCTTTATTGAAAAACTTCTATATACACAATATTTGGTGTGCGATTTTCTTGAGCGAAAAAAATAACACCATATATTATTATTTTATTCAAACCATTTCTATAAAGATTAAGAAATCTTCACGTATAGGATCCACTTATAAACATAACTATACTCCGTTTCTTTATTACTTTCTTTATTACTCCTTATTACATCAACAATCTGCCAGTGAAAGTCCCGTCAAAATCGGTCCAGCCGTTTCAGAGATTAGCTGGAACAAACAGACAGACAGACAAAAATCGTAAAAAAAAATATTTTGGTATATTTACCTTGTATACATCCATATGCATTTAGTAAAAAGTGGTTATTTTAATATTACAAACACTCCAATTTATTTATTTGTAGTACCTTATATACATCCACTAGCTGTTCCCCGCGGTGTCACACGCTGCGCGGCTCCTAAGGGTCGTAGCGTGATGTTATATAGCCTATAGCCTTCCTCGATAAATGGACTACCCAACACTAAAAGAATCATTCAAATCGGACCAGTAGTTCCAGAGATTAGCGCGTTCAAACAAACAAACAAACAAACAAACTCTGCAGCTTTATAATATTATTAGTATATTAGTATATTAGTATATTAGTATATTAGTATTAGTATAGATAAGCATTTAGTAAAAAGCGGTTATTTTAATATTACAAACAGACACTCCAATTTTTTTTATTTGTTTAGACTAGCGTTTACCCGCGTTTTCGCCCGTGTGGATGTCGGAAAGTATCCTATGTCCTAACCCAGATCATAGTGTACCTGGGTACCATCCGTTCATCATGTCGTCACTGCCTTTAGTCTAAATACCCGTTTCTCAGAAACGGCTCAGCTCTGCAAACATTTATGCGTGGTCATACATAAAAAAAAATATATACGCGTCGACTTGAGAACCTCCTCCGTTTTTTCGTCGGTTAAAAAGGCAATATAATTATACAAACTAAAAATATTAATAACATAAATAGACGAATAATAAATGTATTTACTTACAAACTACTATAAGAGCCACGGATATAAGAGCCCATCTTTTTACCCTCATCCTACGCAAACAGAAAGTTGTGAAGGTTGTTCAGAAATATACGGGGCCTATTACGTCATCACGCATTGTTATCACTTATACCGACAGTAAGAGGAGGCCCCATAATATACTACATCTAGTCATAATACGCTCCGTACAATTGTTATGATATATGCTTATGTTTGTCAACACCATCTTGAGTATGGCTGGCCGCACAAACCACCGACAGGCAATCAAAGAATTGGCAAAAAAACAGCAAAATTCAGGTCACCTTTTATCATCATTCTCCTGTCCTTATTCCAATTTATTTTGGGTCGTTGCAACATGTCTTTTTTTTTTCCTTACTTCACTAAGACGTCATCTCGGTAGTAACACTCTTAAAATTCAGTTTACCTTCGTGCTAAACTAATGTTCCGAACCCTTTTTAAATAAAAAATAACGAATACGTACCTAATATTTGAATATGATATTTAAATAACGAATATCATATTTAAATAACGAATATCATATTTAAATAACGAATGTCATATTTAAATAACGAAAACCTTTAGATAACGAATACTTACCTAATATTTGAAACAGTTGTGGTCTTTTGTTTTTGAAAAACAACTAAGAATACTGACGACTCAGCAATAGCTTTACCAATAATGCCTTTATTAGAATGCATTTTTGTTTATTTTTACCATTTTAATATGCATACCGTACCAGTCGTCATTTGTCGGCGTCAAATCAAAATCGCCCGTTTGTATAGCACCCAAACAAAGCACTACATTAAGCCTTTTTATTACTCCACATTACTTGAAGTAATGCACGGGACACATCCTTCTCCCACGGGGTAAGTAGTGCTCCAAGTGATAGCTAAGTGCGTGCGCACACAATCCATCTCGACAACAATGGCGGCGGCCGACGAGCGCCGTGCCCACCGTGTGAGAGCATCATGTGCCCCGACACCTCGCCTGAAGAGAGCTTGCCTATATTTTGTACAGGTGGGGAAATAAGTGTTGGGGAAATAAGTATTTTTGGTGAATTTTGTAATGTTTTTAGGAATATTCGCTTGACGTCGAATCTTTTATATTGTTTGGTATGAAACTAGACGCAATGCCGCGTGCGCATACGCATATGATTAAGCAAACTCCCCATAAAAGTCAATATGATTTTACGTTTTGATTCAAGTAGAAAATAAGATTAAACAATTTAGAGTAAATTACTGAAACAAAGATTCATACCATATTTAATGTGATTGAAATAAAACTGAAACCAAAAGATCCTTTGGTACTTCGAGCTTAAAGCTTTTAAATACAATCGCGTAATTCTTTGTAATATATATTTTTGTTAGTCGTCATTCAACTCCTAACGAGCAGGTAACTTCGTCAATGCTTTCCTCCGAAGTACAGCTGAGGCATGTTGTTCTCGAGTGTACGCGTAACAAGTATTCCATCAGCGATATTGGCGCGTACCTCCCTGCACCACACACCTGAGCAAGTGAGCAACACATCCAAGAAAACACAACAATTGTTGTTTTGTTCGTACGACTCCCTCATTTCTTAATTTTGATTACAAAAAGAGCTAAGTACACTGAAAAGCATTCTTAGTGCTCGTAACTGAATTGCTTCTGTGCATTCTGCGACCTGTTAGGGTATTCGTTTTCGTAAGAGTACATCTGGCTAGTTTAGAAATCCAATTAGCATTAGTTAATATTTTAGAAAAACGCAAAGGGTGATGACGTTGTTACAAAACAATTTAAAATAACAATTGTTTTTATGAGACACTAGCTTCTGCCCGCGACTTCGTACGCGGATCCTGTTGGTTATGCCAGCGACAACGGGGTAGTCAAAATCGAAGATCTGAAACGTCTGATGTCGAATTCTAAGAACCCGGGGACTGGATAACAACGGGATGCGCGAGACGATTCGAGACGTCATTTTCAGGCAATAATGAACCAATAGGGTGGTAAACTTGGCCTTGCACTTTGAATGTTGGCATAAATGGGCCTTCTGAAATCTGTTTCGCAACAAAAGATGTCATTTGAAAGGCATTATTGTACGAACGTATGTTGTCCAAGAAATGTTTTGACTGTGATGGTCACCGATTAGCAGTGATCTTAATATTTCTGGAGGATTTTGTAATATTTCAATATGTACTTTCCCACCTGAGCAACACATACCGTTTGTTTCTTTTTGCTATTTAACACCTTCACAAAAAGTAAAATTTTTAACCATACCTCCTATGGCGGAATATGTGGCGTAGTCAATCATAGGAGTATACGTAAATGCACTCCGTTCCTTATCAACCCAAGGAAGGTCGCCATGCCCTACGGCTATATCTCGAGACACATCCGATTCTTCAGATGATATCGACATTCTGTTCAGAGAATATCGAAGTCGATCAGAATTCAAACGTTCGTTGCGCTCTTCTTAATCTGTCTCTTAATGCCGTACTCCAGCAATTCTTTCTTTCTCACTTTCTGATTATGAATATTTTGTTGTGTGCTTGTTCGGAACAATGTATGATAATCTCACCGTATCAGCGGTCAGTCGCGCATCATATTCTTCACTGGTCTCTAGAGATCTGGATGTAGATGCGTAAATACGCTGAGAACGCAGGCGTGCTTCGCGATCCAAAGAGGTTTCCACGGAGCGAGTTGCAGCCTGATGTTCTCAAACAGCATCAAGTCTCTCCTGACACTCTTCGGTACATTCTTGGGATCTTATGATCCTCAATCTTTTAGCTCCTTTGGAACATTGGGAAAGATTTGACCTCTTTCTAGGCATGGTTATAGTTTTATTATGAAGATACCTGATCAATTAAAATCTAAGTGACTGCTCCCCTACCAAGGGTGCCCAGACACGGGATCATCTGGCCCATGTGCTGGTTTGGTCCCTGGGGTGGTCACGGCGTGCTATGTGTTCTGGTGCGCCGGTGATGGGGAGTACTCCCCAGCGGAGGGTCCGGTGACGGACAGCCGCGGCGGGTTCACGGATGAGTGCTAACGCGTGCCCATGTTCCCGCCGTAAGCGGCAGAGGAGGACACAGTGGAGTTTTAGTGGGTTAGAGTCCCACATAACTGCACTATCTCCCCGTGGTAGTGCAGAATGCATGAGCATTTCTTGACGTTAAAAAAAATAAATGGGAGTTTTGGCCAGTAGAGTCAAATTTTCAATGATATACCATCGTCATCGAAAATCAGTCCTAAACTGTTACCGCCTTCACCGCGTGGAGGTGAAATTAGTGATAGCTTAGATTTCCACATCAGATGTTTCTGATCTTCGATTTTTATAAGTCAACAGGAAATGCCCATCAGACCGAATAACTTTTACTAAGACGTCATTCCTATATGTGTTATGGTGTAGCTGGGCTCTTGGAGTTCCCCATCAGGTGTTCCAGATCTTCAAATTTATTCTCTCAGCAGAAAATCCTCATCACGTGGAACAATTTTTGCTATGGTACCATTTTTGTATCTCTTATAGTTAAGCTGGTCTGTTTCGGTTCTGCATCAGGTGTTCAAGTTTCCAAGAAACATTATAGCCTGAATGTTGTCCAGCCATAATAACTATACAACAAAAAAAAAATATTCAAATCCGTCCAGTAGTTCCGAAGATCGGACGCGCAGGCCCGAGGCGTGTACGTACTCTGATAGAATACCTTAACAAATGTTCGCCGTGATTCTTTAAATTGATATAACTTTTTTATTTATGAACCGATTGACATGAAATAAACACTAAATGTTAAGTGAAGCCTACTACAATATATTAGTGAAAACCGCATCTAAATCGAATAAGCCGTTTCTGATATTAGCGTGCACAAACAAACAGACAAACCGACAAACCGACAAACCGACAAACAGACAAAAAAAAATTAATTACAATTTCGGGTTCGGCATCGATATAATAACAACCCCTGCTACTTTTTTTTTATATATTTCCATTGTACAGACACCACTTTTCTACAAATTTATTATATGTATAGATAATGTTTCAGTAAAACTAGGCAGAGTGAAACGTATTCTCTTCATTCGAAAGTATAGACTTCAACCCATAGACTAAATAATCTTTAAAAAAAAAAATTGAATTTCATAAACCACCTCCAAAATGCGTAGAACTAAGCTCGTAGTGCGTCTACGGCGTAGCGGTGCAGCTACGTCGCCATGGGACTGCGCCGCTCGGTTTATATTGAACACTGATGTGTGAATTCATTGTCTAAAACTGAAACTTTCGGGATTCGTAGTTTGATGATGTTCATATTACCAACGATATGGTGTATAGTTAGTTCTAATTTAATATAACGAGAATATTTAAATAAAGACGAGGTAAATTCTGTGAAAACGAATGAGATTGTAACTTGTTTTAACTTATATAGAATCACTAGCTTCTGCCCGCGACTGCGTTTGCGTGAAATTTCTTGTTCTATTACTCGTACTTCGTTTTCGCTTAGCGTTACTTCTGTATTTTTTTTCTTTCCACACGGCTCCTTAATGTCCCAGTGTGATGTTAAGTAGCCTATTGCCTTCCTCAAGAATTGGGCTATAAAATGCAAAACAATTTTGCAAATCCGACTGGCAGTTCCGGAGATTAGCGCTTTCAAACAAACAAAAGAACAAACAAGCTCTTCAGAATTATTATTAGTACAGTTTAAAGAGATTAACAAGACACAATATTCTATAGAGCTAATTTGGTGCTGCCACGATAAGCAAATAACTTTCTAACATAACTGTTTCTAATCTCGGAAATGGAATTCCAGATCAAACATGTATACAAAGAAATGTCATTGCCAAAGTGACGTTTCAGGGGTACTCAACATTTCCCTAGTCATTATAGTTATTTAATTTTGACGTGAGTACGTCTTTCAAATTGTTCTCGTAGTGGGAGGCAAGTCAAAAAAAACAATGATAACTAAATCGGAAGATACAGTTTGGTGTTTCAGCTTCATATATCTATCATTTCCATCCTATTTTTATTTAATTTCGTGCTTTTGAGATCACGCTGAAGCGGCGTCTCAAAATTAAACCTATTATAGCCTATGGCCTACAAACTAATTAAAAAAAATCTATTCTTATGAACCACTTGTTCATGTTTATTTATTTTATATAATGCCACGAAATGTGTGGAAGCTGGTATTCGCTCCATTAGGAATCAGCTGAGATTATTATTTCAAATTAAAACATTGTTTGCTTTTTTGATCTCAAATTCCATTTCCGAGTTAGTTTTAAACATTAAAGACAGTTCTTGGCATCTATACATGTCGACTCATAAATATAATATTTATGAGTCGATATATAGATTTAGTGCCCTCTCAAAGCCCAGCAGTGGGAACATTGTAGGCTGAGTATGATCATTATAATCATTATATTATAGTATGATTATATTATTATTCCATCATCAATATTCAATATATGCCTAAAGTTAAATATGAAACAACAGCAGCGCAATATTTCCATAATGATCTATCGGCTAAACATTACGTTACATTAATCAGCCTCTCAGTATAATTCCCTCTATTTGCGTAATATCTCTTCAGGCGCAGATTTCCAAGTATGTTAACTGCGCTAACTTTACGCGTGATTCTATTACCTGAGATGTGAATTTTAATCACAATATGTATCAGTACCGACACATTGTGCCGTGGCTGCAGCGGCACCGTCGCGCCGCCGCCGCAGTGGATTACGGCCCACTACTCACAGAGAGGATGCCTGTGTCCCAGCAGTGGGAACATTATAGGCTGATTATGTTATGATTATTTCTGCTTTAAAGTTCTAAAAAAAAGGATCTACTCTTTTTTGAGCGTGGCATAATGTAATCCAACTCATGTACAGTCAACAAAAGAGATAAGTATGCAGAAAGAACCTGCATACTTATCTCTTTTGTTGACTGTACATAATCAGCGTATAATGCCTATCAGCCTGTATGATCCCACTGCTGGGACACAGGCCTCCTCTTATTTGAGGGAGTGAGCCGTAATTCACCACGCAGGCTCAGTGCGGGTTGATAGATGTCACATGTCTTCGAATTTTTGAACTAACTCGTGTAATTAGAAGTAAAAAATCTATTATTTTGCTAATCTCGAGAACTATAATAGACTAATAAATTTGAATATTTCATTTAATAGTTTTTTTTAATTTATTTAATTTAATCTTTTTTTTTTATATGCGTAATTATTGCTATTGACATTGTATGCCTAATAATTGTGGGCGACCAAATACAAATCTGGGTTATCCACACACTCACTTTAATAAACCCACTCCGATCCCATTACCCTATGCCCTAAGTATTAGAACTAATCTATTTCCAGCTCAATATAGCCTTTACTATGATTAAGTATATAATAGTGTCCCAGTCCAAGCCCTCGGGCCCGTCAGCCGTGACTAATCTACATATCTTTAGCGGCTCGGCTTTGTGGTGCGTCTTATACTTGAAGATACTGATTTATGAGAGAAGTTTCATGTTTTTATAAAGAGATTAGGATCTTTGTTTTGAAAAAAAAAATATTTTTCACTTTTTTGTTGTGGTACCTACCTACCCCCACACAAATTCGTATACGATATTAAGATCATTAAAATACACTAAGTGAAAAAAATACGTATTATTGTAGTAACCATTCATCAAAACTTGACCAAGTTTATTTGGGAACCCTGTAAGTATACCCTTTCAAACTAAAGAAGATTTTTTAAATCGGTTTATAAATGACGGAGTTCTGAAGTAAAAAACATTAAAAAATTACAACCGAATTGAGAACCTCCTCCTTTTTTTGAAGTCGGTTACAAACGTAAGTAGTCACAGCTGTATAGTAATACTCGTAATAATGTCAGAATGTCACCCAGTTATTTTTGTAAAAATGCCGATATTTATTCTGAAAAAGATGATATTACTATGTCTATTATACAAGCTATGTAAGGATAACCTACTAGTACCTAATATAGGTATCGCTTTGATCAAACACTTACTGCTAATTATAGGAAAATGACGTCATGATTCAACCTTGATTTAATTCAACTCGAAGCTAGGAAGCTTTACAAATACCGGTAAGTGAGATCTTCCATTAATTATCGTCGAGTGACAGAAATAATCAGTACAATAGATCCATTAGTTCAGAAAATCTTTTACCGCTCGCCTACGCCGTAGCCGCGTAGCCTCGTAGCCGCGTAACCATAGACACAGCGTCTACGACTTTATTTCATTCGCTACGCACTAAGTACTCTTTTGAATACCGTCGCATAATTTATTCGGCGTGTATTGTATAAAGTAATGGTTGGCATAAAGTTACGGTCACAATTATGGGCCAAAACAGATACAAACGTCCAACGTTATTTATACAAGTTGGTTATTTATTGGCTAAATTTTTCGCCCATTGTATTCAACCTTCGACCTTTGGAATATAAATGTCTATTTTGGTGAATTAAGCTGATGTCGTTAAATATACGGGCGCTTGTACACGATCTGGTTCATTTTAATGCTAAACGATTTAAGTCATTTGTGATAATCTGGGAATTTGTATCGAAATAAATCGTAAATGTTTTTTTTTTTAGCCTTAAGAGTTTATTGGTGTTTGTTATGTTTATTTAGAACAGGTGACACTTTTTATTTGTGGATGTTTGACGATAGGTTTTTAGAAGAAATGGTGTTGACGAAGTAAGGTTTAATAACAGTTAAACTCAGGTTGTTCTTTAGAGAGTTCTAAAGTAAAAGGTTGCACGTTATCGAGGAAATTGTCAGAACTATAATATATCCTCGTTAAAGATAGGATTTTCCCTTATAAATATTTATAAAAACATTACATCGACAAACTTCAGGAAGTTTCAGTTATCTGCCGTCAGAACTCTATTAAATCAACAAGAAGTACGAATTACTCCCCCCGAGGCACAACTACTGCATATTTTAACATCTGCCAACTACATTATATACTCACATTCATATTTAAATCAACGGAATAAAGCTCATTTTAATATAATTTGGTGGTACTGATAAACTGGCTTGGTAAACTAGTTGCATATTTCAAAATGCGTACTAATTTTTATTTGTAGTCGCGTTAATTCTTATCTCTATTAATATAAGGTTTAAAATGGACTGTTAAAGGTGTAGGTTGGTGTGGTGCATGGTATAAAGCGACAGGCTTTGTCCCGCGGTCAGCAATAAGAGGAAACGGCGCCATCTGCCGGCCGCTTTCGTATCCGGGCACCGACTTCCGGTCAGACTCGAGTTGAACTGAAATTTTGATCAGGATATAATGCGGCTTATTATGCAGACCGCGGGAGGTTTTTGTCTTTATTTCAGCATATTCAGGTGGAAAGGAATTTTAATTCGGCGGTCTGCGCTTATTAATTTTAAATTGTGTAAATGGCGTTCGTGTTTTTATTGCAATTAAGGTAATATTGGGTTTAATCATGTTGTGTCAGAGTTGTTCATTATTCTCAATTTTGTGCGTCGTTAAATTGCTCAAATGGTGTTCAATAATTTTCTTTGTGTCGAATAATTGCTCATAAAAGACACGATGTCGAATGTGTTCAAAGTGAATTACTCCGCAATCCGAAGAGAGGACAAAATGCCTACCAGGGTGAAATAAAATCACTTTAAAAACATCTCTGACTCAGTTTCACACGACAGCTAAAAGAAACAGTAGCAGATTACCCGAAGCACTTCACTAGCGACCTAATTTAATAACATGTAAAGCGAACACTTCCTAAAGAACCTTTTCTTTCCACAACAAAGGATAAATAAAACCTTCATAAATAAGGTTCCGCTGAACGCAAAAAAGAGTACCTTACGAGTATAGTGTGAGAGCGGAGCGAGCGGACGGAGCGAATAGAGCGATATGAGCGGATTGAGCGGCTAATCGAATCAGTGTACCTGCTTGCTGCGATAACCCGATTGTACCGCGTGCCTGAGCTGAGTTTCTTTATAATTACTTCGCCACCGGACTGTGATAGTATTTTAAAGATTTTCTTTTTCGTGAAAACTTGTGGTTTTGCGGGTAGTAATTTTGTTTCTTATTTTTACTTTTTTCGTCTCTTACCATACACATCTGAAAACATACGTAACGTTAGCGTGGGCCTCAACATTATTAAGCAATATTTACGTATGTTACAATTCCCAGTAAGAAGTACTTTCAACAGCAAAAGTAGATTATCAAAATCAAAAATTCAATACTAATGAACGGAGTTCGCGTCAGAACTGTGTGGCGTCGAAGTACTACTACTTAGAATACTTACTACGTAGAATACTTTTGAATCACTTCGACGCCACAGTTCTGACGCGAACTCCGTTAATTAGTATTGAATTTCTGACTTTGATCATCTACTTTTGCTGTTGACTGTACCTACTTAGACAGTATTTCAGTTCCCGGTTAAAAGGACAGACAGACTCCACAATTCTGGAACATAAACGCAAAAATGTTTGCTTTAGTACACTGTGACTAAAAGTTTTTAATGTAACCACTCAGTGACCGTTGACTTAATGCTGCTACAATGTAGTAATTTCGCTACAAAGATGTCTGTAGCTAACTTGGGGACATGCAAAATAACGCACATATAGTCTGTTTATCCCCAACGAAGTTTCACTACTCTTTAAGTCCTTCTCCTTCACGACAGATACATTCAAATACTCCTATCAGCCTCACTTGAGGACCAAAGAGGTCGATACACTACCGCGGTGGGTGCCGGTCCATCGTGCACACACGCCTTATTTACTTACCGAACGGATAGTGTTTACTGTTTGTCGATGTCCCGACGAACAACGAGATTTACTTGGACAGCTCTTATGGAAATCCGCGCAATCTTGAGTATATTTGGGGTAGAATATGCTGCCTCATTTTGCAACGTTATATGTGTTTTGTTGTTGATTTAAACAGTTGTAATGTAAACCTCCGTAAGTATGGCCTTGAGGTGCTATCAGCAGGACCCAAATCATAGCTTAGAAATCCTGGTTTCATTGAGGTGGTCCGTTGAAATATATTTTGGCGGCAAACTTTCTGAATGCCGAAGTCATTGGTAAAATCAACATGTATTCAACTGCATAGGATAAGAGGAAGTGGTTTTAATTCAGCTTGCAACATTTATCCCGAACATAATAAAAGCTTGTAAAATGCGTAACTTTTTGCTTAGAAAACTTTGTTTTATATTACCAATCCAGCTTGACAAGGCAAGGTAAATGCTAGTAAAATCCAGAAATCGTCAAAACAAAAGAAGCTCACAATTCGCGCTCATATGACAGAAACATCGTCAACAATATATCCCTGTATTGCAGCGGACCGGTATATTTGATATGAGATACAATTGATGGGTCCGCCCGCGGCTCTCTCTCATATTGCGCTGTATTTGCACACCGCGCTATAAGAACCGCGACACCGACACTATTGCTTGCTTCTGCTCGCCTGGTACCTGCTACTGTTGGATTCTATTTGGTTCGTTAAGTTTAGATGAGATGGACGTAAATAAAAAAGATTTTTTGGGATGGAAAGTTGCTTTGAATGAATGAATTAATGATTTATTTGTATTTTAGAATATATACCCTGTTCCAAAAGTAGATGGTATTTTAAAGAAATGGATCAGAAAACTGACCACACAGGTCCGTTTTCTGGTCCATTGTTCTGTCCGTTTTCTGACCCTTACAATTTAATTAATAATTTAAATATCCGATTAATCAAAGCACTCACTGCTTTTTATTAACCGAATACTTAAGTAAATTCTTATTTTAAATCACCTTGAAGAAGTTGATGATGATATTCATTTGACAACTGAGGCTAATTTTAGAACATAACAATTTTCGTCAATGATTTTTCAATTTAATAACGCTATTCAAACATTATTGGTAAAAAAAAGGTGTCAATAAACGAAAATGCGGAACCAAAGTCACCAACTTCCGAAATTAAAGTTATTTTTCAATTTGTAGTGTTTTTTTTGGAAGTCGGTTGTTTTTTTTGTAAAAAGTTTTTATTTTTCACTTTTTAGTGGGTAAGTTTGTAATTTATCTAAGTAACAATAAACAACAACAAAACAAGTTCTTTAAAAAATATCCAAATCGTAATAATAAACGCAATAATAATGTATTTAATAATACAGAGTATTCTATTCTTTCAAAAATTTCTCCATCAAATAGAAATCACAAGAACATAACGCGAACATACGCTCGCTATAAAAGCTATACAAAAGCTAGTGAACCGATTCAGGCGTGTTGCGGCAATATTTCCATGTATTTATTTACCGGAGTGTCGGCCGGCTAATAGGAAAGCGTTCAAGCCGGCGCCGCGCGCCGTGCCGGGGCCGTGCCGGGGTCGTGCCGCACAACTTTTTACATACCAATACACTTTGCAGACTTGATTTCCTTGACTTTGGAGTTGAGGTGGTTGTACACTGCGAGGAATGTCGGAGGTTTTGTTTGCTTTTATGATAAGCTATTCGATGTGTGCAAACTTACTTTGACTAACCTGCTAAACTAACTAGTTTGGTGTATAAGGATCAAAATGCTGCTCTAATACGTTAGGACGTTTCAATTTAAACGCAGAATGAAGCGCATTAGAAAATTTGGTAGACGCTTCACAGTAGGAATGTACCAACCATAGATATACTGTTTTTTTTATATTTCTATGGTACCAATTAAGGCTCAGGCCCATTAAAAATACAATATTACAGCTGTTTGTACTTTAACTTGCTAGCTATACATCAATATATAACTTTGCGGCGTTAGGCTCACTGGCACAAATTGTCAAACGTTTTATTTGCTACCAAAACCTTTTATTTTATTTCATCGCACAATATTTTCGATGTGCCCACTGCTGTGCTCAGTACGCTACCTTCAAACGCAAGTGTCGCAAATCTCCGACACTGTGGTAGAGCGGTGTCGGCTCTATTCAGCGACTGGCGACACCGTGCACTGCCATGAAACGCGCTGATTTCTTTCAATTCCGCGTTCTATAAGAGACAAAGTTTTGTAAAGCGCGGCCAGTCATTTGTATTGCAAGTGTAGTCGTCTGGACAGGGGAAGTAATTCCTTTACATCCGTTTAAAGGAATCATTTTAGCATATTATTTAGGGTATAATTTTTTGACAGAAGTTTTTTTGTCACACAAGGACGGTAGTAGTTTATTGCAAAGTTGTATTAAAAGGAAAAATAAGCGTCGACGATGAAAGAGTTACCCAGTTTGACGTGGTTAACACTTCAAAATAACAACTGCGTTACAAGGCCACGTTATCTACTATAATGTTACATAGAAAACGCTCGAGCGACGAACTGAAACATAGAGGAGAAAAATATTGGAGTCAACAGAGAAAATGGACGGAAATGAAGGAGGCCTTTGCCTATAGGCATACCTACAGACAAAGACTTTCAATAATAAAATTAATAATGATGTTCCTTTTTTAACCTAAATAAAAGAAATAAATTTATTTCTGATTATAATTATGGTATGTAGTGCATTAAGATCTTAATATTAAACAGTAACTTACAAAGTCAAAGTGGCCCAGTTCTAGGTCGCAACAATATAGGTTATAGTAGTTAGTTTTTCATCGAAACGCTAAGAAGAAGATATATCATAAACAATACGAGTCAAAATTTACAATTAAAACTTGTTATAAATTTTATTTTATTAGCATAAGTTTTAAATGGTCTGAATAGATGGCTTTTATCACAATGATACCTATCAAAGATTGAATGACTATTGAGATTTCACTGTTCAGATGATCGGATGGCGCCTTTTGTTCAATAATTCATTCCAACACTAAAATATATCGCTTACAACCCAAAGATGTCCACCAGAATGCAAATACCCAGCTATCTCAAAACCAACAATCCAAAGACAACCAAAATCATAAACTGACTAACACATCCGACAAACGTTTAGTTTAGGTGTAGGTGTCTGCTCAATTTAATATCGAGACGCAATCTTTGTTGCACAAGAAACGGTTTACTGCGGGAATGGAGGAGAAGGGAATGGGGAACTTTGCTGAGCGTGGCTTTGATTAGTTTATAACAATTCTAAAAGTTTAAGAAAATCTTTTAGACTAAAACTAATCCTGAATTATTCTCTAGTTGTAGAACGTTACTGGTCTAGTTGGTGACCTCAATGTTTTGCTTAGGAAATCAAGAAAGTGCTGAACTCCGTAGTAAATTACCCAATAATTTAAGCAGACATAAAATGTCTTACAGTAAACTGGCCCAATGTGTCGGAATGGTAGTTACCAACCCATCCAATGGTCATTTAGTAATGTTCTTCAATACTCAATTCCGTCGCAGATTCCAATCAAACAAAACCTATATAGCACAAAGTCTTCGTCTTATCTAGAAACTAATCAATTAAAAGGAATAAACATAACGAAGCCTTTGCGCCTCAGTAGACTCCATCTGCGACACCTTTGTCGCACAGTCGCACTGGCCCTTCTACACTTTAGAGCAATTTTCAGTCAATAAAACGGTTCAAATTGAATCACTAGTACGTTCCGGGTGCATAAGCGAGTTAGCCCCGCCCCCCTCCTGTCTTCGCCCCCCTGCCCCCCCTCTCGCCTCGAGGGGACATGCACTTAATGCAACGCTGTTAATTGTAAGTGAATTCGCAATAAGTGACTTCGGTAAAAATTGTATAGTTCGGGCGGTTGGACCTTTGAGTGCGGAGGTTTTGTATCAAAGGGGGGAAATTTGGATGCGGTACACATTCAGGTTTGGTACTACGTGGTGATTGGAAATTTGATTTTATCATTGAGGTACTTAATATAAAGTGTTTGCTGAACTTAGCCCCGTTTAGTCCAGCGAGGTAATTACGTAACACACTTACAATCGCAATGCCTTTCATTTTGACAGCAACAACATTGATTGCGTCAGTTTCGTTGTCGAGCAGACGAATTTTCCATACATACTCGTATGAAGCAATCGATAAGGAATCTCCTTCAAACTCTTCAGATTATGATAGAAAGTGTGTTATAGGTACAATTAGGGTGCAGGGCCAAACAGAACTACTGTTTTTCTAGTCCAGATTATTGAACAAATAGGTACGGAACGTGGCTTGCATCGCGCTTCACTCTTGCCCTTTTAGACCCTTTTAATGAGATCAAAACACGATTCACCCTCCAGAAATAGAATTACCAACCAGCAATTATTCTTGGGAACCTTATTTTTGGCGTAACCCATTTCACCAATATTTCAACCGTTGAAAAAACTTGGCATGATTTGCCATCTCTCTTAGACACCTAGCTATTCCTATATCTATCTCTGTCTAAAAGGTTGGAATAAGTGACTTAATTATAAACGCGCTGACCCGAGGCCCATGTAATGTTAAATTAACAAAGTACTTGAACCCTTTTTAAATGAATCTTCACGTATCAGGTTTAATTCCGACGGTAATACGTAGGTACTTGAAAATTTAAGGCAACCTTTATAGAAAATGTATGAGAAAGAAAATACAATGATTTGGTTTGGTGAAAGTAACTAACGCAATGAATATTGTTGAACTGTCAAAATGAAAGCCATTGCTACTGATAGTGTATTACGTAATTACCCCCAGTTGTTGAGTAGCAGTTTTTTTTTCGAACATATTGATAGTGTGTTACGAACATATTGATAGTGTTTTACGCAATAAGGGTGCAGTTCATAGATGCATCACTTTGTTTGTGGCATGAATATGAGAAACACATTATTCTTACAAAATATTTTGATCCGAAATATCCCGAGAAATATTTCCAGTATAAAAGGTAAAGAAAGTCCCCAGACTGCACGCCACCGCGCCACCATATCAAATTCAAGTTGTAGGTGTATTAAAGAGTGTGCAGTTCAAATATTGACACGACGGACGCCACCCTGGCTCGTGATATTGCGCGGCTACCCTCTTTCTACCCAATTTTATATATTTGATAGTGTAGGTACAAAGTGCTGTCGTTTGTATCAAAGGAGGTACCAGAACAAATATGTTTTACGCCTTAATGTGAAAGGTGGAGCGCAAAAAATCCAACAATTTCAGAAGAAACGAATTTGGTTCCCATGTTTCTGACAGACATTATTAGAATTTTCAGAGAATTTGCAATTTCATTAGTCTTACAGTTACAGCATAATCAGCCTATAATGTTCCCTCTACTGGGCACAGGGCTCCTCTCGGTGAGAGGGAGTGGGCCGTAATCCACCACGCGGGCCCAGTGCGGGTTGGTAGATGTTTTCGAATTTTTGGTAATTTGACTTGCCGGTTTCCTCAAGATGTTATCCTTCACCGTTTTGAGAGTTGTGGTGAAGAGATAATTTACAGAAAGTAAAGCGCCTGTCCGGTTTTATTTCATTTTATTCGAACGCTGCTACTGTGGTGGTAGTACGGGTCCACTTGGCCACTACTGCTGCACCTAAAAATCGGACCCTAATTCTTTCCTGCATCTTTGCTATTCTCACTAAGTCCCATAGAGCATATTCTATCAGCCTAACTTCTAACTTTGAAATTCGCCCCAAAATATGAAAATTTTACATTAATTTATTCAATAAATATAAGCTTACAGATTACAACAGATCGCTTAGGTATATCTATGCTAATTACACTAATGGGTATTAAATTACATTACAATGTCAATTAAAAAACTTAGACTAGCAAAAAATTAAGTAAGACCAAAAATTTGCGAACAGAAACAACCTTACATCAACTTAGAAACTATACAAAGAACTAATCTTTTATGTAAAATAAAAAACCTGTTTTTATATAAAATGAAAAACTATATCTTTTATAAAAAAGAATATATGTTTCCCTGCTTCTCCTGTATGTGATGTAGGTAGGTAGCTGAGTTGGGTTCGATATGCGGTTATTATTGAGGGTTGCTCGTAATTGGAATTTTTAGTTGGGGAGGGTCACCTAATCGAAGCGAAATTCGCTTTCCCAACTAACTTGATATTCTTGATAGGTTTTCGAACATATGAAACTATATGTAGAAGTAAAGATGGTAGGTACATATCTACTTGCATGAAATTCAATTTTTGAAAATTTGCAAGGTCATCTACCCTGACTATAGAT
Organism: Oligia latruncula; assembly: GCA_948474745.1. Classification (NCBI taxonomy): domain Eukaryota; kingdom Metazoa; phylum Arthropoda; class Insecta; order Lepidoptera; family Noctuidae; genus Oligia; species Oligia latruncula. Next base: position 18,774,380 of record OX419695.1, on the reverse strand, counting down.
GGGCAATCCACCAAATTATCTGGGTGTTTACGGGTGTTTAACGGGTGTTTATCAAAAGCACCGGGCTTAAACCCGATGGATTGCCCGTCTATAACCCTGACCAATAGTTATACAACTTAGAGATCATCATCATCATCATCATTTCAGCCAAAAGACGTCCACTGCTGGACATAGGCCTCCCCCAAGCACTTCCACTTCGACCGGTTCTGTGCTTCTCGCATCCAACGGGTTCCTGCGGCCTTCACAAGGTCGTCGGTCCACCTTGTGGGAGGCCTTCCAACTCTACGTCTTCCGGTACGTGGTCGCCACTCCAGAACCTTTCGGCCCCATCGGCCATCTGTTCTGCGAGCAATGTGCCCTGCCCACTGCCACTTAAGTTTGGCAATTCTGCGGGCTATGTCGGTTACCTTGGTTCTCCTGCGGATCTCCTCATTCCTGATTCGATCACGCAGGGAAACTCCAAGCATAGCCCTCTCCATTGCCCTTTGGGTGACTTTTAGCCTTCTTATAAGGCCCATTGTGAGCGACCACGTTTCAGTGCCATAAGTCATCACTGGCAACACGCACTGGTCAAAGACTTTCGTCTTGAGACACTGCGGTATGTGGGACGAGAAGATAAATTGCGTAGCTTCCCGAACGCTGCCCAGCCGAGTCGGATTCGACGATTGACCTCTTTCTCGAAGTTAGACCTACCTAACTGGACAGTTTGTCCTAGGTAAACATACTCGTCCACGACTTCGAGTGTAGCGTCTCCGATCTTTATGGGAATTTACATGGGTGTTACATGGGAATTTAGAGATTAATCACACCAAATTAATGATTACGAATATCTAATCTAGCTCTGTTTTAAGATTATCTAAAGATAGCGTTGGTGTTTTGTAGATATAGGAAAGAAAGAAAAAATAGGTATATTTTAATGACTACCTTCAAGGGGTGAACATTAACTGTATGGAGTGGCCAGCACGCAGCCCGGACCTCAACCCAATCGAGCATGCTTCGGACGAGCTCAGACGATGTGTGAGACACCGAAATCCTTCCCCGATCACACTTCAAGAGCTCAAAGTTGCACTCGTAGAGGAATGGAAGAATATTCCCAAACATCGTATGAGAAACTTGGTGTACAGCATGCCAAACCAAAATAAAATGCTTTTCTATTTTTAACCGACTTCAAAAAAGGAGGAGGTTCTCAATTCGACGGTATGTTTTTTTTTTTTGTGTGTTTGTTACGCGATTACTCCGCCAATTGTGGACCGATTTTCAAAATTCTTTTTTTGTTCGAAAGGGTATACTCTCGAGGTGGTCCCATTATCATCAAGTTGGAATCTGATGAGAGGATCCCATGGAAATCGAGGGAAACCCTCAAATTTTATAGGCAAAGCTATAGCGATTTGGGTATTTTTTAAAGTAACTTGAGCATTTGCTCTCGGAAATCATCATTTGGTAAAGTGGAGCTGATGATGAAGACCACAGATGGCCATCGGAACTACTCAATGACTTACTCAATTACTTTAATATGGTTGCTAAACGATTTATCCTCGTCACAATGCGTATGGTTAGTGGTTGTTGAGGAGTTCTCCTGGTTCTTACTAGGAGAACTCCTCAACAATTAACGTCCCTGCATCGGGAATAGCAATATTTTGTAAAAGGTGATGAGCAGTTGACATTAGGCTATTGTAACTTAGATAAATTACAAACTGACCCACTAAAAATTGAAAAATAAAAACTTTTTTACAAAAAAAAACAACCGACTTCCAAAAACACTATAAAGTGAAAAAATAACTTTGGATTTGTATTTTAGTTTTTTGCCACCGACTTCCGAAATTAAAGTTATTTTTCACTTTATAGTGTTTTTGGAAGTCGGTTGTTTTTTTTGTAAAAAAGTTTTTATTGATAAAAGATGAGATTGTTTATGTATTTTTTTATGAAATTACCCAAATTGACACATACATTTTATTACTTTCATCTAAGGAACATTTGATTGTCTATTAAACACAATTTATTTAATTAAGCTAGCATTCTTAGATTCCGAGACTTTCTGGTATCTTTATGTGACCCTAATTCATTGCTCTCGAGTGTATTTAAATTTTTAATTTCGGACAATTACCGGTGTCTGCGGTAAAACCTGCGGTAGAATTTACCGACTGAATGCCGGTAAAAGTTTGAAATTAAAGATTGTTATAGAACAATTCGGACTTTTACCGGTGAGACTTGCTAAAACTTAGGATTTACCGGTAAATCCTAAGATTTACCGCAGTTCGGGCTTTTACAGTACTTAACATATATAATCACGAAAACAAAGCAGATGTAGTCGACGGCTGCACGTCATGACTGTGACAAGAAGGCAAGTGTGGATGTCGATACTTTCCCACACTATGTCTTTCTTGTATGAATGAATGAAAGAAGTTCTCTAACGTTCCTCATTTTGTCCAAAGTCCGAACATGAATTTCCTCACAATCTTTCACTACTATAGTAGGTAAGTAGGAACAGCACGTAATTTTACTCTCGTAAGTACGCATTATGTTCTCTTAGACAAAACAACAAACTCGTGGACAAGTAAATGAGCGTCGTGTCGATCGACAGATGGAGCTAATAATGACTCGTCTCTAATGAGTGCGCCGACTGGACGACTCGACGACTGCGAGCGAACGCCGCGGTGTGGGGGCGCCCTTATGTGACGTGATGTGACGTGATGTGTCGTGACTTGACGACTATTGCTCATTTGTAAGAGCGTTATTATTTTTGGATGATTCTTGATTATGGGTGGTGATTTTAAGTGGCGTGGAAATCAAGTTTTACGATGTTATCCCAATAAAAGTAAGACGCGCATTCCTACTGAATTTAGTAGATTTACCTATTCTTATTGGCTGACTGAACAAGTGGAGCCATTATTTAAATATTAATAACGGACGAAACATTTAATTCATTTTAAAACTTTAAATTATATTTTAAATGAAATCCTTCCCGCAATAAAAGTAACTGAACGAAAAACTTGCACAAAATTAATTAACAAAATTCTCGGCGCTAATGAAATGTAAAAACTGCAGGTAGCACTGTGGTACTACCACAGAATAGATACGTAAAGAAGTTTGGCTCCATTCGACGAGAGAAACAAACGCACACATAGACGTGCGTCTACGTACAGCGAGTGCAAGAGCAATCACTACTGGCATTCGTTTGAAATTATCCGTACGCGTCTATGTGTGCACGCCTGTGATCGCTCCTTGTACGGAGCCGAGAGAGAGAGAGATACTTCTGTATCTAACTACATTGTGGTATTACTGTACTACTGTAGCAGTAAGCGAGCCAACTTGTATTCATTATCTGCGCCCACTGGGCCGGAAAGTGTGAATCGTCTGAACGAATAAAAGTCCTCATAAAAGCGAATATCGCCGCGAATCGCCGGCGATCGCACCGATACGCGCGCGTCCACTCCGATGCGCGTCGATTTGATCCGATAAGGATTTTACACTATTTTGCCACTGAAATATTTTCGCGATTGTGAGCTTTTCCGATATCTCGCTTGGCCGACATCCTATTTGTGTCGATAGACGAATTCGGACGATATGAAAGAGTTCTTTATGAAGTAAACATAAAGTACTTTGATCGTCTGTGCTTATCGAAGTTAAAATAAATGTAAAGATAACGAAACAACATTATTTTAACGTTCTACTTTCTTTATTTTCAGGCCACTAATGGGAAAGCAGGAAAGAGCACAGTGCAAGTAAGTGTAGCCAGAAGTATGAACAGTTTAATTTTTGAATCAAATACCACTTTATAGGTCGTCGTCGTCGGTCGATACTTACCTATCTTATGAATTTTTCTCAAGTGAAAATCACGTTAGACTGAATCCCCCGGTGGTAATGGTAATAAAATTTTATCAAGAACTTGTTCCGCGTGTTACGGCGGGCGAAGTTTCTAGAAATTCCCGATTGTGTTCCAACAACTCTCAGCTATTTCCCAGATCTCTTTTCAATCCTTCGAGCTAAGCTGCCTGCATACAGCTGCCAGGGGAATGCAGCTACACCGCAGAATATTATTAATGCTGTTAATGCATACCAAGTATTTACCATAAGATGGCCAGGAAGTACTTACCAACGGACACCATGAATACGTGTGTACTACATCACCGTCCCACTGTCAATAATATTGTCGAATTCTGAAGTACCAAGAGTGTATCCGAAACCCGCTTTTCCCTAGCTTTGCCCTAGGTGCAGCAAGTGTCTATAAGCGCAAAATATATACTAACCCCCTTACGAAATAAACGTATTATATCAGATGAATAGTTACACACCGATTTCCCTTTTTCAGTCGTCAATAATTTGACTTTCGAAAGAAGAAGACAAAGCGTTGTGTAACTATACTGTCGATATAGGGGAGACCGGGTACAAAAGTAACGGCGGGTCGAAAGTAACAAATGCTCTCTAGATTTATCCAATGGGCGAACACCGCTTTGCCGCTGTCAGGCGATAGCCGGGAGCGCCCCCCTCAATTGCATTTAGTCGCCGCGTACGCCACGCGCTGTTAGGCTGTGTGACAGGGCGCTACGTGAATTTGCAAACCAAAAGTAAGTTTTTTGACGTTTTCTTATTCAATGTTTTGATAGGCTTAAAAGCATGATAGTAATCTGAATGTTTGCATACCTATTCTGTATTAAAGTGATTGTACATTGCGTAAATTCATTTTTGTGTAGCACGTTCCTATTAAAGGTTATGATGCACGTTTTTACAAAAATGTGGACGGGTACAAAAGTAACATAGCCCTATGGGTACAAAAGTAACATTTTTATATGTATTTTTTTTTAACAGAATGCCGCGACAACGCATAAGAACAACTGAACGAGGAACTACCGACACGGAAGTGTATCAAAAAGCGGCTGAAGAGCATTTTAAAGATGCTGCAACAATTAGAGGCCTGGCAAAAAAATATAATGTTTGCCATGTAACATTATATAGATTTATAAATTATATAGATTTATAATTATTTATATATTATAAATTATGTGTGCCATCATTGCGATTCTGATTATAATTAATGACTGAATTATAAAAGATTATAAAACTAAATTGATCTCATTACTTAAACTAAGAATTTTATTGATTTGTTATTATCTTAACATTTATAGTTTTTGAACATTTATAATATAGAAGTTAATTTGTGTTATTAGTATAAAGACTTTAAATAAATAATTTGTTGATTTACCTTGTATAATATTATATTCATTACCAACCCCTGTGTCTTGTTACTTTCGACCCACAACGTGTTACTTTCGACCTGCCTACGTGGTCGAAAGTAACAAGTAACGATTTTTTTTTAAATTTCTTTAATTCATATAAAACGCACTATAATGTAATAAATCGAGTTGCTAGAGTAAAGAACATAAACTGAATTTTCATATAGTTATATTAATTTAATGGCAACAGTAACACCTATCCAGAAATCAAGGTAAAAGTACAAAGTGTTACTTTTGTACCCGGTCTCCCCTACAACGTTTATTAGTAAGGGGGTTAGTCAAGATTTACCATTTTACCCTTCTCTATATCCACGTGCGTACTGAGAGAGGTCTTGTGAGTTCTCTGTACCGGGATGAGTAAATAAAATAATGCTTTTTGTTTTATAACATCCATACAACTTCTGTCTTCCCGCTCCCCTTACTTGGTTTTTATTCTAATTAATGTTGTCTCGTATTTGTGCCATCTATTTATAACGGACTTGCGGAGGTTGCATGTAAGCACCAAATCGGCTATACTCTCTACAGTTCCTGCTCAGTGTAAATATTCCGTTTGCTTTTATAAGCCACGCCGTGGCATCGCCCTTACTCATAGAGCTGCAGTATTCTCCCGGAGTTCGGAGCGCGCAACTCCTAGCGGTAGTTCACAATTCCGCAGTTCTGTGACTTTATTACTCGAGCGGAAAGGCATGCACTTTCGCTGTATGATTTCAATACTAAACTCCGAAGAAGGAATCCATTTATATTTTAGTTAAAGCGTCTATGGATGAAGTTTGTGACTGGTATGCAGAGTTATTTGGTGCAATCGGGATACAACTTGGACATGGCAAACAAACAGAATATTTAATAGTTTTGAAAAAGTCAAATGACAGAGTCATGAGTGTGCTAAGGCATATAGAAATCTCACACACCCAGCCTCGAGATCTGTATAATATTACGTGCTTAATATGCATAGATAGGTACAAGATAGAATCTAGCGAAATTTAACCCGTCAAACGATCGCCTACTAGACGCCGTTTGCATGTAAGCGCTCAACGGTTTTCACGATAACATTTACTGTCGTTTCGAGAGTATTTTTCTTATGAACACAGCACTGGTTCAATAAGATATTTGTCGGGTTAAAAGCCAAAATATCACGTATACGGTGTCAAATTAAATTAGCCTCAAAATAAACTATCATCAAATCAATTTTTGTTTTGTTTTATCACGTTTAGATATAGATACCCATCGCGTCTGCTAAGTATCGCTAGCTAATTTAATTTGAACTAAACATAGGTATTGGTGATCAATATAATAATAACTACAAAATGTGTTCGCGCAATTTTCCTCCGCCGATCAACGTCACGTTTCCAGTAGCACTTCATCCTTCATCACTGTAAGTGGCACATTGACAGTCTATCAGCCTGGTGCTATATCCGCATCAATAAATGCTGTAGGCACATGGTCATTGTTTGGGAGAAGCATGTTATGTCCTGCAGTGAACTACGATATAATGATGCAGTGAATAAAAACCTGATTTAAGACAGAAGATCACTGTCTTTTGCAACTAGGAGTATTCGTTTCTGAGAAATGGCGGTATTCCATTTTAGGGATACCATTCCATATTTGGTTACTTTCCTCTATTATTAAATGAAAGTCAATTCATTATCCAGCATTTTGATTAATCTCGAATACGATTGATTCATCGGAAAAATTAAACCCGCCACACTATTACTACTACTATTGCTATTTAGTTTCTAGTAATATTAAATGAAACCTAGGAAACGTTACATTTACCAAAAAAAAAACACTTTTTAGTTGTTACCACAACTACAATATACCCAAATCGCTATAGGTGTGCCTATTTGAAGAGTTCCCTCTATTCCTCCAGGATCTCATCATCAGATCCTGACCTGATGACAATGGGACCTACTGGGAAGTTGGTCTATAGCCAAACAAAAAACGGTCGGTAGGTCCAGTCGTCTTCGAGTACTTCGAGACCTAATGGGGAAGACATAAAAAAAAACATTCCGACAAACTGAGAAACTCCTCCTTTTTTTCAAGTCTTCTAAAACCCACAGATTTTCCGATCGCACAGATTTATCTAATAGAATATGAAAGACCAAACACATCGTGACAATCGCTTTAACATTAATAATGTTCGTACTCAAGAAAGCAAATACGCCACCAATCGAGTTTCGCGTTAAACGCAATCGCCATCCGCCATCCGTTCCAATAGAGTCGGCAAGCAGACCGGATTACACAGCAGGAGGATAGTCCCCGGGGGATGGGGGATCGGGGATGACGGGCAAACAGCCGGGGGACTATTATGTACCGAGGTGTTGAGGAAATTCATTATGTGGCGCGGTTATGTTACAGTACCTGTAATATTGATTATAGAAGACATAATATTCTATTCTATGGATTCAAGGTAATTTATTTAATTACACTTTATTATACAACAGAATAGGTTTATACTTTATAGTACTCCAGAAAAATACATTACTTAAAACATACACAAACACTTGAAAACATATTATGGGCGGCCTTACCGTTCTTTATTGCTAGCATCTTTCTTATTATTAAGTTTGCTAGTCGCCATTGTTTTCATCTGCTACCTGTTGGCGAAACCTGCAGGTATTGACCAGAAATTAATCCAGCATAGGTCCAGCAGTGATAAGCTTAAAAAAATCTAACAGAGGATCTGATCTTTCAGCGAGAGGTTCAAATGTATTTTCGATTTTCACAAAACCACGGCACTGCATCTAGACTCAACAGCGACCATGATTGGTTGCGTAAATATTTACTATCAATACAATTCAATCAGATAGAAATCTCCACAAGATTACTTTAAGTTGTCAAGTTATCCTCGATATGTAATAGCGTGGTGAACGGAATCTGCCGTCGCGCGTCGCGTCGCTGAATTACAGCAGAGGCGGCCGCACGTCGCGCCGCGGCAGACGAGACCGCAGCGCAGGGGTGGCGCACGGGACTTAGACACTAGAACATAACTATACTTTGTTTGGAATACTTGTGACCAGCCATGGCTTAGACTGCAATACTCAATACGTTGCCATTGAGGCACCATGGATGGATAAAAAAGTAGTTATTAAAGCTGTCTGCTTTAATCAAGCACTACATAGCATAATAGCAGATACAGCGATATTCACTAACGGTGGTACGTATTATATAAACCTTCCCACCGCAGTGTTTTATGCTCCCATCTCTCTTTGGTAATACTTCCTAGGGCTGATTTTACCAAAATCAGATAAGTACCTATCTTTTATCCGTTGAATAAAATTGACATTTGACAGTTCTAGTACGGAAAAACTGTCAAAAATTCAAAATTTATTCTCAGGATATGACTTATTCTAGGTATATAGGTTTGGTGAAATTCGCCCTTAGTGAAGCATCGTTCTTACTTCAGGCATTATGTGTTGTTCGTGTTCAATTCAAATCTCAAATCGATTGAAGATAAGAACTTGAAGGTATCAGAGAAACTAAGATAGGTATCGGTATTCTGCAACCCGGCGCAAGTCGTGGCAGCCCTACAACTCCGTCGTTCGATTGGTTTACTATTTACACACTACACGGCGTGATTGCAGTTAGAATTGAAGTGTCCGATGTAAAAGTGGTTTTTCAATGGCTATGTACATTTCCACCGTGTGCCGATGTTGAACCTTCGATACGTATCACTGTTGACTGTGCTACTAAGTAACTACACGTATAGGCGGCCAGTGTTGGTTTTTATCGGATTGAAGATTGGTGACAATATGAAGTTAAAGAAAATGAAAATGCCGCTGAATTTGTTGTGACCACAGAAATAAGCAACACTAGCATTACTATTGTCTTCAAAATATGAAAGTTAGTCCTCTATCTTTGCAAGAGTTAAGTAGTTTTCAATGTTTTCATATTTAAAAATTCAGCATATAATGTTCTCACTCCTGGGACACAAGACTCCTCTCTGTGAGAGGGAGTGGGTCGTAATCTACCACGCGGGCCCAGTGCGGGTTGGTAGATTTTTTGTTTCTTAGAAATGCCGCTTTCCTCACGATGTTTTCCTTCACCGTTTTGAGAATAGTGATGATGAAATTAAATACACAAAGTAAAGTGCCTGTCTGGATTCGAACTCACGACCTACGACTCGTAAGTCAGGGCCGGTATCACTGGGCCACCACTGCTCTCTATTTTCAGGCCAGCATTTATCTCATTACTATAAATCTTACCTACATGTCACCTCGTTGAGAAAATGCACGTTCTCCATCTCATCGTAGTTTCCGTAGTAACTATCTAGTTTGCACTGTAAATCGTGCGGGGTCTTTCTAGCTAAGGAAAGTTAGTTAGGTACTCAGCATGAACACCGCAAGGGAAGAGCCCGACGGCGACGTTCACAAATAGGTGTACCTAGACCAAACGCACTTGAGCAAACAATCCACGTAGTTGTGACAGTTGAACAAAGTTGGGCAAGTGCTACAGACTGGCCAGTGGTCTCGGTGGCAGAGTGTAACAGTGCGGGCGACGCGCGACGTCACGGGGCCGACTTGTTTCACTTTAGTGTACGCCAACCTTTACGATGTGTTCGCGTGCCACTTGACAGCTTGAATTTTGTGCAATGATGCACGGTGCTGGATGTGGCTAAGCAATTATTATGCTAAAAAATCATTCAATATTTACTGGTCAGTTCGACGTCTTAACGTGTGTTTTCGCCTGCTTTCTAATCACAAGCCATCATCATACGTGAAGCCATCTGTCCAGACTTCACGTACAGAAACTCACTTGTCATTAGAATGATTGCTGACTAATTCGGGATTCAGACTTAATGAGACCAGACAAACATTACGACGACGCCCACAGGAATATTATCCTGAATAATTAGAAACTAAAAGTTCTTGATCATGACTGTTACAGCTACTGAGATTGTTTGATTGTTTTCTTAGAAATTGAAGCAAATTGATTGTCTTTTCCTGCACCATATCATGTTTCATCCTAGGAGCTTCCAGCATTCTAGTAAGTTGTTCTAGCCCAGCCACAGCGTGCTCCCGCAGGAGTAGGACGTCCTGCGTCCAGCTAACTAGATAATAGACACGTCGGCTCCACTCGCGCGTCGTGCCGCATCGCGCCAGTGCGGCCTGTGCCTGTCTTGGCGTTATCGTTTGTGTAGCGCTAAACATGAGCTCGGTTCACATTATCAACAGACGGATGATCTTGTTTCATTTTGTTATGGTTTTTGTGCAAAAAGAATGCGTATTCTGATATGAATCAAGCACCTACATGCAAAATAATGTAGTAGTTCTAGATTTTCAGAGGACTTAGACTATACCTACCTCTTTTAATTAATACACTAGGTTGTGCTATTTATCATCAAAATCAAAATCAAGATCAAAATATTATAACCGTGCACCTAGCTTCTGAAATTTCATAAGTGCCGCAATTGGTGGGTTCCAATTAGTCGTTTCCTTTAGACAAGAGCCGGCAAGAAACTTTACGGTTAGTCTTTTAAAAATAATTAGTTTTACAATCTTTCCCTATTTCAAATAACAGTGTTAATAGGTATGGTAGGACAGTATAGGGCTGTCAAAAAGTAGCAGATGCTTAACAATATATAAAATGGTCAACAAATCTTTAGTAAAAAAGTCTACAACCAATTTCATTCAAAAAAGTTTTGGTATGGCAAACAAATCTTTTCGAATATTTTGGTCACATCTGGGTAACTTGTAGAGACAACCGTTTAAAACAATGTTCTTATGTTGCTCTACCAATCAATTACAAAATAACCCATACCATACAAAACAGCAATATCTTCCCCTCCAACAATAAGACGTCCGCAAAGCGTCCCCTCGTCCCTCACCCCTCACCCCTCGTGTCGCGCCCCGTGACATATTTTTAATTAAACGCCACTTAGGTCGACGCGCGACAAATCCCGCGCGATCCACTGTAGGCTTAGCCGTTATGATAATGTGGCTGCACCTTTATGTGATGTGTGGCGCCTTTGTATGTTTTGTTCAGTTTACAATTTGTGTAGCGGCGGAGAGGATTACGTTGCTATTGTTGAAATGTTAGGCGTTAATTATTTTCTTGGTTATTTATTTCATTATCTTCTAAGGGGTGTTGTTATGTAATTATGTTGTTAACAAGAGTAAATTTTTAACAATACGTTACATATTAATTAACACATTAACATGTCATAATGACATCCAAAAACAGCAATTACTGGAATTGTTAATTAAATCCTTATAATTGCAGTTACTTTATTAATCTATCTTCTGTAAAAATAAAACAAAGTCGGGTTAGTTACACCATTTATAACTCAAGAACGGCTGGGCCGATTTTTTGGACCTTTAATTTGTTGGATTTTTCTCCGCCCCGAATAGTAGAATAACTATAAAAACGGGAAAAAATTATGAAGCTTATTCATTTTCTTGATTTTGTGGCGGTACGAAGTTTGCCGGGTCAGCTTGTGAGTACATAAGAATGAACCAAATTTTACTTTCAGTGACAAAAACCGATACAAAAAATTAATAGAAAACACAAAAAGCATATTGCATCGACCGGGAATCGAACCCGGGCCGCCCGCGTGGCAGGCGAGCATTCTACCACTGAACCATCGATGCTTATACAAAGTTCTTCCAATTGTGAACCATATTGTGTATACCCACTCATTTTAGTAGGTATTATTGATAACAGACTTACGTCATTTTGGTAGCTAAGATTAATTTACTGTTTCCAATAAAACTAATAATTTGCGCCATGCGTTGTTTTAAGTTTTAACCCATTTAGCTAACTTCCCACACACTATCGTGCTTACCGTTCAGCAGCCGCTTTCATACGGCTCAGCCGTCGGATATGGTTCGTACGGTTCGGATACGGCAGATAAGCGCCGGATGCCGGACGGAAACCGGCGCGCGCACGCTTGATAACAACTGTAATATAGCTATGTAGGTAGGTGTATGAATGTTAGTTTATGATATTAAATGATTAAGTTGTTTAATTATCTTCACGCGTAGTGAGTCGGAAGGGGTGGGCAGGAATGAAGGCTTGATGCAGCAAACTTGATAAATGCTTTCAAACATGATATCGAATGGGTTTAGTCAAATGATAGTTAGTGATCCCATATATTGTTAGATGCCCTTGACATCATTTGATTTCAATGAATAGGCATCTTAGGTGATGTCATAGTTTTAAAATAACTCCGCAAGACGGCCGGTCATGAGGGTTTATGTAATAATCATAAGTAGGTAATTATATTTTAGTAGAAAAAAAACTTTTTTTTGTTTTAGTTTTTTTATGTTATTTTAGTACTTATTATGTTTTAGTTGTTTTTTTTTTGTTATTTTAGTATTATGTTTTAGTTGTTTTTTTTTGTAGTTTTTGTTTTGTAGTTGTTTTTTTGTTTTTTGTTTTTCTAGGTTTTTTCCTCAAATTAACGCGAGTGAACCCGCGGGGAACAGTTACTTAGTTGTTAGATAAGAATTAATCAGGAACATACTTAGGTACCGACTGGATGAAATACGATAGATAAAAGTCCTGACCTTTAACCGACCTCCGACCTGCCTCTCTCTTCGGCTTTTTTCCGACCTTTTTGTGATCTTCCTGTACGAGTCGCGATAAATAGATACTTTGTCTTTCTTTCATTCTTTCTTTATTCCTACTGAGGTTCTATGTAACCTTGACAGGCTGGCAGGGACTTCGATTCGCATGAATTCAGTACATGATTCTGAAAACCCCTGCGTAGAAACTTTTTGTAGGTTATTTTAAAAAAATAGCTGTTCGTTTTGACCACGAATACAATCCCAGATACAGCACTTAAAGGCTCCTTAAAACAGGCACGACACGCGATAAAATCGCGCGTGACACAAAGGAACCGCAAGTCGCGCAACGGGCAGTGCCTTTGTGTCGCACGCGATTATTATCGCTTGTCGCGCCTGTTTGTAGGAGCCTTTACTCGATATCTCAATACATAAAAGATGAGCGACACAAGAACAACCGCTAACCGGATCATCTCATAGTCCAACAAACTTGCGTGACCTTTAAAAACCCTCCGCTCACTGCCACTCAGAACTTAATCACTATTGGTGCTCCCGCCGGGTGTTCAGTCTCCCAGCGCTCAATATGCACTGTAAACAGTCCCGGGATCCCGCGCAGATGCGATCCCGCGGGATTAGCGCCGGGACGCGTGCGCCATAATCCCGGGGCGCGGGATTAAGGCGATGGGAAATTAATTGCTCATAGAGTTGGGTCATGATTGTGAGTAATTTGTAGGATTTTAAGGTGGTAGCGTTTTTGTTTCTTGTCTTCTTTGTGTGATGTGATGACTTCAGATTCCCGAGCATCTGCATTGGTGTAGGTAATCTTTCTAACAGGTGATCTGTGTGATTCAGGTACACCTACACTACTTATATCGTGCCCTAACCCATTGTCATACAACGAACACATTTTCCTTAAAGAATGCAGGGTTATTTGCGTTGTTAAGGTTCCATTAGTGATTACGGAATGCTTCTTGAGCGGCTAAAGTTGGCTAGTCGTCATCTGTTCTAAAGACACGTTGTCGGTGATGGGGGTCTAAAAAGGCCACTTTTGGCAGAATCATAAAAGGATAACATTATGAATCATAATGGACAGTTAACTGTTGAGTTAGTCGTATCAAATCCCATTGGTGAAGGATTTTTCTTTTTTTTTTGCTTTGTCTGTGCTAAAATACCAATCAATCCAATCCAAATCTAAAACCAATCTCTTTGATTAAACCTACGTAGTGCTAGTGCAGCGAAAAAAAGATAAACACGGACTGTCTTCGCCATAAGTATTATGATTCTTAATGTTATCCTTTTATGATTCTGCCAAAGTGCCCTTTTTTTGGCCCCCTGGTCAATAGAAGTCCAATATATGTATCAATAACTACTACTTACTCTTGAGAAGACGGTTACATAAGATTGATCCAAGAAAAAAACACATTGCTATTCTAAAATTAAAATTAAATTCTTCTAACCAAGAAAACACACCAAGAAATAGAACAATTTCCACGTTTTCACAACATCGACATTTCCGCACTCCTGCATTTCACCACCAACAATTACCTCATAACGCCATAACCTCCCCCTCACATCGGAGTCAGTGGAACAGCATGGTTTATGGCGTGTCATATAGCGTGGCCCTGCGTGGCCCATGCTCGTAAATTAACACCCGTATTTGTTATTGTGCATGTTATACATGGAAAATGTATGGGTGTAGCCTTTTATGGCGCCCTAATTGATGTGACAGTAAAAGGTTTTAGTGTGCGTTAATAATATTATTGGTAGGTGGTGGTTATTGGGGTGATACTGGGTAATTTGTGGGTCAACTTTTAACAAAACAAGTAAATTAAATTTTGAAGATATAGTGAAAATGTTTACACTTCTACTAGCTCATTTCCTGACTCTTCACACATCTATAAGAAATGCCATGCATCATGTGCTGAGTCCATGGTATCAGGCCAGGTTGCGTGTCGTCCGCCACCCTGTAGTAAAAGCTTGGTCGATATTTTCAATAAATAGTTCAATCACACGATTTTATCTATGTATCTTTTCCCTCTATTTTTGGGATGCACAAAGAAGCCTCCTCGTGTAGCGCAGTTTGTTCCGCCAGTTACTCAACTGAACCGAGCGCTTGGCGCATCCTGGACAGTCACACCCAACACCTTATTTGACTGGCCAATTCTTCCCTTGTGGTGGTAGGGCTAACGCCCGCCTGGTTTTCGAGACACAGCAGTGTTTCGTCGATGCGTGGGAGTTCTAGTGCCTTAGGCACCTTCTGGGCACGCTCGTTCCATCATAGACCTCATACATCGCTTTCCATCAGGCGTGATCGAGGTCAAGAGCGGGGCACACACAGCAATAAATTTTTTTTTAAAATCTATACGACCCATGTCTGCGTATAACAACCATATTATTCTAAATCCAACTTTTCTCAATAAAAACTCGATATTATATTTTTTAGAAATGCTATCACAAACAATCCCAAAACTTTGAAAGTGCGTATCTCTGTGAAGGGCACATCGCCTTTCAGTCGTCTCCCAGACGGAGGGATTAGTCAGTGACTGTCCCCTTCACTCGGACGGGTCAAGTCTAGTCTACGATACTTAGCCAGACAGTTTTATTGCGTAGGTACGGACATAATCTCTTCAGAAGGAAAGTCTCGAAAATGATTCGAACCTTTTTAAATTGGAACTAAGGCGCACAATTTAGGTTTTGGTTTTTGCAAATAAATAATGGATTCATCTTTTCTTAAACATGTTTCGGTTTAGTTGTGTGCCTGTCCTACTTATATCTCTGCCTACGTTACCATTTTAGTCATGAATTTCTCGTTTATTATCAAAATTCTCAAAATCCCATATAACCTTCAAACGTATTAACTTCAACAGTATAATAAACTCGAATCCACAAACAATCGGCATCCTTTCAATCGCGAATGAAAGAATTTGAATATAAAACACGTAACAAAATACAAAACGAGAAATAATTTTTTCATGAAAAACAGCCGAAACATTTCGCAGCGGCCATAATGCGAGGAAAAATAACGAATCATCAGTCCCCCCCCCCCCCACATACCTTTTGGTAAAGAGAGAAAAACCTTTGCGGAATGGAGAGGCTCGCATTGTGCTCGCCGTCAACGCCGACTTTTTATTCTAACTCCACTTAAAAATTTAACAGAGTCGTTTGAAAAGGTCGCCGTCAAGTGGCGCAACAGTGGCGACACTGAAAGCCTCCCAGGACTGTAATGTAAAGGAAAATAAAAAATTACATATTGAATTCAATTTGTGTTGCTGGTACTCCGGTGTACTGTGGAGTGCGAACATTTTGTTTTATTATAAAAAGTAATGCGCTTATGTTGAGTTGTCACTGCAACACGTATTCAAAAGTTCTGCTATATTTTTTGTCCTCAACCTAAAACAATGAAGAATAATAATGCTGTGAAAAAAATTTAATTGTGCAGGCCCCGTATTACTTTACATCGTGGCTTCGGCAAAGTTCCATTATTAGTGCGTAACTGTATTTTTACCGACTTCAAAAAAAAGGAGGTTATCAATTCGATACGTATGTATGTAATATTATTGGAATTGCATTATATTCACATATGACAATCTATTAGGGCTTCCAAACAAATATACAAAATTTTGTAGACGTATGTATGTATGTATGTATGTATGTATGTATGTTTGTCCACGCATATCTCCGGAACTATTAATCGAATCGTGACGATTTTTTTTTATTGGCTTACATTTACTTCAACTTAGGGAACAGTGCAAGTTTCATCAAGATCGATTCAGTCATTTTCAAGATATGGACTAACACGTGTAAGTGTGACGGCCTGGCTTATTGATACGAGCTACGGGTGTAGTGTCAAAGGGAAAACATCTCAAAACCTTGGTCAAATTCTAGTGTAAAAACTAAAAATTACGAAATAAAAATAATTTAAAAAAATTAAACCGACTTCAAAAAGAAATAACTCAAAATTATGAAATAACTTTAATTTCGGAAGTCGGTGGCATAAAACTTAAACTAGAATACAGATCCCAAGACACCGACTTCCGAAATTAAAGTTATTTCATAATTTTGAGTTATTTCTTTTTGAAGTCGGTTTAATTTTTTTAAATTATTTTTATCGTATAACGTAATGTGACACCAATAAAGATATCAATCCAAATGCCAAGTACAGGAAACTTGGTAGATAACTAGATATTCACAAAATTACAACAATTATTCGCAGTATACCTTTCCTTAAAATATATCTACAAGCATCCATTCTGTTTCACCAAATACTTGTACACCACATGTCGAACTATTCACTAAACAGCGGTAACATCCTACAGCCAATAACCTGATTAGCATCTAGCACCCGCCTGTAATCCTGACACAAAGAGGAGATACACCCCGGCTGATTGATCGCAGCCTGCGGGTAGCAGTGCCTGCAGTGTGCGACCGAGGTGAGATACACCCCGGCTGATTGATCGCAGCCTGCGGGTAACAGTGCCTGCAGTGTGCGACCGAGGTGAGATACACCCCGGCTGATTGATAGCAGCCTGCGGGTAGCAGTGCCTGCAGTGTGCGACCGAGGTGAGATACACCCCGGCTGATTGATCGCAGCCTGCGGGTAGCAGTGCCTGCAGTGTGCGACCGAGGTGAGATACACCCCGGCTGATTGATCGCAGCCTGCGGGTAGCAGTGCCTGCAGTGTGCGACCGAGGTGAGATACACCCCGGCTGATTGATCGCAGCCTGCGGGTAGCAGTGCCTGCAGTGTGCGACCGAGGTGAGATACACCCTGGCTGATTGATCGCAGCCTGCGGGTAGCAGTGCCTGCAGTGTGCGACCGAGGTGAGGGAAAGGAAACGGAGTTAGTTTCGATATGAGGTTATAACTATCTGTTATGGAGTGTTTACATTGAAGTGTGATTGGAATGGAGATTTAAACTCGCAAGTAAATATCATTTTGACAAAATTAAGATATAATCTGAAAACATGGAGACACACATTAATAAAAATGAACGGCTCAACAACGGCAATCTATTTCAAAATACCACAAATATTTTATCTACTTTTGTTGTCGAAAAACCTGACAGAATAATGGATTGTTTTTCTCTTATATCACAATGAGTGCCGCTCATATTGCAAAAATATGTAACATCCCACTGGAAGTAACAATATCTGACAGTCTGCATGTTTGAAAGCTGAAATATCAATATCATGCAACTTCTTTTTCTATTATTCTGCCAATATCAATTACCCATCTTAAAGTAAGTATTTATTATTTTTATTGGTGGGTTTTTTATATGCTGCCAAAGTGATATCAGATATTTTCGATCCCAAAAACAGATCACATTCTTCTGAGTTTAACTGAGTAAGCAGATATTTGTGTCGTAAGACATAACCGTTAACATTGCATTGACACGTCATATCTTTGAAGCCGATGCAGCATCCTACATTTTGGCGTCGCTTGTTTCGCCATATTATAGTTTTGGTGTTCTTTCGATGTCAAATATTTGTGCTGCTACTTGTATGTATATGCCTGCCATATAAGATCATAAATATGTATATTTGGCGTCATATATATATAAGGATGAATCATGAAACCAGATATAATGGCCGAGCTTTCCATCTACACTTAATATTGTAAAGATGTATATGTTTGTTTGTTAGTAAGTTTGTATGTATGTACTGGGTAATATCTGGAACTACCAGTTGGATTAGAAAACATATTATTGCATTTGATAGCCCAATTCTTGGGGAAGGCTAGGTATAGGCTTTATAACATCACGCTATGGCCCTTGACCTGAAAGAACGCTAAGCGAAAACGATGCGGGTCGGGGGAACTAGAATTTTCACGCGGACGAAGTCGCATTCAGAAGCTAGTAATTAAATATATTTATGCTCGTTACGGTTAATACATTCATATACCTACGTGCCATCCAAAACAGTCGAACAAGTTTTTAGAGAAACACAATAGGTAATATCGACTGTGTGCTTTGCTAAGCACTCATTCCACGCATAGATCATGTCCACTCCACCATAGGTTGTACGATTGATGGGATGTTAGTACGAGCAACACGTTGGGAGCAATACACCCTGCCACGCGTGTTTGCCAATCCATGTGCCATGGTTTATGATTATTGCACTTTCCGTCTATGATCTATGTTGCCGCAGAAGTTGGTGGCAGAGGACTAATTTTACTACTACTACTAAATAAAAATCATTTATTTGCTTATAAACCTACATTTAGGTTTACAGATAAAAAAATGGTTGCCTGTAAAGTCGGTTTTACGGGCGAAGATTTTACGTGACAACGTCTTTTTCTCGGTAGAATATTTATTGATATGAATATAATTAAATTGCACAATAGGAACAAGGAATTGAATGATAGTTGAGTGGGAGAGAGACGCAAGGCATTCGGCGGGCCTCTCTCTCGTTCGGTGACTCATCGTAACGTTACCGAGCGTTACACTTTTTCATAAGTGACTCCCAGCCGCAACCTAATTTAAGACGTTGTCACGTCAAAAATAATTTTGAATTCATATTTACTACCTACCGATACATTTTAAGTAACGATATGCAATCAAATAATAGAATTCATATAAATGATATAAATATTAGAATTTAATCAGATTTATTATAATAATATTGTTATTTCTCTTCTCCGATTGTATAAATAAGGACCGTAGGTAAGTTAATCTACACATAAAAGAATCTGACATCTCATCGTTTTTCTTTTACTTTTCCGTAATACCTATACTTAATATTATAAATTAGATTTTTTATGGCGCCATTATTTTCAGCTAAAAATAAACTTTTCATCAAAAGAGAGCGACGAATGGTAGGCGTTTAGAAATAGGTAAACTATACTAATATGTAATAAATTTATTTTTATTTAACGTAATAAATCCCATCTACAAATTGTTCTTACATGTACGTGTAAGTGTACTTACATTGATCTGTATTGATTGTTACACGCTGTGAATGTATCCCGCGGTTGCGCCGATGCGATGCGATGTGCGGAATCCTCGCAGCTATGTGTGGAATTGTTTCAGGTATCCTGTGCGGAAGGTTATTTGATTTTGTTGTACCGGCGCAAAGTGTTGCCGTGTGCTTTCACGTTTTTGGTAGTCGTTGAGTTTTTTGTGAAAATGCTGTTTCGGGGAAACAAAACCCTCATAATAGGCTATTTGACAATGTAAAAAATAAGGTCATAATTATTGACACTCGTATAGATTATCGCTTTTAAAATCGATTTGCATTAATTTTACTACAAAACAATGTATTATTTATTAAAAAAATCCCGAAAAAACTTCATCTTTTTAAATCTGGCGCCACGTAATCGAAAACGGTCTGGATTGGCTGAACTTATGATTACGTCATGATATAGTCAATTTCTGTCTATCGTTGACAGAACAGATGACTTTTGTCTAGTATCTCGACCGTTTCAACGTTTGTTTACGTGTATTGTGACGTCACGACGCCATATTGTTAAAGATAGCGTTTTGGCGGCTTATTTAAACAGTACATTTTTATTTACTATTTTCTAAAAGAAATACATTATGCAATTTGAAGTAATAGGTTTTTGTGGGCTCGTTAGACACCATTAAATAATCTGAGATGTTTATCAGAAACCAGTCAAATAACCTATTATTTCTGCCGCAAATAAAATGCTATAATTTATGACTAAATGTCAAAACGCATGCAGTACCTATACGGTCTTACCGATTTTAAGACAAGACTAGATAAAAGCTGCTTATTCTTGGCCAATTGAATATAATTTACAATACGACATAATTGTCACATTTTCACGAAAGGTGACAATTAAAAAAGGTGTTTATTAAAGCACAAAATTATGAAATGATCTTACGAAATTGTCAGTTTATCGGATTGTTGCCTGCACCTGTCGCCTGCCCCTTGTTTAAGAAAATCCAAATCTTAATTAAAACCGTAGCAATAGAGAGTGGATTACATACCTAATCTCCACCAAACCCCACACACACACCCACAGGTCGGTTATCACCTATTAACAAGTCTTAAATCAATCCCCATTTAGTTTTATTGTCCGCAATCATGTCGACTAACTACCCGCCCCTGCTTCGCTTAACTTTATGACGAATAAAAGTTTTACGAGCTTTTCAATGGTTCTACTATTAAATACTAGTTGTAACTTGTAGGGTGAAACTAAGGGGTGGTTTTTTATGTTTTATTTGTAGTTTTATGTCGTGTAATTAGTGGGAGGGGGAGAATGTGAGGTTACGGTTTATGGCGTAGTAAAAGAGTAATGAGTAAACATCCGCGATGATATGCTAGTCAATCAAAATTATCTAGTGTAGTAACTTGTCACATTGTAATTTTGTATTTTATTACTCATAATATGGTTACAAAGTAGAATCGATTTGTTGAAAAGAAGATAAAACAACATTAGAATTGGTTTAATAATTGTGGCAAAAAGGTACAGTTAATTCGAATAAAAGCTAATGGGCTACACGAATAATAGAGTAATACCAAACGCTATACTTTATCCCACGCGTATCGTTAACTTAGTAGGTTTATTAACATCCACCGCCAGAATCTAATCGGCAAACAATGTAGATTACATACTCTCATCTCACAACGTGACATAAAATGACTAGTACAACTATAAGTACATAGTAGTGGAGGATTTAAAGCGCGGCCTGTAAGCGCCGCACTCACTCGCCGCCCAGAGATTACGGCGCCCGCCCGCGTGCGCCGCCCGCCCAACGGTACGACACTACGCCGGGGAAAACGATACGCGCGCTAAAATGAAATACGACAAATAAAATTACGAGATTTTGTAGTGTTATTTAATTAGTGTCATATTAGAATTAGATTATGTAATCTTAATAGTGTAGTAGTTTTATAATAGGAATATTAAATTTAATTACTCGTAATAATAAAAAAATCAAAGAGCAAACTGTAATCTGTATACAATAATAATCATAAAAATAGTTTTAAAACCTAACCGTTGAACGATAAAAATAACTATCAAGTTAAACAATAGTTGGTAGTTCTTAACAGGCGATGTTTGGACAACACAAACAAACTGTGTGTTGATGGACTTATGACTACGAGTCTTCTATTCTACATCAAACCGTATGCAGTAGTAAATAAGGTTTATAGTCGCGTGTGTGTTAATGTTAGGTAAGGTGTTGCTAGCAGTAAATATTTACGAGTCTACTAGTGTAAAGCGCGCGGTGTATTGGACAGCGATCAGGTAAGTTTATTGTTTCGCAATAAAACATATTGTTCTCTTTGCTCACTGATCTGGAAATCGTTTTATTGGTATTTAAAGTATTGACCGCGTTCATGTGTTGTTATGAAAATAGGTTTTTATTGAAGATAGAAATAAATTATTGGTTCCATGAACCCTAGGCTAAGACCTGAGACCGACTTATAAAAAGCTAATCAATTCTGGGATCAGATAATCTACTGTAACCTGTTGAGATTCGTTCATGGAAATAACAGCAATCAATAAAATCAACTTCATAAAAGATTTGATTGAGTGGGGTTTTAGAAACCGGGTAAATTTTTTGCCGACAAAGTACCAAAATATTATTATAGGTACAAAATATTGTTATAGGTACAAAGGTTATTTATTATTTTCAAAGAGTTTTTCGTGGAATCGTATTACAGTGAGAAAGGATTCAACTAGAATATTATTAAAAAGTGTTTTCTATTTAGCGTGCTTTGACCAATTCTTAGTAGGAGAATAAAATTGAATTATGCTAAAACGAATAATGAAAAACGTGCCACGAAAAAATCCGTCGGAACTCCATTCAGATCTCGTATGAGTGTGTGCACTACTCATTCGTGTTAATTGGCTAAAAAAGACAACACAAACATATTCTGCATTTTGTGTGCATTTTTTAAGTTGGCAGCACTGAAAACCGGATGAACTTACAAAACACAAACGACGAAATGTTTCCTTTATTGTGAGTTTTGGGTTAATTAATGTGATGATTTTTTTCCATATTTTATTTTAATGACACTGGCCACTAACAATCAAATATAATTAATGGCTTGACAATTTATTTATCTATACTAAAGGGTGTGACTACCGAGATTACGACTAATGTATCTATATATATAAAATTCAAAGTGAGTGTTGATATATCAACGCAAAGCATAAACCGATAGTCTTAAAGACATGAAATTTGGAGAGTGTGTTCTTTGTGAAGAGTCCACTAAGAAAGGGTTTTTCAAAATTCCACCCCTAAGAGGGTGAATGGGGGGAGGGTGACATTTCACGCGGACGAAGTCGCGGGCAGAAGCTAGTAGAGAAGTATGGAAGAAAAAGACATGTTGCGCCGAGCACAAATACATTGGGATAAGGACAGGAGAATGATGACGACTTTGTGTAAAACAAAGTCGCTTTTCTTGACTGTCTCTGTGCCGCGGTTTTCATCATCATGTAGAGCATTTGTTCCGAAAGGTTTATGTGAATAACACATAGGTAGTATTTATATGTACTGTATGCCGAGATACAGGACTCGTCCTAGTTTAGCTACGGATGCTTCCATGTTATATACTCCCAAGTACTAGCCTATAAGTATGTGTAACACGTTGTATTATTTTTGGTGATATAAATAAATATCATTATTTAATATAAATTTAACACCCTTGATGTTTTGAGATGCTTCGCTCGGGTGGCCTTTCCACCCGAGCGAAGCAAAGTCGGGTCGCTAGTTGTCTAATATTCTTGTTATCAGAATCTGCAATCATAAAATACATGTTACATGCTCTGTGATAAATACGATTTATGCCATGTTTACGTAATTTTAGCATACAGATAACAATTCATCATCATCACAACAATTAAAGAGACAACAATTAAATTCAATTATTAAATTCAATACATTGTCCAAGCTAGAACGCTGCCAGCGTCTCTGGGTCCCGTACACTTCTCATTGTGATGCGGGTCCGCTCCTGCCGTAACAAGGCGCCTCTCGTGTGAACGCGCAAACCGCTCGTATTATTGTGTTTTATTCGCAACGAGGAAGTTGCTGATTGTTTTTACTGCTGCTCCCTAGTTTTATGGGGAAATGCAAGGTCGCGGTTGTTGTTGTAGCAATATAGTGCTGTGTTGGGGCCGTTGTAACGGAAATAGAAGTAAAAATTGTATGTGAGGTTGTTTCCGTGCTATGTCAATTTCGTTATTTAAGGAAATGAGAAAGTTAGTGCTTTCTTAACGTCAAAAGAACAAAAGAAAAAGAAAGAAGAATATTAAAATCTTCTTCGACTTTAAATTGATTAAATGGAACTATGATTTTAATGATATGTGATACAGGAAGAGGAACTACGGCACCTATGGCATTTGTTGTCCAGTTCCCATCATTCTATGCGATGACCCAAGGAACGCAAACTTTCATGTTGGCGTGTTTTCATAAAGTGTTTCATCCTTTTCATCTCCTTGAATTACCACAAATTGAACACAACTCTTCCCTAATCAAATCAAACACACCACGACCAGAACAAGCCACATTGATTCACTACGGGTTAATATTAAATCAGTGGTTTTTGTAAAGACACACCTACCCCCGAACTAGTGAACCCACTCATATCGGCTACTGTCAGCATTTAGGATTCCGTAGGCAGCGTCCAATCACGCGGCATTGTGCCCGCGGCCGGCACAATTAAATTACGCGGGTTCCGTACGGCGGCTGAATGTGAAACATGGCGTAGGATGATGCATGTTGTGGTATGGTTTGTAGATAGTAACAGGCTAGAGTCAATGGAAAAGTTCATAAGAACGCTCTGTACAAAAGATTACTTGCCCCTTTATAAAGTTTTTAAAAACTTTGAAGCATATATTTCATGTAAATTGGGGAACAATTAAAATGATATTACTTAGGTCCCAGTTATAAACAAATAAAAGACCAGATATTTTCCTTTCTTGTTAAGTGAAAAGCTTGAATATAAAATAACAGGCTAAAGTCTAAAATAAACACTGAGATATTTTAACAGTATTTCCATTGCTACAAACCTTTTGAATCCCCAAACCAAATAGGATTATGTGCATACATACATATTTCACCATCCCGCTCAGACAGGGTTGACCCGATGTATTCCGCTGGCAGGGGAAAGTTAATTTTGTAGAAATCTGTCGATATTAACAAAATGAGCAATGGTGCAGCAACAACGCACCATATGCGCTGCACAAATCAATGGGACCATTGTCCTGCATTTAATATTTACACTAATATAATAACATTTCGCACACAATCGATATTGTCAACACATCTGCGAGGTACATATTCTGTGCATAGTTATTTCGACAAACTATCAGAAGAAACTAGCTCTTATTTAGATGAG
The DNA here is from genome assembly GCA_948474745.1 of Oligia latruncula. Classification (NCBI taxonomy): domain Eukaryota; kingdom Metazoa; phylum Arthropoda; class Insecta; order Lepidoptera; family Noctuidae; genus Oligia; species Oligia latruncula. The sequence goes on along the minus strand of OX419695.1, from coordinate 18,749,340 downwards.
TATAAAGTTATTGACAACTGCAAAGTGACCTGTCAATCGAGATATGATGAATTAATAATACTCGTCAACGCAAAACCCACCTTATCACCAGTAACTTAAGTATATTTTGCAACGTTAATAACATAGTACAGTCAAATGCAAAATGATGAATTAGCCGGTAGTGGTCGCAGATGTTCGCGCGCGCTCGGCGTCGATCGTGCGGTATCGGCGGATGATTGATGGTGGTAATGACGGCTCATTGCGACTGTACGCAACGATACACAAAGTCGATACTCTGACGTGTGGGAAAGGAAATGAACAGAATCAGCTGCTTATCTTAGGGTCCAAGGGTGGAAAGGGGATGTTAGATTTGGGGAAACGGGGTCAGAATGGCGAAAGATATAAAGCTGGGTATAAATCAACTGAAAGAAACACTTAATGCAGGAAAAGAGCTATTTCATGCTCTTTTTGGAATACAACAATAAGACATAATGTTTCACGGAGATCGTGATCATCTTAGAAATTACTGTATGTTATTACTATCAGATACCTCAGTAGTACAAAAAAATATAGCCAATTCATGGGCTTTGCAAAGTAATTTATGTCTTGACATAAAATGTTCGTTAGACACCCACTTAGGTAGGTACGTATTTTGTTACTCCATCAACAGTAGATGCCTCCACCATGATTAATTCACCCACAACCAATTGCATTCAAAAAAATAAGCTCCTGCATTTCCATCGCCCCTCCGTCAAATACACCGAGCTTGGGGACAAACCTTTATTAAACCGAATACACCAAGAAAACCGCTTCAAAACAGATCCCAACTTATTATAATATAAATGGAAAATTCACCGTGACGTGACTGACAGGCACATTCACGGTGCCAATTAAAAGGGGTGGGCAGTGCCCCCGTCATCCATCACACTGGATTATCTGACGACACTATTATTATTAGCATTCACCGATAACCGGTTTAATCCGGTTTTTGTTCGGCAATTTTCGGCAGACGTCGGGTTTTTGATCGGTTGGGGTGCTGCTTTCTTTTGTGGTGTCAATGGCTTTTGTCATATTTCTTCGTATTCTGCTGTTTAATAATAAATTCAATATGCTGAAAAAATCCACGAACAAATAATTTCCTAAAGAACAGACCTCTCAACTTCTCAAGAAAAATCTTTGAAGCATTTTTATTCAGAAAATTGGAGCAAAAATATCGCGCAAAATATTTTAATGTCATTTATAAAAACAAATAACAAACGGTCTATACTGGAAAATTTGAAATAAGAATAGAAGTGAACAAAGAATTACTTACTGGCAATAATTATTTATAAAGGAGAACGTCCAGAGACAATTATTTTATCTTGAAGTCTGTACAAAAAGGTGAGTGACATGAACCTACGTTTTATTTCATTATCTACAAATTCTTTCGCTTCATAAAATTGTTCTCATTGTTCAGAATTGTCAAGTGTTAAGAAAATTGAAAATCAATCTGTGATTTTGTCGTGTATTTTTGTAACGTAATTTCTTCAAAGGGTCCCGAGTGTTTCAATATCCTTATTCAAATTGTGTGCTTTATTTAATAAATCGTTTATTTTCGACATTATTTTAATTTCAGTCGTCTAATGCTCGATATGAGCTTTCAAATACAGATGAGGAAAAAGGGACATTTTCAAAATTGCATTTGTTCAAAATATTTTATTTTCGCAATTATTTCGAAATTCGCACGTTCATTCTCTCCCACTAGCAATTTACGAGTCATCAATAACTCACATGACAGCTGTCAAGAACATCGCTTACTGCGCAATGATTTCAAAAGTAAGGATACGCCCGTCTGAACATTTTACATAGAAGTTCTTCGTTCGAAATTCGAATTTCGCGCGCACCACTGTCAACTGAGTCGCGTTGGCCCTAAAACCGTCATTTTAGGGCCAGCGCGTTGGTGCCATTTAGTCGCGCCGTTAGCCCGGTCCTTACGCTAGTAATATATATGTCAATGTTACTGCGTCAATTAAATAATTATTTTATTTGAATAGTAAATTCTCATATGTGGTGAACAATAAATGTAAACTCTGATGTTGCCTTTTTGTCTATAAAACATTTTGATTGTGTAGGGGCAATGGTTTTGTGTGCGATTTTACATCTAGGTACCTATAGCCATTATTTACATCTAGGTACCTATAGCCATTATTTACATCTAGGTACCTATAGCCATTATTTACATCTAGGTACCTATAGCCATTATTTACATCTAGGTACCTATAGCCATTATTTACATCTAGGTACCTATAGCCATTATTAACGTTCTCCGTTCAGGTTACACATAGATAGACAAAATAGAAATTAAATAGGAATCACAATAGAATTCGAAATAGAAAACGTTCATTTGCATAGAATGTTGGTACAGGTAAGTTGTTACAAAATAATGTTTGGTTCAAATTCAAAGTACATTCTACCGTTTGGCATTAAGAAAATTGTATTCTTGTGATTGAACAATATTAATTAGTGATTCGAAATACCTAGAAAAGTTTTGGTTTAGAGTTAAAGTGATTCATTCTTTTAAACTTATCTAAGGCTATAATTTAAGTTAAAAATAATAAAACAAATCTAAATGAATAGGTATAAATATAACATGACAATAGTTTATTTGCAAAAAATCTAATACAGAAAAATAACACTTTGTGTTCGTCGTTGTCATCACGGAGCTAGATACTCAACACTCAACATACAGCAGCGTGTATCACAAATGTGTGGTCATATTGAAAGGTGCAGTACAAACCATCAAACTGAGCAACTTCCTCCATTGGACCAACATCGTAATCGCGAAAAAAATATCAGCTGTCCCATACATTTGGATCGAGTGGGTGAAGTTTTGTATGGGATACCTGCTAATTCATTGTTTGATATGTTGAAAAATGTATCTGCTCAACAAACAACGCAATGAACAGCAAATAACGCAATGAATGTCGTTGAACTGTCAAAATGAAAGCCATTGCCACCAATAGTATGTTACGCAATTACCCCGCCGATTACATTTTCACTAAGTTAACTTTCGATAAGTTATTTAATTTGATGGTCTGCACCATACCCTTAAATATGACTACGCATTTCTGTTACACGCTGTGTATTGCTGCATTACATTCCACAATGTAACCTGAGGAGGTTGGTTTACAAAGACTTGATCATTGTAGACTGAGCTAAGCTTAAGAGCAAAATAAAAAAAAAATCTAATTTTCATTGTACAGCCTATTTCTCTTCATAAAACCACTCTAGTAATCTGTCGCATATTAGCCGCCGCTTACCGCAGCCAGTAGAAAGTAACCGTGAGTTATCTCTCTGGCTGCTAACTGATATTCATGGCGGCAACTTTACCGGGTTGTTGCTGTTATTTATTATGCCTACTTTTCTTTGTTTATCTTAAAAGGGTAAATTGCTTGATGACTTAGTGTTTTAATTTTGATTCCTTAACTTTATACAAAGTTTGTTTAACTACCAATTCAACTACTACCGATTCAAAGCTTTAGACTACCTTAAAATGATATAAAACACTTCACTTAAACTGGAGTGGGTTTTTATGGGTTTATCTATAGGTACCTATTCAAATACTATGTTGTTATTTTATCATTGTAATTTATTAGAATCATTTAATCGTTTTTAATATTATTAATCATTTGTTTGTCAAGATTGGAAAAACATAGCGCACTACCTTATTTTCAAGATATTTTTATGTGATTACCTGATTACATATCTCTTATAAATAAATTATTCTTTTTCTTACCTGAAATCACATCTATCCCAGGAACCTGGCTTTTCGCAACATCAGCTCTAAAATATGTAAAACATACAAAACAAATGGTGTCAATTTATCTCCACCGACCTGCGTGGGAGGCACCCGAGTAGGCACACGGTACCTTTACCGGTAAAAGCTAAGCGGTATTGATGAGCAGACCGCGGTTCTGTACCGGAATTATTTATGTTCCCTGAGATCGCATGCTCTTCATCTTCAGCCAATGGGGCTCATTTGAATACGTGTGTTTTTCTCCCCGGGGCTTATTTATTGACCTGATTTGTGGTTGATTTGGCTCGTAGATTTTTATGATACCCGGAGATGAAATAGTAGGAAAGTTATGAGGCTATATTCGATGTGTTCCGCAAATAAATAAGTAGCGCCATATCTAATATTTGACCTGAAACTGGAACAAATGATCATAGTAGGTATTTTTTTACATTGCCATTGAACTATTTTATATAATGTCAGATCCTGTAGTAGCAACCTAGCAACACCTCTTCAAACAATATCTATCCACAGCAGGCCTCACACACGTCCTACTCAATAAAAGTATTAATATAAATGGCGGACCCCTCAAAAGACAAAAATATGGCTATGTCTACGGCTTCTGACTGTCCTCATATCGTATTTTTATTAAACAATTACGAGAAGCCTGTGGATTACTCTAATAAGACGTAGTCGATGGAGCGTGGACTAGCGAGAATTGCTTCATTTGTGAACTTCACTTCCCCCACCGCGCGCCCCGCGCCCCTCGCCCCGAGACATCCAGTAATTTCCGGACTACCCTCTGTTTGGTTATTCCTTACTTTTTCCTCCTCTCAAATCTGCTAAGAAGGTATTAGAAGATTAGACGGACCGCCAGAGGCTTCGTGAACTCCAAATTATATTGATATTGTATGTGTCTCACGTTTTTCGTAAGGAGTGAGGCGTATCAGCATATCTTTTGGTCTTGATTGGAGTTCTACGTGTATGAAGCCAGCGAGATTATAATTTTGAGGCAAGTCTCTTTATGAGTTTATTCGCAGCAGAAATGTAACCTGCAGAGCTGTTAGTTCACTTAATTTCAAATTTATTTATTAATCATAATTTGTACAATTTAAGAATAGATTAGATCATTAGACGGTGACCCCCAAACTAGGCATTTGCCTATATCTTGGGAGTCAGTGATGCGACATTTTCAAAGTATTGCAATGGAAGGCTTTAAAGGGATTAGTTACAACAAGGCAGCAACTCAAACAGCTTAGAAAAGCAACAGACATTTCAGTTCAGTAGTGCCATCAAACAGAACCGTTTGATCAAATGTATATACTCCATATACTCTAACAATATCAAAGCAACAAAACGTCATTTCAAATTTCGAACAGAACGTGACATGTTCGTATCAGTGTGACGTCGCAACACAGTTCGTGTCAATTCGGAACAATTCGGCTTTGTTTGATCGCGTTTTGTTTCTCAACGTTGAGAGAATGTTTTTATTTGCGTTTCATTGCATTGCTCTGTTTCATCGTTTTTCTATTGTTTGTTCAATTGCTTTTCAGTGGATTGTTGCACTTTTTATCGGTGTTGAAAGGGCATCGGCCATGTCAGGAAGGTTTTATTTTTGACGCCGGGAATAATTGGACATTGCCTGTATAGTAAGTATGTAATTCGTTATGTTTCAAGTCCAGGCATATCACTTGTAATACCTTAAAAATTGAATCCTAGCTACAAATGAATTGGTCCTCTATTAAAGCAAAATACTGAAAGGATTAGAATTGCATTAATATTTGCGTTGCCTAGTTTCATGAGCCGTTCATTAGTTAAGGCATATTTTTTGGTTTACATTCTTGGTTACAATAATTCATAAATATTGTAACCAAGAATGATCCATTGATTCATCATGAGGAATATAAATAAATCTGCATTTCTGTTATCCTACCTATCTTAGACGAGTAAGTACGATTACTTACCTATATTTTTGAATAGTTTCCAAATCTGCAAGCGTCAGAGATCGTCTATCCTTATTAATTTTAATGAATCGACATCTTTGCCTACCTAAGACCTGTCAAGATGTCTACGAGAGCTGCCTGACTATTGAAAATTGGCACTAATCAGTGCCATTAAAAAAGGTCACTTTGAGAAGAACTTATATACCTAACGCTCCTAAATTATTTCAATACAAAAGTGCCTGTAAATGGTTTACAGGCACTTTTGAATTGTCAAAGAGTTAGTAAATTGAAGCTAGTAAATGCCCACTCCAAAACGTACATCTCTATGGAGAAGAACGGGCAAAAAACTCAAAGGAAACTCTTTTAAATTAAGATATTACAAAATCCTGGGTACATTAGTTTTGTAGCGTTTATATGTGACAATAATGTAAAAAAAATGGAGAAACAAATAAACATATAAGATTAAAAATAAGCCTAAGTTAAGAGATGACCAGTCTGAACCGACGCCGACTGCGCCCGTTCACGAACAGGTTGGAAACGGTCCATTAAAGAGCCCAAGAAACCCCATTCAACGCCAAAACGATAAAGAAAAATACTTATCATTCACAGCAAAATAAGCAGGTAGCCACACTTTAGGAAAACTCGAGGAAATCCGTGGGAAATCGAGCATTTGCGTTGTTGTGTAAAACCGGCGCGTCATGCTGATAGTGCTGATCAGCAAACTAGATCCCAAGTCATGGAAGGTAGGCCGCGGCCCGGGGTGTTACCACATACAAAGGAAATATAGAAAACCCACTTTTCTATAAACCATGAAAATAATCTAGCATGCAGTCGTACAAGTGTCCTCAATCGCAAATTACAGGTTTGTAAAAACAATTAATAATGCAAATTACACCCAACGCAACACTACCCTACAAACAAAATAATTATCTATACTAATATTATAAAGCTGCAGTTTGTTTGTTTGTTTGTTTGTTTGAACGCGCTAATCTCTGGAACTACTGGTCCGATTTGAATGATTCTTTTAGTGTTGGGTAGTCCATTTATCGAGGAAGGCTATATATTTTTCAAAATTAGGGATCCGTAATAAAATTGCTATTTTGTAACACAAGGTGTAAAATCGAAAACCTATTTTTGCGTGCGCTGCAAAAACTATTGACAATAGAACAAAATAATGTACTACGGGTTTTTAGAGCCTATTAAGACCTACAAAAAAGTCCGCGAGAACATATATCTAGCTATCATGGTTTAATCACAATAACCGATTTTGTGTTCAAAATAATTATTAAATCGTCTGAAGAAAAAAAACTACGTTAAATATGTATCGTAATATTAATCTTTATCGAAATTAAGCATTATGTTATCAAGAGTATTTATGAAGAAGTAAAATACTTTTTGTTTCATCTCAATCGGATATTTCGTTTAAAAGTTATCACGTGTGTAAGATGTTAAGAGTTGGTACCTATTAAGGAGTTATGGGCCATAGAGTTTTTTATCAACATAAAATCCTGTAATAATCTTTTTCGAAATATATTTGTTGATGATTGTAAGTATAAGATCTTTGAAGAGTATCTATATACTAATAATAAAGCTGAAGAGTTTGTTTGTTTGAACGCGCTAATCTCTGGAACTACCAGTCGGATTTGAAAATTCTTTTTTGCATTTGATAGCCCAATTCTTGAGGAAGGCTATAGGCTGTTTACCATCCCGCTAGAGCTCTCAGGAGCCGAGCAAAAAGAAAAAAAGTAAGATCGCGAAACCGAACTAACAGCGGGCAGGCGATGCGATGCGACGGGGTCGGGGAACAAGAAATTTTACGCGGACGAAGTCGCGGGCAGAAGCTAGTGTAGTTATATTAAGAGAAAACAGAAGCTTTTGTTTCATCACTTTTCCAGAGATGCAACTGATTCCACTACTCTTATCGTGTTATGCAGCAGCTTGGTACAAGGTTGTCAAAATGATCAGCAACATTCAATTCTATGTGCGGTAAATGTGATGGTCTTTGGAATCCCTATTCGTTGTTCTTTTTTCTCCCTTTTCAAGTTTATAATCGGATCGAATGTTTGAAGTGGATTTTCTGCACGTAACTGTTTTCTGGCCAGCCCACCGGGTTTCACTTAGTGTGCCATCATTAATAACGTAAAGGTTATTCCTGAATGTGCGGTACTCGTTTTTCAACATTCATCGCGTATTAGATGATGCGGCTGTTGCTAATGGTTGCGGAGATAGACGTAGGTACAGGTGGGCTGGAGTGTAGGTGGAAGGATGGCGCTTTTCAATGAAGTTGAGGATGATAAATTGTACCGATATTGTGAGAAGGATGCTTTTTCGTAAGGTTTCTTGTAACGCTCTTCTTATCAAATGAAACCTTCGGTGTCGTTTTCAGTTGAGCTTGGAATGGTGTCTTGTGGTTGGCTGACTTATCATCAATCTTCTGATCTTATGCTGGTTTTTGACGACATGGTTGAACGACTTTCTGCTGTTCTTAGATACCTGAAATAGAAGAAAAATTCATGGTGCTACTGCTCTGATAAAAAATACTTATGTAGCAGCATCTTCCTGTATCCTTATAGATCCGAATAATAAAGGAATTCTTCCTTCAAATTAAAGTTATTTCACGTACAAGGAAATTCCATCAAACCCTTTGATAATAAAAGAAGACCTTGAAACATACAACACGTTATAAACATTATGCTGAAAAAATGTATATCGTATCAACAATAATGATTCCAGGCTCCACAGTAAATCTTATCTCGTTGTTACGGTTTACGAGTTTCAGACAAAATGAGGAGCCGTAAACAAAACGTGGACGGAAGAGAACTGAGACGAGAGATGAACGTTTTAGTTTTACGCAGTTGATGAAATGAGGTTGTAACTAGTAAGGTCAAATACCAAGTTATCAAGGCAGATCTAATTATGCAAGGTTGGTAGCAAGGCTGACTGTCCTGCTAGAAATGAGCAAGACCGCCACATGTACATTATGACAGCTATTTTAATTGATTACGTACATATCCAAAAACAAAACAAATTGCAGCACTCTGTTCTAAAAACTGAAGACATTCATTCTAACTCATAGAACACCTAACCATCTCACAGAAGTTCTTAAATCATACGACGAACCAACTTAATAACTTCACATTTAATAAAAAGGGCTACTCAAGGAAACCACAAAAAATTTTCAACTGCAATAACTACACCACAAAAATTATGAAACCCGCCGCGGCCAGGCTTGTAATCCTTACTAAAAAATAATCCTCGTGGCGTGTCGGGTTAGGTCAAGTCGTTTGTCATCCAGGCCCAGAGGGGTGAAGCAGGAATGGGGGGTTTGAAATATGCCACGTTTTCACTTTTTTTATCCACTTTCCCGTTGAGTAAGGCGTGTGAATAATTTAAGTGGGCTTTTGGCTGCGGTGCGTTTAAAAAATGAACCCGCGTCACTTTCTGTTTCAGTGGCTACGATAAAAGGGGTGCTGGGTCTCTGGATGGCTAGTGATAAGTCTGGCTGTCCATCTTCTTAGATAATTCGTGTGGAAGTGGATAAGAAGTTGGGAACTGTAGGCTAGTAAGGAGCCCCAATGGACATAAAGTTTTGGAGTGTCGGGTTTCTGTTGTGTTTTTCTTTTAGATAGTTTTTTCTTTCTTATGGCTATTCGGAGGGCTGCGTTCTGACCTCTTTTACATATTTTTTTCAATTATTTCTGTGTCTGGCCGAAACGGCTAAATCCTGATCAAAATTATACGTTTTCATATAGATCGAGGAAGCTAGCTGTAACACCACGTGCATTACTCAATAAAAAAGGAATAATAGTTGAAAACTTACCTGACTTTTCCACTTCTTGTAAAAATAATTCCAAGAAAGTTCTTCTTCTGAATGTCTAAAACTAAAAACGTAGGTTCGTAGAAGCACCTTTGCCAGTTCTCCTAAATAAAATATTTTTACCAAAAGAGTGCAGGCTACTTTAGGAAAGTAGCTAATACCCTCAGAGACAGGTGGTTGGTGCTTGACGACTTTTTTGAGGTAAAAGTAGGGTAGTAAGATGACTGGGTAAACTTTAAGTCAAGTTAATTTTTAATGTAGTTTACTTCTTTCTTGACAGATGGGACATCATATTATGTAGTTTAGTAAGATCACTTCCAGCGCATGGTACTACGATGATGATGGAGTTGGAAATGGATATAAGTTAGCTGTTAAAAAGTAAGCGGTATGCTCTTGAATTCCCCACAACTACTAGCTCTCCTGACACAAAACGATATACGACTCTCTGCATGCTATCCTCTCAGACCTTCGTAGCTATCCATCTTTCAACCCCAACCTCCAATCTCAGGAACATACGACTTAGAGAATCGTCTAACACCGCACATTACAAGGAATAAAGAAGCCGTGTATAAGTGAAACAATGCATTAATTACAACCGGTACACTACCTAGCCCCCCCCCCAACCCCACTGCCCCCTCAGAGAGGGTGTCTCCTTGATTTACGGCGCTCCTACCCTGGAAAATTATTCTCCATTCGTGATTTACTACCAGCACGTTTTTACCTGCATTATTAACGATACTACAACACATATTATACTTTATGCCTTAAGCAACAGAGTTGTTATTTGATTGTGGGTAATAATATGTAGTTTAGTATATTCAGTAATTGCATAGGTATCGTTAATTGTTGTGATTGCGGCAGTCGTGCCGGTTGAGACACGATCGTGCACACACACAAACACACACAAGGACCCACACAAACGTATTCTAGACGTGACAACGGTGTAAGGAGGAAATCCCGGACGTATTCCAAGAGATTTTTATGAGGTTCTTATAGTGACGACATTGATAGCGGTAAACCGACATAGGGCTTTTGTTTATGGCAAATGAGAGGATGATGGGTACCCTTGACCTTGTGGGATGATTTATAAATGTGTTAGATTTACGAGATCCTTACCTTTAGTAGGATAAGTGTCGTTAGTTTCCACATAGTTCATTGTAAAGTTTGGTTTCAAATAAAAAATCAATTCACAAAGATTTGTAGAACCGCGCTTCGGTCTGCTTTTTTCAACAAACTGTGAGCAATGGTGATTGTTCTATAACAATATACTATAGAATTTTCTGTTGAATCTGCAGTGTCATTATCAAAACTCTATTTTCTATAAAGTCAATTAGATGGGTAAAAGATATATGGTTCAAAGTAGGACACTCAAGAGCAATCGTCCATTACTTCATGAGCGATAATCCATTCATGTAAAAGTACATAACAACATCAATGGCCGCCACATCTAAGCGCATCGCCACACGATTAATCGCACACCGCCGTCCATCCAAGTCGGCTTCAGACAACGGCAGTAAACCAAGCGTCGGGTCGCGCGATCGATTCCCGTGCGGTGCACCCCTTTGTGCCGGCGCGACAGGTGGAAGAATCGTCTTTACTTTATGTTAAGGGACGGCTTTTTGTGGAGTTTTATTTTTTGAAAAGGTAATGGTATTGGATTTTTAGGTGAGAAAGTGATTTGTACGGATTTTGGGTTTCGTCTGCTTTTGTTGGTAATGGATTAGATTAATTTGATTACATAGCTAGCTGAAAATCAACCTCGTTCTAACATTCAAAATGTTGCCGAAAAAACTGCTTCAGAAATTAACAGTAACGATTACAAACGAGAGTTTCAAGGTGCTTTTTTAAGATTAAGCAATATGTCAATAATATCTTTGACTTTCGTACTTAAAATATAAAGTGTTACATTCAACACCTAAAGAAAAGTCGTTCCATCGATAAAATCTGATACATTTGCTAGAAAATAGACTTACAGGTACTCCATACAAATAAAAAAAAGAAAGTACAAAATAGAAATTCTGAAATCCAAGTCCCAACCGCACCGGACAATACGCGCAAACAGAAATATTTTCGACCGATTTACCGCCGTAGCAATATATCGTAGCGCTCTACGGCGTAGCACAATGGACTCGTAGAGCGTGGCGTAGTGCGGCGTAGCCACGGCACGTGAAAGCTAGGGTAACATATGTTTAGAACATCCTGGGACACGTTAAATTTATGACTCCCATTTACCAGATTTTGTATGGAATTATATTTAAAATGTTTGTATCGCTTCTCGCCGCAAAAATGAAATTGGATTTTTATACGTCGTAAATTTTTTTAACGTGGTTATAAAAATTCGGTTTATTTTTTATAAAAAATAATAAATAGGTTTTCTAACGTCAATTGAGTATCATATCATAATCGTGATCATAGTAGATGAGTATTTCGTGCCAGTCAAAATAACATTCAATCAAATAAAATCATTTTGTAAAATCGCTTTAGAATATTGTATCCATGTCATGAATCTTCAGATCTAATACACTAGTTCCACAGTACTTAATCGCAGCAACATTAGCGGCGAACACAGCGCACTACAACCTGCTGATAATTTACGTGTTTGTGTCGGTATCGTCACAGGTGGTTCTACCTACCTGCTGTTCTCATTACGTCACAAACATTAATTATGAGACTATGTTCTTTACGATGTTCCCCTTTGCAGGCTTTTCATGATTTATTTTAAAATATTAGTTTTCTGAAATTGCGAAGGAGACATAGTATAATTTAACACTCCTTATTTTCAACATATTTTAAAATGTACTTAAAAACGTGCTCTACCTAAAAAGCGAGGTGATAACCTAGTGACGAACAAATATATTTTTTATTTCAAACTTTCCTGTCTCTCTACACGAGCGAACTTCTCCTTTATTTTTTCATCAGCCCAATTTTATGTTAATAAAAATGAGTAAGGTTTCTAAAGGTCCCGACGCATGGTGTCCTCAGTGGAAGCCTGCAGCAGCCTCGCGGAGGCTCCATTGGACCGTCGCCAGTGAAACTCGAGCATGACCGGACTCGCAGATCGATGGGACAAAACAAAAAAATTAGAACACTCATTGAAATGAGCCAAACACGAGAACAATTCTATTTTTACCGACTTCAAAAAAAAGGAGGTTATCAATTCGATACGTATGTATGTAATATTATTGTAATTGCATTATATTCACATATGATGATCTATTAGGGCTTCCAAACAAATATACAAAATTTCATAGACGTATGTATGTATGTATGTATGTATGTATGTATGCATGTATGTATGTATGTATGTATGTATGTTTGTCCACGCATATCTCCGGAACTATTAATCGGATCGTGACCATTTTTTTTTTATTGGCTTACATTTTCTTCAACTTAGGGAACAGTGTAAGTTTCATCAAGATCGATCCAGTAATTTTCAAGATATGGACTAATACGTGTAAGTGTGACGGCCTGGCTTATTGATAAGAGCTACGGGTGTAGTGTCAAAGGGAAAACATCTCAAAACCTTGGTCAAATACTAGTGCAAAAACTAAAAATTACGAAATAAAAAGTAATTTAAAAAAATTAAACCGACTTCAAAAAGAAATTAACTCAAAATTATGAAATAACTTTTATTTCGGAAGTCGGTGGCATAAAACTAAAATACAGATCCCAAGACACCGACTTCCGAAATTAAAGTTATTTCATAATTTTGAGTTAATTTCTTTTTGAAGTCGGTTTAATTTTTTTAAATTACTTTTTATTTTTTTTCAAGTTTTTCTCTCACAAAACTTATTTCGTAGGAGCTCGTCCAATCTTCTCTGATTGCTGCATTAACATTTTTGTTAAATAAAATTACAGATGTTTACTGTTATGTTTCTTGTTCCGATCGTAATTTTAATAGGAAACGTGACAGAAGTGAACCGTAAATAGAATCAGTACATAAAGTAGAAATCTAATTATTGAGTTTCTGAGTTTGTACTTAAGATGAAGTTAGGAATGAATGACTGTAAAAAAAACATAAAAGAAAATTGTAAAGCAAATAAAGTAATAAGAACATGAACTGTTAGTTAAGTGTTAGACACCAAGTATGTTTGAATCTTTACAATATTAAGAAAATGGTCCCAGACACTTTATTAAAGCTATATCAATAAAATAACTGTCAGTCTACTGTATCCAGTCAATTAAGTTTCATCAATACAATACGTACATAATTGTTCAGAACAATTTAATTTCATAACAAATAACAGGGATAGCTTCCCATGATTACAGAATATCAGCGCTATGACCCGTACGTACGCTTTCCGTAGGGTCGACCACGATCTAAAATGTATCTTATTACTTTAGAGGTAGAGTAGGAAATATAATATTGGTGGAGGTTATGTAGCGCGTCTTTCGCTACTTGGGGAAAGCGTCAAAGCCTTCATTAGACAAGTGTACAGCGATATGAACGCGCACAGACGGAGGAGTGCCGCAGGGCGGTAGGCTAGGCACCTAACTATATGTATTGATACGCTTCTAAAATATCCGTATTTGGATAAGGCAAAATGGAGTTAGCAAAGAACGCGTTTATACATAGTAAAATGTGTTTTTTTAGTGTGCTTTTATTAAATTTCGCTTAGGCTTTGTACAATGTCAAAGTTGAAAATAAAACCATTTCGACAGAATTTGATCAATGTAACAAACTATGTTACAGTCGGATAACGTTAAAATGAATTTCAAGTGCCTTTATTAGGTTAGAATTGAGAAAATGGTTTCGCTCGAGCACTGACTCATGTAGTCGCAGTCATGTTTAGTTCCAGACTTAATAGATTTTTTTCCGTCTGGTCGGGTATTAAATCATTGCAGCATTGTTATCGGGAATTGTGAATTCGCGTTGCACCTCAATATTTCAATTCTTAAGTAGTTCGTTTGCTTTGTTTCGTTCACAAACGAAGCCAGTCGTGAGACTTGCTCTCGATTGCTCTCCTCCGAGCATTTGCTGCTCTCCTTCGCTTTTTGTACTGTTTGTTTTTACTTCGAGTACTAAGTTGGTAGGAGTTTTGTATAAATTAATGTTATAAGTATCCGACTGTGGCCAACTATTTCGAAGTTTACAAACAAACACTTGCTGTAGAGAGTTCTTTGTTTTGAGAAAGCGTTCGTTGATAAGATTTCTTCGCGAAACTTTTTAGTGTTCATTTTGTTTGCTGTTTTCTATTGAGACTGCAATCCAATTTGAGAAGAAGTATTCTTTTTTAATATAAAATACTGTTCGTTCGCGCGGCTGCATTTGTTAGGCTTGCGGAGCGAGATTAATATCCTCCTTACCCGAGTTTCCTTTGTCTTTATAAACTTGGAGAAACGCTATGAATTGAAGATTTTATTGAACTTAGTTATCTATCCAATATAGAAGCAAAAATATTACATTCGCTACAAATAAGATAAAGTCGCATATATATATAAACATTAAGTAAGTATCTACTATGAATGCTTGAACTTGTTGACAACTGAACAAAATATTTGAAAGGACAACGAACTGCTTTGGGGCTTGAACCTTATTCATGGGTCTCCATGCCCACGTAAACTATATGAAAAATATACGTATGTATATGTTAACCAAAGCAATCAATCAGGGTGCACTCGCACCGCTTTGCGGGGACACCGCACGAATATCTAATTTTGTTTGTTACCCCGCTACCCCCAGGCACCGCCAGCACCCCCTGGCATCCCCCGAGGGCACCGCGCAGGCGTCGAACACCCCAAATCCTGGCGGACGTTGATGGATCACCCTTAATGACAAGCACCGAAGGGGCGATAGGGTTGTGCCCCCTTATCGATACTCGTTATCGATAAAGTCGCTTGTGGAAATTGGTTCGATAAGATCTAATTGTTTGTCGGGTGGTATCGTGGTGAAATTGATTGGTATTATTAGAGGGTTAGTTTTATGATAGTGTCTTGGCATTTTTCTTCGTGTCTGTGCATAATTTATGACAAGAATCTTTTTTAAACTTGTTTCAGGATCCTTTAGTTGTTGTGTTTAACGTAGACATTTATGTTTGTATAGAAATGAGTAACAGTTATTATAACAATCATATTACTTTACGCAAAATACGCGCTTTGATGTGAAGTTGCGGAAACCAGCCCGTATTACCTATTACCTACGTATTACCTATCATATTACTTGTATCGTTGTCACAGTACTAATAACAATTATAAAAAACAACAATTATAAAATTTTACTCAAGTAACCAGATAATTATACACAAAGGAAAAACTACGTCATAACATAAATCACCATTTTAACTTAACTCAACGAACTTATCGATATCGACATTTCATACAACATTCCATCCACCCTTTGGCACAGCTTTCGCGCCCTACACAAGCACTCACTACAATAGTATTAGACATAAGCGGCCGGTTTCCCTCATTCACTCGTACTTTTTGTTCCAGGCGTTGTATCGACATCGATATTGTCTACTAGTGTCGCATCACTAGAACATATGCGCCCTTCGCGAGCTCTCGACACAATCGCATTAGAAATTAGCGATTCATGCTTTTATTTAACTGTACTTCTTGTTGCTTCTGTTAACTTTATGCTTGTATTTTCACTGAGACTGTGATCGGCATTTTAAGTGGAAGGTAATACACGTTGTTTAAACAACGTTGATGACGATGTGTTTTATCTAAATGAAATGCTACAGTGTGCATAAAAGGCAAGTGTATGACAGTTCATGGTTGAAAAGGAGTCTAGTGGAGTTACGTGTTTATTTACGGTATTGTGGAAGTCTACCGCACGCCGCACGGGTCAATTTATTGATGGTTAAGCTACGCTTGCCGCGGTCAGTTCATGAATGGGTGATCATCCATTAAATATCAGTCGAGACCCCACCGTGCCTCGGAAAGCACGTTAAGCCGTTGGTCGCGGCTGTTATACGTAGATTTTTGCCAGTCAGAAGCCCAAAAGTCTGACAATCAGTCTTGCCAAGGGGTAACGTGTTACCCAGGTCAGATAGGCAGTAGTCCACAGCCGCTCCATTTAAAATACTGGTATTGAGCTGCATCCGGTTAGACTGGAAGCCGACCCCAACATAATTGGGAAAAGGCTTGGAAAAGATTTTTATTGAGGACACCTAATAACATTATAGTTTGGCAGCTGCACACTAGAACACAGATTCTATAGCTATAACCACGGATAACACAACCAAGTTGTTAGTATGCTCACAATATTTTACTAGGGAAAAGCGCCAGATGAATAATAAAAGATTTAATGGCTTGAAATAGCTCAATCATTATCTACCTACAAAGGGAGCAACATGCTGAGTCCAACGACCCCCTAAATGTAGTGATAATGGAAAAAATACCCTCTAATGGTGAACCTTTGTCCAACAATAGAACTTCTGCCTCCGCCTGAAATATAAATGAAATCACGTAAATAAATAATTTTGAAATTCGTTTAATGTAACGATACCGAGGGCGGACACATCTTTATTAATAAATAATAGACCTGTATGAGGGACGGATGGACTAATACCAAGTCCATTGCCCGTTGTGTGCGATAGTTAATGATGCCAGTCACGGAATGCCGTCGATGGAGAGCAATTTTACAACGATTTCCCACCGATTGTTGGGGGACGCTACATTTGGGGACCAGAGCAAATTGTTTTACAGTTTTATTATGGTTGTTTTCTATTGCTTGTCGTGTCGCTTCCGATTCAGTTACCAGACAATAATATCAAGTGTGTACTTGTGGTTGGATTATTTCCACTTTGCAGTTGGAGATCTACGTTTTAGGTGCGGATCTTACATTAAAAAAAAATTTATACGCTCTAATAGCTATGACCAACTCTGGTGGAAACCAATAAGAAAGAGCTGAAGCCAAACGCACAACTTATTTAAGAAAACTATACAACACTCAAGAAACACACAAAATATGCTAAAGTAAAGATACAGTAAGCAGCAGTAGCAAAGGAAACGCTTTCTATTTCGCCAGTTACAAGCAGATTTTCATACGTATTTCGATTGCTCTTGTAGAATATTGTTCGCCCCTCACGGACCGAGATTTTCGTGTATTTGCTCGCGATTTTGCGAGCAGAGTAAACGGACTTCAAAGGGTACGTTTTGTTTTCTCTAAATTCGAATATTAGCCTGTTTGCCTTTATTTCAGCATTTGGGAAACTGCTTTACATCTTTTGGGAGAGCAATAACTATACCACATGTTACCCAGTGGAAGTATACCCAATAGAAGCCTTGAAAATAGTAATGACTGAATGTAAACGACCTCTGCCTGTATGCTGCCTTTGTTATGTTATTATGAGCAGTCGACCTTACGACGGTCAGTTTGAGAGCGTTTACTCTGCTGCCAATTTCTTTGATTGCTGTTCGCTCATGAACTGCTAAAGAAAAAAATAAAAACTGTATGATAAAATCGCTTTCAAACTTTTCAGCTACGCGTTTTTCCGTGCAATTGTTTATCCATTTTCAAACTGACACATCTGGTACAACGAGGTTGGTAGAAAAAGTGCCATCATCACTAAATAATAATGGCAGCGCACCAACATACGAGTAGTTTAGACCTACCCTGTATAACGAGTTTTTTATTGAAGTGAAATAAACCCGCTTCTATATAACAATGCTTATTTTATTTTTGAAAGCTCTAAAAATGACATTACGTTTAATACCTCTTTATTATTTACGGTTCATTTGATAAGCACAAAAAGGATGCTTGCGTTTATGTGGACCATTCATCTTATCATCAGCGTCCACTCGACCGTTTGACCCTGTGACCCTGTGGGCTGACCTCTACCCGGACGCCATGACACTGAAATAGCCCGGGGCTGAATATGTATTGTGTCAGCGAATGTATTTTTGCAAAAAAAAAACATAATTTCTGCTCAAAAATATCTAGTAGCAATATACAATGTGGAGATGACAATACAACAATAAATGCAAATACTGGGAATACATGCATAAGAGTATTTTTGAACATTGAAATTAAAAAAGTGTTTTTTTTCTAACAATATATATAGTAGGCATGGTCTGACTATGAATTTAGGCAATCTTTGACTACCTATAGTAACTAAACTATTGGATGTAGGTATTTGGTTTAATTATTGTATGCAGACTGCAAAGGTTATTACGGTCGAACAAGCTATTTGGTATACAGGCAAAAATATTTATCTTTCCACTACACTGCAAATATTTAGTTTTATTTTGTGCATTATAACTTTTTCAGCTTATGTCATCCTTAATAGAGTGGTGTAAAAGAATTGACTACTCAGCACACCCACATCATTGTTTAAAAGTAGTTGCATGTTAGCTGCCTGTATACCAAATAGCTTGTTCGACCGTACATAGTTTAATTTATTGTCTTGTTGTCGTCTCCACCTTGTATTACGTTTGGTGTACAAGAAAGAATTGAGAATTATCTTAATTCAAGAATATTATGTTGATTTCTAAAACATTTAACTACTTATATAAATTGTGCTCAATAGTTTAAGAGAATATTACCTACCTATGCATACAGACAAGCGCGCAAGTGATTTCATAAGTTCTTTATATTGACCAATTTAATTCAATACACAAAAATATGTAAAGCTTAGGATACATAACTCTGTCTGCATGAAACTCGAAACTCGTCGCATCATGAATAAAACACGCCTATCATACGCAGGCTACGATAAACAATATCACATAGCTTATTACCATCAAAAGGAGCACATTTCCTTTTAACTTATTTAGAGACGGGAAGACACTCAGTATCTTCCCGGTTCGTAACATTAGCATAATCGACTTAACCCTTCCATGCAGGGGACGCGTTTAAATTACCCTGTATTACCCTGGCATGGCGGGGCAGGGTCATTATGCGTCCGCAGTTAGAGGCTCTTGTAGTGGACTGTAGTGCAAGCTTGTAATTAGAACTAAGCTAATTATTGACTTTAAAGATCGTGTGTGGCTTTCCCGGAAGGCTATGTGGAAGTATTAGTGGCACATTTTTTAATATTCTGACAATGCCCAGTGTTATGTTTCTTAGTTATTTTGAAATTCATTAGCCTAACACTGCTGATAATGGATCTCCTCTAAAGTGTCATATTAAATTGTTGAAGAAAGTAGGTATTGCCAAAATCACCTTGTGGTTCTTTTTACCAACATAACACGGGCGCTTTTCTTTTTTGTGTTTTTTATTTATTTATTAGGGACAAAAACAGTTACATGATACAAAATACAGAAAAATACTAAAATAAGATTAACAAACATGTAACCCACACCATTTAACTAAAGGTTAGAAGTGAGAGAAAAGTAAAACAATTGTCGCTGCCACAATAATAGTGCTGCTGTTTATACTTAACATAACTGGAAGAAAACATAGCAATATTTTAGTATTAGTTTCTTGGTACTCAATAGAACCATTGCTAAGTCTGCTCCACCTCGTTCGTAAAACAGATACAGATAAGTACGACATATTATTATATAAACATTGAGTATTTTTATCTTTCAGAAGTATAATTATATTCTTTTCTATTTTGTTAAGTACCTGGTACTTGTTACCTACACTGTCCACCCATACCTGTAACACTGTTATTTGGATATTGTAAAAGCCAATTATTTTTAAAAGAGTAACCGTGGAGTTTCTTGCCGGTTATTCTCCGTAGGAAACGACCAATTGGAACCGTGCACGCACGCACCGTGCGTGTCCATAGATTCTGACGTTTCATAATTGCCCATGTAGGTCTATGTGAAATAAAATATATTGATTTCGATTCTGACCTCTCGGTTTAAACAAGAACTATAATCTGTCGATAATAACGCGTTATCACTAGTGTGAAATTAAATAACATAGCTATGTGCATACGAGTATCTGCCATTATATTCTAATGTATATTTACATATGCATATGAGCCCGTTGACCTACTGCGGAAGTTTCCGTCAGTTCCAAGACGTATTTGCTTCAAGTTTGCCTGAACTAAGTTTGATGTATAATAGCTGAACTTCCAGGGCCATTATATAGATAAATACTTTGACTGTAGTATATGTAGGGTTATGTGGAGATTCTTCAAAGAGTAAATTTAGATGTCCCAATGTTTACTATTATATCAGGTCCTATAAAATATAGGATGAGATACAGGGAGGTCTATTCATAGTGTGTATTTAGAAAATCTTTTTTGTAATTTAATCATGACCAGGAAATAGCCTGTTACACTATCATCAAATTGCTCTTATTTTTTTTAAATGCACTTTTTTATCCACCATTTTTTCCTGTTGACTCTAATATTCTGTCTGTATTTGTTATGGTGTATATATTTTGAAATAAAGAATGAAAATATATGCTCATTAGGCACATGTAAAATAGACAAAATGTAAAAAAAATAACTTTATTCTTAGAAATATCTAAAATATTTTGTGTGCCCCACGACAACAAGACTGGAAAAAGTATTCTAACTATTAATTTGTCTATAGTATCCTGGAATTAGTTTAGGCTTTCAGTTATTATATTTGTAGCTGAAAGGAAGTAGAATTTAATTACGATTCAGTTTCAGGAAAACCCCAAAGCTTTACATATTTTACCAATGAACTTACATACAAGCACAATTAGTACGACAATCTAAACTCCAAATTACCGACCTAATTAACAACAAGTTTTCCCTAACAGATCGTAATCTATAAACCCTTTCCACACAGTACGGCTACCGGATAGTCGGTGCTGACCCGGTATTGTGACGTAACGTATAACAGCATTTCATCCGGTTTTCCCATACCGCGTGACCGTCGCCGGCTATCCGGCAGCCGGAGTGTGTGCAAAGGGGCGCAGTTCCTTATAAGTTGTTGTGTTTGACCTTAAACATAAAGTTGTACGTATGGCGGACGATATTAACACGCAAAGTTTATTTCTTAAGCCGTCTGTTTATAGCTTGTGTTGGACCAACTTCTGAGGCTTATGTTAAGTTCCTACTTACTTACTCACCAATTTCTATAGAAATTCGTTTGTAAATCTTTCTATTATTGTATGGAACTGAAAACTGTTTTATTGTCTGTGAGCGTGTACTAGAATTAATTATTTATTTTACATGATTTGCTATATTATGTTTGTTTTTGTTCACAGATAAATCCGGACTCTTCCCAAAATATCTAGTAAGTAACCTTTTTTTAAGAGGGTGACATTTTGGTGGTATTTTCGTCTTCTGTGTGCTCATATATAGACGGTGATACATACTTATCTATCATTACATTGCTAATTCAGTGACACATTCTGCGTATCAACGTGTTCTTCACTGAAGTAAAACCTTGACCCTCCTTACCCGCCCGTGTTACCCGCAGCCCATTTCCCTACAACTCACATTCATTTGTTTCACGCATTCTTCATCCTCACAGAACCATAATCATAACAATCACAAATGAAGCATGTCTTACCAAAACAAGTCTCATCTCAATGTACTGGCCGCAGTGCATACCACAGACGCACAGACCAGCAGACGCTTCGGACAGGAAACGGAAGTTGCGCGCTCGCTTCTCGCTGTAAATCGCTCGGCGCGCGCATTTCGCTGTCATCGCGCGCACAACGTTCTCGCTAGCAGTAGGATGCGCCTGATTCATTGTTGTGAGGGAATGTGCCAGATTTTTTTTGTTGTTTTTCATGTTTAATTTTATATTGGGAGTGGTTTTGAATGACAGGATAATATTATGAGTTTTTGATTTCATATGTCTTATGATAGGAAAATTTAAAATTATGGTTTAATAAGCATACGTAATTAACTTCTTTTTTCTGGAAAATATTGCCAGTTTAGAACGTTCGAATGAACTTTGGTTATTTTATCGAGAGTGACACGTTAAATTTGATGTAAATTTTATATACCAGTAAAGGTAATATATATCACTTAAAAATAAAAACGTGGTTTTTGGCGATAATTATTTTTAGTTATCAACATTCTGATGATGTTTAGGAAACATTGAATTTATGAATAAGTAACAAATAACAAACAATAAATAAATGCTTATGTTTTTATTTTACAATTTTTTTTTTACTAAAAATAAAACTAAACAAGGTTATATTTTTTTTTTTCGGCCCACTCCTAATCTCGGGTATTGAAATTTGCTATTATTGAAACACGATAATGCACAATTCCTTTTGTTTATATGCCTTACAGGACCTTAACACAAAAAAATGCAAGTTTTAGAAACAATAAAAGTATATGATCGACTACAGTAAACAAAATCAGAAAAATATAATTATGATATTCTTCAGGATATATGCTAGGTAGATAGTATGTTGAAAACATAATACAACTAGAAAATAATCATAAAGATTCCTCTAAAAACTTTCTTTTTACAATCAAAACCATACAATCATTCTGATTTTTTGTCAGATTATTCTTCAAGCAACATAAGTATGTACTAAAATACTAGTGTTTTAATTTTTTAGTCCAAATAATAGATTTAAAAAAATTTAATAATTACATCATATTTTGCAATAAATTACCAGTATTGTGTCATCGCGTTTCTTTTTCTTTTCTATGCAGTCCGACAGTGACCGCGATTTAGGTTATGTAAGCCCCTTAACAACAAAAAAAAAATCGTGAAAGAATTATATAATAAGAAATCTCGTTTCAACCATACGTGGTCACTCTACCGCACATAACAGCCAATCGCGTCGCACTTCAACTTGCGCCCGCGCACTTAACAAATTTACTGCACGCCATCTCGTATCTTATGCACTTACTGCCACCAAGTAACGTGGCTCAGAAGGCTTGTAGGTACAGTAGTGAACTTTATGAACGCGAAGGGGCAACATACCTAGGAAACACACATGACTCACGCCTGTAATCGCCAAGGGTCTCGCAGAGCTATACTTGTAGTGCACCCATACTTTACCTTATGTTTTAGTCCCATGCATTAGGGGGCGAGGTGGTCCGACGACCTTGTGAAGGCCGCAGGAACCCGTTGGATGCGAGAAGCGCAGAACTGGTCGAAGTGAAGGTGCTTGGGGGAGGCCTATGTCCAGCAGTGGACGTCTTTCGGCTGAAATTATGAATAGGCGGCGAGACTTTTGCCATTAACAGGGCCCGAATCTAGAGCAGGGCCTAACAATATACCTAATCCAGTCCCTACTTATGACTTCTAAGCAGACGCCGAAGGATGAGTGAATGGTAATAGAATACAAACAATACTGCTTATATCTAAGAATGCGGTAAACCATTCACACTTTGACGCTTACGTAGTGACAAAAGTATGTGAAATGAAGAAATTTTTAGTGCCATTGAGTGAAATTTCTGTGCTTGTCTATATAGTGGCTGTTCTGTTCGAGTTGGGTGGCCACTTCGCACTCTTCGCCGATAATTTTTGCAACATTGTTTTTACACCCCGTAATAATAACTTCAAAAGGAATTTGGACCTTAACTCTATAGGATTTTGATATATTTTGCTGTGGGTGTGTTACAGAATTTAATTGCAGCACTGTATAAACAAATATTGAACGTTTAAATTTATATCCTCTTATAATATCGATATGCGCAGTTTAATTTGAACCTAGTAAGCTAAGACTTAAGGTATATTGTACAATGAATGCGTTAAAGTTCTTAATTGTAATACTTTGTAGAGAAATATCGGAACTTAACTTTGTTAATTAAGCTTTTCAATATTTAGCTTAAAGTTATTGGTGTTATTGTTCAAGATAAAACTATTTTAGAAGAGCAGCTTTACTTTCATTTCGGCGATTTAAATGCCCAACAATAAATTAAATAGATTTCAGAGGCACGAGAATGTAGATTAAATATACCTAGCATAAGTAAATAGATAATAAATAATTCTACATTTCTTGGAACATTGGTCTCGGCTGTCATTTGTGAATCTGTGGCAGTCGTTACACACTTATGTTACCCACACCTGGGTGTCCCGACGTCCAGTCTTATCAAACTCAAACTCAAAGCATTTATTTCAATTAAACCTTATACAGGCACTTTTCAATTGTCACAATTAAATAGTCTGTCAGTTAGAAAGTTGAAGCTAGTTGCCCATTCCAAAACGTAGATCTCTATGGAGAAGAACGGGCAAGAAACTCCATGGACACTCTTTTAAATCAAGATGTTACAAAATCCTGGGTACATTATTCTTGTTGCTTCTATAAGTGAGAACAATGTAAAAAAAGACACAAATGAACAGTCGCCCCATGTAGAATACTGGTATTCAGTTGCATCCAGTTAGATTGGAAGCCGACCCCAACATAGTTAAGCTGGACAGATGTTGAACTTACTCACTTACTACCTTCATTATGTATTATAATGTGTACCTATTGAAATACTCATAAGTCGTTTACATAAGCTGCACTAGAGCTTATAGCAGTAGATGTAGCGAGTGCAGTGTAACTGTTAAATCATCGTAATACCTCCTGGCTTGTGTCCGCGCCAAGCGGTGAGCGAAACCACGTGTAGCGTGTACCTATTCATAGTCCAGTACCTGATAGATAGAAAATAAGTTAGCTAACGGGCTGATTTTTCCAACGCCAGATAACTTTATCGGAGGAATAATTTTAAATTTTTGACAGCTTTTCCATACAGAATCAGTCAGACGTCAATTTTATTCCACGAATAAAAATTATCGGTCGATTGAAAAATCAGCCCTTAGAAAAATGGAAAATCAGTTATTAGTTACATCTAAACATGTGTTTTTTTTTAAATACGCACTCAATTTATTTTCTTCCCAAAATTTCCAAGTGCATTTTGATTTGTTTCAATGCTTACGGAAAACGTGAAGAACAACTGAAAAATATACGCATTTTAGCACCTTTCTTTAAGGACTTCAAAATCTGCCATACCGTAAAAAAAATATTTTCCGTGCTTTCATTTTATTTCATAAAACTGCTTTTGTATGAAAACAAATGAAACTCATTTTTATTTTATTAGTTACAAGAGTACAATATACGGAGGAATTTAATTGGCAGCGACTTTTTATTACTCGCTGGGCTATTTGACTTCGTAGCGTAATAAAGAGGGCTGCGTCATAATGGCCATCCTGTCTTTTATTCGCTTGTAATGACATTCTTAAAGGTACATCACGTTTTGTGAGTTTGAATCATTTTTATAGGCCTACAATTACGATCATTCTTTCGTTTCCGAGTGTTACCTGCTCAGGATAATTTAATGTCCTTATTAAATTAACATTACGTAACATTACATAACGACGCGCGCGTTCGAATAACTTATTATGATGTACCCACTTGCCAAATTTATTAAAGTAACTAATTATGTAGGTACCTACTTCCTAACTGCACGACGAGCGCTCTGGTCTATTTTATTTAACAATTACCTGCATGTTAAAACTTTGTTTCTCATTAAGTGATTATGTAAATCTTTGAGAAATAAATGATATTTTAAACCGTAACATTAACAAGCCCAGGATGTTTTGTTAAAATGTAACAACGTTGAATCCTTACGTAATCCTTAATCGTTGTTTATTTAGATCACGCGGTGCTGACTAGCCTCAGTTTTTACTAACACCTGCCGTGGTCCTAATTTACTTTCATTTAATACTCAATATGTCACCAGTCCATCCAACTACTAATTCTACTTTGCTAAAGCAAAAATAACAGACCGGACTATGAATACGAGCCCAGCATCGCTCGCGCATGTAACACGAGCTCGCCGCACACTGCGTCTTTGAAACCATAACCTTATAGTATCACTACAGTATAGCCAGTATAACATATAATGCGAGATTAGACACACAGAGCCAGCACTGTCTACTAGCGGAGAGAGTCGACCACCTATCTCATGTTTAGATCCGAAGGCATTTCCGTTTGGCGACTGCGGTAGAGAGAACTGAAATATAATCCAATGAATCATTCGTGACGGCGATACTGAACTTTCTAATACTGGGCCTTCCAACATTTTCCTACAATTAATAAAATGTAACAAAGTATGCCTAACCAGATACAGTGTAAACTGGATAAATGGGTTCATTTACACACACAACACACACACACACACTGACTGAACACATTAGACTGAAGTTGAGCAGCCTAGACAGATATAGGTATTTGCTGCTCCAGACAGGTGCAGGTTTATTTTGTATAAATAATTTCATCACCAATGCTCTCAAAACAGTGAAGGAAAATATCAAGAAGAAACCGGCATGTCCTAGAACCAAAAAAAACGAAGACATGTGACATCTACAAACCCACACTGGGCCCGCTTGGTGGGTTACAGTACAGCTCAAACCCATTCCTTCTTGAAGAACGGTGGCCTGTGTCCCACCAGTGGGAACTAATTATGCTTATGCTATGCTAAAAGTATGTAGCTCTATCCATCCTACTCATTGACATTCTTAAAAGTGCCTAAAGGTCAGCTTTTAAAATTAGACATCCTCGCGGAACACTCTAATCTATACTTATACTTATAATATTATAAAGCTGCAGAGTTTGTTTGTTTGTTTGAACGCGCTAATCTCTGGAACTACTGGTCCGATTTGAATGATTCTTTTAGTGTTGGGTAGTCCATTTATCGAGGAAGGCTATAGGCTATATAATTTTTTTTTCAAAATTAGGGATCCGTAATAAAATTGCTATTTTGTAACACAAGGTGTAAAATCGAAAACCTATTTTTGCGTGCGCTGCAAAAACTATTGACAATAGAACAAAATGATGTACTACGGGTTTGTAGAGCCCATTAAGACCTACAAAAAAGTCCGCGAGAACATGTATCTAGCTATCATGGTTTAATCACAATAACCGATTTTGTATTCAAAATAATTATTAAAT
Source organism: Oligia latruncula (assembly GCA_948474745.1). Classification (NCBI taxonomy): domain Eukaryota; kingdom Metazoa; phylum Arthropoda; class Insecta; order Lepidoptera; family Noctuidae; genus Oligia; species Oligia latruncula. Next base: position 18,722,104 of record OX419695.1, on the reverse strand, counting down.
CGTCTGAAGAAAAAAAAACTACGTTAAATATGTATCGTAATATTAATCTTTATCGAAATTAAGCATTATGTTATCAAGAGTATTTATGAAGAAGTAAAATACTTTTTGTTTCATCTCAATCGGATATTTCGTTTAAAAGTTATCACGTGTGTAAGATGTTAAGAGTTGGTACCTATTAAGGAGTTATGGGCCATAGAGTTTTTTATCAACATAAAATCCTGTAATAATCTTTTTCGAAATATATTTGTTGATGAAGTTTATGATCTTTGAAGAGTATAATAAATACATCTATACTAATAATAAAGCTGAAGAGTTTGTTTGTTTGAACGCGATAATCTCTGGAACTACCGGTCAGATTTGAAAAATCTTTTTGAATTTGATAGCCCAATTCTTGAGGAAGGCTATAGGCTATTTAATATCACGCTATGACCCTTAGGAGCCGAGCAAAAAGAAAAAAAGTCATAATGAACGCTAAGCGAATACGAAGTGTTGCGACGGGGTGGGGGTACAAGAAATTTCACGCGGACGAAGTCGCGGGCAGAAGCTAGTAAATTACAATATCGTAAACCCATACTGGGAAAACCAGTCGGTAATCAAAATATAACAAACATTGTTAGGAATTTTGCTAGGTATATTAGGTTTTGCTGCTCTCAAAACGGTGAAGGAAAAAATTGTAAGGACACCGCATGTCCTAGAACCAAAAAATCGAAGACATGTGATGTCCACCAAACCCCATTGGGCCCGCGGGATATTATGGCCCACTCCCTCTCACAGAAAGAGGACGCCTGTGTCCCAGCAGTGGGGACATTATAGGTAATTTTTTTTTGTATGTGACTTACTGCCTGCACTCTTACTGTTATCACGTAGTTCGCTAATGCGATAACCATGAGAAGATAAAGCGTCCAGCAACCAGGTTGACGAAACCAGGTAAACATTTTGCATCTTTAACATACCTTCAAACTTGCACATAGTTTAAACATCCGTGCAACCTGACAAATATCCTGATAGAGACACGAAGCACAGGTTCCCATCAGTTGTATCGCTAAAACGTTAGCTCAATCAGCGTTATCGGGTTATTTTTTGTGGCCGCAGCCTGTGCCAGTGGGATAGTGTGGGTCGCTCCGAGTGGCCCAGTAATGCTTCACTCAGATAAAGATCTCAAGTGTTTGATTTATGACGCGTAAAAACTATGGGTTTAGTGAGGTGTGTTGGCAAATTGGCATTGTCGATTGATTTACTTTAGTCCAATTATTGCAACTGAGCTTTTCAAGATAGGAGTAACAAGTTTAAATATCATTTTAGTACTTAAAATAAGTACTTAAAAACATAATTTACTAAAGGGATTCTAAAGAGAGACGATGACCATCACTAGGTCTCGATAGTGACTTACCCCATCAAGTCCTTAGTTTAATAAAACTGTTTATTTTTTAACGTTATGGTAATGCAAGAATTGTCCACGTTTTCATCATTTGAAAACTCAAAATCATCAACATAAAAGAGCCAAAAATATTATCGATAAACCTTTTTACCCGTGCCCAGCACTAGTGTCTTCACTGAGAGTGTCTGCTACCTGCGCGCACGCACTTGACGTCGCCAACATGGCGCGCAAATGTCGCCCCACAGCTTTTTTATTTCCCTTTTTGAACAGAATTTGTACCAATTGATTCGTGAGCTGTTGAATGATAAAGATGTTAATTTTATGTGTATTTACATTTTGTCTCCCAAAACTTGTTTTCATATACCTAGCTAGCAGATTTTGAAGCGGCATAGTACCTACTTACTTATAAATTACATTATAGAAATTAATGTTGTTATTGTAAAATGCAAATGAAATGACCACATTGATCACTAGTATTATCACTTGTATATGTGTTTTAAGCAACGCCAGAAGTCAGAACAGATGTTAGGCTAATCATAGATAGGAATAACCGAGGCGTTAGAACACCGCTGACATCTACGATCCTGGAATTTCTTTGAAGTAATACATCCTTTAGTCATCGTCGTCCATTATGGTGTTTCCTTGATCTACGCAACTCCATGCCACATATTCCAAAATATTATGTTTATCCGTGTTTATTGCTAAGTTTTATCATAAATTTACTTGAGCAACCCGACATGGACTGTACTTGTCTCATCTCTCTGTATTATCAAGTTACAAGCCAATAATCCTCCAATTCCGTGCATCATGCATTCGAAACTACCTGCGACATCCGTTGTACCACGAACTTTATCTAAGAATGCGAGACTGTGCGAAACCTTGCCACAGGACGCATCAGTGTTATCGATTCTCGAAAACTCCTGCTTTACTTCAGGTAGGCATGCAGGCCACATAAAGGAATAAAAGAAAACGCAATAGAATTAGAGAGCAGCTCAAAGCTGATAAAAATTCGACACGTATCGATTCTAGCTCGTTAATCATAATAAAATTGATGATTGATGAACGTGATGCCATGTTCTTACATACTGCGAATAGATAGGTACTCTACACAGGACTCTACATGGAACCCTTGAATAGCAAGAGGTAGTTATTGGAGATAAAATATTATATCATTAAAATAAATTATTATTATTCCTTCGCACGAACAGACTCATAAACTCAGTGATTCAAACAACTCGAACAAAAATAAATGCTCTAAACGAAGAAAAATATCACGTTACCACAATTTCCACATCAGACGATTGGCCCATAACTCTGATTCCATTCCAAGTCATAATAAGTATAATGCACCAAACTACGCTGACATCCGTTGTTCAAGGAAACCTTATCTGGAAGGCGAGGCGGGGACACGGAGCTCGTGAAATGTGCCCAGACGTCATAAAGAGATACACGAGAACACTATATCATTGCTATCAAAGATTTTATACTTATTTTTACTTGAAATTCGGTCTGTGAACGTGTGTTTTTAAAAAAGTTCATTCTTTTTTGTATGTCGTCTGTAGGCCATTCCGTATCTCAACCTAACCTATTGCCTAGATGCTATATGTTTCCTTCGTCACCTTCTCTTAGGTTATCAAATGTTTGACCAGTTATGACTTAGGTAAGTTCTTTTCAAGGCTTTTCAGGACTCATTAGTTTACCTAATCTGTAGCAACTAACTTTTTTCGAAGTGAATCAAAATTCCTCACGTTTCACTTATCTTGAAGAAATAACAATGAATGCACAAAAGTATGTGAAAATAAAACACATCATAGTCATAACAGTCCAATGATTTCAGAAAAACCAGAGTTTGTAGTACCAATAATGCGTTCAACTACCTGAACATCCGCTATTCTAAGAACACGTTATCAATCGTCGCGGGGGCATCGGATCGTACCCCGGGCGCGCAGGCGTCGCAGGATGACACTCACTCTTATCGGTAGCTTGTCAAATATTTTTTACTTGCGTGGCATGGTGTACGGGATTGGCGCCAGTGCGAATTGTGACATGTGAAGATAAGTTGGACTCGATAATGTCCTAATGCGTTTTGGACATTTATGAGTTTATGTGGAAACATCTTTTGTTCTGTAGCTATAATAAATAATCGTGGTGGAGAACAGAGCTTGTATGCACTCTGCTATAGAATGTAAGTACATTTTTAATATAAAAAAATGGCTATCGATTTTTTGTACAGCACTAGAGGTAACAGTCCGAAACCCCATAAATGTATAAACCGAACCAATCATGTTCAAAAATACCAACAATGTTTGTTTGCACGTTAACAAAATCCTTAGCATATCAAAGAGCTTTCCTCCCCGAGTCCCCGCGGCCCCGGCCTCCCATTCGGAAAATAAGACAACAGTAAAACAGTAGAAATATGTTCAAAGTTTAGCGATAAAAAGCGATACAACTTCACAGAGCCTTTTATTGCTGTTACACTTTTTTAGCAAAGTACTTATATTTTAAAATTTGGTATTATATAATAATACTCTTTTTTCAAAGTGATAATGTAACGCTATGACTTCACCCTGTTGGTTGTTAAAAATAATTTGTTGAACCTTTATTTTTTTTCAATTCGTGTTTTTCTCGGCCTTTCCTAGGTTCTCTCTATCTTTTGCCAATTCTCTAAAGTTGTTCATCTTTCTATTAGCCATTTACTAGATAGAAACTGTACACGGTGTGACCACCCTATCAAGACCAAATTTGGCTTTACTAGTCGTCAGAGGATTTACGAAAGGAAAGAAAAATCGTTTGAGTCGCCGTCGCCGGATACAGTGAAGAAGACTATTAGATAAGACTATATACATATATTGAAGTCACTATTCTGTTGATGATAGACATTGCAGTCCACTGCTGGACATAGGCCTCTCCCAGGCTGCGCCCTCAACATACTGTCCTGCGCCTTCCACATACAGTCCGTCCCAGCCACCTTTCTTCCTTAAGGTCATCGGTCCATCTATCTGGGGTCGTGCCACACTACGCTTGACGATAAGCGGTGTCCACTGACTCGTGTGCTCCACTGGCCATCGGTCCTTCGACAAACATCACATAGGATAGACATACATCACGTCTTTTTAGACCTATGAGATGTGTGCATATTCACTTAGTCCCTTATTCATTTATTTATCTCTCTCAGAAAATCTTATTCTATTACATTTCCATTTTCATTTATTTTCCGTTACTTCGTTCAGGATAAATGAAACAATCAGTCAAACGCCTTAAGTGGGTCCGTGATTTGGGTCCGCATCCATTGTTGCGCGGCACGGCATTGTACACCCTGATTTGTCATGTTCTATTGTGTGCTGTACCGCCAATGGAATAAACGTAATTTCGGAAATGCGGCTTGAAATTTTGCTTTGTACATTTTCCTCAATTTCGATATTTTTTCGCTCTGAATAGATTTCAATAAGTCAAAGAGCAAATTTGTTGGAGTGAATTTGAGGCGGAGGCTTCATTAAAGAAGAGTACCTACTTTATTACGAATTCTTACCTTAAGATCATCAATTGTTTAATATATCCTTAGTCCATCGCATAATAGATATCTACTAGAAGATAAATTCATATCCGACATGAAAAGAAGTAAAATAAACACCATGGTTATAAAATAATGTAAATTTTTCTTCTTGTATCTCTTCAGTAATTAATCGTGAAACACCACACGCCCCATACCAACAACATCTTATCATCTAATCAGCATCAAACCAATATCAGTAAGGGCACTTCCCAACCTCCCGCCCCTCTCAAACTCGTTACAGTATTAATTACAATCATCCGTTAGGTATCCGTCAATTCTCGTTCCCGTGTCGTGTGTCAACGGACCCGCGCGGCACTTTGGCGTCAAGTTGCATCGCATGGGAGCCTGCCCCATCCAATCCGCCGAAACGTCAGTACTCCACATTTATTTAATTTGTACTCCATTGCGCGGCGACAAGTACCTCTATATATTTTAATTGGAATAAAACGAAGCTTGGATGACGACATTTTTGGGGAAAATATTGCCGCTCTGGCAATTTGTCTGCTGTGAGTAAAAGCTTTAAGTAATGATAACAGGAGATGTTTGTGGTGCTGGAATAAAAATAAATGCTTCGGTGAAACTATGAATGAACAATTTTGCGTATTGGCTCTTATTTATTCTGTGGTATTGGGGGACTGTCTGACCATAGTATACCTAACCTACGAGTAGGTTATGTATACTATCACATGCACATCAACCTACCCGAAACTGTCAAATTTTCCCAACCAACTTTGAACCTTATGCTTTAGCGATAAAGTTGAATATCTATTAAATCAATTTGACAGATTGTAGCAGCTTGATGTGCTGGCGTCTATACATCTAGCGCATCCTGGCTATTGCTACCAAACTTGTTGACTAGCCAATCTTTCCTCGTAGAAGAATGTATGCAAAGATAACATAAACATATTTACGAACTTAGCACAAAAGAGGATTTCGATTTGAAACCCATCATTATTAAACCCAACCCGTGACCCAGCCTTAAAAGGTTTTCATCTCATTCAAACACACTTAGCCTGAACCATATTCATCCTGGGCCAGACCCTCCATTCCACTACCTACACGTTCTCTATAAACTCATATCCATAAACATTTAGTATCAAGCCAAGTATCAGAAAATGTCTCAAGTCTCACTTTATAAGTAAAACGTTGCACTATTAGGGCTGCCCCATTGGGCTTGGTGATGTAGTTAGTATATGAAGTGATGGCTTTGTTTCGCAGTATAATGTTGTGTTGTATGGAACGGAGTGGAGGAGATCATTTCCACACGCGTAGTTCTTGTTACAACCTTATAAAATTGAGCACGACGCAAAGTAAAGGTTGCAATTGGTTGAGAAAGGATTCGTTGGCATGTTGTGATTGCCGCATGATTCAAATAAATGAAAAAAACAGAAATAAATGAGTAAAACTTTACAATTATGGATACCAATTCATAATTGGTGTTAAAAAGATTCCATCAGGTTGGTATCGCCGCTGACTGCCCAGGATGGACCGGAGGAACGCTTGATACCATCATTCGTAGTTTCTTTATTACTTGTACCACTCTTTTGATAGCAATGGGTGCTTTTCTTGTGCTGAATGTTTTTTTCCTAATTTAATGAGTACAGTCGTTACGGGTCGTCAGAAGACCGAAATTCTGACAACCAATCTTACCAAGGGTATCGTGTTGCCCAGTAACTGGGTTGTGGAAGTCAGATAAGCAGTCGCTCCATGTAAAATACTGGAATTCAGCTGCATCCAGTTGGACTGGAACCGATCAGACTGGAAACCGATCCCAACATAGTTGGGAAAAGGCTAGGCAGATGAAAACCGTGTAGACATAAAGTTTGAACGGGAAGGTAAACCAGCATCGTTGTGTAAAATCTAGCTACTGTCGAGCTATTTATTAGCGCTCAATTGGTCAGAATAGCGCACCGCGCTAGAGTGGAGGTATAAAGTGCGTCGCTATCTTTATTCGCTACATGGACTTGTCAACTTGTAACTGTTATAGTGTGTGTAGAGGAATAGAGCGACCTGTTTAAACAAGCTCATCGTGCCTTAAGTTAGCAGCCCTTATAATATCGGGGCCTGAATTATAAGTTAGCAGCCCTTATAATATCGGGGCCTGAATTCGAATATTCGTTGGTAAAAGGAGATTTTGTTACTGTCAATAAATCATCTAATTAGCTCATCACAGCTTCCATGCATTATTCTCATAGCTTGTGTAATCTCGAGTAAAAGGTTGAAAAATTGTGTAAATAAATAAATTAGTAAGGTAGAGGTACATTTGTTGATTACAGCTATACCATGTGATGTGTGGAAGTGTAGGTGAATGTTCTTCTTAGTGTATCGATGGAAAACAGTTCAAACATCTTTGGCCCAAAACTCAGCTGCACGAACTCCACTCACTGACGCAGTCATAACATCATCAAGTGCGCAGGAACAGGGCATGCTGCGTAGAATGGAAGGTGGGCCATAGTTTGTGAGAAGGTGCCACATATGCACTTGAGATCTGAGCCGTCTGTGAACATCTGTGGATATTGTCTTTGCTCCGGCGACAATAAAGATATTTTCTAAGTAAATGCTTGGACTCTGGACCTTGGAATCTTAAATGTTTGGACGTAGTAAAAGTAGGACGAGTATAGGTATATCAGTTAATTGAAATGCCCTTTGATATGAAACCTCGCACCACAATCTGTCGCACACTGAATACCCGACAGAGCCAATAACACGGCTGATAAATTTCTCTAATATTGTGGCCGATGCGATGCGATGTCGCGCGAATTATTTTTAATTTTGTGAGCACGCCGACCGATTTGCGACAACAATCATGAGGAGTGGGGCAAGTTGCAGGCGGGTAGCGAGTGAGTCTGTTTTTCGGAATTCTGCATAGTTTTTTTGTTGTAACAAAATCGCCAAAATCAGCAAATAGTGCAACTAGACTATGAAATAACTAAGTGCACCTTTCATCCCGACACGCAGTCCTGGCATGCCTCCTTTATGGCTCAATAAATGACTCACCTCTACCCTAGCTGTCCATTTCGCCCGTACTTTACACCGCAACACAAAACAGCCTTATTTGCTTCTTTTTCTGTAACACTATATCCAATCGTAAACTTCAAGATAAAATATTGCGGGATACTGTAAACCCACAACACCATTGCACATAACCGACTCTTATGTCAAGGGAATAAAGTTGAGAATGGGTTTTGTAAGGTTGTGTGTAAGTTGGTAATAAACAGTGTGAAATTGACTGCAGGCTATTGAATTTGAGTGTTTATTCAGCGCAGTGTATGTGGAATGGTGGATATAGTAATTTGTTATTGGTAACGCGATATTTAACTGTTGTGCCGGGACGTGCCGGGACGTGCCGGGACGTGCCGGGACGTGCCGGGACGTGCCGGGACAGTGACAATACAAACGTATACCAGTTTATGACAATGTTTGTGTGTGGGTGTGAGGTGGAATCATTATGATAGCAATTTCGTTAGGAATTTTATTGATCGCTCTTTAATGAATACAGTAGTAGGTTCTTTCGAATGCCGTTTCTCTAAATAAATCCTCTAAAATATGGTACTGGCGACAAAAACCCAACTGTGCGTGTTGATGCAACCTCTATCCATTATGTACATTATAACTCAATGGCTCTGTCACGGTTTCCAGGAGTGGAGTTCGTATTGCTTACCATTCCTGAAGTTGCCTCGCTGGTCTAGTGGTCGCACGCACTACTGCTGAGCATGAGGTCCTAGGTTCGATTCCCGGGTCGGGCAAAGAGTTCCATCAGAATTTTTTCAGTAGCAACCCGGAGTCTGGATTTGTGTCCGGTTGTTGGCAATAGGCTCGCCCCCTATTACATGGGACTTAAACATAACTGGCGAAATATGAGTGTACTATAGGTACCTCTGCCTTACCCTTCGAGGATTAAAGGTGTGATGTTATGTTTTAAAATTATGTTCTCAAGTTCCTAAAAAACAAAAAAATATATTTTATATATTAGCTAATTGGTTCCACTTGTATTAATTAGATGTAAATCTACATAAGACCTTGTCCTTTAGTTAAACGAATATAAAAAATACACACAATAAATATTTCTCTAACTATTTTCTTAAACTTTATTCAAGAGGGAATTGAAAATTTTACATGTACTTACTTAAAGTTCTGTATCGATTCCTGCACCAGTAAAGTTGTAAGACTTACTAAAGGCTAGAGAGGCGCTTCCTCGACTAACTTACAGGTGCTCTATTTCGAGGATTGTAAGTTTCTTCCAAGTTTTTAACTGTTTACGATCGATCGAGACACACACAGAACTATTACTTGTTTACTGGCTTACCTATATATCTTTATGTATTCACCAATTCGATAGACCACAGAGAATCCATACAGTAGAAAACTTTAATCTTATATAAGTATCCAAATAATAATGTTAGGCTAGGTAAAGTGTGGAGCCGAACTTCGCACTATCCACGTGGAACTCGTAGACGTATGAAGTCCGACCCAGTGACGCAACATTCGACAATCCCACCTACCGAAAAGTAACATGTAACTACTTCATAAAAACCATCGAACATTTGATTGAGGTGTCAAAATGATCAATAAATCTTACCACGCTTGCTCATAGAGAGTCGGTTTTTTTAAACCGTTACATTGATCAATCAACCAACTTGACCTAACACAGTCCACTAGCGACCACCGCTGAACACAGGCCTCTACCAAGCTTCCGCTTCCAGTCGTTCCAGCCACCTTTTAAGATGGTCTACCTGAGGACTTCCCACGCTACGTTGATTTCAAACGATGATCTATAGGCTATAGGTATACGTAAGTAAAAAGCAAATAACAAACTGAATTTCCTGTAAATAATTTGGTATTAAATGAGAAAAAAACTAAATGCATTAGATTCGCTTTACCGAATGTTAGGAGTAGTGAATGTCATGTTGTATTGAATAAGGAGATACTTGAATTCGTCGAAAATACGGTTTTCCTGGGGATCACGCTTGACTCAAAGCTGCAGTGGGGTCCGCACTTAACATCACTGGCAGGGCGGCTAAGTTCAGCCGCTTACGCTGTTTGGAAAATTCGCCAATTAACAGACGTGGAGACCGCGAGACTGGTTTATTTTAGTTACTTTCATAGCATCATGTCTTACGGCATTTTGTTGTGGGGACGGGCTGCAGATATTGATTCTATCTTCATTTTGCAAAAGAGAGCTGTCAGAGCCATCTACAAGCTCAGCAGACGCGAATCTCTACGGGAACTGTTTAAAAAAATTAACATCATGACGGTTCCTTGTCAATATATATATGAAAACATTATGTACGTTCGAAAAAATCTACACCTTTTTAGTAAGATAAGTGACAGGCATAATTTTAACACTAGAAATAGGGACAAATTAGATCAACCGCGTTTCAGATTGTCTAAAGTAAAAACTTCTTTTTTGGGTTACTGTGTAAAATGTTATAATAAAATACCACTCGATATTCTTCAATTAAATGAGAAGAAATTTAAAACATGCATTAAACGCACACTATGTAGACAAGCATATTACAAGTTGGATGATTATATCGTAGATAAAAATGCTTGGCTTAATGCTGGTCCTGCTCCACAGACACTTGGACTCACTAGTTAAAATTTCAATATTTGGAAGAGGTGCTTCCCTTTTTCTTTTTTTTGTATTTCTGTCATTACGAACTTAACTTTTTAAATTTATTCACTCAAGTTTTAATTGTTGAATACTTCAATATTAAATATCTCTTCCTGTTTGGTAGGTAATAAAATTCTATTTATCTCTTAAATAAATTGCAATTGCAATTGTAGTTTTGTATAATTTAGAAGCATTTTTTTTTAAACTTTGTAAATGTAAGAACCATGTTTCCTTTTATTATGATTTTTTGATGTTGACTTGAAAGAGCATGGCAGTTGAGAACGTGTCATGCTCACTTAAATGTCTCACCGATGGTGGCGCGTGTGTTGGATCATTCGGTTCCCTACAAAATGGTTGAGCTGGATGGTGCTGATCCACGCGTCATGTTCGTGAACGGGCGCCGTCGGTTGAGACTGGTCATCTCTTAACTGCCAAGGCTTATTTTTAATCTTATGTCTTGAATTCTTTCTTCATTTCTGTCTTTTTTACATTGTTCTCACATATAGAAGCAACAAGAATAATGTACCCAGGATTTTGTAATATCTTGATTTAAAAGAGTGTCCATGGAGTTTCTTGCCCGTTCTTCTCCATAGAGATCTACGCTTTGGAATGGGCAACTAGCTTCAACTTTCGGACTAACTGACAGACTATTTAATTTTGACAATTCAAAAGTGCCTGTACAAGGTTTAATTGAAATAAATGATTTGAGTTTGAGTTTGAGTTTGAGAAATCCTTTGTCTAAGAAATAAGAAAAGCTTGCATCTCTATCATTTGCTCACCGAGATGTTACAGTAACAGGAAATGAGGTGTACTTCCGGCAGAAGTTCGCTTCCGGCCGGCCACTTCCGGCCCACTCGCTGAGCGAATCTAATGCTTTATTTGTACAACCTCCATGCTAACTAATGCGCAATAGAGTGCTATTGTTATGGAAGAGAATAGGTGTGAAAATTTTCATTTGCAAATGAAATTTCTGATTCAAATTCCTAATCCATCGTTTTCGTACTGGCTGCATACATAAAAAAAACCTTTAAAATCAGAAAATCAGAATAAACACAATCTTCTGTCTGTACACGATTCTAAATTCGAACACATAAGTATCGTTTCGCCTCGTACATCAAGCGTGTTACCGTTATTTTTCACGCGAACTTATGTACGTAGCCCCGAGCGTTCGATGTTTGAAACAAATCACCGATTCCTTACAAATTGGGGGTGATCCAGGGGGCGGGGTGATTTTTTAAAGGGTTGAGAGGTCATTGTCCTTCTTTAAGGTAAAAACATACGTATTCCAAAACGATGCTCAAAGTCTAGACTGAGTAGTAAAGACATAATCGAGATAGATTCTTGGTCATAATTCTTGAATATCTACCGTGCTTACCCTCAAATTTTCAGACGTCATTTAATTTGAAAATATAAAGGATAAACTTGGTTCTATTAGTCTTTCTGCCGCTGACTTTATACATAACGGTGACTTAAAATTGAGTTCTATTTCAGAATTTGTTTGATAAATAAAATATGTGTAAAGTTTAGGTAGTAAAGATGGTCTCCAGTCGATAAGTTAGGAGTTCTGAAGACTTAGAAGTATTCAGAAGGTCTGTGTACTGGTCCTAGGAGACCTTTTAGACCAAACTTTGCTACTGTTGGAAAATCTATGAACCAACCTATTGAACATAAAGGGCCTGTTATTTTTCTCAAAAGTCATTGACTTTTATCTATGTCTGCCTGTATGTATGTCCTCCAGACCGAATTTCGGCCATGGGGGCTAATCTCAGCGGAGATTGCCCATCGACCCGGGAGATAAATCTTTTTGCATTTGATAGCCCAATTCTTGAGGAAGGCTATAGGCTATTTAATATCACGCTATGACCCTTAGGAGCCAAGCAAAAAGAAAAAAGTCAGAATGAACGCTAAGCGAATACGAAGTGTTGCGACGGGGTGGGGGTACAAGAAATTTCACGCGGACGAAGTCGCGGGCAGAAGCTAGTTATTAAACATATAAAGTTTCAACTGCATAGCTCTTATACTTCAGATTTTATTGATATCCAAAAAACCCTGATTTCGTCACTGACTGACTGATGATCATCAAAACTCTTAGGGTACTTCCTGAAGTTAGAAACCTGAAATTTGGTATGAAAGCTAATTAGTACACAAACAACAAAAAATTGCCTCCCAACCCCTTAAACTATGGGATGGAAGTTTGTATGAGACTTCCGCAAATTTTGATGCTAGAAGCCTGAAAATTGATATAAGTAGGGACTCCTTGTTATAAATAACTAGCTTCTGCCCGCGACTTCATCCGCGTGAAATTTCACCCTCCCCCATTCACCCTCTTAGGGGTGGAATTTCGAAAAACCCTTTCTTAGTGGATACCTACTCTTCACAAAGAACACACCCTCCAAATTTCATGTCTCTAGGACCAGCGGTTTAGGCTGTGCATTGATATATCAGTCAGTCAGTCAGAACTTCGAATTTTATATATATGTATAGATAAAATACCCCCCCACAGAGCCCCCCTCACAGAGAGGAGGCCTGTGTCCCAGCAGTGGGAACGTAAAACCCAAAAAAAAGGTTTTTCATAAGCAACATAATAATATATTTCCTGTAACCGAGCTTTAGCAATTAGATACAGAGGAAGAAATAATTTACTGTACCAACGATTTTCCGTACAAATAAATGCCAATATTTCGCCTTCCGTCCGCGTCAGTAGCGTTTAGTTAGAAAGGGGATGATACCGGGGCCTGCCCTGCGGCTGAGAGATACACCTCATTAATACAGGTGCCCGCAGAGGGTGACCAGGGCCATAGATTAGATTGTAACAAACTAAAGACGGGGCTGCAAGTGTTTTGTACAATGTAATCGTCTAATAGTGTGAGAATTACTGTTTGGTACTTACAGTCAAGTTCTTGCATTGTTGAAGTCTAGCTGTAGATGCACTCTAATGCACAAAAAAAACTTGCTCCCTAATGATAAACACCTGCAATCTAGTGGCAAATATTTACAATCAACTTGACACTCCAATAAACACACCCATAAGTTTTTCCAACTACGTTGGGGTCAGCTTCAAGTCTAACCGGATGCAGCTGAATACCAGTATTATACATGGAGCGACTGGCTATCTAACCTCCACAACCCAGTTACTGGGTAATTTGATACCTCTTGCTAAGACTGTTTGTCAGAATTTCGGGCTTCTGGCAACCCATAACGACTGTCAAAGATCCAAGAATGACAGCCGGGACCAACGGCTTAACATGCACGGTGGGTCTCGGTATGTAAAGATGGTCACCCATCCGCGGACTGACCACGGTAAGCATAGCTTAACCTCGATCGACCCGTGCGGTTGTTATTACTTTGCCACGAGCCCCTAAGCAACTTAAAGATATATGTATTTAAATATTGATTTAACTTAACTTAAAAATAAAACGGCTATCCGCCATTTACATTAGATTTGAGCAGAAGAATTGCTTTGATCACGAGTTCACGACACTGCCACCTCTGACCTGCAGCTACTCTGTGTTACTCTCGGGTATCAATCAAGATCGGCGCGGGTCACGTACGCGTTAGGAGTATCGGCTAAACCGACCGCGTTCACACTACGCCAGGTACTGTGGGTACTGGTACTTTTACTACCGGTTCTAAAGTCCTGACAGATTTCATTCGAGATAATAGTTGTAATGGGCCCCCACTGATTGTTGTTTGTGATACCTTTCAGTTACTGTTTTAAATACTCATTATCACGTAAATCACTGTTTTAGGTAATCCATTCATCATCAACATGCATGAAAAGTAGATTGATCCTTTTCCTACAAGAATGAATGAATGAAATGCACCCAGCATGGTTAGACTCGATTAATAGAATGAGCCTTAGATTTGCCCCTGAAGCCTCATGTATCCATTTTTTTTTTTTTTTTTAAACGTCGCCCCACTGTAGGATTTTCTCCTGTATTGTGGGTGCGTTTACAAACATTTAAATTCACTTACACAAACAGCCAGACCCGGAACAACTACTTGTAGGTCATACAAATATTAGTTCCGTGCGGGAATCGAACCCGCGACACGCAGCGCAGCAGTCAATCGCTTAACCATTGCGCCAACCGTGCCGTCATATCATATCAAGTAGACCGGGGGGCGCCGCAGTGATAGGGAAGACGTGCCCTTAAGAGGAAATAAGGTCGGAGAGACTTTTGAAAATTAGGTATTTAAAGAAACTATCGCTGTCGCCCTGCCAGCGTTCGGCTCATTGCTGTATGGTCATTAACAAGAGAGAAAACAGGCTAGAGCGTTTCTATGGAGAAAAGACCACCCGCATTTCCTCTTAAGATAGGGCTGGATTTTTGAGCCGTACCGGATATTCATCCTAGAGTAGGCATTGGAACAGTATGAATTTACATAGCATACTTACATTACATGATAACATCAACCATCACATCAGTAGTGTAGTGTGTGTGTAGTAGGTGTTATCATTTCATGATAACACCTACTACATATAGTTGTTGCTGCTCCCACGCCTATAAATAATATTTTAAGAATTTTTTTCGCCTTTTACGACGCCTAAACAAAAGTTGACACACTCTATTCTAAACACATAACACAGTGTTAAAACTTTACTACCAATAACTTGCTAAAAACTCTGCTCACCATACACGGGAAATAGCGCGAACATATTGGACAGTTTTATTATAACTGCACCGAGTTAAGTGCGGCACTCGTAAAGTCGCCGCATAACAATATCCACCAGGATCCACTTCCGACCTTACGGGAGAAGAGAGCTTGTTGAAGAGTTCTACAAGTTGTGTTGTGTAGTTATAGGACACTAGCAAACACACACAGGAGTCACATGTACTTTTAGAGTGGTCAATAATCTGCGCGAATTTAATTTTATAATTTTTTTATCTCACGAAGCGACACGCGCTTTACTTGCAGTAAGCAGGTGTACAAACACGGTATGTATTTGTGCGTGAAGACGAGTAGTGTCATATAACTCGCACATACATACAAACACTTCCAACTTCGCCCATGACTTGGACAGTACCGAAAGCTCCTGCGATTACACACACTTCACAGCGTGTCTGTACACTTGTTACAACAAGTAAAGCGTGCGCGAGATAAAAATACGCTATTGTGATGCTCATAGTCGGATTTATTATTCTTACACCTTTGTAAATGGTCCGCCAAACGACTTTTCTCCATCTGGCTGCTTTGATATTGAAGTTTCATTTACAGATACTTCAAAACTTTTCAAATAGTCCAAGTACTACTAGCAATCCATTACACGCCATAGCCATATCTACATCATATTGCGGGAATCCATTAATTAGTACAGAAAGAAGAACTTTCCTACAATTACTTACTTAAACTTCGCAAGCCCGATGCTTACCATCGCAATAAACACGTCCCAATCTCTTGCCATACCTTAAACCCTTCTGGCACATTTACTGGCACGCTGGCACGCCAGGATGAATGGCAGTCTCTGGCACGTTATCAGCACGGGCGAACGCGCTAACTGCGGCGTCTGGCAGACCCTTCCCCCTCCCCCTCTTGCCTCATTGGACACGCACGCAAGACGGAATCGCGTGTTTGTACCGTGATTAGTAACTTTATTTGTTGTATGTTTTTACATATATAAGGACATTTTCCCTATGTCGTTAAGGTTTTATGTAGATAATAATGTACCTATTTCTAGAAGTTCCAAAATTTTTAATAGAGCTCAAAGAAGGTTTTCATAGAAAGCACTGTGATGACTCCCTCTCACAGAGAGGAGGCCTGTGTCCCAGCAGTGGGAACATTATAAGCTGATTATGATGACTGTGATGATGCGTACTATCATTACTTAATAGAGCTACTGACTACGTAATTCGTGGTTTGCACTCTCTACAATGATTGTACATTGATTGATTTATTTATTGTGCAATAAATAAATAAAGTCCTCAATAGTGGTTAGAATAATTTCATAGTTTTTAGACGTAGCTTAAACGATACAAGCATACACACCTTCTCCAAATCGACAGCTGCTTCACTAGCCTACGTGTTATAGTCACGCTGCTCCGTACCGCGGTGACACGGGTCGGCGTGATTAAAGCAGACGTGAAGGATCGCGTTCTCCGGGCGACAAGCACGCCCAACGCGATTACTCGTGTTGCTGTCACTTTATTGATCCTTAGAGGATTAAGATGAAGTATACTTTGAGATAAGTTATACATAACTGGCTGATTTATTGCAATTCGCAGTTATGTACCACAGTATCCGGTCTTTTCTGTAAAAATCTCACTGTGAAAACTTAGATGAAATTAGCTGTCATTCCACCTAATGCTTCGGATTAACACCATTGACAGCTTCAAAGGAAAGAAAGGGGAATTTTTAAAATGGGTATCACACCATTGTTAGCAATTTTCATCGATTGGTGTCGAGGTGAAATACGTCCATTGCACCAGTTCAACAAACCCCATTATTGATTACGAGTATAATGCACCAACAATGTCTGTTGCATGTTTCTAGTATTCATGTTAATTGCATCAACTAACAAATACTTTCCGATAGAAGTGGATTCAGGTCGATATTGCAGTAGGCGTGGTGTAAACCCGCGACCTCGCAACTCTAGCAAGTCTATTACTTACTGTTTTTTTCACAATATTCTTACAGTACACAAGTCAAATCAAGTCAAGTGAAAGCATTTACTTCAAATAGGCACATTTAAGGCACTTTTGAACGTCAAAAATTACGATAAAATAGAATTGATTCTAGTCGCCCATCGACGACATATCAAGCACATTTCCAGTTTTAGCTGACCTCGCTCTGTACGAAACGCTTATACAATGCGTTTCGTACAACGAGACGTCATCTTAGATTGGTAATGTATCGCTTGATGCCGTACGTCGTCGTGCGTACTCAATAGTAAAGCTACAATCTACATAATATTGTCAATCCTTTCAGGAAAACGTGAAATGCACCGGTAAGTAGTTAGTAAGTAGGGTCGAGTGGTCGGGTGGTCGGGTGGTCGGGTGGTCGGCCGGGTGACGCGGGTCGCCGTGATTAGGGCCGACGTGGGTTCGGGCCGGTTGACAACCCAGCTCAATAGGATTACCTACTTACTAATACCGATGACTTTCATGCGAATATCAGTGTGTTAGGTAAACTGCCGTTTATAATGTCCTGCAGGCCTAGACAATGTGGCATTGTATCAGAAATGTTTTGTATTCACTTATGATACCGAAAAGCGTAAGTATGTCAATTCTATTAAAAGTCGTTGTATAAATATGAAACACTTTGAAAGCGATTGCCACTTGTGCAGGCCCTCTGGTATAGCAAACCAGTCATTATTGTCCATTTTATTGTCCATTTTACAAACGTCGTTCGAAAGTCGTCAACAGCCGGTCGATTCTGTAAAAATCTCACCGTGAAAACTTAGGTCAAGTGAGTTTGTTTTTGCTAGGAATTGACACTATTGACAGCTCACTCCACGCTCACTTCACCTAAGTTTTCACGGTGAGACTTTTACAGAATAGAACCGCAGTACCTACACTGTTGACGACTTTCTTCTTATTTTCTGACTGACCGACTTCTTGACAATTCAAAAGTGCCTGTAAATGGTTTAATTGAAATAAATGCTTTGAGTTTGAGTTTGAGTTTTCACACGACGTTTGTCATGGCATGTGATACGGAGGAATGACAAAGATGTCGTGAGGAAAGTTTTGATTATGAGTATCGATGGCTATAAAAGTAGGGGAAGACCAAAGAAGCGATGAATGGACTGTGCGAATGATGATATGGTTAGAAAGGGGGTGACTACCGAGATGACCACTAATAGAGAAGTATGGAAGAAAAAGACATGTTGCGTCGTCCCCTGAAAAATGAGATAAGGGCTGGAAGAAGATGGCTGTTGACGACTTCCAGCCGCGCAAGGAAAAACCATCAAACATAACCTTCATACGAAACAAAGAGAAATAATCGTAACATGGAATGCGAATATTATTTTTGATGAACTCGTAAGTCGTTATGTGTACTGCTCCCAGTCAGGGAATACTTTCGTGGCTGGAAAATCTTTCATTTCACTGTTCCTTCACAACGCTGAACGCTGTACTTCATAATACATCAACATAAAAGAAAAACGTTCAAGAACACCAACAAACACAATAAAACTTCATCTACAGTCGAATACAAAAGTGTAACAAATATAAAAGTATATTAAAATATATTTCGCGAGCGTTTCGTCCCGGGCATGGTAATGCGGTATTATCCGGCTCGCGCCGGAATTTACCGGCCACCTGTAACCGGCCTCTCGGTCGCCGGTGAAATTTTCATAGCCCTCGAGCCACGGAGGACTTGCGTCGAGTGTTTGTGCATTTTTTAGTGGTTCGCAACGTACTCCGAACGTTTTTGTTTTTGTTCAAATTGTTAGTAGTTGTTTCAAGACAAAGTTTTGTTGGTTATGAAGATTTCAGATATTTCCTCCAGAAATGTAAATGGTCCGGACGTATTTACATATTTTTATCTCCAATTTTCTTTCGCAACGTCAAGCATTAAGTGTCCTCAAAGAAATGATGAAACTTTTAAAAGTTTTTCAGAGGGAAATCTCTTGCGACATAAATGGGGTGCCTGAGAACTGCGCGGCTCTGGATGCTCCTCTTTGACAGTTAACTTGACGCAACTATTTCGCAAACTTCTCCACTTTCTGAGGGAACACGTTCTATTCCATAACTTTGGGTGCCGCCGGAGCATAAGTTCGCATGCCAGATGCATTCGTAGGTACCAAACTTGAAACTTACTTCAAAGTTTTTTACTTCTGTAATAGATAAGTAGTCTAGCGTAGCCACGAATGGGGAAATATAAATCTCTCATTATACTTAAGTCGACCTGACATACTTAAAGAGAATTATTTTCATTTATTGAAGCTGTATTTTATTTCTGCCACTTATCTCATCCATGAATGACCACATGCACATACCAAAACACAAAGACCCAAAAATACTGATTATACGGCTAAAAAATCCAATGAACAGTACTTTAAGGCCCACAGGTGGCCCCTAAACACACGGCCGGGTAATGCGAACCGTTCCGGATAATAAAACCATTCGCACGCGCCCAACCGGCTTGATCCGGATCTCAGGTGAAATGGCCGCGCTATACACGGGTGATGGCCCACGCCCGGGTAAGGGAGCCGGTTATAAAATGGAGTTAGAAGTAATAATAATCACCGAAATGGTGGATAAAGAGGAACATTGTTTGAAAGAAATAAAGAAATGTCGAATTAACTCGGAAACAACGAGGCACGTAGCGATGGTAAGGACCACAAACGAAATTCCTTGCGACCAGAATAGAGCTACCTATGATAAAATTGTTTTTACCCGACCACGGCGAAACGAAAAGGAGTTATGATTTTTGACCGGTACGTATGGATGTCTGTTCATCTGTTCCCTCATAACTTCTACAACTACTTATCATAATTTGACAAAATGAGTTGTGATCGTGGGAAGCGTCTTGAACGTCTGCTGGTTATAGGCTATGTGACGTCATATTAAATTGAATATGACGCCCTCTAGACTAGAGGATATAAAGTCATGAACTTAAAAAAAAACCTTCCCTAACAAAACAATCCATTCTAACAGCGTGGGGCATATGACCAGGGCTATCCTCTGAACATCACTATGAATATGTATTAAATACATTAAAATATATCACGTGTTAGTTGTTTATTTAATAGACGATAAATATTGAACAGTTTGTACATAAAAATTTCAGATGACAGTAAGTTCTTGTTTCATACTCTTAAAAGCTTGATTTTTCAGTAGTCGTCGGATTTTAGTTTTTGAACTTAATGTTCAAAAGAAATATTTTGTATGTATCCAGTCGTGCGGTGTCTTAGAACGAACGTATTCAAGTAAGTATCGACTATCGTTGACACGATTACATAAACATCAATACAACAAGGCCATCTGATTTCCATCGGATTCATTGAAAACCACTGCCGATCGCTCTTGTCTCATAAATTACTAACGGCTGCCTCTGGATGAGTACAAATGAGCCATACAAGTACCTACATTATAAATTCGCGCGTTACCAAGATACCTGGCGCCAATACTGCCATTAATTAATTCCGTATTCAATTACGTGCGATTTGTTCTCCGCTCGTGTTATTTCGCACGCAAGTACCTACCTACCTACCTACCAGGCGTAAAATAGATGTTCAGTATTATTTTGATTGATCATGATGTAGGTAGGTACCTACTGCTTGAAAACCAAACGTCTCGAGATAATAAAATAGATATCTACCAATTTTAGATACGATACGACGAAGAAGAAAAATACCTAAGTATAAAAGAAATAAAATAGAATACTTAGGTCTTTTATAATAGAATAATTAAAAAAAAAACTGTTTAATCCTACTGCATTATTATGGGTGCTTTAACCCGTAGTATGTCGGAACGTAGATCCACGCGAGACACAATGGCTTTTTAATTGTTTCTGTAATTACGACATTCAACCGGTTAATGAACCCTCTCAAAACTCAAACTAAGAGCCGTCAAAATTGCAAACGTCATCAATTCAATTCAATTTATTTATTCACAAACAATTTACATTGTGTTTAAAATCGTTCCATATGATAAAAATAATAAAAAAATAACATTCATAATACAAGTAACAACACATTTAAAAATTAACAACATAACTCACAAAAAACACAACATCATCATCAAAATTAACATCATGATAAAAAAAAAATACCTGCAATAAAATTTTCAATGTCAACTCATTAAGAATTTAAGATTATAAATAGAAATCATTTAAAAAATTATAACCAAAATAAATAGTTCAATGTCAACTTATATAAATAATTAAAGAATTTTCCCCTTAAAATTGGACTACTGGCTAAATATTGAACAACAGACAAACATGACTGATCTATTATTGTATTGTGATAACTTGCATGCTCTGTATGTATACTCATGTTTCCACAAATAAAGAGTTTTGAATCTTAAATCCTTAGCTCCCTGGTCAGTCAAGCTGTCGTATTACTCCGCAGCATGAGGCTCACCGGCTACCGAAGACCTTGTGAAGGCCGGGGATCCGCTGGATGCGAGAAGCACAGAACCTGTCAATGTGACGATGTTTGGGGGAGGCCTATGTCCAGCATAAGACCTCTTTCTGCTGAAATGATGATAATGATGAGGCACTATACACATACAGTGGCCACCAAAAGTTAGTTGACACACTATGATTTCAATAAAAAATAATCAGTAACTGCTAAGGGATTACTTGATACATATTTTTGTGATAAGTCAAAGGAAGTTGCATTAGTTAATAAAAACGTTACATCATCATTCATCATTTCAGCCAAAAGACGTCCACTGCTGGACATAGGCCTCCCCCAAGCACTTCCACTTCGACCGGTTCTGTGCTTCTCGCATCCAACGGGTTCCTGCGGCCTTCACAAGGTCGTCGGTCCACCTTGTGGGAGGCCTTCCAACTCTACGTCTTCCGGTACGTGGTGGTGGTTACATAAAGCAGTTAAACATTTGATGACTAGAATTTTAAATCGTAACGTGGTGAAATGGAAAAATGTCAACTAACTTTTGGAGGACACTGTAGGTCTAGTGCCGCAACAAGAGAAGACATTTCACCACAATTATAGAATATGCTATCTGTGATTGCCAGTTCCAAACACCACGTTCTCTCGTTCCTTTCACCACATAATCACCTTTCCTCGCGACTGTACGGTAACGTCATCAACACTCGGAGGTAAGTACAGTCGTTCACACGCGTCGCTCCGATGTTTTATTGAATGTTAGCAAGTGATGGGCTGTGTCCTAAATATTTTATGTCGAGTCTTACATATGACGTGTTTTGTGTACATTTTCTTGTTTTTGGTTTTTCGAGAATATAAATTGGGATAAGGTTACATTAAAAATATTTTGATTAACGCTTTACAAGTATCAGCATTGCTTTTACTCAGCTTGTGCATACAGTTACTTTTTAACTTTTAAAACTTTAATATTATTTCTGTCGCTTCCTACACAATCCCCACTGATTTGTTGGTGGAGATTTCTGGAATAATTCACTTGAACTACTACACGTGTTTAGTGTTTTTAGGGTTCCGTACCCAATGGGTAAATACGGGACCCTATTACTAAGACTACACTGTCCGTCCGTACGTCTGTCACCAGGCTGTATCTCATGAACCGTGATAGCTAGGCTGATATTTTCACAGATGATGTATTTCTGTTGCCGGTATAACAACAAATACTAAAAACAGAATAAAATAAATATTTAAGCATAGGTAGGTACAACAAACGTGTTTTTTTCGGCGTTTTTGCCTTGTGGTACGGAACCCTTTGTGTGCCAGTCCGACTCGCACTTGGCCAGTTTTTCTAAGTATGTTGTCTTCTCCTCGTCTCTAGAATTAATCATACAAAACCTATTCTACATTTTCTAGCTAGGACCTCATGTCCTAAGTACCTACTACCAGATCATCTTCTTTCGATAATCTCATCCTCTTTCCATCGGACTCCAAAAATGGCGTCATTACTCCCCCTCCCTTTCTTCCCCCCTCCTCGCCGCACGTGAGCACAATGGCCTTTATGACTTTATCATGAGCCGGGATATTGAGCCGACCTGCCGGGATTTACTCCGGGACCGGAGCCCGGGACTCAGACGTAATCTGCCTTGTAATAATGTTGCGAATATCTCCCTTTTTATTAATTTTCAGCTTAAAAGTTTTTACCGCTGCGGTTTGAGGTTAGGTGCGAGTTATGGTTGTATTAACTTTGTAAATTAAATGATGGGTAATAATAATGTTTTGCCTTTACAGGGCTTTTAATAACAGCGTTACATTTCCATCATCATTATAAAGCCAGTACTTTCTCACACTTGAACGTGTTCTCTTTTAATGCTATCCAATTTGGTCCTGTGTTTCAATTCCAGTTAAAAACAATTTAATATGTCCTAAAACAAAAAGTCGTAAGACATTAGGGACAGCATAAAATTAAATGCAATCAAAATCTTTAATTGGCTCACTAATTAGGCGACAAAATACATTCCCCAAACAAATCAAAGTGCTACTGTATTTCTTTCAATTTGAGATGGGTCTCCAACTCCAGCTCCAAAAAAGTTTAAAAAATCTTTGACACCTCTGCACTGATTAGATGTTAGTTAATCGTGAACAAATAAATGTTTGTGTAGGAAACGTATCCGTGTGCGTTATCTGTCGGGAATTAATTACGAACGAATGCCGAGCGACGCAACACGACTGGTCCAGTTACTGGGATAGGGTGGCAGTGATGGCGATTACATAGGAATTTATTTTCTTTAAGCTTTAACTACCTTACGTTTGCTAGAGCAAAATATTGTATTGTATTGTGCAGTGTTAGTTAAGGATATTCTAACTAGGTATAGTAAAGTCCCAGGCGTTAAACGAGCGATCTTTTCGGAAAATATGTAGGCGATATCAGCTTGTCCCATTAACAATGTTTTTCTACGAGCAACATCGCCTTTCGAGACGTTTTTAGCTACCCAAATTAAAGTTTATCGAACGAACGTGTTCTACGAATAAAATTATGCATGACGAAACCCTAAACAACTCTAATATCAGAGTTATGTGATTAGCAGTAGGTACGTATGCAAACCAATGTTAGTCTGAGACAAAGAGATTATATTTAAATGTCTTTGATCTGTGTTTTTAAAAACTGTGCCCGCGACAAAAAACGTGTAAATTCCACAGAGTGGATTCCATTGCATGCAAGGGACATAATTGATGTGTTCAATCATACAAGTCGCATCTCGAGATATGTCGAGTGCGCGAGATATGTCGAGTGTCGAGGGACGCATTAACATCGTTATCTCCACGAGACTAATTAATTAATGCGTCGCATACAAATATCTGCCAGCAAGGATGTGCTAACGTTATTTATTTTTGGAACCGAGAAACGTCGCCAAAACGAAAAGTAAAGCAAATAATAATAATCAGCGGAAACGATTTTTTTTAATTTTTATTAATAAAACTTACAACGCGTTTGATGATACACATTGGGTTTGTAATAAAACTTTGAACCAGTTTTTTCAGAGTCCTAACAAGACAGCCACCAAACAAAAGTTATATGTAGGTACGTCAGCATTTATTATGTGTTTGGGATAGTGTTAAATTGAAAGTCGAGTTTGTGGGCATCACTAACCCAAAGGCGTAAATGAACAGGTCAAGTTACAGCAAGTTGGGGTGCCACTGATGGAGAGGAGTTACACATTTTCATATTTCAAGAAATGGTGAGGATAAATTACGTTCAAGTGATGTTGATGACAATAAACTACATCAAACACAGCCTTTTCTTGTTGAAAGCGAAGCCGAAAAGATTTTATAAGCAATTTATTTCTACGATTAATCGCAAATTGCTACAGACGCAGACCATCGGCTTCAATCATTCTACGATTCAATTTTCTAAATGTCATAAATAATTTAAATGTAAAGTGTTAGCGATTTCTCAACTCTCTCAAGATACTGACATTAAAATTTCACTCCACCAAGACTCAAAACTAAATAAATAATTCACTGGTCAACACTAGTTTTGGTGCCAAGAAGCTGTATTGTTTTTTTGACTTAAGACCATAAACTGATTACATTAATAGCAAAAAGATATTTATCCTACGTGTAGTTTTATAGATTTTGTCTTGTAAAGAAAAAAACAAATTTACATAAAAAAAATATTTATTACAATATTAATTAAATAAAAATTTTCTTTTTCGCGACTTTCGAGTATGAGGTGTGGTGGGACTATCACGTTGCATCCCCCAGCAATAGTCAGCCATCATATGCCGATCCCATCGGCCTTGGTACCTGTCTTCCATAGTTTTTAGGTCCTGGTGAAACCGCTCCCCTTGTTCTTCGCTATAGGATCCAAGATTGTCTGGGAATTTGTCAAGATGACTGTGAAGGTAGTGCACTTTGATGGACATGTTACATCCTAAGTTTTTAAAATTCTCTAGCATACCATTTACAATTTCAGAGTAGTTACTCGACTTGTGATTTCCGAGAAAGTTTTTGGTAACTTCAACAAACGATGTCCACGCGAGTCGTTCCAAATTGTTCATTGTACTTAAGAAATCAGTATCTTTTATTAATATTCTTATTTGTGGGCCGTCGAAAATTCCCGCTTTTATCTTTTCTGTGCTCAGACCAGGAAATTTTCTCGTAATATAAGAAAAACATTGCCCATTTTTGTCTAGCGCTTTAACAAATTGTTTCATAAGGCCTAGCTTTATGTGCAAGGGGGGCAGTATAATTTTATCTCGTGATACCAAAGGCGGATTTATGATATTCTGCTTTCCCACTTCCATCGTCTTACGTACGGGCCAATCTTTATTTTCCCAGTGTTGATGTTTGGCACGACTGTCCCACATACAATAAAAGCATGGGTATTTTGTCATCCACTTTGCTGTCCTAATAAGAAGTTAACCATTTTTAGGTCAACACAAATACTCCATTCGTGTTCGGCATATTTTATTTTGTCTAGCACAAGTGAAATGTTTTGATATTCTTCCTTTAACTTTGTTGAATGAGCAATGGGAACTGAACCATGTTTGTTGCCATTGTGTAAAAGGACACACTTAAGGCTTCGTTTAGAGCTGTCTATAAAGAGGCGCCATTCATTTGGATGGTATTCTGAAAGACCCATTTCGAGAATAAGGCCTTGCACATCCGAACAAAAAACAATATCATTTTCCGATTGAAAAAATGGTAGCAAGTTTTGCTCTCTTGTACGATAGAATGTCACTTTTGTACCTGACGCCAACAAGTTTTTTTCTTTTAATCTAGAAGCCAAAACCTCCGCAGATTCTTTAGGTAGTTCAAGATCCCTAATCAAATCATTTAATTCTTCTTGAGTAAAAAGTTTTGGTTCTGTAGATGGTATTCCTTCGAAATCACTGTCGCTACTCCCTTTATTAACGATTTCTTCAAATGATGGTTCACGAATGGAACATAATGTTGGAACAGGTATTTCCTCTGAATGTGGCAAAGGTCTTCTAGCCGACTCCAAGTCAGGATAAGTCATTTTTTTAACATTAACACCACGCAAATTGACACAGCAGAAGTAACAGTCATCGAAGTGATTTTTTTGTTCTTTCCATTGCATAGGCACTCCGAACCTCATACGACTTCTTTGACCACTGATCCACTGTCGCAAATGTTCATAGCATGTTTTACAAACAATTTGAGGTGTCCACGGCTTGTATTCATCGACAATTTTGGACTTAAAGTAAGAAAAATAAGCACTTTTTATAAAATCTGTTATTGGTTTTCTGAACTTTTTAACTGTGTATTCACCACAAATGTAACAAAACACATTTGGGTCATTGAGACAACTTCTTCGCGATGAAGACATGATATAAAAATCAACTTATTTATAGAAATGTATCGATAAGATAACAAATCATGCACAAGAAAGTACTGATTATTATCAATATTTAAAACTGCGGGTAGATCAAAAATTACACGTAGGAAAAAAAGATAAAAAATATGTTTAGTGTTGCCAGTGCATACCTAATACAAAACCACTAACAATATCTCGGCACCAAAATTTTTTTTTTTTTTTGTTGATTTGTGAATCAACAAATAACAGTCACAAATCACACCGACACTTCTTCACCGCAACAGATTAATTAGCAGAAGATTAAACGCGCGCAACAATAAAATGGCGTCGTGTCGTGTCAGATATCACGGGACTCTCGGAACTAATTAGACATCTGCCCGTCTGTCTGTCTGCTCGTTTTATATAGCTTTTAGTATATTTTTAGATGGTGTTTGTTTAAGCTAAACGTATTGGACAGTTTGGAATGGGATGCGTCTTGTTTTATGGTCCAACGTCCTATATACTTTTTATAATCAAACTAAATATGTCAGTGAATATTTCATGAAAACTACAGAACATTGTATGCAAGACATACAATCGCAGAACCAACTTAGATTATAACTATGTATATGAACTGGACTTCAACTACTACTGCGTGGTAAGAAGAGGATATTAGCAAGAAAGAGAGTGGGTAGGACAGGACAGTGGAATAAGATAATAAGTCCCACCTGTGGGGTAATTGCGTACAGTAGCAATGGCTCTCATTTTGACAGTTCAACAACATTCATTGCGTTATTTACGTTGTTGCATATATAAAGCAATGGATTAGCAATATCCTTCAAAATGTTCGAAATTGTGATTTAAAGCGTGTAACTAGGGAGATGATTCTCTTGGAAGCCATTGAAACTTTTATGCAATACACGAGAGAACTCAAGCTACCATAAAACAAGCTTTTCTACGATGATGATGTCACTCATCTTGCATAATAGTCTATTACTTAGTTCGAAGTATCTATCCAACTAGTACAATACCACCGACGTAACTTGGCGGGCCTGAACATAGGCACTAAGAACCTTTCGCGCATGTTCTCTCACTCGCACTCGCCTCATGTCACCATTTGGTTCCTAAAAAATCTTACTGCGCAGCCTTCTGCGCAAAGTTCGGGCTCGCCAAGATACATCGGTCGTATTGTACTTCGGTATCTATCCTGCACTCTCAGTGTTACGCCACTCCGCTAGGTGTCGACACTAACGCCATTTAGATCATTGTTTATGTGATCAGCACTTGACCCTACATTATAGCGTGTTTTTGCTTGTCATAGTTCTCCACTCGTAAGACAACGGTGTAAAGTTCATTTTCGCGTGGCATTTAATAGGATATTCAGGTCAAATGTGAAGGACAATTGATTATATGGGACATGAGTTTAATTTCCAATTATCGTGACATGATTCCTTTATTTAAATGTTGCGGCTTTGCATATTGACACATGAGTTTCAAGAAAGTAGTCAGTTAGCAATATTGATTGTTAAAACTAGGAAAGGCCAAAATCACGTCGGTAGGTATGACTGTAGGTAGGTATTACACGATAGGTACTTTTCTGTGAAACTATAATGAAAAATGCGTAGTAAACAGGTATGTACCGTGCTTTTCGATCCCGTGGGAATATCGGGATTAAAAGTAGCCTATAGGTTAATTCAGGGTGTCAGCTACCACCATACAAAATTTTATCAAAATTGGTTCAACCGTTTGAGCGTGAAGAAGTAACAAACATATAAACACACACACACTCACAAACTTTTGCCTTTATAATATTAGTGTGAAGTGTAATGACAATATTCGTCAGATAATCAGACTAAATAAAAGTACTTACCTGTAAGGTTTAGTAAATAAAGTTGAGGGATTGTTATTTCGCAAAGAATACTCTACCAATATTGAGAGCGGCTAAGAGCTGATGTCAGAAGATGACGTTTATGATTGAAGAAGTAGCCTAATAGCAAGTCGATCAAAATGACGTCACTCTATCATCATTTTCAAAATTGAGCCGGTATTACGAACAGCCGGTGCTGCCCCATTCTGATAATATTGAGGAAAATTCATTTTTGCCTAACTTTTTGTCCGAAGGATTCATTGGGGCGTTTTTACTAGTTCTTTCAAAACGAAGATTTCCTAGTTGAAAACCGCAAATCCAGTTTTTTGAAAAACTACTTTATGTCCCAACATAATAGCTTCTTAATTTTATTTCGATTGCGAGCTCTATTTTTCTCTGCACCTATAGCGAAGGCTTCATTTGCATCTCCAACGGCTTTGCTTGCTTGACTTGATTTTGTTATTTCGAGAGGACTGGATGACCGAAAAGTTGAGCAGCCTAAACAGATACAAATCCAAACAAACAAATCCTCAGCCCAAAACTTCAGTGCAAATGAAATTCCCAATCAATTAGTTGATGTGCAATCAATCGCGGTTGCTAATTATCGGCACGACATGTAGGACGGCATGCGGTAACGGCACGGTACGGCACAGCAGCGGTGCGGCACTAACGAGCCGAGCCGCTAAAGCAATCAGCAATCAACGAGCTACGTACAGGGTTGCACGGAGTGGTGTTGGTGGAAGGCGCAATGCATGCGATTTATTAGGGAGGTCTGATTCTGTAATTGCGTAATAGTAAAGATGGTTTCTTGACCTTATGCATACTGAAGGGTATATGGGAAGGCTGGATAAAGTCGATCTGATTCAATATCTTTATAGGATCACCGTTAACAACGAGTGATCATTGCCAACTAGGTGCAATTAATGGGAATAGGCTTGCCCCCTATTAAGAGCTGTACCTCTAGTACACCCACATTTCGCCAGTTATAACTAGCGTACAAACGCGTATAACAAATAAAGCGTGTATAACTAGAGGTACAGCTCTGCCTAACTCTTCGGGGAATAAAAGCGTGATGACGATAACGTTTTTGCGTTTTTTGCAGTTGATTATAAAACTGCTCTAAAATTTAATAATCCTCGAAACCTCGCTCCTCGTGGGGTCTAGTTTTGTATGCTTCTTGTCACAATTAGGGCCTTATAACAATATGTCCATTTTCTCTGTAAGTACTTAAATCAAGTAACTAATCCTTCCAATTTCCTTCTACGTTGGTAACTAATCCATTATTAAATAATGAATACCTATCTATATTATTACAACTATTTACACTGGGTACTAGATTAAATCAATAAATCAGTCTGCCTAGCCTTTTCGTAACTATATTGGGGTCGGATTCCAGTTGATGTAACTGAATACCAGGTACTTACTAGATTAAATACCTAATAACTTAAATACTTCCATTGTATTTTGTTTATCATTATTTCTTCCAGTACACTTCCCGTGTCAACCCTGACACCCCTGCACTTGGGCGCATGTTGTCTCGACGCTCGTATTCAAATGTTTGCGCTGCAGCTACTGCAGCCGCTCGCTCGCAGCGCTGACTCGCTGACCTCGCATATGCACTGTTTTACTTCAGCCTAGATCGGTCCCACTGATTGCCTGATCATGTATGTGGCGCCTGGGTTGACTGCTACAAGGGAAGTACAATTGGCTGATTTAAATTCTGGTTCTCATTATATTTTGTGCACTATCTTTCGTGCTGCACGACTTTGCATACAGCATCATTTTTTTCTGTTGGTTTCTACCGTCGTTCTTGTTGTTCTTTGCTCATTATTTAAATATTAAAAGGTTTTTGTTTGAATTGTGTTCATATTCTGTGATTCTGTTAGAATAATTTCTATGAAATTTTCATAGAAATTGTTTTACTAGAGTCGTGTCGCGCCTGTCTGCGGGTAACTTTAGCCAAAGTAGGTAAATTAAATGCAGAGTTATTAATAAATGTCTTAAGAATATGATCAACTATCATGCTCGCCTTAAAGTACTTACCTAGTTCTATGAACGTGGGAGGTGACCACGCGACCACATGACCAGCCAGTGCGCATGATTACCCTAACCCACAATGACAAGTAACACTAACAACAACCTTACCATGAAATTCATCATAATATTTGACTTGATCTTGAAACAGTCAACATTCACCGTGGGTAGTGTCCGCCTGTTTCAAGTGGACCCTCAAGTATAAGATCTGTCTACGTCATGGTCGACTACATACATGGTTAGTATGCAAGTATCAAGATTTATCTACGACACGGTTAGTAGTGAGGTAGAAAGGTGCAAGTATCAAGATTGACTAGTCGAGGACTGGTTGCAAGCATAATAAATTATATCAACACTTGTCTGCGTGACGGTATAAGTGCGCAAGTATTAAAACTCGTCTATGCGGGGTTATCGCCTATCATCTGTACAAATATACAATGTACATTGTGGAGTTAACAGTGTCAGGAACTCAGGACACTGGGTATACATGGTTATTGTACCCTACTTACTTACGTATGATTATAAAGTTGATTTTGTAATGAAAGTATCCAAATTTATAATTATTTGGTTTATAGATTTTGGAACGAAGTTCTTTATCGCACGTTTACTCCGCACACTTGGTGAATGAGAGCTACACCGAACAAAGTGTAACATTCTGACCGTCACGACACTTTTTTACGTAACAAACGTGTCGTGGTCTTCGCAAAAGCGAAAGGAACTTCGATCCAACCGTTTGGTTTTTTCAAGTGTTGCAAGCTTTCCAGACTTATGGTGTGACGTGTGTGAACTCACAGGATCCTCATTTAATTAAATAGATTCATAGTTACCCACAGTTTCAACACTTATTGAAAATACTCGCGTGCTCTTACCCCCAAGCCTTTAAGAAAATCAGCATAGTTTCTGCAGGTCACAGATAGCTTAACATTTCAAATTATCTCCCAGTAGCCGCTTATTTCAAATACCTACCTACCAACTGGAAACTGGTATTTACACAGTATTATTTATTTACCCACGTCAACTAGATACTGTTGACAAACCATGTCATTGATAATTCAACATTTAATATTTCACCCTCTCATCATTTCAATTCGTCACGCCACAATTTAAAAAGCTCACATGATGGCGCGTTGTTACTTGATGTTGGTTGATGGCCGGTATTGGTCAATAATTGTCCACAAATGTTTGTCCATCCTCGTCACTTGTTTGTGCTAGTGCACCGAGTAGCTGCTACTGTTTGACTTTGTTTTTATTACACTGTCGTGGAATTAGGGTGTGGTAGTGGCAGACCGTGTGGAGTCGTTTGTAGGATGTTGGGTGGCCCTGGATGGGTTAACACCCCGTCTATTTCCAACAAAGCTAAAATGATATATTATTTATTGGGACTCTCACAGAAATGTCACAAACTAAACCAACATTTAAACAAACTCATAGAAACATAAAAAAAAAATAGTAATATTAAAATAAAAACTGAAAGTCCTATACGAAGCCAAAAAGCCCATCATGCAGCATGATGCCGAGACATTTACACTCATGTTAGATTTGAAGAACAATATCTGCGATCCATGTGCCAGGCCTGGGCACTATTTACCGAGTAAAAATTCAACACACATCAGGTTATAACCCAAACTGCAAAAAAAATTGTGCTCTAAATAAAACAAGTCATTGAATAACAGGCGCTTTACTTTGTGTAAGTTATATCATCACCACTGCTCTCAAAACGGTGAAGAAAAACATCGTGAGGAAACCGGCATGTCCTAGAACCAAAAATTCGAAGACATGTGACATCTACCAACCCGCACTGGGCCCGCGTGGTGGATTACGGCCCACGGCCTCCTCTCTGTGAGAGGGACTCACAGAGAGGAGACCCGTGTCCCAGCAGTGGGAACATTAAAGGCTGATTATGATTGAATAACTTATGACTATATTTTTAACTCTACGTAAACTTCATGGCTAAGTGACAAGGAATTCAAAACAACCTAAGGTTTTAAAGCATAACAACATTATTTTAAATATTTGTCCCTCTACTATAACACAGTTCACTGCATGAAGACGAAGAAAACATGCGCCCGAGTTAAACAACACAGAGAACTTTCAACGACGTTGTATTGCATGACAAACTTTGTATTGGTCTCACTCAGTAACTGGCGTATCTTGAGTTTTATTTCCAGAACTTCATCTGTATATAGTGATAATAACAAACTCCATAAAGCATCTTTTAATAATGACCAAGTTGCTGATACAAAACTCTTCATATTTCTTTGTGAAGAAAGACGGAAAGAAAATATGTTTATTTTCTT
The DNA here is from genome assembly GCA_948474745.1 of Oligia latruncula. Lineage (NCBI taxonomy): Eukaryota > Metazoa > Arthropoda > Insecta > Lepidoptera > Noctuidae > Oligia > Oligia latruncula. The sequence goes on along the minus strand of OX419695.1, from coordinate 18,689,036 downwards.
GATACAAAACATGTGTGAAACGTGTCTTAGTGTCCACTCAGTATAAGAAAAACAACAAAGAAAACAAATTTAAAGCCTAGGCTGCGTTAAATAGGCCCAAATGGCAGACAACTATTGCCTCACGCTAGATTTCAACTGGACCTTACGATTTCCACAGTGCCTAACTAGACAATGACATCAGCTACTAAACAAACAATCCAGTGTACTTTGCACCGCGTGCCAGGGTCCCACAATTACCCAATAAGAGCGTGTCACCGGCAGGAGTGATGGATGAGGATCGATCGCGACGCCTGCGCCGCCCCGCACCGCGCCGCGGATGTACGCGTCGCCGCCAGCCGAACTGTGATGAACTGCTTGCTACTCGTAGGGACATGTGCTGGTAATCAGTATGATAAAAACAATGCAGGGTCTATTGAAGAATACTGAAATCGTAGAATTGTGGATACTTGTTCGTTCTATCCAGAAAGTGTATGGATGGGTAATGGGTATCTCATTATCATGTTGTGAGTGTCTGGTGACAGACAAATGAGGGCATGAATATAAGAAAAAACCTAAAAAAACATCCGATCATAGTACCTCCTCCTTTTTGTGAAGTCGGTAATAAATAGTCAACTTCAAAATCTTAGAAATACCACCAGCGACAGTACCTAAATATCATTTACCTTCGTGAATCAATTAGTTCGAAATAATAAAAAGCCACAATGAATGAGATCAAGACAGATCCGAAGACTGTTAAAGGAAAATATCAATTCCACTACTTAAATTAAAATCTAGAAACAAACCACCTAATGCCAAACAGGATACAATTCTACCAATCCAGCAAGAGCGCAGTAAACCTAAAGTGAACGAGCACAAAGCATACATCACTCACGCATAAAATCACAACACACACCATTGCAGTTCATTTTCTTCCACAAGTTCAGGAGTCGATAAACCTGTCAAATATAACTGGCCAGTTGCTTGATTAAACAACGGACATCACATCTAATCATAACCAATTCTATGTTCTATCTGATATGGTTGGGTTTCGTTTGAGCTATGTGTGGTGGTTATGTCGTTGTGATCATGGTGAATAGGAGTCGAAGGTGTGGAAATAACAAGCGAGCCAATGTTGTATATAAACTGTGGACTCAATCAAAACGTTGGCTTCTGGATCGGGGTGGTGGTCGTAGACTTATGCAGAGGATAGATAGGGTTTTTTTGAAGATCTTATCCAAAAGAATGACACAGTAATGACATGGTTCAACTCTCGGAACACAACTGCTTACACATTGATCAATAGATAGCTTCGCCTGTTCGTATAATACGATTATATGAGCAAGTTTTCAGATATATATCCTTCATTCGTGTGTGAGCTATGGATGCGGCTGAGTAGAGACATGAAGTGCCATTCAATGCGTTTCCATTCGCAAACTCTTTATTAATTTCTCATCAACATCCCAATTCTCTTGAAAATTTTTAATTTTTGGGTCTACCAAGAAACACATTAAAAGGATTGTCCAGCAAAATGCATACCTTTTCTAAACACTGTGTGGTCTACATTGAAATAGATGTCCGATATGGGAGCGATCTATTTGTGGCGAGCGGACGCGGACGCGGCGCACCATACATGTGTTTACACGTGGCTTCGATCCGAACCCTGCGCCGGTTATAGCGATTGTGTAGCTTTACTTCAGGAATCTCAGAGTCCGTAGTAATTGTCGTCTCTGAACATTGCAGAATAAGGGACCAACTTTAACATAATATCAAGCCTCTTTTCCCCGGAGGGTTAGGAAGAGGTGTACTCATTCATATTAGGTACACGCACACTTCGCTAGTTACACTTAAGTTCCATGTACTGTAGAGCAAGTCTGCCTACTTAAGTAGTTGGTCAAACTTTAATTCGTTATTTTTATCCCAGATCTCTCTCTCCTACTCAAAAAAGTTAAGCTTTTTTGAGACAAAAGTGAATATGAGCCAACCATTGATTCTCTTTTGAAATGTTTCAAAGTGTATAATTATGTAATTTAGAACAGGATAATTTACAAATGAAGCCCACAAAATACCCGCAACATAAAGTCTTTTAATGTAACACCTGGTTATTTCTCTCAGCCATTTGTAGATACCGAGATAGCAATCACTAATCAACAATCTGTACACCTCGGATAGCATCGAGCCCAACAACTTGTTTCCGACGTGGAGCACCTAACTAATGTTCCAGTACTTACGTATCTACTAGTGCACATAACTCCGTTGATCCCCAACAGATACAGAATGAACCATTAACTGAACTTCCAACATTAAAATGTAAATACAATTTGATATTTTCGCAAGAATTTACGCGCAATAAGATATAAACATAAACATATTTAGCAATAACATTAAAACGCGAATAGTTGCGTGCACGCATCCGTTGGACGCCACTACTCTAAATATATTCCTACCCTCGCCGCGGCTTCCGTTCTGTAAGAATAACAAACAAACAGAATAAAATAGACTCTAATGCATTTAACATTAGGTGTATAATAAATTGGTAGTGCTTTCTAAACTGATTCCAGAGTCAAAACATTAAGATTAAGAAAAAAATACAGGAATATTTAAATATCATTTGGAAAATAATGTTACTGTTACCTCTTGTTACCATCGACTGATTTTCAACTTTATCTTCACCCATCATAGTTGAAAATTGAGTAATTTGGTGTGTTGTTTGTTTTGAAGTGAGGTAACGGGTGTCGATGAATTCTATGTGTTTGTATGCAGAGACATGCGCGGGCGGCGGGCTGTCAGAATCATGGCTAACGTAAATATGATGAATACGTTTCACTAGCTCAGTATAATGTGTGGCTTTACTTTATGTTGGAGTTCATCACTTTAACATAAATTGTATGGTTCTAGTTTGTTAGGTTCCTTATTCGCAAGTGGAGCTTGGAACGACTTCATTCTAGTTTAGGATTTTATTTCTTAGGAGTTTATATCCTATAAACTCCTTAGAAAAGTTAATACGGAATCCTTTCCGTTTTAACTTATTTAGCTTAAGTCTTGGATACGCATCAGCTTTTTCAGTCCTCTGGTGAAACAAAAAATAGAGTAGAGATTGCAGTCGCCCTTACTATATCATACCTATAACTGAGGTACCAATTTGCTGAGGTTCTATACCAGGAGTCATCAAATGGCGGACCGCGGTCCGGATCCCGACTGCCGACCTACTTTGTGAGGACTTTAAGTAAACAGTTTTATAAAAACATAAAATAATTGAGTATGTAATTTAATTTTGACCGTGATTTACCTTCAGACAGAATATAGTAAAGTTCAAAGTAAAAAAAAATTCAATTTTTCATAAAAATATTAATAACTTACTGTTATTTTTGAACATTATTATTATTTTTTTTTTATTTGATTACTTATAAAAAAATATACAGGTTTCTTTTCGTTATATTTCCTAATTGATATTTTAAATCTTGGTTGCTAGTAATCGTCTACCAAACAGACCGCTTCAGAAATGTTAAATTTAATATTTAAAAAAAAAAACGGACCCTCAAAACTATGTATTGGTGATCCCATCTTTAACAAAACACTCATATTCTCAACAAACTCTACGCCATCTCTACATCTCTCTACGGAAGGCAACGAATGGGTAAATCCCTAGGAGTAGTGCAATTACCACTTTCTCCATCATATGGTTGACCGGCCTAACATATTTAATTTCAAACTAAACTACACTTCATACAGTTACCAATCACTACATAAATAAGGACGTAACCACACGGAGCCGGTGTCCAAATGAGGACAATTCTTCTGACAGTAAGCAAGTGCTAAATGATGGATCGCGCGCCGCCTGCGTAATGACTGCCTAACTAGACGTGATTGATGGCAATTGAGGCAGGCTGGAAAGGGTTTCTGATTGTTTTTAATATTGTAGCTCGGTGGGAAGTTGTCCTGACAACCTTCGATTGTGATTGTTTCTGCCGAGCGTGGCTCAACGACCGCTATAGTGGCCGAAAAGGAGACTTCGGAGAAAACGTCACTGCGCTTGACAAACGGTGAACGTAGTTTGTTGTTTTAGAAGACCAGGGTCACCCTCTTGATATCATATCTTGCTCGTCTTTTAAGAAAGCTGCATTTCTTTTTAATAGAACCGCACTTGCAGTAGGTTCCCTGCTAACAATTAAATAGAGACCGACCGACAAAGGATACTTCTTTCGGCCGAAAATGAGAACGAAATTCGGCCTGATTTGCAAAACACGAAAAACATTGTTTTTTTTTCATTAGTCATCAGGTTTTTTTTACTACGTGACAAAAATGTCGTGTCTATCTTTTAATAATTACATGTAACCGTTTCAAGTTAAATTACATGAATTTTTTTTTGTTATTAGTATGGATATCAAATAAGTCCGACAACTATAGGTACCACCGACTCAGGCGCGAACAAAAAGCACCCTGAATTATGAAAAGAAAAACTTTAAATGGTCTGCCCATTGACCTAGTAATAACAGGCATTGTTTCTATAGTCCTGGGTCCGCAGAACAAAAGTGAGAATTTCTTTGATATTATGTAAACAACTTTTTGTGACTGAGGCTGGTCAGTGAAACAAGAATAAATGGGATTTCTTCAAGATTATGATACAGTTTTATAAGATAACATTGGTGATAATATCCTTCCGCCTGAATGTCGGTCACGTCCGCCAATTTCAACGGAGATTAGCCTAGTACACAAGATATATTACAGTTAACAAGCGTATGCGCATTCTCTGTTCTTTACTCTCATAATAGGAACGTCAATCCGATACGACCGGAAGGAGATCAGGCGCAGGACCAAAGGCTTTACGTACTTTCCGAGGCACTACGACCCGGGAATCGAACCCAAGATTCCATTCTCAGAAGTCGAGCATGCGACCACGAGAACAACGAGTGAAGTGATTACATTATGCTAGAATTATAGGTACATACTTATTAATTTTCCCAACAGCCGGATGCGTTAGCTTAGGAATTTAGGAAGACAGAATATGATGATAAATTATCAGAAATGTGAACAAATTATTCATGTTCACGTTTGCATGATCATCATGCGTAAGAGTTCGTTTTGTGGAAAGTTTGAACAACAATCTGTCGTCCGGTTGTAAAAGTGGTTGTTGAAGTATGTTGTTGTCTTGAAATAGTAAGTATTAAAGAGATAGAAGTAGGTACCTAATTACTTACGTTTTTCTTAATACTTGAAGATATACTGAGCTTGACAGACAGAAGATACAATTTCGTTATCACCTTTGACTGTAATTTGAACATACCTAGCCATCAGCCATGCAATGACCAAGAAGACTAAAACCAACTGAAGATATTCATAAATTCGCAAGCCATTGACGTATTTATCGACACAGTTTCAATATTTACCCCAAATGAAATAAATCATAGCAGTATTTTAAAAATAACCGGATGGCACACTGTCGCCACGCGCGCCGAGCGTTTAATCGCGACAACACGCGACATACCGCGCGGCCGAACGCTCGCTATAAATATAATGCGCAGATTAAGTTATTAAGCTGTCTTGACGCGCGGCTGTTTACTACATGCATACTGTCAACGCCAGAGTTACTTGTGCAGCTTATTCTGGAGATACTTTATTTATGATTTCTCAAAATAATATTGGTATGCGCTATAAAATGATGGTGCCTCATCATCATTGGCAGCCTTGCTCCACTCGCTGTAGAGTGTATTCCTCCTCCCTTTTGGCCATGCTTACATGATCTGTGCGAGGCTCATCAGGTCTGCCCGCAGTTCTTTGTAGATAATTCATCATAATAATAACCAGCTTTCGCTTGCGTGGATGTTGGGAAATATCCCACGGGAACGTACTATACCGGAATTAAAGTTGCTTCACTACCATTCAACAAATACAGTGACTTCAGATCATTTTTCAGTGTCTGAAGGACTGCGAGTTAAATACATTTAGGTACATACTTTCATGCAATTATCATCAACTCCAGAATACGTCTCCAACATATGAATCACACATACCAACACAACGATTAGGTGTTTAATTCCGAGCTTAACCCCTGCCTACCCACCCACGATACGGCGTGAATATAGCGCGTTATATTAATCACGGCTATTCCAGGACATGCCGCGCCAATTAGTAACGTTCGCGATGATCTTTAAATGAGACCGTGATGTTAAATGTATCAGTATTTCAATATCGGAAACATCTGGAAGGTATTAAAGTATGCTATGGTGATTTAACTTATGGAATTTATATTGAAAGTATATTTTGATATCGAATATAGAGTTGAGACTCTGAGAGCAAGGAGCTGTAGCAGGGTCATCGTCTGAATTTATAAGACGAGCAGGACTGTTGAAGTGTCAGACCATATAATAATTAAGAAAAATAATGACAGTAGTAAAAAATTACCATAATGATGAAATCCTAAGCATCACGAGCATTGTTATCGTATCGTAATCCCCGAATGGTAGTACAATGTGTACCCGTATTTCGGATTGTGAAAAAGCGTACTAACTTTTTTCCTGATGTTCCATTGTGTTCAGGCCTATAATTATGATAATGTTATGGCAAACGGAAATCCCTTTTAGCGCTCTTCCATGTAGCTACACAGACAGTATTAAAACAATCATACCCACATCTGCTATACCAAAGCGAAAATAAAATCCAAGTGTCATTTTACCACACAATTTGACGCAGCATCTGCTTAAGAATCCGATCTTCCATCTTTAACAATATAATGCGGGCCACTCCCGCCACTTCATTCCCATTGTGTCGCATCCACAGATTACATGTAACGTCTGCGATCCTTAGCGGATTTGTTCAGACGGACGGAATGACAAGTCATAAGAGCTTTATTGTGGTGTGAATGCGACTTAATGCGACGCAAAAAATGTCGTTTGACGTGTCGAGGTGTGTTTCCATTGCATAGTTAGTGTTTCGAAGAAAATAACATTAATCCTGATGATTTAATAACATAAACTTCAGTTACGGTAGTTAACTGCTTTTCACGTAAGTCGAGTTGTTATGACTTGGGTTAGTGCCAAGAACTTACAAACAGTTAACAAAAGCCATAACATGCTTAACGTTAAGATTTAATGCCAAGTAATGTATTTTTTGTTACTTTTGGATTTCGTTTTCCACTCTATATAGGTACTTAAATTACATCAGAAAATGCCCGACAATCCGCGCCTTCCTCTTGTAAGTCTCCATCATCTTTGGCATTTTGAATACCGTGCCGTGCTCAACAATGGGAACAGTAGCGACCAACAAAGAAACGCAACACAGTAGCGCACAAGACGCACGTGAATGGGCCGCCCCGCGTCCTAATGCGCCAATTGTTTGCCGATACACCGTCATAATGTTGTGACGGCCGCCGTGATCCGCACTATTGTAACATAGGGCTGCCACACTTACAAACTAAGCCCCACAAAACCGTATTTATTTTTGTATTTTATTTTTCCTAGTCTATGTGTCCCAGTCCTGGGTAAAAGCCTCCCTCCACTTCTTCCATATTTCGCGAGCCCGCGCGGCCTCCTTTCAGTTTTGACGAAATCTATCCTCTCGTCCGGCCATCTCCTACGTGGTCTACCGCGACCCCGCCTCACTGTCTCACGGCACTAATTCTGTGCTATACACCCCACACCCACCAGCCACCCACCCACAGTTTGTCCGGCATGCGGCAGACATGTCCTGCCCAGTTCCATTTAAGTTTGACAGCCTGTTCAGCCACGTCAGTTATATTTTTTTTGGAGCGCAGTATTATGTTTCGAACCCGATCCATTAATTTAACGCCTCTATCGCTCGTTGGCAGACCTTTAGTTTGAATTTTAGTCAAAGACCAAGTCACCACACCACACCACCACACCACACCACCACACCACACCACCACACCACACCACCACACCACACCACACCACCACACCACACCACGACACCACACCACCACCACAGGTTAAGACCGGAAGAATACACGTGGCCATGTGCCTGCGATTCAGTGTCATAATCAACTCGCCCTTAATAATTCCTTCATGGACCAGTAACTCTGCCAGGTGTTAATTAAATTTAATGAACATTATTTCCGGAGATGATTTCTGCTCTCATCGAACGAAGCTTATAAATAACAAAAACCTATACTGCAAAAATGCTAATAGGAAATAACTTGGCAAATACAGAGTTTAATACTTAAACTACTGTTTAACTTTGATCAGAATACTGACTGACATGTGAGGTCATTGCGTAATACACTAGACTAACAGTGTCAGTGGCTTTCATTTTGACAGTTCAACAACATTCATTGCGTTATTTACGTCGTTGAGCAGACTAATTTTTCGAACATGAAGTAATGAATCAGCAATATGTGAAGCATATTCAATTGCTGATCCATTACTTCATGAATCAGATTGTGTGTGTTACACAATTAGGGTGCTAATTGATCTGGCTTCTTCGGAAGACTCACTGTGACAAGTGACCTTTAGCTGCCTGAAAATTTCCCCAAATGTTTTTCACGAAGACTATTGTCGTCTTGAAAGCAAGGCCATGTTAACATTTCAATCTTAAACAAACTCAGACGTGGATCTACCCGGACTTGATCAATTTTACAGGGAAATAGAATAGACGGGAAATTGAGCGCGAAATCGTTTTATCAGAAAACTGTTTGTCGATTAAATAAGGTCGTTTGAAAATTGTTATATCGCAACAGGATTAAGGAGAGATATTAATCGAGATTAGTGGGCTACGGGAAAGAAACCGTCATTTCTTTACATAATTGGATAATTTACCCTGCATTATATTATTCTATTATGCTTATTGCTTAGAGAAAGAAGAAAGAAATCATTTATTTGCCAAAAATGTAGGTATACATATAATATGGTTATTTTGTGGAGAGTCCCAGTACATTTTACCTTACGGCATGCAAATATTGTTTAAGATACACGATCCGAATAAAAAGTATTTAGTTTAGTATTTAATTTAGTAGGAAATTTGTGTAGATTCCATTAAATACAATCACTTTGATTTCGTCTACATTTTAATTCTTAGTCCCTGATTTTGGATATGTTGTTAATTTACTATATAGTAAATATGAAATAATTCACAAAAATACTTCGTCCAAACTCACTAGCGCGTATCAACCCTACCTTAAGAACAGCGAACATAATAGAATCGGCGCACATTATAGAATTTGTGCATTTAATTGAGTGTGAACGAATGAAGGGAACAATTTGACTCGAATGACGCCCTTCCGCGTCAAATGACGCAGCCATGATGCTAAAAGCTTAGCGTATTCATTGTGAACAAATTGACGAAATTCATGATCCCATGTCGCATGTGTGGGCTGATGGCATTGACATGAACAAAGTATGAAGCAAAGAAGTTCATATTTCATGAGGAAAAGGCAATTTTACCTGCCTCCCTAAGTACTGCCATACAAACATGCCACATTAAATGAATTCATTCAATTTATAGACTTCAGGTAAGCTGTAGCAACCTTTTGTTTCGTTGCCCAAGTACCAATGTGACTTTCTCAGTTCTTTCAGAGGTTATCTTGGACATGTATACTGGCACTGGAGAAGGTAAAAAAACCTGGATTTATAGTCAATATACATATAAGTCTGAAATTGCCAACCCGTCTTGAGCAAGCGTGGCGATCAATGTTCGTGCCTTCTCGATATGAGAAGAGCCCTTTACCCTGCTGTTGAACTATAATATGTTGGTATTACTAATATATTAGTCAAATGACACTGACAGCAACTCTGCAGTGACAACGCAGATTTTTATCTTGTTTTATCTTGTAATCTAGACTTACCCAATCAAACGGAAAAGTTTCATTTGTTTTGTGCTCGAATCACGAGTCCAACAACAAAGGCTTAGTCCAATAACAAACAAGTAATAACAGTCAAGTGTTATAAATTAACAATAACAATAAAAACAAATGCAATTCAGTCGTTATTCAGAAATAAAAAAGCACGTTTTCACCCATTTCCAGTTTCGTAGCGTTACAAAAAAGGGGTTAATTGAATTTTCTTCGGCTTTATTATTTGTCATATAAATGAAAGTGAGGCTCTGATGACATTAAGTTAAATTGTAATGACGTTACAATGTACTTAAATATGTAGGGGACTGGGGCCTGGGGCCTGGGGCCGTGGCGTAAATTAATTAGATTCGGGATCGCTCAATTTTACGTAAATTTATGAAACGTGGGTATGTTATATCTACGAGTCAGCTAGATTGTAAGCACTTTCGATGCGAGGTCTCTCGGTTTTGCTTTTCAGATTACTTATGCGTGAATTGACACATACACACTTACCACTTTTATCGCACTTTTGCCAATTATTCGCGTGGTGTCCGACCCCACGTCACATGGGACAAGCGTGGATGATGATGATGATGATTGTGACAACTGACACTAATTATCACGATCCTCAATCAACTAAATGAAAATAATTTAATTATCAAAAATATGGAACATTACAATTATTGCACACTCCTAAATTCAGGGACTTGAAAACGAAATGAATTTCGTTCCGTTACCACTAATGTTATCGTATAACGTTCCATAACTTGTAATTCTCTATCTTTAACTTCTTCGAAGAAATATTATAGAAACTTTTTTACAAAAAAAAAAAACAACCGACTTCCAAAAAAACACTACAGAGTGAAAAATAACTAGTCATGAAGCTGGCAACGTTGAATATTGAAATAAATAACGTCATACTAGGTAATAACGATATATTGATAATATTGTTAGTGAACAGTTTAAGATTTCGTTCCGTTTTTCAGTATCGTTATAGCCAAGGAATTAATCTTGTTACGATCCTGGTGGAACGGTACAAATATCGGTACCGGAACAAGGCGTAACGTTATTTTGAGTAACGTTTCAAGTCTCTGCTCCTAATGCTCGGTTCCTGTAAACAAAAACGAATCGTTTTGTTACCAAAGCATTTTTTATAGCCCAACTGGGCATATAAATAGTTTCTCTAGCTAATTTCATATGGGAGGGGTCTACTTTGCAAAGAGGACTTTGCTTCATTATTGGTAAAGGCACGAGTCTTAATTTTAACCAATAACGGTCAGTAAATTATAGATCGGCCATAAGTCGCAAGACTTTTGAAGCTTTCATATTTCTATTCATCCGTCGGTTAGTGATCTGCTTAGTCTTTTCCCAACTATGTTGAGGTCGGCTTCCAGTCTAACCGGATGCAGCTGTATTTTACATGGAGCGACTGCCTATCTGACTTCCACAACCCAGTTACTGGGTAATACGATATCCCTTGTCAAGACTGGTTGTCAGACTTTTGGGCTTTTGACTACCCGTAAAGACTGTCAAAGATCCACGAATGACACCCGGGACCAACGGCTTAATGGGCTTTCCGAGCCACGGAGAGATCTTGATATGTAAAGACGGTCACCCATCCACGGACCAACCGCGGCAAGCGTAGCTTTACCTGATCAATCGACCCGTGCGGCTGTTATTACTTAGCCACAAGCCTCTCGTTGGTTACTGACAATATCTACCAGAAACTTTTCAATTAAACTCTCATTCTACAAACCCTCTGAATATATATCTAACTAAAGGACATATTGTACACGTAGTTAAGTTTAATGGCTTAATTACTGAAGTCCGCTAGGTCCGCAGGCTACAGCGAGGTACCGAGGGCTGCACGGGGTTACAGGGTTACAGTTCAGCCTATTTAACATACATTAGCGAAGGACAACTATTTATGCTAATGTTCGTTATGTGTGAATATTGTATGTGCCGTGTGTTTATTGTGGGTATGATATTTGATTTTGTGGTATGATAGGACTGTGACGAAGTTAAATGAAGGTAATAAGTAACTTGGTTTATTTCAAAATAGCCTGCTACGAGTAACGGTACCTTAGCATAATCAGCCTACAATGTTTTCATTGTGGGACACAGGCCTCCTCTCGGTGAAAAGGAGTCGGCCGTAATCCAGCACGCGGGCGTAGTGCGGGTTGGTAGAGCCACATATGTCTTCGAATTTTTGGTTGTAGAAATGCCGGTTTCCTCACGAATTTTTCCTTCACTGTTTTAAGAACAGTGGTGATGAAATATTTGACACTACCTAAGTAAAGCGCGTGTTTGGGTTCGAACCATATAGAAATATAAAAAAACTAATTTCTTATATCATTGGTTCGAACCTACGACCTACAATTCGTAAGTCGCGGCCGTTACCACTGGGCCACCACTGCTCTCAAGTGTATATAGTTATATTTTTACATGACATGAAGGCCGCAGGAACCCGTTGGATGCGAGAAGCACAGAACCGGTCGAAGTGGAAGTGCTTAGGGGAGGCCTATGTCCAGCAGTGGACGTCTTTTGGCTGAAATGATGATGATGATGATGATGTAACCACAATAGTTATATTTCCCATATAAATGGTTTATAAATGCCTACAGCAAGTAATGATAGAGCAGAATTAGAATGTTAGGTAGCGATTTGGCTGATCTAGGTCCATTGATATTTATTTCACTCTTTACAATTTCAATTAGCTCATCCAGAACTATTTGTACAGCAATTTTGAGTAAGTGGCGTAAATGTTGTCGTTGTCGTCGTCGACGCACCAACGCTATCGCTATCACTCGCGGACTGTCCTATTATTTGGCCCTATATTTGAACGCCACTGTCCTTCCGAACTGTTCTTCCTTACTGTTCTGCCCTCGTGTGGAAGCAGCTTTAGTGACTGACTGGTTATGGTGGTTAATCCTTTTCGCGACTATTCCTTCATGAGCCGCCGCGAAGCACAACTTATTTAAGAAACAGGAAGCATCGCATGTTACATCGAATAGACCTCTTTATTTATTAATTTAAGTACCTCGTGGTTATTGACGGAACAATACTACTATGTACTACGTACACGGAAAACTAAGCTATACTTGAAGAAAATGGACCCCGACAATGGCCAACCATAACCCTAAAACAGCACAACACGTATCGAACTGTTCCTCAACTTCAAATAGTAGCATTTTAAACAAAGACAGAACTGTACCAGGAATAACTAGCCAATACTACTCACAGTCGTTGAGTTCTGCGCACATTACTGTTGGTCATAAATCTGTGCGAAGGCGCTGCGTCGCCGGGACCCGGAACCGCGCGGTGGACGGTGTGTCGGTCGTGTGCGCGGGCGCTTGTCAATGCAGGATGCGGTCAGTGTGGGTTTGTAACGAGCGAGCGAGACTATTTGCGGGACACACGGACGTAGCTGTGCGTATAACTTTTGACTGTTGGTCGGTATAGTTCTATCTGAGAAAAATATCATCAGCTCGTAAAGACTGCCAAATAACTATGTAGGTATCACATTGAGTAGCATGCATTCAGCTTTATCTGTAATTCCACAACTAACATTGTGCACAACAAACTATTCCAAACCACAAATTCTCTTCAAGATTTTTCATAAGACTGAGACCAGTAAATCAGCTTTTTGCCCTTAGCGTCCATGGCATAGCGTTTGTGTCAATCTAACAATCCTATAATCTAACAGGTTTCTACAATTAAATAATGTATCTTCTCCTGACAGCTGTACGCTTGCTCGACTACTCGACTAGCACTCCATTCTCCACACCCGTGTTCGCCATCCGATATAACTCGCAGGCAACACTCTAATGCGTCTAATTATTGTGTTTAGTGTAAACTCGTGTAAACATCGAGTAAACACAGTGTGAACGCTGCAATTGACTCGTACAGGACGTCGTTAATACGCGCGTGCGGCGTGGTGCGCGTAGACCACCGACTGCGCAGGTTTGATCAACGTTGAATGAAGCTGTTACATTGAGCAGCTTGTTAAGGAAATGCTAATTACTACAGTAGACATAAACTAGACACTGACGCCTCCCAGTGTTCGCTAGTAAATACAGTAGAGAATTGCTGAACTTCCACTGAAGACCAGCAGCAGTGATAGTACTTGTGCGCGGGGTAATTGTGTAACACACTATCAGCAGCAAAGGCTTTCATTTTGACAGTTCAACAGCATTCATTGCGTTTACATGTGAAGCAATGGATTAGCAATATCCTTCAAAATGATTCAGATTATGAATTAAAGTGTGTTACGCACTTACACAGTTAGGCTGCTTTATCAAATTATACTTTGTATAAATAAGTACCAAAATATAACAAGAAATTAATTCAAAGTTAAACGGAGCCGTGTTTAATTCTGAAACTATTCGACCGACTTGGAAACATGCAAGTGAATATCCGTACAAAACAAACATAAGAAATACAACACTTAACAATATAAAACTACCCATACTCCAATCTAGTATTCGATAAACTGCTGTTGTAGTACATTCCAACGTATTAATTTCTTCTCTCGATACCCTGGGAATACCTATGGGTGGTCTTATCGTAGGCTGTACAGCACGTTTGCAGCTCCTGCAAAAACCTGCTTCGATTAAAGTTTCACGGTGGTCCATCAGGTTCCGGTTTTAAACAAAAACTTGTCATATAACGACAATAAAATCACTACACTCATTTGGAAGATAAATATTCTTTGAGTGGTCACTCTTCTTCTGACTCCTTAATGATATTATATTCAGGCAACTAACAGCTACTGTTTTACGGTCCATTCTTTGATAAATAGGTCCTATATTTTAATATCTATTAGGTTCCTACTACCTACTTATACGGGTCTCTTCTAATTGGTTCATTATCAGTGAACCACTTGGCTCAAGACTTAGCTGAGTTGTGCCAAAAGGAATTAGTATGAAAGTATCTTGAACTGTATGCCCAATAGATACTTAATAGAACCTCTTGGCGCTTGTTATGCAAACAATTTATACTTCTTTCACAGATTTTTCATTAAATATCTAAGAGCTGACAGTTCGTTCTGAGCTCTTTGTTCCCTTGGAGTCTAATTACATAACATCACGCCATGTTTCCATGAAGGTTTGGGCAGAGGTGTAACTATATATATGCATAGTATAGCCACATTTCACCAGTTATGTTTAAGTCCCATGAACCCTGCGCCATTTGCCATCAACCGGGCACAAATTCAGACTCCGGGCTGCAACTGAGAATTTCTAGATAGAAAAACTCAGTAACAGTTTGTCCGACCAGGGAATCGATACCAGGACCTCACGTTCAGCTGTAGCGCTTGCGATCACTCGACCAATGACGCAGTTGGAGTTTAATATTAGGTAGTATTAAATAATCTTTGATTCAAAACCCCGACAACCCAACATATTTCATTCAATCCCAGTACAGCGCACATTATTATTTATCACTATCATTCATAAGATTAAACGGTTCACCTTCAATCTCTTCAATAACTCGTGTTATCTCTAACTAAATAAATAACTCTCGTTTCAGATAACTGACGTCACGCATCAACTGCGGTGAGTATTTCCTATCTCATTAATATTCATTGATAATAATGTTATCTTTATCCTAATTAATTGGCCAGGCAATACTGGTCTTTATGTCGTGGAGATAGGAGTGCGGTAATGAGTTGTTGGTGGTGAATACTGGCCACACGCAAAGTTCACGTGGTTGACTGGTTGTTAGTAAGAGGTGACATGCGGTGGGCGGACTACGTACAATGGTGACAAAGAGTATTTGCGGAGTTCATGCAGATCCGATATTCAAATTCGAAGAAGAAATGTGTCATCTATCCCGCCCGCTCTGGGCCCGTGTGGTGGATTACGGCCTTCTCCCTCAGCAGTAGGAACATTACAGGCTGATTATGCTAAGTACATACTCCAGGATTTCTTTAACATTTAAAAAGTAGTTGCCTTGAATTACAAATCTTACAGGTCAAGTGGCAAGTGGTAGGTGGAATAGGTCATTCCGTTTGAGACAGTCTTTTTTTCTCGTAGGTAATGATCGAAGATCATCGACGCTCTCCTATCGTCAAACAAGTAATGCTGGGCTCACAATTGCAAAAGTGCATCAGATCTATGGGCGCTTTTTTATACTAGGAGTTTTCGCTCAGCCGGACCCAGTCGCTTCTGGACCCGCGGATCCAGTTGACCACATACACTAGACTATCTAGTCTAGTGTATGTGGTCAACTGTGGTCAGACAATCAAACTTCGTGACCATCCGGTCACGAAGTTTGATTGTCTCGTTGAAGCTTGTAAGAGCATTTCAGTGTCATGAACCCCGCTAGAAGCAGTTTATTGGTCCTGAGGAGGTATGGAGACCACATGACTTAGTAGTAAGAAGATTATCAGTTATGTACCTTCTTGATGGATAAAAGAGTAACCGTGGAGTTTCTTGCCGGCTCTTCTCCATAGGTAACGATCAATTGGAACCGTGCACCTAGCTTCTGACGTTTTATAAGTGCCTAGGTTTATGTGAAATATTTTAATTTTGGATGCTCTAAACCAGCAATTTATAAACTGTTTGTCGCATCTACACTAATTGCGATCTACCGCCAGATGTGAAAATAGTAAAGTTGGCAATAGTGCGCGGGCGCCGGCGTGGGAGGCAGCTCGCATGTATGTAAATAATAAACCAATAATTTAGGCACGTGGTGATAAATACTTACAACTACTTCTTATATGGTCTGGCGGCTTTTGTCAAGGCCATATTGGGTGATGTTTGACCACACTTTGCGACCACACCACGTCGAGAAAACGCATCGTTTAATTACAAATCCATATTTATTTCCTAGTTGTAAAAAACAGACTAAAGGGATAATCTTTTTAGTGTCAGACTGTTTGTCAACAAGACATCGTTATTTGCGTTCGGGTAAATTAGTGAAATCAGGGTCCAGGTTACGAACCAGTTTAGTGACTGGCATGTCACTGGACTCGTATACGATTATTTCATTACTGACTCGCATACTGACCGTAAACCATATCAGAATTTAAAGTCCATACTAAAATTATAAATTCGAAAGTAACCTCTGTCTGTCTGTCTGTATGTTACCTATTCACGCCTAAACCACTGAACGGATTTCGATTAAAGAAGAACATATTCCCACGGGATCGACACTTATGCAGGTGAAACCACGGGGCGCTGCTAGTCGTAAATAATTGTATTATAACCTTTGTGATTAGAAACTATTACAACTCATAACATATTTCCTATTCTTATACAAATACTAACGTTTGTTACGGCCTAACCGACCTAGCCTAGGTTTGTGACAATAGCCTAGTCAGCCTAGTAAAGATGGCTGCATGTTAGTGCGCAGTGCGCGGGCGCCGGCGTGGGAGACGCGCATGTTCATAATGTAAGTTGTCGCAGATAAATATAAAGCCATGAGTGGATTAAAGGTCAGGATAGATATTTAGAAAACTACTTTAATTTTTGCTGAACGTATTTAGGTACAAAAAAAGTATTTTGGAATTTAGTTAAGAGGTTGGGTGAAGTTTATGATTTTCAGCCTGTGTTGTCCCATTACAAGCCAAAGATTATGTTACTTCTTCATTCTTCATAGTCATCAATCACCTGCCGAGTCTTTTCCCAACTATTATTTTATTTATTTATTTTATTTTTTTATTTTTATTATGGGGTCATCTTCCAGTCTAACCGGATGCAGCTGAATAACATCATTTTACTTGGAGCGACTGCCTATCTGACCTTCACAACCCAGTTACTAAGCAATACGATACCCCTTGATATTGGTTGTCTGGACTTTCGGGCTTCTGACTACCCGTCACAACTCTCAAAGATCTATGAATGACAGCCGGCTTCATCATTCATCATGTATATTTAACAAACATATGAGATTGTGCCTGAAATTAAAGGCTACTAAACATATATGTACCTACACTTACACTCGGATAACAGGGACTTTTTACCTACTGTAAGCCTTAAATCCTATGCATCCCTAGCTTAATATGTAGTTTAGCTATGACTTAGTATTTACACAGCTAATCTAACAAACAAATTATAATCCCTTACAATAGCTAATAGAATATTAATTACTCTGACTAATTTATTTACCAACAAACGAGCCTTAAACAATTTACAAGCATTACTCGATGTGACAATAACTATTATCGTCAAGCACTGCGCGGGCGCCGGCGTGGGCCCGCTTCAATAATGTACGAGATTTTGTCATACATGCCACTTGTGGGCGGATTAACAATAGTCAACATTTCTGCGGAACTGTGCGGTTTTAAGTAAGTATTAATTGTATATACCTACTTTAGTAATTAAAGGTTGTTTTATTTACTTGGTTTGAATAGATCAAAGACTATAGGTATAACATTGTATTGTATCAACTATTTTTATTCTTCTATTTATATTTATTCCTTCGTCTTCCAAACCATGCCACCATCTTCTGTAAGATTTGCCCCCAAGTGATCCTCCACAACAGTTCTCTGAAATTCAGCCATCTTGAAAATTCAATCGATATTCACATAAATACACTTGAAAAAGCATCGATTATTTCAAGTTATTTTGGCCATACTACGTTTCCCTCGACATTATTCAACTGCTACGTGTAATTATTGCCTTAAATACCTAGCTCCTTAATAAATTCGTACCTAGTATAGTAATGTAGATCTTCTTTAAAAACTTCGATTAGACTTGTCTAAATTCAATATAATGAACTGTCTAGTTCACCGAACACGTCGTGTCACTAGTTTATGAGTTATGTCTGGATCGACATGAAAAACGTGTATCATGTGCATACATCAGTATGTTCGCAGAATCGAGGAGTCACGGGCTTGTTCTTATGAGGTGATGCCGAGGATATCGTGATGTTTTCCTTACCAACAGTATGTGCTAAAAAAAGTGCTATAGGTACCTATATGTCTTATAGAGTCGACTTTGATACAAAATGACAAGGACTTCTTCTAAAGATTTATGAAGTGCTTGTAAATGTCAAGTTCTTATATAGGTTTTGATTCTGAGAAATAAGTTATATAATTATTGAATGTTAGTCTTTATGTGGCATAGGTAAGGTGTATACATACTTTTATGATAAAGTAGGTACGTCGGAGTTGACGGTATTCAATCCGTATTTAATGTATTACGTACAAAGTTGACACTTATGTTTAAAAAATGTAACAAAATCTGTGGAACCTCACACGACAGGCAAAGCTTTTTACCCGACTGCGCGACGCAAAGGAGTGGTAATGTTTGATCATGTTTACCAACCCTAGTCTTTAACTGAGTGTTGTTTGAAACAAATAATCTCAATCGTACAGCTTCACTAAGATATCCAGTCGCACTTGGCACCGTTGGCACTTGCATTACACCTTCATTTTCAATTCCACAGCCGTCCACTCGTAAACATACATTTTTATCTAACTTGGTAAATCGAACACTTAAGTTTATCACCAGGCCGTCGCTCACAATCAAATTGATGCTCGTATCGGATCGGGACGCCATCGGCATCCCGATCAGCGCCGATTAGCATGCAAACAACGCAGCAGCATTCCAGGAGAAACTGCTTTTTGCGATTTTTGTGCTTAAATCTAATGTGAATGCTTTTTTTTTGCTTTTTTTTTTTGCTTGTAATGTTTCACAAACTTTCACATTAATAATATTAGTAGGATATAATTCCAAATGCAAACATGGAGTCGACTAATGGACTTAATAAATCTAAACTATTATTAACTTTGACACTACTGCCTTAGCCAATCCATTAATAGAATTCAAGATGAAGATAAGGCGATTATTTCAATCTTGTAACAATGAGAGGAAGCTTGTGTATTGGCAACAGCCTGATAGATCGGCTGTCAGTCTCGGAGATTTGTACATTTGGTGAATACAAATGTTGAGCAAAAAACTGAATCAAGGTGACCTCCACAAAAACAAAGCAATACATCAATTTATAGCACAAGGCAATCCGTGATCAATATTGTATTAATTATATTCAACTGTGGCTTGTGATTAATTACTTATTGCAAACAAAGCTTGGCAATGGTAAATAACATCGCCTGCGCAGCCTTTAGAACTTATAGCGGTTCTTTGTTTTGTAGTTCCAGCTACATACCGGCGTACTGCGTTTGGTATTCTGTGTGCAACCTTGTCTCAAATAGCACCTAACCAAGTAGCTTTAAAAACACACATTCTTATTTCACAAAACTAAGTAGGTTTGTGAAATAAGAATGTGTCAATCAGCCCAATCCCTCGCAAACTAACATAGTGACAGGCTTTAGCCAAAAAGCGAGTGTAAGTCAAGTGCAGCTGAGCAAGCACCGCCACCTCTCTAGCATTAGCCCGTGTTTGCCGCAACGTGCGAAATGTGGCTCGAGTTACACGCAGGGCTACCACGGACTTGTCACATCACTGTTTAGATCTTTCACGTTTTATAACACTACGTTCACTTCGTTACCACCGGATCTAGACGTATAAGTGTCAACAAAAATCAATCAACTTCGCCTATCGCAGTCCACTGCTGGACATAGGCCTTTCCTAGGATGCGCCACAACTCCCTGTCCTCCGCCTTCGGCATCCGATCTGTCCCAGTCACCTTTGTAAGGTCGTCGTCGGTCCGCCTAGCTGAAGGGCGTCCCACACTACGCTTGCCAATACGCGGTCTCCACTCCAGCACTCGTCTGCTCCACCGCCCATCGGTCCTTCAACATACATGGCCAGCTCACTGCCACTTGAGCTTGTAAGTGTATGGCCCGTCAATTTGTCAGATCGTATGATCATTAAAAAACATGTGACATCTACCAACCCACACTGGGCCCGCGTGGTGGATTACGGCCCACTCCCTCACTGAGAGGAGGCCTGTGTCCCAGCAACAGGAACATTATAGACTGATCATGTATGATCATTGCATAGTCCTTTGTCAGTCAGCCGTCAGGAGATTCGGAGATTCATAGACGACTCCGCCTTGGAGTGTAAGTGCGGTGCTGTTCCACAAACGATGTCGTGTCCTGCGTGTCCAGTCAGCTGCACGTTATAGGAACTGATGGACGTTGGTGATGGCGCCAAACAAGTACCCGAATTCTGGGTGAGTCCATTTAGATTGCTATCGACACGCTAAGAAGAAGAAGTCAGCCCCGCTAACATCCACCGGCTGGTCATACTTTTCCTCGGCATAAGCTGTTGGTCTACCTACACAACTATTTGCCGATACGAGAGGAAGATAATTTGGTATCGTTGTTAGTGCTGATCGCCAACATTCATGTTGCGTTTTAATTATTTTGATTATTAAAGATAAATTAATTAAAACTTTACTGATAAAAAATCATATCAGTATCAAGAAACACAGGAAGCCATTGTAGTAATCAGTACAATTTATGGTTCAATGGCCAAAAATATCGAACAGGAAAATATTGTGTACGCAGTGGTTGAAAGGTGATTGTGTTGGCTTTTTTTTATTCAATACAATAGAAAAATATAAGGAAAAAATCCCGTTCACCCCTGTCCCGCGGCGTGCCTGTAACACGATAACTGACAATTGCTGGCACTTACCGGCGACGCCGCGACGCTCCGCAGACTAGCGCCCCTACAGACAATATTTACTAGATCGGAGTTCATCATATCCCAATCGTGGGGATTCGCGACTTTACTCAATGTTTGTATAAGAAGGGGACGATTATTAGTTGCATTAGTGGTATGGAAATAGGATATAGTACGAAACGCGATAGTTCACTGTTGCCCCATATTCTTGACAATCTATCCCTTGGCCTATCGCATGTTATAACCAAATATATAGGGTGACTGGTAATTAGTGACCGATACTTAAACACGTGATTTTACTCATCATTATGAACAACTTTTACTATGGGAACAAACCTGAAATCGCGAAAAATAAATCAGCTGTTCCCTACATTTATGTTCGCTTAATCCGTCAAAATGTAGGGAACAGCTGATTTTTTTTAAACAAACACAATAAAGTTCAGTAGGTATACGCTACAACTTCAAACATTTTTATAACTTTTTCAATAGTGCTAGTCACTCTGAAATCAACTGTCATTAAAATAAAGTTGATATTTTTTTAACCTGAAATAGGGTGCGTGTGCAACACTGCGCACTAATATAGCGCTCACTGCGTGATGGTGATTTCAGACCATTCCACCATCAGTGCTCACAATAGAAAAAATTGTCTCTTCAACAGTTACAGTGCAGTTATTGTGATCGTTCGAAGGATAAATGCGTAACACGCTATCAACCTCAATCAGAATCATTTTGAAGGATATCGCTAATGCATTGCTTCATATGTTCGAAACATTTGTCTGCTCAACAACGTAAATAACGCAATGAATCTTGTTGAACTGTCAAAATGAAAGCCATTGCTGCTGATAGCGTGTTACGCATTACCCCGCAGGCGCAGGTCCTATTCAAAAGTTCAAGTTCCTTTGCTTCAAAGTATAAATTACCGTTTAAAGTATAAAATCTTTACGTCTCACTAACTGTTGTTGTTTACCTTGTATACCGTTCCCCACAACATGGTTGCAACTGTTAACGCTGCGCCCGCGCATGTTTGCTTTGCGTTTGTTTACAAGCCGCATTGTTTGGGCTACAGTGTGGTGGTAATTATAATACTTAGTTGTGTCTGCTTTGTGTGCGCATGAGCTGGTACTGTAGAGGTTGCTACTTAGAAAGTAAAGAACTGACTTCTCATGTAGGTAATGTAGAGGGTTACGAATTGAGTAATGAGTAAAGCTTTGCATAAGATAAGCTGAAATGGTCCTATGTTCCAGCTACAGAACTAAACATTGGTCAAAGCTATTTGTGTTTAACCAAAGATAAAGGTATTGTGTACCTATTGAGACATATTTTGAAGAGACGACATGTGACCAGAGTAAAATTACGAGCTTTGGCAACCTTATCCAGAATCTCTGCCTGTAACAAATAAATATTGTCATGAAAATGTAGGTAACCTCTATAGCATAATCAGGGGAACCGATCACTTTTCCGAAGTATTTTTGGCCGAATTTCATTTTACCGAAAACTATTGACCGACGTCTTTTTTGCTATATGCACTATTTGACATATTTTTAGATCATCGAAATGTCATGTGTCATAGATATTATTTTACCGAACTATATTTCGCCGATTTACAAAATATTTTTTTGCTATTGACCGAAGCCTCTTTTGAAATCTTTTCATTTGCCAAATGATTTATTTGCCATATTTTCACTACACCGAATCAACATTTTACGGAATATTATTTGGTCACAAATATATAGCCGGTTACTTGGATCCTGCCGTTTTGGCTAAAAGATTTTGGCAAAATTTCATTATCCAAACAAATTCTATGTCGACGGAGCCCCGCAGAGCGAGCGAAGGGCACCCCAAGGTTCGGTTTTGTTAGGTTACTTTAAACCCTTTTCACAAAAATAGGGGGCCCCGCGAAGGGGGATCCGTCGACGTAGGATGCAAGAACAAGCGAAGGGCACCCCGAGGTTCGGTTTTGTTAGGTTACTTTAAACCCTTTTCATAGAAATAGGGGCCCCGCGAAGCGGGGCTCCGTCGACGTAGGATGCAAGAACGAGCGAAGGGCACCCCGAGGTTCGGTTTTGTTAGGTTACTTTAAACCCTTTTTACAGAAATAGGGGCCCCGCTGAGCGGGGCTACGTCGACATAGAATGCAAGAGCGAGCGAAGGGCACCCCGAGGTTCGGTTTTGTTAGGTTACTTTAAACCCTTTTCACAGAAATAGGAGCCCCGCGTAGCGGGGCTCCGTCGACATTGGATACAAGGGCTGCTATCAACAAGGGATGCTGCATGTTGCATGCCTGCTTGCATGTTGCATGCTTGTTAGCACGCTACATGCTTGCTTGCAAGCTGCATGCTTGTTTGCAAGCTGCATGCCTGCTTGCACGCTGTATGCCTTCTTGCATGCTTGTTTGCATGCTGATAGATGAAATAGTGTGCACAAACTTTCTAGGCGTTTGGTGAAATGAAAATATGGTAATTAAAACAGTGGTATAATGAATGTTCGGAAACATAATACTTCGAACAAATGTTATTTCGGGTAAGTGTAATTTCGGTAAAAAGTTTTTCGATCAAATGAAATGTAGGAGTAACGAAAAAAATCGAATTGATAATAGGTCAACTGATACAGTGACAGACGTGACTTCGATGAAGTAAAAAAAAACGAAACGAAAATAGTTGAAAAGTTTTAGGTGAAATGAAATTCGGTCAAATATTTTTCGACCTTATGATAGGTAACCCATAATCAGTCTCTAATGTTCCCTCTGCTGGGACACATGTCTCCTCTCGGTGAGAGGGATCCACCACGCGGGCCCAGTGCGGGTTGGTAGATGTCACATGTCTTCGAATTTTTGGTTCCGTTTTGAGAGCAGCCTCCACCTCTATAAATTAAGACAATCACGTACATGATGACGGTTTAAGAACAACATAGAACCATAACATTGACAAAACAAATTAGCTTTATAACTTCTCAACTAACGAGAACAAACGCTCATCGCCGACAATATGTCAGCGTCTCCGTTAAATGAGCGCATTATTTTGCCACGCTCAGCATATGTACTACGGCTACATACATAGATGTTATGTACGCTGAGCAAAGTTCCGAGTTCTCGACGTAACTGACTAATGTGGACAAATTGTGAGCCGAGGAGGGGTTCATACTAAGTTAATCCAGATATTTGAAGCTATTACTCCAACAATGCCTTGATTTTAGAAGGAAAACAATAACTGGCCATAGTTATGCCTCAGTTTATTTTAAAAAAATTTAAACAAGCTTAAAATAGGGCACTTTTAAAGTGAAATAGCTTTTAAAAGTCAAGTACAAAAAGATTTTAAAACAAAATA
Source organism: Oligia latruncula (assembly GCA_948474745.1). Classification (NCBI taxonomy): domain Eukaryota; kingdom Metazoa; phylum Arthropoda; class Insecta; order Lepidoptera; family Noctuidae; genus Oligia; species Oligia latruncula. The sequence goes on along the minus strand of OX419695.1, from coordinate 18,664,419 downwards.
ACCTAGCTCGCCAAGCAATCATCCCATCCACCTTGGTCGCATGTTCATCTAGGAATGTCCTTCTCTGCTTTCCTGATTCCCAGAAAGACCGAAAACCCAGTTTCCCGACCCAAAACAAGCAATCACGTTCACAAGTTTAATCTAGTTCGATATCTCGGAGCAATTTACACTGTGACGAGGGCAATGTTGTCGCGACAGCCCTGACTAATGACAAACATTGCAGCTAATATTGCCTTGTTTCATTGGACGTGAATAAGGAAATAATCCTTGAATTCTAATCCTATGTAGGTAAGTTTATCTCGATGTCTGTGAAGCAAGTAATCAGACCTAACATTAACCTAACCTAGTTAGATAATCTGGCAACGTCGTGACTGTCCTGCGAGAGATTCTTGGCATGCTAGTTATGTTGTGTGTAAGTGTCAAGAGAACGGGGAGTCGGGGACAGCCCTGACTAATCACAGACGAGGTTGTGGATTGAGAATGTTATTGTGGTCACTGGGAATTTATTTGATTGGGATGGTATTGAAAAGTGTTTAATTATGGTTTGCCAATCACAACTCAATGACGATACGGCTTTAAGATGCATCAATCTGATCATGAAACATTGCTACATTTAATCAAAAGTTCATAAAATAGTTACATAGAATGGTTGAATGGAAAATTTGACGGCACATGTCGATCCAGAATATTTCGCTGTCGTTTTCTTTCTTGAAAATATGTTCTATTTTAAAAATTAAGTTAAGCTGTAACAATACACAATAATACGTTTGCCATTTAGACTTATGTAGATATAATTGAACATCATTGGATAACCAGGAGGAAGAATATTGTAAACTCATACCTGAGGACAATTCACGTAATTTTAAGAACGTTTACAGTCTGTTAACAGTCTTAATCTGTCAAAAATACCTTCAAGTTCGCTACATTTTTGAGAAGGTTTTGACATTAATTGTCACTGAGATGAGATTGCGGCTAAATTTTGAACGGGACGGTCTTTAGGTTACGAATCACCAACCTTTGATCACCAGTTTGATTCCTTAACTGTTAGTCGTTCAGTTTAATCTCCCGGTGCCCCGACACTCCCGACACTCCTGACACTGCTGTCAGTCCCGAGATTCCTGGCGTGCTCTCTACAGAGCAATACATAAGTGTCAGTGAACGAGCGGTATCACGATGTCCGTGTTATTGCGACAAGTGACAGCCCTGACAAATGACAAGCGGCGATGTTACGGTGTGTTCATAACAGGGTGGATTAAAGCTAGAACGGTATTGAATGAAGGTTACATTGAAAAAGAGTGAACAGATTGGTGCTCTGTATAAATGGCACTACAATGTCATAGTGGGTTACGGCGCGCGGGTTGCAACCGATGCAGTAAATAAAACATGTCAATGTGATTGTTTTATAAAGCAAAACTGATAGTGCAATAAAATAGAAATAGCATGAATAAATAAGTGATACTAGGTAAGCATTCTATTGTCTTTATTACTAGCTTCCGCCGATTTATTCCGAGCCGGGTGGTAAGTCAATTAAAAGCCTATGTCCTTCCCTAGGGTTACGCCCCCCATACCAAATTTCATCGAAATTGGTCCAGCCTTTTCGGAGATTAGCTTGAACAAACAGACAGACAGATAAAAAAAAACGATTTATAATATAAGTACCGTATAATTTCGCATTTAATAAAAAGCTGTTATTTTGACATTACAAACAGACACTTAAATTTTATTTATTTGTATTGTATATAGATTTGTAAAGTCAATAAACTCCATAACAGGGCATTTTAAATTATTCAGCTTTAGAAACATCAATATTTAGACTATTTAGAAGAATTTATTAGTCACGAAATATGCAAAGTTTCAACTATTACTGTATAATGTTCATGAATAATTTATATTATGGTCTTTAGTTCAGTTCAGCGCTAAACAGGACAAATAAATACTTAATAATGACTCTATTAGGCATTCCCTACAAGCTTATTATTGCGTTAATAATGTTATTATTATTAGTCTACAAGTTATATTTAATTCATTAGACTAATAGTTATTTAGTCCAATCGGGATATTATTAACACTTTCAAATTAAAATATTTATTACTTATGACATGTCTTTATAGGAAAGGTAGGGGTTTAAGGTTCACATTGACGTTGTCGGGCACAACATTTTAATAAAACACTTATTATTAACATGATTCTTAATAAAAGGAAATAGGAATTAAAGTATCGTTATCATTAAAAAAAACCGGTCAAGTCCGAGTCGGACTTGCGCACCGGTTCCGTACAAATTTGTAGGTGCGTAACTAAAAATTTACGGTTTTCAGATTTTTTCCTTTACTTGTGCTACATGACATTGGTTCTTGCCAAATTTCATAATACTAGGTCAACGAGAAGTAGGTAGGTATCGAAAGATAAATCGAATCAAACTACAATCAATTTATACTACTTTGCGGGACACTAAACCCCCTCAGACGTAAAAACAATAAAACTTCTATTGTGTATCGTGTACAGTGCCTTTCAACCGATTTTATTGTAAATCGCACAAGTTACACACATTGGGTTCAATTCCAACCCGACAAAAAATCTTTGATAAAAACTAGCCTGTCTATTCTGTAAGAATCTCACTTCACCGTGATAACTTAGGTGAAGTGAGCTGTACTTCCACCTGATGCCAGGATTTGACACTATTGACAGCTCACTTCAAGCTCACTTCACCCCAGTTTTCACGATGAGATTTTTACAGAATACATCGGCAGATGTCCTTCTATAAAAGTGTGCACAATAAACCCTGTATTATGAAGCTTTATGTAAATCGTTTAGGTACGTACCTCCGCATAAATTAACAGCATCATAATTTGCATGTGTTAATTAACTGTACCATAATTATTCACAAATCGTACATAATCACATACCACACATGCTACCCAAACTCGCAACAAGTGTATACGCGCCCTAACACGTGGTCCGTAGGGCTGCCACCTGATTTATTATCTCGCAGACAAACACATTTGAACAACCTTATATTTATACTCATCAACACATTCTGCCACGGTAACATAAACCTTAAGACCCCGTAGTAAGGTTATTAGTAGTTTTTCATAAAGACATTTGTGAAGATCATGAATCAGCATCGCCATATTGAATTTTAACAGCAATTGCGAATAAAACCGTCAGCCTGTCAAAATATTTAACGTTATTTGTGTGCGCAAGAGTGTGAGGAAGCCGGTAGAAGCGGCCATTGTTTTTTATTTAAAAATCGAAGCTTTTAACATTTGGTTTATTTTTTAAACCTTTAAAAGATAAATGAATCGTAAATAGGTACATTGATGACATCATATTTTATTATTGTTAACATTAACACTGATTAATTTGCACAAACATGGTTTCATGAGTAATGGTTACCACAATATGTTTTTATTTAATTATTTTATAAACAACCGACTATCTATTTACTTACTTACACACCTATAGGTACTACTATTCGTGATAGATTTCTTGAAGCTGCAAAGTTACTGCATTATGTTTATTATGTTCCTAAGTCGTAGGATAACAGGAAAAATCGTTTTTCTTTTTTTGCGATAATTATTTTTGCAATGGACTGCATAATTCGAGCTAATATTAAGATTTTAGCAGTTGAAAATGTTTTGATTATTTCAAAAATCCGGCGACATAATAATATACATACCTAATTCTCTCCTCTCCCCCTCTACTTACCCCACAGATGCCCCACAGGCCACACAAACCCACTAGCATCATACCAAAACATCTAATCAGTATTCGCGTTTCTCCATCGACCCACATTTCGTCACAGAACTGGTTCTAATAATTCAGCTGGTCGGAGCTGAATTATTATACAAATATCGACTAATTAGATATTATTTATTACCGATAAATTACTATAAATTATACATCGACGCTAACTTGTGTTATTTACAACGTCACAGCCTCATAACTCTGCATTTAATGATTTAGACAAGCGAGCTGGTACCTTGTGCTGGTACCTTGTGCTGGTACCTTGTGCTGGTACCTTGTGCTGGTACCTTGTGCTGGTACCTTGTGCTGGTACCTTATGCTGGTACCTTGTGCTGGCAGTTAGTTACAGACGCCAAGCACATCAAGCTACTAAAATCTGTCAAATTTCTTTAATAGATTTTCAACATTATTTCTAAAGCATAAGGTTCAAAGTTGATTGGGAAAATTTTACAGTTTCGGGTAGCTTGATGTGCTGGCGTCTGTACTTCATTATTTGGTTACAGTTGTTATTGAATTCTGTTGGCAGAGATTGTTGGTTCTAGTTGAAAGTGTCGCAATATTTAAACTAAGTAGGTTTGAATTTATTTCATGTTCGGTAGGTACAGAAATGTTATTGGGTTTTTCCAATCAACTTTGAAGCTTATACTTGGGCAATAAAGTTGAAAATCTATTAAAGAAATTTGACAGATTGTAGTAGCTTGATGTGCTTGGCGTCTGTCTGTACATTGTAAGATGCAAATTGGTTACCCAGATAGATACTACAATAAAATTGAAACATGTTTATTTAAATTGCTCCAGAAATGTTATGCTTTACCGTTCCTATCTATCTATTTAATATGATTGTGTGTTATTGGGTTTTTCCTTTGGGAATTTCATAGTAAGAGCCTGCGCCTGATCTCTCTCCGGTCTGCGGAGTAATTGCGTAACACACTATCAGTAAGCAGCAATGGGTTTCATTGTGACAGTCCAACAACATGCTTTGCGTTATTTACGTGGTTCAGCAGACGTATTTTTCGAACATATGAAGCAATGGATTAGCAATATCCTTCAAAATAATTCAGATTGTCCCATCGGACTATGAGAGTGAGGGAAAAGACAGTGCACCTGTATCTGCGCACACACTTGTGCACTATAATATCTCCCGCGTCGAAGACTGGTCTCCGCCGAGATTGGTCGTCATGACCGAAATCCGAACTGGAGGATCTTTTTTACGTATTTACTATAAAGTGAGTCTGGATGGGAAAAAACAAAATGTTTGCAGTATATTTTTTACATACAATATTTTATGTTTTAATAAAATAGGTACTAAACAAACACAAACAAGTTCCGTTTTATCTCCAAAACACATGATAAAACCAAATCGATTTGTCAACTCTAACAATCCCCAGTCTACGCTATTTAACATGATTGTATAAAAGGCAGCAATTCTTAGAAGAACATTCAACTTATACATATGTAAGTGAGCTGCGCCTGAGCACTGACATCTCGTAAAGTATGACGCAATAAGGCCCAAGCACATACAGAGAGACGAGATACTTCAGTCTGAAGCAATTTGCATCCAGAAGCAGTAGGTGTAACGAGCAAGCACAATAAAGGTATTTTGCAGTGATGCGCCATCATCATCATCATCATCAGCCTATAGCAGTCCACTGCTGGACATAGGCCTCTCCTATTGCACGTCATTCAACTCGATTGTCGGCAACTCTCATCCAGCTGCTACCAGCCATCCTGCGAAGATCGTCGCTCCACCTAGCCTGAGGGCGTCCCACCTTACGTTTGAAGATTCCCGATCTCCACTCAAGAACACGTCTACCCCCACGTCATTACTTCATAGTCTGGTTACCATCAATATAAGAAAGAAGTATGCTGGTTACCAATGCAACAAAAAAAAGACAAAATTCTCAGAACCTGAGATGTAGGGGAAGTGAAATTACTGAATTTGTGCGTCGCACCTAGCACTTCATAGATAATTCATAGATTAGATACAGCTAATGACAATTTAAGTTATACTAACGACCAGCAAAATACCAAGACCCGTCCGTGCCTCTGAAAGCACGTTAAGCTGTTAGCCCCGGCTGTCATTCGTGGATCTTTGACAGTCGTTACGGGTCGTCAGAAGTCCGAAAGTCTGATACCTAACCAATCTTACCAAGGGGTATTGTATTACCCAGTAACTGGCTTGTAGAGGTCAAATAGGCAGTCGCTCCATGTAAAATACAGGTATTCAGCTGTATCCGGTTAGACTGGAAGCCGAACCTAACATAGTTTAGTTGGGAAAAGGCTAGGCAGATGATGAATAACGACCAGCAAAATATAAGTAGATCAGCATCTGGCCTTGATCATTTGTCTTCAATAAGTAAACAAGCACGACAAAATAATATGCTCAAACGCATACATTGCTCGCCACAAAATCGCTAATCGCAGATGATAAAAATGTCGCGTCTGTATCGGGTCTTAACCTTACGATATCAATAATATTAATGCGCCAACATTAAACAAAACACAACTTATCAACATGATTTATTTGTTTTTTTTTTTATCCTCGGTTTGTAGCACTTGAGGTCTCCATAGAGGTCACTATAATTAGGAATAAATCAAACAAAATGTTTGTTTTTATTCGCTTATTTAAACTCAGAATAGTTTTTTATGTGGAGGTCTAAGTTCAACTGTTTATCTATTCAAAAAACATTACTATAATCGGTTTCGGTTGTAGATGGTAACTGTCATTTTTATCTATGAACACAAAAGAACGACGAATTAAAGCAATATTTTTAACAGTATTTTAGTTGATTTAAGGATTAGGTACTAAATGGAGACTATAGACTGAGAGAGAGAAAAAATAAGTAGGTACGAGTAACACTTTTTAACGACATTAGTTGAAAAATGTTAATTATATGTTCAACCTCCAATAAAATTAGGCAACTGAAAATCTACGAAACTGAAAAGACCTCTCCCAAGTAGTTGCGTCTCACAGATGACGGAGCCCTCGACTCCCTCAGTGACAAGTGCTAGAGACAATTAGCCTACCCAGTTGTGGGAAGGAATATCAAAGAACCGCTACTTATACAGTATACTCCAGCCATCCTCAGTCAAAAGGGTTGACAGAAATATCATTTTTCATCAGAATAAGAACCAAAACAAATATAAACCTGTCATATCTCTTACAAAAAGTCCTACTGTCTTCAGAATACCAAAACTCCGAACAAATCTTACCCAGTACACAACACATGTGATCGCCATACGTGGAAACAATGTCCCACGATAAATCCGTCGTCGCGAGGCGCAATAACGCAACCGCTACAAATTGTAATGCTCGCGCGCATCTAAACGTGTCAGCGATGCGCCGGCGATGCCTCTCGTAATGTACGGGAGACAGCGCGATGACTAGTGCGGATATGGGACTCAATAAAATACAGATAAGTTTGGTATTTACTGTTTTTCAGATAAATTCGTGTTAAAATATTCTCAGTATAAAGATACTTAAGTACTAAAAATAAAATAAGAAAACTCACTTTTTTTTTAATTCTCATGGATAGTTTCCATCTAGTGAAGTTAGCTGGTTGCCTAACTTCTATTGACTAAAGGCACTCGGTGGACATCCTTAGAATACCTATTTGGAAGCATTTGCTCTTCCGCTGCTGCTGTGACACATCCTTTAAAATAAAATCAACTGTGTAGAATAGGAGCTATGCAGCTTAAATAATAAAACCTCCTCCTTTTTTGAAGTCGGTTAAAAACAGGGTTTTTAGCAAATAACAGAAACAGGCCGTGACTTAGTCCTACCAGCATCCTCACAAAAAAATGCTCGAGCCAGGCGGTACGAACTGCTCGTGATCCACTAAATGTGTCAACGCTGCGCCTGCGACTGCCGTCGTAATGTTCGGACGACAACGCGATGACTACCACGGATACGGAAAAAATAAAATATGTAGCCATTTCTAATAATATTTTTGTACGCGGTGAGGAAAGACGGTTGGCAGAAACACTTGGTTTAGCAAGAAATGACTGAACTTTATGATTCTGTTCAGATATTCATATGCGTCTTGTGAGACTCGAGAACTCGTAATGTGAGAATTTCTTTGAAAACTGCTTATTATGGCGGTCCAATGCAAAGCATATGTGTCGCATTAAACGATTACAAAAATAAATCCACTGACTATTACATGCATTACTATTGGAGGCGGAAGGCGGAGGACAGGTTGTTGTTTTGTGGCGCAGCCTGGGACAAGCCTATGTCCAGCAGTGAACTGTGATAGACTGAGTTGACGAACTATTACATAATATCTACACAATACTAATGCAGGAAAGTAACTGCAGCTTCCTAAATCCCCAGTCAATCAATATACTTAAACTTTTCGCAACTATTTTGGGGTCGGCCTCCAGTTTAACCAGATGAATACCAGTATTTTACATGGAGCAACTGCCTATTTGACCACACATCAGTTACTGGGTAACACGATACCCCTAGGTAAGACTTGTTGTCAGACTTTTTTACTTCTGACTACCCGTAACAACTGTCAAAGATCTACAAATGACAGCCGGGACCAACGGCTTGACGTGCTTTCCGAGGCACAGTCTCGATATATAATGGATCAATGCTCATATTGGTCACCCATCCACAAACCAACCGCGGCAAACGTAGCTTAATTCAAATTCAAAAACTTTAATTCGAGCGAAGACTCATATAGGGTTAGTAACATTGCTCTTATAACTAAGTGTTAGTAGACAACACGATACGATGGCACATGTAACTGACAGCAGTGACTTATATACGGACAGTCCACTCTGTCAGCAATCATTTTCAGAACCCTGTTGGGGTTGGCCATGACTCGAGCCACCATCGATGCTGCGCGTTTGCGCATTATTGTGTAAAAACAGTCTACACGCTTATCCTTTGACGTGCAGCTGTTATTATTTAGCCATGAGCCCCTCTCTTAAATCCCTAGTCTAAGAATAAATTACTTAGGTACAACACTTGTTTCAGTCAGTGTTATTAAAATGTAAAAACTTCAGCTAACTTCTAATGAATTCAGCCCATTTGAAATTCTACGAAATCTGCTGAAATATTATCGTCTTAGCTTCTTGTTTTCTAAGAGCCATTTCAAAGATATTTGTTTGATGAGAATTTAAACTATTAGTAGGCTCTTTGGAATTAATTCAAGAATCATAACTTCCATTCTTGTTAAAGAGAATGTCTCTCGATTTAAGCCTACTCAAGGTAGGTTCTTTTCTCTCTTCTTCTATCTTAGTTATTTTGTCACCAGTAATCGCTTCGTTTTATTTCTTGTGAGTTAGGTACTTATTTGTAGCGATAATACTTACAATTATTCGAAAACTAACGAAATTACAAATCAACATATTGTATGGTATGGCAAAGCACTTGGAACGATTGTGGTACAATTATCTATCCCCTGGTAAAAAACCAAAAAATGCAATTACTTACAAAGTTTTTAATTTAGAAACTTTACAAATTAGACATTCTTTTTAAGTTCAAAATAAGGCAAAAACATGAATGTATTTTACTGAATTTACTGCATTCTCCTTTTAAACATTATGAATGAAAGTCGCTTGTCGTGTCTGCCTGTGTGACCGCGTTGCTCTTCTAAACTTCGCAACGGATTTTGATGCTGTTTTCACCATCATTATCAAGAATTTATTCCGGAAGGTGTATGTTTATAATACATTAATATTAAACTTAATTAAAATAGAAAAAACTCCATGCTTTGTCAAGTCGTAAAAACCGCGCGAAGCAGCCGGTGGGACCGCTCCCACCATTTACTCGTATAACTCAAAAGCGGCTGGATCGGTTGTTATGATATTTGATTTGTTATATTTGTCTCCGCCCCTAAAAGCAGAATAACTATTAAAACATGGGCAAAATTCAAGAAAATTAATATTATGTACTTAATTAATTTTCTCATACATTTTGTATAGAACGGCGTTTTTGATGATACCTGATCGGATTAAATGATTTCGATAATGATTCTGACGCAGTACGAACTTCACCGTAGTTCAAGTTCACCAGGTCAGTTAGTTTATTATAAAGTATATCTTACAAAAAACTGGAATCTTACTCAGTCCTATCTCCAGCACTCACATACAAACGTCCTTGTTTTGTACAGTTACTGAGTTGCAAGCCATAATGGTCGATGTCAGAGGTTATCGCGCTCACCCGGCGCCCGCGCACCCACTGATTTCTGCGAACCCTTATCACTCCGTTTCATAGTAAATATTTTAACACGGATAATATTATATCGTGACTTGCCTTCTGCGTACAATTACCTAAATGAAACAGTTTTACTAGATTACATTCTTAGGATTTGGAGGTTCAGGTTATTTATCCTTCATCTTTGATGATCTAAGGGATAAACGTCAAATAACGAATCCATGAAAACAAGCATTTAACAGTTACAATACGACCGACGTAACATGGCGGGCCTGAACATATGCACTAAGAACTTTCGCGCATGTTCTCTCACTCGCACTCGCCTCATGTCACCATTTGGTTCCTAAAAAATCTTACTGCGCAGCCTTCTGCGAAAAGTTCAGGCCCACCAAGTTACGTCGGTCGTATTGTACACACAGATTGTGTCTTTGGTATAACAAAGAATCGAGGACCTGTAGAGTAAAAAAGTCGAGTAGAGAGTAGGAACTCGGTCCTATGTATGTTGATAAGGCGATTTTGGTAAGTTGAGAATTGCACGCACGGTTACACACCAAGCTATAAAAGCCGCTGCTTCTGATTATATGAAAAACCTAAACAATGCGAGGTCAGTTAAAACTGGAAATGTATAACTTGATGTGTCGCCGTGTGTACCAAATGTTCTGCACGGACTGACGGAGACAACATAGTATGAAAACTTGCTTTGTACCTGTTGGCTATCTGCTGTAAATACGCAAGTGCACTAAAATTTAATGTTAATTTATTTTCATTTACATAATATTGTAGAATGAAAAAATAAATAATCCATAAGGCCTTGTACTGAGTAAAATGCACGATCTTATATTTTTATGATTTAAAATATCACCTGTCTCCACAACACCGATCTGATGGGTGACAGCTCCACATTAACATAAGTTCCTACAGGAACATTACACCAACAGCTATATAAGGGGGTAGGCAGCAAAAACAGAGCAATTATGATAATGAAGTACATACCTATATCGCCAAGGTACAGACAGCAAACAAGTGATGAAATACTTCTCTATTTTTTGGAATTAATTAGCCAATCGTAATTTTATACTGTCACTTTTTTTTTCAAAACAATTAATATTATAATGAACAAGTTTTCATTAATAAAACATGTCAACTTAAACAATCGTCACTTACTTTCTTGCTGCTAGTACCTACATCGTTATTTTTTACGCCCTCATTACACACTTGCTAAATAATTCATTTGGACTATATTTAAACTGACGCCATATTTAATTAATGGAGATAGCTTTAGCTTTAGCGATTAGCTATCCGCTATGCCCCGACTTGGCTCACCATCATCTTTGCTTTATTAAACTATTAGTACGGTAATGTGCGCGTTACGATGCAGACTGCAGAGTGTACCTACGTGTGTAAGGAGTCCACTAAGGATTGTTGTTTCGATTTAATTAGCTTTTTTCGTATTTTATTGGTTGTTACCAGATAGCGATCGCTGATGACCGGATTAAGTATTAGTTTTTTTGAAGGATTACATGTTTCTTTAACGGTTTCTAACCTCATTATTTCTCCACATCTTGAACGACTTCCCTTTATTTTGTCATAATAAAATAAAATAACTCAGCTCAATGAAATACTTAAACATTAATTCTTAATTATTTTCTCAGCATCGCCGAAACGTTTATGTGCTCTGTACATTAGTATGAAATTAAATGAATGAGGACTTTTCAATCGAGCCAAGCATTTAGCTGGTATCTTTCGAACTGAATGTACGTCATTTAACTGGTATCTTTCGAACTGAATGTACGTCATTTTGGTACGCATAGCATTGCATAGAGAGACCATTACCAATCCTTTAGCTCAACATGGTGAGTATGGCAACATTCCCTCACGACTTTCCATTAAAACAATCTACAACAACTTAATAATATGTAGTTACTTAGATGTATTCGTTGAACTTTCGACGTTTAGAAACCAACCATTTCAGTGATCTCAGGTGTCCTATTCATGGCCAGTATTTAGTAGAAGCTGTGAGTCACAGACAAAAGGACGTGCTGTCCAACATGAGAGTACGTGTAGGTAACAAGGTGTCGTATGTACTACCGCGGGACGTGAGACACAACATGATACGGGTTTTTCTTGAGAAGCCGCGCAGCTTCCACGGAGCACGGACAAAGGTCTGCACACTCAACTTGCAACACTCTCCATAGAAAAAATATTGAACACCGTCATTTCTGAACGCAACGCCTGAATCTTAATCAAACGCTTAACAGAAGTAAAAAAAACAGGCAAATGATGAAAGAACCGGAGATTTTAGATCCTAGGCGACGCGACGCACAGGGAAGGGCCCTATGTGATGACGGTGGCGAGTTGTCGGTCTGCGTGAGTTTGGTCGGTAGAAAGCCGTTTATTTGACATAGGAGGTGGAAGAAGAGGTCCCCTTTTATAGTGCGTTCCTCGAACTGATATATCCCTAACAGAACAATGACAAAATATAACATCAATGCTCTGTGAACTATCTAATTTGAATAATAAATTGGAAAGAGATAGCTACACAATACTCATTGACATACACACCTCCTATTCGGAAATAAGGATGTACAACTCACACATAAACTACTAATGACCACTCCCCATCAATTCCAATTAGTCTTTATTAAACTCGCTGACTAATCAATCGTTGGTATTAATTGAGTTTCCTGCCAGCCCTGTGGGACGCGTGGTCGTCGCCTGCGCAGGTTCCCCGTACGAGGCGAGGCGACACCGGGCATGCACCGTAGAATCTTAATTGCTGTCTTTAGAGCTATAGGACCTGGAAGGCGCTTCGCGAATGTGTTAATGAAACTTAATCTATGTGCGCACAAGCAGCTTTTATATACATAACATCACATCTCGCCGGTATTCTCAGAAGGGTTAGGCAGGAGTGTACTTATAGTATACAACACCCACATTTCGCCAGTTATGTATAAGTCCCGTGTAGGTAATAGGGGGCGAGCATATTACCTTGCCTTGTATTTACACTCGGCGGCATACAAAAAGAAAAGCTTTAAAAAAAATCTCGTGTTTTAGTACCATAATCAGTATAAATCTTCATTTAAAGCTCACGTGGCTAGCACATGATTCCAGGTGCCTTTTTGCCGTCCTTGACAGAACACCAAGCCCAGTTAGCCCTACTGTATTTTATTTTGAAAGGTCCCTGAATATAGAGTGCTGGCTTCGTGTGAAATGTATCACCAAAATTCTACTAATGAGTTTCCCGTCATAAGATGGAAAGCTGTCCCATATATGGCGCAGTTTAGCTTCACTACATCCATCATCATCCACTGCTAGGTATATGACTCTGTTCCCTTCAGCCATACTTCCCGGTTCTGTGCGCCCCTTGAATAGACGATTGAGTTATGACAGTTTTGGCTTTTGAGGGTATCAGGCGGTTGTCTAGCAACCGGTCACTAATATTGTCTACGTTATCTTTGGCCGATGCCACAGCTAAACGTGGTGAATTTGTTACCCGTCTTCCTCATTTTAGGAAAATAGACGTGATATGTATGGTATTTAATGTATTTCCTTAACGTCTATAATGCAAAATAAGATTATTAATTAAATGTCACGGAGAACAGTAGGCGTTTCGAACCGACATAATATCGAACTAATAAATTACCGAACTAATGAGCAATCGCTGTAGGGTTTTTCGCAACAGGATTTTTCGCACAAACGTTACATCGCACCAATAAAGCATCGATGGAATAAAACATCGTACAACTGAATTATCGACACAACGTGTTCGATATAATAAATACGAATCATAAACTTTCGAAATCAAGTAGGGAACCCTATCCAGGTGTTTCTAGTTGGTATGTCTCTATGATACTATACCCATCCCTCGCACCATCTCTTCCTAACAGGTATATGGTAATGAGATACTTAGCCGCAACACCTACGTATTAGCTGGTATTGGTCAACGACGTGGCTAATAAGGAGAACTACTTAATTAAAACGACCGCGACAATGTTATTTCCAAGAGCTGCCTGTGTCCTAGTACAGCTTTTACGAGTATTTTTGATTAATCGTTTAGATAAGTTTATGGGGTAACATGTGTTTGTATAAATATGTATAGTGAGAACTATTAAATGAAACCAGGACATATTAAAACGCTCTATGGGAGGGTAACCAGTCTGGTAGTCTTACAAATAAGTATTGAAACTTAGGATAGAAATCAGACAACTAAGTAGGTTTTCAAGTTAAATGTATTCTGTCCCTAGCATAAAGTGATTAGTTACTTATCTATACAAATGAATAAAATTGAAGTGTCTGTTTGTAATGTCAAAATAACACAGCTTTTACTAAATGCATATGACGGTACTTATTTTTTTTTTGTGTCTATCTGTTTGTTCCGGGTAATCTCCGAAACGGCTGGATCGATTTTGACAGAACCTTCACTAGCAGATAGCTGATTTTATAAGACATAACTTAGGCTACTTTTATATTAGAAAAAGAATAAGGGTTCACCGCAAACAATTTAAAACCCATGAAATCCAATTTATTTTCCGACATACACGCGAACTAAGTCGCAGGTACAGCTAATAACGCACAAAATTTACCAACATACAACATAAAAGCTTTCTATAACCTATAATTTTACTTTACTGTACCACATTCCTTTGTTCTTTAATTCAGTACCAATATTTCTTGCTATTTCCTCGTTTATTCCAATTCGTTCACTCTATTACACGAGAATTCTATATCCCTCTCATTCCTCATCACTGGTATATAAACGTCTAAGTGCTTCAAACACACCACATATGAACAGTAAACCGTCCACAACTCCTCGTGAACACCTCATCTTGAGTTTCACGAGCGACATCTTAAATCTTAAATCGTCGCCGAATTTCCCCTGTTATGACGTCACACTTTACGCCGTAACTACTTACTGACATGTAAAAGAAAAGAAATAGAAGTCTCATTGAGAACAAATACGTGTGCGGTCGGAGGATATGTGCACGCACACAAGCTCGTATATAATAGAAAGAGACAGAGACAAAGTGTGAATTTAATACGACGTTTTAATACAGAGCTATCTCGTATATGTTTTTGATTTTGACCTCACTATTGGCTTCAGGGCCCTCGAAAAACATGATGAAAAATCTGAAAATTTTCGCGCCATCTCGGATTTTCATTTTGACCTCACTATCGGTTTTAACTATGAAAAAATCTAGAGAGAAAGTCTCATGGAGCATAACGCTTTTTCGTTACGTGACGATTTCTACCAGACACCTACCGCAACTTCGTTGCAAAAATCCTTCAAAATTAAACAGGGCTGTATTTCTATAACTCACTTCGTTTGTCTCCCAAAATACGGCTTTTTAATGCCCATTTTTGGTACATGTGTGTCGTAATAATCATCATCATCTAATCAATATTTTTTTTATTTTTTGTCAGTTGGTTTAAACCTGAAGCATAGGTACCTACTGTTTCATTATTGATTTTTGTCAAACTTTTCCATTTAATTAAACTCCAATCAATTCGCAGCACTACCTATATGTAGCTAATTCGTAGAATGCGCTTATATCTTGTATATCATCGCCGTCAACTTGAATTGCACCATTAGCAATATGAACTTAGCTGTATCTCGTCTTTCTTCTCAGAGTCCTCCACAAGTTCACCTTCTAGCACTGACTTATCCAGTGTCTTCCAGTGTCTCCACACACAATCCACGAATACCGCATGTGAACAATGCATCGTGATATATTTCCTCATTGTGAGGGACTCAGAGGTTTCCATGAAGCCTGTTATGGGACATTTTCATAGGAATCACTGCCACATACATACAGGCACGCCGGGAGTTGCTTTCTTTTCCCTTTTCTCGGTTATTTATTGTTCACTGACATTCTTCGTATAAATATGATAGCAATATTTCTTTGTGACATTGTGTTTTTATTTTGTATGATTGCCAGAGTAAGATGTATTTGTCTTGATGAAAAGATTTTGTTTCGCAGACTTGGCTACTGTTGTGGCGGGAAAAGGTTGGTGTGTGTCTGTGTATAAGAGTGGATCCCTTCAGCAATGTTCTGTATTATAGCATAACACATTCATTCCAGAAAAGTTATTTATATATTTATTCAATAATTTTATGAAATATAATAATTTTCGTTTATTAAATGTAGATAATCGAATTAATTTACCTATACATAATCAAATTCGAATTATAGTAACTGCTACTGATGTAATTCACTCCTGAATCATCCATCCACCAACCACCTAAATCTTTAGGTGTAAAAGTAGATGCTAATCGTGGACGACTCAATCAAACTATTTTTTTCATTAACCGACCTGGTATGTTTTATTTATACCATATAAAACAAAACTAAACTTCAAGTAATATTGTTACAACAAATAATCATATTTTAGTCAAATATTTAGTAATTCACTGTCCCAATCAAACACGCAGTAAGTAATAAATCAATTAAACATTGACCAATTACAATCGATGACGTACAACGGCGCGGGCGCAGCGTCCGGTGCGATTTACAACCGTTACAATACACACTGCCATATTCACCAGCCTTGTCAAAATGTTATTTATATTAATTCTTGGTCAGGACACACCGGGGTGATAAGCGACAGCGATTTTGATGAGAGACGAGACAAAAGAGTGAGGCTCCCCGCCGTAAGGCGCGACGCAACAGCGCGACACGGCCTTAGTAGTACAAGTTTTCATAGAAAAACTTCATGCATTTCTACCAGAATTGCGTCGCACCGTCGCGTCGCGCCTGTCTGCAGGAGCCTTAATGAGGCTTTCTGGCTGGCGTTCCTAATACGAAACAAAATATAGTCATGTATGTAAGTATGACAATGCCACTTAATAGAACGATAAGCACAAGACCCGCAGACCCTGAAAATGAATAATAATAATGTCTTGGGTAAAGAGCCCAGACCAATAAATCCAGCTCGTGCCCCAAACAAAATTGTATCCATTATCAGAAAAACAAAATATTAGTTACTTCCCCAGCACGGAGTAATAAAATAATAGTATTGTGGAACCTACTCGTATTTATGAAGCCTATCAAGCAGACCGCATAAAGGCTCCTTCAAACAGGCGCGACACGCGATAAAATCGCGAGCGACACAAAGGCACCGCAAGTCGCGCAACGAGCGCGCGGTGCCTTTGTGTCGTGCGCGATTATATCGCGTATCGCGCCTGTTTGTAGGAGCCTTAAGTGCACCCAATGTTGCTCGCTACTACTCACGCTATGGTCGTACCCTATCTCAAGCAACGTCCAATAAATATGTAATTAATAACAATAACGCTAGACAGACCGCCGTGACTCAATCACTGCGGGTCACCTCGCGTCTACACAATGTATGTCGGTTCACCCTGCACGGTTGTTTGGAGCTAAGCGGAATTAGGATTTATGAAAGTTGCAGATAATTAAGTCTTCAATTCATCTGCCAAATGTGGTGGTATCTCGACAACCATTTCTTATACCCGGCATGAGATAAATTAACTTGAGCATTTCGGTAGACAAAGATATTCTGATTTTTTGACGGTATTGTATTTCAGAAGACGGGTCAAATATTTTATAATATTGTTAATGAGGCCCGCTAGGCGTCGTGTAAGTCTGTACAAGAGCTACATTGGCATTTCTAAAAATAGATGTTTAGTAAAGCTCTATACTTAGAGGCCTGCTGTCACCTGACACCACCATTTCTCAAACTTTTTCTACATTATCTCCGAAAATGTTAAAATTAAGTAAAACAGAGCAGTTTAAGGTAAGCGACACGCTTGCTTCCGGCTGAAGCGTCCCGTTTCAGGCGTTAATTACTGAACATTTACAATGCCACTGAAAAGTGTCGGGTGCGCCTCGTTCATCGGCTTAATTTTGTGTCATTTATCTGCTGTTTTCCGCTGATTTGGGATTTTTTAAACAATGTAACGCATTTTTACTGATTGTGTTTGTGCTTTCATGTGTCGAGTGCATTTTCGGTATTCCTACGGTCGGAGAGACTTTTTGAAAAAGCATAAGTAAAAAGTCATAATTCGAGGTTTGGCTCTCGCCAATTTCTCCTCCAATAGTAGACCAATTTAAAAGATATTTTATAAACAGAATAAGAAGAATATATACTGTGTCCTTATGTTTTCCTTTTTGATGATACATTATTTTTATAAGCACTAGAACCCTCATAAAATGCTCAAAATTGCCGATGTCAACAGAGGCCTTGTGTACTTTGACAACTATTAATGACAAAAGAAAAACATAGGGACACAGTATATATCCTTCTTATTCTGTTTATGGAATATCTTTGAAATTGGTCCAACATTGGAGGAGAAAATAGACGAGAGCCAAACCTCGAATTATGACTTTTTACTTAGGCTTTTTCAAAAAGTCTCTTTGACCGCATTTCTTTCAGGAGATGTCAAATTAAGAAACTGCAGCATGTCAAAAACATCAGTGCGGTAATTGCGCAACCCACATAAAATGAAAATTGAGCGCAATGCTTTTCATTTTGACGAAGCGTCAAAATGAAAAGCATTGCGCTCAATTTATTTACTTTGTTGAGCAGACGAATTTTTCAACAAACCTATGAAGCAATGGATTTCCTTCAAAACCCTCGGATTGTAATTGACAATGTGTTACGCAATTATGATGCAGATCAGGTTACACACTCGTGATGCTTCAGTCTGTGCTAACATTGTCCTGGGGACAATGACGTGGCCTATTCTTTGTTAGCAGAGAAACTACTCATCCGAATGAAAATCATGACTAACACAGTAGAGTAACCCAAAACAAACTAAAATAGAAACTCCTCAGTGTGCAGAATATTCTAACAGTTTTGAAACACCTTTTACGTTGTAGTGTTGACTTTCTGACCTAAATATATATTTCGAAGCACAAGCTATTGAATTATTTCTGTAATAGTTTTAGATTCGCCCTTCATACACTTTAGATACAAAATATGATTGTTTCTTTTGAGAAAGTGTATTGAATTTGAAGAGACTCAATTAACTGAGATAGTATATTTATAATATATTTTAGAATAAATTGATCTTATTTCAGGTTCTAAGAAATTCAATATTGTTTTCTAAAGCACTAAAAGGACTAAAATGTCCTATTATTGAAGACAAGCAATTTAGTTATGTATTATTAATATTGATAGAATCATAATGTGAAAAAAATTAATTCTGTAGGTACGAAACCGCGTTTCCCATTTTAGTGATAGTAAAAAAAGAGTTACATAGAAATTTATGTATCTACTTTGACCTTCGAATAGGTACAATAAAAATCATGACAACATCTTTTTATCTACAAATATTTTACCACTAGCTATTTGCCTGTCACATTACACGGAACATTAGAAATGTGTAAGAATCTTCAAATAACGTTTTTAACTTCCATCAGTTCCATCTTAATTGCATCTCGAAACTTCAAGTTACAATATAGTTGTCAAAGTTAGCGAAGGTAACCGATCCTCCAATAATAGTGTGATAACTGTGATAAGTGGCACCGTCGGAGTGCCGTGGTGCCGCAGTGCCTTATTGTCGTAGGAGTGCAGTTAAACAGTTTATCGGGCTGTCAAAAACTTTCAGTTTGTAGTGCTGCACCTCCTAGTTGCTAAGTTTCGTACACAAGTTGGCTGATAACATGAGTCGTGCGGTTTTTAGTGTGTATGTTCTACTTAGCTGTTTATTTGTAGTCGTATTTTAGGTAAAGTATGTATGTACAGTCAACAAAGGAGTTAAGTATACAGGAGCGTCGGATATTGTTGAAGTTTACTAAGAAACCGATGGATATTCTCGAATAAAATTTTAGTTTATTAATAGAAAACAAACAGCTCATTTATTAAATTAAATTTCAGTCCAGAACATCCATCGGTTTCTTAGTAAACTTCAACTATATCCGACGCTCCTGTATACTTAACTCCTTTGTTGACTGTACCTAAGTTACTTTAGTTTTAGTTACTTTCTAGGCAATCCAACAGTGAAATGTTTGTATTAATTGGAACATTAATTGTATTCCTCTTCATATACTTAATGTATTTGTGCATAATTTGATAACGTAAGTACTGGAAATAAACCATTCTCTGATAGGCTTCTTATGCTATGATGAGATGTTCATATCTATAAAAGGCCAACTCTTGAATTAAAAGAACAGTATAAATAGGACGGCGCCGAAAGTGGCGCCATCTTGTTATGTTACGAAGTTACCAGGAACCACCGAAAAGGTCGGATAAGAGTTACTCTAGCAGCTAGAGTGCCTATCACCAGCCAGTGACACTAACTACCACTGTTAGTCTAGTAGTACGTCGCATCAATGGTAGCGCGGCGCGGCGGCTGTCTTCTGATCCGCCGCGCTGGGGACGCTGTCCTACCACGACTACGATGAACTGCTATATTCCGGCACAATTCTGATGATATTGAAGCTGCTGAATACGTTGACCACTTCTGGTAAAGGCTGCACCGTTAAATGTTCACTTGCAAGACTATAACCCAGTCGGCATCACTATTGTGGATGTTAAAAAGTTCCTCGTCGGTATTTTCTATAAATAAGTAAAGCAGCCACGTGTACTGACAACTGCAGTGTTCGGTTCCGCGGTAATGTGTGTAACTCGATATACTGATGTGTTACCGACAGGAATGCTGCCCTAAATATACCGGGGAGACTGAATATATTGGAATTCGTGCTGTTTAGTTGTGTTTCGATTTAGTTTTATGTTATCTGGTGGATGAACTGCTAACGTGATCACATAGCCCTTTAGTAAGGGATGCACAATCGGTGCAAGCAGTTTTCACACCAACAACTTACAGTCAACTGTCGGATAAGTAAACAAGCAAAACTCGATATCCGTGAGCAAAACTAAAATAGAAGAATAGAGTGGTGACAAAGTCTTTTCATAACCGTAAAAGATTTTGGGAGCACTCTATTCATTAAGTCTCTCGTATATTTTTTGTTTTTTTTTTATGACGGTCGGAATAGCTGGTGCAGCAATAAGATAGTGGGTCTAACTGTACTAGGTAGATAACTAAGTACCTATTAGTAAAGATAAATGTTAAACATTCGACCCAATTCAATCCGTTTCCTTAAATCTCGTGGTTGCACACCAATAAATAAGTTTTATTGTACACATTCCGTTCACATTTTCAAATCGTAAATTAAAACATTATCACAAAATGGCCGGCGACATTTATTTTAGCGCGCGAAACAGTGCAAGATGGCGTCGCATTGTCGGCCAAAATGCGCCCTGGCCGGACTCCAACAGGACTTGAAAACTGGTCCGAAATACGGCCAATCGCTGCCTCCTCGAAAACACCCTGGATTTTCTTTATTGCTCATTTTTATGAGGAAATAATATCCTTTAAGATTCATAAACTCGTACTTACACTAGTAAACTCCGATACCAGTTTTCTTGTCACAAAGAAACTTACACCGTAGATTTTCTCATTTTCTTTGATAATGGACCTACCTACTTACAAAAGTCTTAAATAAAAAAAAGCAATTTGTACCAATTGAATTCGAAATGAGATAAAATCAATCAAGTACTTTCTGAACTGTTATTAAAGGAATTGAGTGGAAATTGAGAACTGAAAAAAGTTAATCAGAATCAAAAAATATATCTGACATAAAGAGATTTGGATTAAGTTTGGGACTTTTAAAATAAAAAGATTTTTTTTAACGTTTCTTAATCATAATTATGTGTACCTATGTTGAGAGTTTAATCCCTAAATATGTAATACTAGCTTCCGCCCGTGGCTTCGCCCGCGAGGTACGTCGATAAAAACTATTCTATGTCCCCGGGATGCAATCTATCTCTCTGCCAAATTTTATCGAAATCCGTTCAGTGGTTTAGGCGTGAAAAGGTAACATACAGACAGACAGAGTTACTTTCGAATTTATATTATTAGTATGGATGCCTGTAAAATTGCGTCAACTCAACAATCTATACGTTTCGTTGTGAACGTTACTTAAGGCTCAAGTCACGACAATGGCGACTCGGTACGAATCACATCTCGCTGACAATATCCACTAATCCGATTACGTATCGAGATTAGAATCGAGTGACTCGTATCGTTATTAAATCGATAACGAGGTGAATACATGTGCGGGTTATTCGTTAGCCTAGATGTAGGGTTGCCAAATGTTGGAGTTTTTTTTTTTTGTTTGATTTTTTTTTCCTTTTTGGGTTTGAAAACAGCTGTGGAAGAAGAATCCTTAGATAAAAGAAATCGTTACCAATTTTAATCTGTCGTTTGGTATTTTTATCGGGACAGAGATAAATAAAATTAGTGCATATCATTTTATTTGTACACGAAACAGTTTATTTTGATAATGATAACTAATTAACTGATTTTGAAAATGATAACTGATTGCTTTTTTTCAAATCTTAATAAACAACTGTAGGTACTTATCTATTGCGCAGCTTATTTTCGTAATTCGATTTCATATCATTTATTTTAAAACCTTTCAACTTTGTCATTCACGTTTCTACCATTCACCGCGACATATTCACAAAAAGACATCGGTATCAATAACATGGAGTCAAAAGGTATAAAGGAATCCTCTCACGTAAAAATATTCATTCGACTGTGACAAGTCAAAGCCACAATTATATGGAAATTCAAAGACACGTAATCGGATTATTTCGAGGCGACTGCGACAGACTGCGACACATGTTGACGAGCGACATTTTTAAAGCAAGTTGAGGCGACACGTCTTCAGTTGACTTCGATGTGTATTGGTTGTAGATGTATCAGTTCCGATTACCTCTTTATCGAAACATCGCTTGTTATGATAAAATCACTTGTTAAATTGTTCTTTTTATTTCGATGTATTTGGTTGGGCTTGTAATAACTTGCGGTTTAGTAATAACAGCCGCACGAGTGGATTGATCAGGTTAAGCTACGCTTGCCGCGGTTGGCCCGTGGATGGGTGATATACCAAGATCCTTCCATGCTTGGGAAAACGCGTTGAGCCGTTGGTCTCGGCTGTCTTATATATAGTCGTTACGGGTCGTCAAAAGCCCGAAACTCTGCCAACTAGACCTACTAAGGAGTATCGTATGGTATTACCCAGTAACTGGGTCGTGAAGGTCAGATTTTTTTTTATAATAATACAGTTTCAATCAATCAACTCAGCCTATCGCAGTCCACTGCTGGACATAGGCCTCTTCCAGACTGCGCCACAGCACCCTGTCCTCCGCCTTCCGCATCCAGTTTACCCCATAATACAGTTTATTTCTCTCATAAAGGTACATTGTTATAGCAGTGTGTATATACAATTTTGCCTTAGGTATGCTAGGGCCTTTGTGAGAGCTGGAGTCTGAACTAGGTTCGGGACCTGTATGGATAGAGATAGGCAGTCGCTCCATGTAAAATCCTGGCACATAGTTGGGGAAAGGCTAGAAAGATGATGTAGGTATTATGCACGTATTCCGCTGTAACTTAGTTATCTGTTTATCTATATCCATCTTCACCAAGTAAAGTAAAGGGATGTGTAGACTGCATCATTGCATAAGCAATGCCATCTAATTTTCAAGCCTCGAGAGTGATTCATTCAACATCATGTTCAACATTGAAGCTGAGGATAGTTAATTCTTCCTCAAATCAATATTATAATTTACACCTAAACCTCTTAAATGATTATTTTATTCTAATCGGATACGATTCTATAACTAAACTGCCTTTTGAACATCAACAGACGATTCCTTTCCCTACATTTTCTTTACAGCAACAATGAATGCGCGTCCCTACACTCGGTCGTCTTATAGCCGATAACATCAACGTATAAACAGCAATTATCATGAGCATTACATTGTCGCAATGAGAGCTTTCTTCCGCAGCTAATGATAAAGTTATTGGCGCGTTCGGTTACAAGATGTTATCTTTTACTTTGTAGTGTAATGTTCTTAGGCTGTCTGTAAGTGTGATATGGTTAAGATTCTTATCTGATCTGTTTGTATAGTTATTTGGTTTAGTTTATTGTAAGTTGCTTTCTAGTTAAACCGATCCTTAACTAGAAAGCAACTTACAATAAACTAAACCTAGAAAGTTTAAGTAAGTGATGTATAAATTGTATAATATCAAAGGGCACTGACAGAAAATCGTTATCATGATTACAGGAAATAGGACAATGAAGGTTAGAATTTATTTACTTTTTTATTGGCATCAAATACCTACTTAAAGTAAAGTTGAGTCCTTGAAATTGCGAAGACTGAGGATGACTTGTAAGAAATTTTCATTACTTTCATTTAGATCAAGAATTTAACGACTTGTTTGAATTTGACTTGAGATTTGATTAGTCATTGCAACAACAAGAGAGCTACTCTATTCAATCATGAAAACTTGTGCGAAGAGCAACTTTCCAAAAACGATTTCAACACAAGATCACAAGCAGCAAAACAAACAATTCTTTCGTCGCATCTGAAAGCGACCATTACGGCAATATCGTCGAATTGCACCGTGATTGCGCAGGCGCAATGATCCCGCTGAACGACTGGCGTTCAGTCGGTCAGCGGCTGTTATCTCCATCTTAATGCTGTGCCCCAGGACTTGTGACCCGATGCTCTCAGTCTGATAACTTAAGACGACAAAGATGAATGAAATCAACGGAGAGGTCATCTGTGAAAAAAGAAAATCAGTGGATTGATAAAATAAATTATCACCTTTATCAGTTTTAGACATACGAGTAGGTCGTTACTTGTTTTACTTATTTTTTGATTATCTGATGAGCCTGCTCTTGACCTCAATACCGCCTGAAGGATAGCGATTGGCGAGGCCTACAATGGAGCGTGCGAGCCCAGAAGACACCTGTTCGCTCCTGCTTTAAAGACTAACGACAACGAGTTATGTATGGGTGTAAGGGAACATAGACGCTGGCCGAGAGTTCCACACTTTGGCCGTGCACATAATAAATGTGGAGGTCTTTCAAATTATATTAGAGCTTATTCGCAACTTACTATTTATGTAGTCAAAATAAACATAAGTGATACAAGACTCGCCAAACTGATGCTGAAGCATCAGTTATTTGGCACATAGCTTAATTCATCACTGGTTGTGGAAGTCAAACAGGCAGTCGCTAAATGTAAAATACTGGTATTCAGCTGCATCCGGTTAGACTGGGAGCTGACCCCAACATAATTGTTGAGCTACATTCATCACTAAATAGATGTCGGGTCTGTTACATAACATACACTGCGGAGTCTAGTTAAAGTATTGCTTCCACTACACTAAACTCCTCCTCCACAAATACATTCCAATACATTTGGCTTCTAAAGAGACAAGAGTATCTCATCTGTGACATACTCTGTGGCACAGAAGTATGCACAGTGGTCGTTGGGAGCTATCTCCTGAAGGTATCGCCACCGCCGCGTCCAACTCACGCTACAGCAATTTTATTTAAATACTATACAATGTCTATAATTTGTACAACACTCTTACACAATGTAGCGTCGTAAAAAATACAAAGAAAGACATTTTATTCAATTTCGTTGCGACACTGTTCAACATAGGGTACATAAAATTAAGAGGGGGATTTTTTTTATTGCTGACTAAAAGCGGTGGATGAGGACTATGGTGGAACGAGCGTGCCCAGAAGATGCCTGTTCACTCTTGCTTTGCTGGCAGATGGGTTAAATGTGGAAGGGAACAGAGACGCTGGCAGAGATTTCCACACTTTGGCTGTGCGCATAATAAATGTGGAGGAGAAGCGCTGAATACGACTGGTCAGGATATCAACCAAGTGTGGATAGTACCCTGCAGTACGTCTAATAGTCCGGTAGTAAAAGAGCGATGGTGTGATCAGGTCGTGGAGCTCCTGCGCACACTCTCCGAAGTACAGTCTGTAGAAGACCGACAGGCAAGCAACGAAAACTGGGAACTTTATTAGTCGATATTTATCTTAAAGCAAACATGAAGTCGAATCGAAGGTGAAAGGAGTGAAGTATTACGTCACCAAGAAAGATGGTTCCATGAATAAATTCCATTTGCATAATAATAAATAATAGCTATAAATAACATCGTTATCATACAAATTGCTTAATTTCATCAAGTTAATCAGCGTTCGGCACTAAAATAAACTAAAAGTAAATAAGCAACAAATGTGATTAGCTAAAACATTCCTACAATAAACTGGATTTGCATGTTAATGTTGTTGAGCGCTAAACAAACTTGTTTCACTAATTATTTGAAACGCGTGGCGTCAATCTGAGACAATCGTATCAATTAGCTATGTAAATGGACACATTTAAATATAACTTAAGTACAGAAAATGTATTCCATGGAATGTCCACTAAGACCCGCTTGCACCACAAATCACTAAATATATTTAGCGCTAAACGAATTTCAGAAATCTTTCTGTTTCTGTCAATAGTTAAAAGATGACAGAAATATCTTTTATAGAAATTAGTTAGATATTTAGTGATTTATGGTGCAAGTAGGCCTAAAGCTACAGTTTCCTAGAAGAGCGGTGACCGGCACATAGCGTCCGCAATTTACCGGCGGATGACGTAACTGATGCGTTATTTATGACAGGAAGTTGGTGTTGAAGAGTAAAAAAGTTTTTCTAAAGAACTCTTTTTGACACCGTAAAGTCAAACCCCGCTGCCATCATTATCACGACGACCGCCAGAAGAGCGGTGACCGCCACATAATGGAGCTGCGGCGGCGGCCGTCATGTGGCGGTCACCGCTCTTCTAGCTTTTATTCAGCAATAAGAAAAGTTTCATTAGTCGCATTTAACTAGCAATCAGTGACTCAGAACTATTTAGATTTGCCAATGGTTCTATGCATAATGCATTATTATGCACAGCGTAGTGACTTAAGTGTGAGGATAAGTGGGAGGGACGTCGGCGAGTGTGGGATTTCTACCTCACTAAAACCACCCCGGTGATCACCATCAGCACATAGGGTTGGTCCCGGTTCCTCTTAAAAGACCAATTCCGGAACAACCCAAAGCCTGTAAGGCACATCCCTGGGGAGACTGTAAAGGGGCCTTCCCTGAGCCTCGCTATGCACGGTCTTCCGTGCCCGATGTTTTCACGGAGTGTGCTACTATTGGTCCGGTCTGCTTTCAAAGCATTTCTTTTTTGCTTCGACTCTTCATTAAGGAGTAATAAGGACTATATCCTACACAAGATCACGCAGATCTAATAAAAAATTAAAACATTTATTCGGTACTACTTTTTATTACTGACTTTTATACCAATAAGCTCACCCTCTACTACAGGCGAAATGTGAGTGTACTATAGGTTCATCTCTGCCGAACCCTTCGGCGAAAAACCCTCTGTAAGTACAGACGCCAGCACATCAAGCTACTACAATCTGTCAAATTTCTTTAATAGATTTTCAACTTTATTGCTGAATCATAAGGTTCAAAGTTGATTGGGAAAATTTGGCAGTTTCGGGTAGATTTATGTGCTGGCGTCTGTACCTTTCCGTTATAAATTGTCCGTAGCCTAAATGTTAGCAAAGTGATCGAGATCGATAAATCCGTGAATCCGTGATAATGGAGTAAGTATTTAAGTTTAATGGCGTGTGTCCGTGTGGGACTGCTGAGACCGAGCCGAGGCGAGTTGGGAACGAGTGCGCGGAGTGCGCGGAGTGCGTGCTGCCGACCAGATTAATGTGCACAGATAGCGCTTTGTTAGGTACGAGGTGATATACTGGTGTCCAGTAGCATTTCTTTATTAAACTAGTTAGTAGTTAACCTTCACAATCCCTGGATGTAAACAACACGTAGATGGAACTGCATCTTAACATGCTATTTACGCGAGAAGAGCGTTATTTTTGTATTTACATCCTTTTAGCACAAAATACAGATAATACTTTTAGTGTCATTAATTTTTGTTTCCTTATTAAAACATAGCTTATGCCCGCGTGGATTTCGAGAATTATCCCACGGGAATGTGCTACCATACCGGGAGCAAAAGTAGCCTCTATATCTCCTCGCCAAAGTTTATTGAAATCCGTTCAGTGGTTTAGGCGTAAAAAGGTTACGACAGAATTACTTTCGAATTTATAATATTAGTATGGATGAACCTGTAATCGTCTACTACCAAACGTGTTTCTTGCAGGCAAGGTAATATTGGAAAATTCGTTGTAGAAATTTGTGTACTTAATCTTACCAATTCAATGCGATAATTCGTGGTGATTCATTCTATTCATTTCCAGAATCCGACTTTTCCGACCCTTTCGCCGTATCCGATGACGATATTATAAAACTCCATAAGTAGTATTTTTATCATTTCGCAACATTAGAAAGTGTACAGAATCATGTTAGTTTAAGAATGCAAATCGTAAACTAACTGTGACTTTCGACAGTAATATGTTCTTTATTTTGCAAGCTCACGCTTCGGAGTTTGCTCTTAATTAGCGATACACTGAGGTTTTTCTGATGCCTAATGATTGTTTAGTTGATTATCTTGTGTTTCCAAAATATTAACGTTTCATTATCATATCCGTTTTCTAAGGTTCAGGTCACTTACATCTTACTTAACCACCACACTGGCAAACACACTTTCAAATGTAACTGTTAACGAAAGATAAAACCGTAAGCATTGACATCGGGGGGCACGGCAGTGCCCCCGCCAAGTCGAGCAAAAAGCGGCACGGCCGTACCATCCTTTTCTCGAAGCAGTTCAAGCCATTTTCGACCCCCTATAACTTCGTTGTGGATAAAACTAGAGACCTGAATTTTCAGTAATCAAGCAGGTATTGTATAAACACGGTATATTTCAAATTTCATTCAATTTGAACCAGTAGTTTAAGAATTATAACTAGTCAAAGTTTCTTAATTTTGTCACTCACTGACTGACTGACCGATCATCAAAATTCTAAGGCACTTCTAGCAGACATAGAAGCTTCAAATTTAGAATACAATTAGTGTTTAGTGTATAAATCAAGGAAAAACTAAAATATTTTGCAATTTCGGTCCGCTTTTCTAGATACACAAACTGCACAAATAACTTTGTAATCCCATATAAATATATAGGATTACAAAGTTATATTTGCAGTTAATGAATCAGTGTACCTGTATAATTATGTACAATCTAATGGAATAATAGGTGTAGATAGGTACCTAGATATAATTATGTTCAAAGGTAACTTGTAAAATAGTCAATCAACGGATTATGTTCAAAGGTAAGTTTGGATTACCTATATTATTTGCCAACGATTTGGACGTTCTGACTGACCGATCATCAAAATTCTAAGGCACTTCTAGCAGACATAGAAGCTTCAAATTTAGAATACAATTAGTGTTTAGTGTATAAATCAAGGAAAAACTAAAATATTTTGCAATTTCGGTCCGCTTTTCTAGATACACAAACTGCACAAATAACTTTGTAATCCCATATAAATATATAGGATTACAAAGTTACATTTGCAGTTAATGAATCAGTGTACCTGTATAATTATGTACAATCTAATGGAATAATAGGTGTAGATAGGTACCTAGATATCTGGGGGCACGGCAGTGCCCCCGCCAATTCGAGCAAAAAGCGGCACGGCCGTACCATCCTTTTCTCGAAGCAGTTCAGGACATTTTCGACCCCCTATAACTTCGTTGTGGATAAAACTAGAGACCTGAATTTTCAGTAATCAAGCAGGTATTGTATAAACACGGTATATTTCAAATTTCATTCAACTTGAACCAGTAGTTTAAGAATTATAACTAGTCAAAGTTTCTTAATTTTGTCACTCACTGACTGACTGACCGATCATCAAAACTCTAAGGCACTTCTAGCAGACATAGAAGCTTCAAATTTAGAACACAATTAGCGTTTAGTGTATAAATCAAGGAAAAACTAAAATATTTTGCAATTTCGTTCCACTTTTCTAGATACACCAACTGTATAAATAACTTTGTAATCCCATATAAATATATAGAATTACAATGTTACATTTGCAGTTAATGAATCAGTGTACCTGAACAAAGTCGCTTCCCGCTGTCTGTCTGTCCCTATGGATGATTGCGCAACGGATTTTGATGCAGTTTTTTTAATAGATAGAATGATTCAAAAGGAAGGTTTATTTGTATAATACATGCATAATATAGTAGAGAAACACTGATAATTTTAGAGGTTTCTAATGTGATGTCGTAAATAAACAGATTTTCTTGCGCTTATATTGCAAAAGCTAGCTGAACCCTACGAGATAGATCAAAATAATGTACTACAGTATTGCACACCTTAAAAAGGTCTACAAAAAAGTCCGCGATGGTATATGTCTATCTGTTAGGGATAACCCACAATAACCATTTTTTATCCTTTACTTTTTACGAGAAATAGTGGCTTGTTTACGAAGCGATTTTAAGCAATACAGCATTAATCTATATCCAATGCCATCAAAAACATACCTTGTAAAAAAAGCCAAGTCTCGCAACTCAGTTCTTCTACCGTAAAAAGTTGTGAGATCCATGAAATACCAAGTCGGTTAATTTATTCACTCCCTACTTAAGGAACCTTCTGTCTTAAGTTATTACATAATTAGCTAACCTAACAACATCTTGTAGTGACCATCAATGTTAGAAATCTTTTGTGTTTTAAATAAACAGATTGACTTGGCAATCGCACTGTGAGATACATTGTGTTTTCATGCGATGGCGATAGCCAAGTCAATTTATTTATTTAAAACATAAAAGATTTTTAATATTGATGGTCACTACAAGATGTTGTTAGGTTAGCTAATTATGTAATAACTTAAGACAGAAGGTTCCTTAAGTAGGGAGTGAATAAATTAACCGACTTGGTATTTCATGGATCTCACAACTTTTTACGGTAGAAGAACTGAGTTGCGAGACTTGGCTTTTTTTACAAGGTATGTTTTTGATGGCATCTCACTTCTTTTTGTAGATAGTCCTACTTTTTTTCCTTTCCGGTACCTTTTTAACTTTTTATTTTTAACATAATCCGTTGACCATTTTACAAGTTACCTTTGAACATAATTATATCTAGGTACCTATCTACACCTATTATTCCATTATATTATATACTAGCTTCCGCCCGCTTCTTCGCTCGATAAAAAAACTACCGCAAGTCCTTCCCCGGGATGCAATCTATCTCTCTGCCAAATTTTATCGAAATCCGTTCAGTGGTTTAGGCGTGAAAAGGTAACATACAGACAGACAGAGTTACTTTCGAATTTATAACATTAATATGGATAATTGTTATTTTCCTCGCTAGAGAGCTCCGATAAACGCGTGCGATCGCTGGTAATCTTAAAGTGCTAATAGGGCGAAGCGCGTTTTTGTTTTTTGACTATGGCATCTCGTAGTTGACCTTATTCTTCTTCTTAGCGTGTCGATAGCAATCTAAATGGACTTGGCCCAGAATTCGGCTACTTGTTTGGCGACTTCACCAGCGTCCATCAGTTCCTGTAACGTGCAGCTGACAGGACACGCAGGACACGATATTAAGTACCATCTTTGCATGGGCAGAACGGCTCCACACGGGGCACGCGAATTCTCCCGCAGAAAAAGATAGCGCCAGTCCAGTAGTCTGCATAACTTCAGGCGAAGCACCCCATTTCGATGAGACCAGTCGACGAAGAAGACTGTTGCGAGTGTGCACCTTCTGCTTGATATTTTTGCAGTTTTTGCTGAATGTTAAAGACCTGTCCAGGGTAATACCAAGATATTTAGGGGAGTTGCTGAGCTCGAGGTACACCCCACCCCAAACGATGAGAGGTCGTGACTACTTAACCGTATTATCCTGTCGTTGCCTAAGGTAAACTCACCAGCGCAACCGCAATTTCCTTACTTTTTAAATCTGTAATATCTTCAAAAATATTCATTTAAATTACATGCTTCAAAGGGCCAAATTGATCTATAGTAAATGCACAATGTATTTAAGGTACCTAATTGGATATAGATTAATGCTGTATTGCTTAAAATCGCTTCGTAAACAAGCCACTATTTCTCGTAAAAAGTAAAGGATAAAAAATGGTTATTGTGGGTTATCCCTAACAGATAGACATATACCATCGCGGACTTTTTTGTAGACCTTTTTAAGGTGTGCAATACTGTAGTACATTATTTTGATCTATCTCGTAGGGTTCAGCTAGCTTTTGCAATATAAGCGCAAGAAAATCTGTTTATTTACGACATCACATTAGAAACCTCTAAAATTATCAGTGTTTCTCTACTATATTATGCATGTATTATACAAATAAACCTTCCTTTTGAATCATTCTATCTATTAAAAAAACTGCATCAAAATCCGTTGCGCAATCATCCATAGGGACAGACAGACAGCGGGAAGCGACTTTGTTCAGGTACACTGATTCATTAACTGCAAATGTAACATTGTAATTCTATATATTTATATGGGATTACAAAGTTATTTATACAGTTGGTGTATCTAGAAAAGTGGAACGAAATTGCAAAATATTTTAGTTTTTCCTTGATTTATACACTAAACGCTAATTGTGTTCTAAATTTGAAGCTTCTATGTCTGCTAGAAGTGCCTTAGAGTTTTGATGATCGGTCAGTCAGTCAGTGAGTGACAAAATTAAGAAACTTTGACTAGTTATAATTCTTAAACTACTGGTTCAAGTTGAATGAAATTTGAAATATACCGTGTTTATACAATACCTGCTTGATTACTGAAAATTCAGGTCTCTAGTTTTATCCACAACGAAGTTATAGGGGGTCGAAAATGTCCTGAACTGCTTCGAGAAAAGGATGGTACGGCCGTGCCGCTTTTTGCTCGAATTGGCGGGGGCACTGCCGTGCCCCCAGATATCTAGGTACCTATCTACACCTATTATTCCATTAGATTGTACATAATTATACAGGTACACTGATTCATTAACTGCAAATGTAACTTTGTAATCCTATATATTTATATGGGATTACAAAGTTATTTGTGCAGTTTGTGTATCTAGAAAAGCGGACCGAAATTGCAAAATATTTTAGTTTTTCCTTGATTTATACACTAAACACTAATTGTATTCTAAATTTGAAGCTTCTATGTCTGCTAGAAGTGCCTTAGAATTTTGATGATCGGTCAGTCAGAACGTCCAAATCGTTGGCAAATAATATAGGTAATCCAAACTTACCTTTGAACATAATCCGTTGATTGACTATTTTACAAGTTACCTTTGAACATAATTATATCTAGGTACCTATCTACACCTATTATTCCATTAGATTGTACATAATTATACAGGTACACTGATTCATTAACTGCAAATATAACTTTGTAATCCTATATATTTATATGGGATTACAAAGTTATTTGTGCAGTTTGTGTATCTAGAAAAGCGGACCGAAATTGCAAAATATTTTAGTTTTTCCTTGATTTATACACTAAACACTAATTGTATTCTAAATTTGAAGCTTCTATGTCTGCTAGAAGTGCCTTAGAATTTTGATGATCGGTCAGTCAGTCAGTGAGTGACAAAATTAAGAAACTTTGACTAGTTATAATTCTTAAACTACTGGTTCAAATTGAATGAAATTTGAAATATACCGTGTTTATACAATACCTGCTTGATTACTGAAAATTCAGGTCTCTAGTTTTATCCACAACGAAGTTATAGGGGGTCGAAAATGGCTTGAACTGCTTCGAGAAAAGGATGGTACGGCCGTGCCGCTTTTTGCTCGACTTGGCGGGGGCACTGCCGTGCCCCCCGATTAGGTACCTTAAATACATTGTGCATTTACTATAGATCAATTTGGCCCTTTGAAGCATGTAATTTAAATGAATATTTTTGAAGATATTACAGATTTAAAAAGTAAGGAAATTGCGGTTGCGCTGGTGAGTTTACCTTAGGCAACGACAGGATAATACGGTTAAGTAGTCACGACCTCTCATCGTTTGGGGTGGGGTGTACCTCGAGCTCAGCAACTCCCCTAAATATCTTGGTATTACCCTGGACAGGTCTTTAACATTCAGCAAAAACTGCAAAAATATCAAGCAGAAGGTGCACACTCGCAACAGTCTTCTTCGTCGACTGGTCTCATCGAAATGGGGTGCTTCGCCTGAAGTTATGCAGACTACTGGACTGGCGCTATCTTTTTCTGCGGGAGAATTCGCGTGCCCCGTGTGGAGCCGTTCTGCCCATGCAAAGATGGTACTTAATATCGTGTCCTGCGTGTCCTGTCAGCTGCACGTTACAGGAACTGATGGACGCTGGTGAAGTCGCCAAACAAGTAGCCGAATTCTGGGCCAAGTCCATTTAGATTGCTATCGACACGCTAAGAAGAAGAATAAGGTCAACTACGAGATGCCATAGTCAAAAAACAAAAACGCGCTTCGCCCTATTAGCACTTTAAGATTACCAGCGATCGCACGCGTTTATCGGAGCTCTCTAGCGAGGAAAATAACAATTATCCATATTAATGTTATAAATTCGAAAGTAACTCTGTCTGTCTGTATGTTACCTTTTCACGCCTAAACCACTGAACGGATTTCGATAAAATTTGGCAGAGAGATAGATTGCATCCCGGGGAAGGACTTGCGGTAGTTTTTTTATCGAGCGAAGAAGCGGGCGGAAGCTAGTATATAATATAATGGAATAATAGGTGTAGATAGGTACCTAGATATAATTATGTTCAAAGGTAACTTGTAAAATGGTCAACGGATTATGTTAAAAATAAAAAGTTAAAAAGGTACCGGAAAGGAAAAAAAGTAGGACTATCTACAAAAAGAAGTGAGATGCCATCAAAAACATACCTTGTAAAAAAAGCCAAGTCTCGCAACTCAGTTCTTCTACCGTAAAAAGTTGTGAGATCCATGAAATACCAAGTCGGTTAATTTATTCACTCCCTACTTAAGGAACCTTCTGTCTTAAGTTATTACATAATTAGCTAACCTAACAACATCTTGTAGTGACCATCAATATTAAAAATCTTTTATGTTTTAAATAAATAAATTGACTTGGCTATCGCCATCGCATGAAAACACAATGTATCTCACAGTGCGATTGCCAAGTCAATCTGTTTATTTAAAACACAAAAGATTTCTAACATTGATGGTCACTACAAGATGTTGTTAGGTTAGCTAATTATGTAATAACTTAAGACAGAAGGTTCCTTAAGTAGGGAGTGAATAAATTAACCGACTTGGTATTTCATGGATCTCACAACTTTTTACGGTAGAAGAACTGAGTTGCGAGACTTGGCTTTTTTTACAAGGTATGTTTTTGATGGCATATATATTACTAGCGTAAATCATTGACCGTAAGTTTGACAATGTCCGTACGAGTACATCCACTCAATTTATCAACCAAGCAATCCCTTATTACCTTACTACACAAATCACTTCCCCTAACAATGATTTAAATACGCACCATTTTCATTATCTAATAAGATTACAATCAATCCATCCCTACTTAATTGGTTCCATTCTTCTCTCTCTACAGTCAATTCACTATTCAAGTATTCACAAATTCTTCATAATACGCATCGCTATTATAATCCCGGGGACACACTACTATCTACATCTGTGCTGTGAACAAAGGAATGTCAAAACTATTCGTTTGACAATACAAATGTCACCGATTGTCAGGGGATAGACACACAAACGGCTGGTAATGTCAAAATATTTGACACGTTTGGCCTTACCTGAGATAAAGCGATACGAGATAAATGTTGAATGGATTTTGCTTAAATGTTTAGTATTTCATGAGTTTAGAGAATGGTAGGTGAATGTCCCAATTTCACACAGCTTACTTGGCAGTTTATTGGAACAGACTTAACTTTGGAATGTGTGGAATATATTTTTCGACTCAGTTCGCTACTGAGGTCCTAATTTGCTGGTATTCTACTAGATCGGATTTGCTGATTAGGGTCTAAACAGTCTATGTTTGAATTTTCGCCAATTCACAAGTTAGAATAGGTTAGGTACTCGTAGAATATGCTCTGAAGACATTACTAAGCTCCCAAGCGCCTAGAGTTCACGACCATTACACGTTCCATGGAAAACTATAAGCACGAAAATCAGTTTAAAAAAATGGTTGCCTGTAAAGTCGGTTTTACGGGCGAAGATTTTACGTGACAACGTCTTTCTCTCTCTCGTTCGGTGACTCATCGTAACGTTACCGAGCGTTACACTTTTTCATAAGTGACTCCCAGCCGCAACCTAATTTAAGACGTTGTCACGTCAAAACTCTAAGTACATACTTAAGTAAGTACTTGCTTACGATCTCACTAAAAAAGTCTTAAAAAATATAATAATCCTTTACTCTTCCCCGAACCCTTAAGTCTTTTTTTGCATATTTTATTAACATTTAAATATAAATCTGTACAGTATAATCCTCTCGAACTGGTCACGGGCTCCTTATCGCCTGTCACAGTTTTCGGTTCATTTTTTGTGACCAGAGATAATCAGCCGAGGTCTATTCGAGTTGACTTGTGACTGCTGCGACCACATTGATCTTTTGCTCTTTTTGTCACATCCGGATTATGGTTTTTGCGATAAAAGTCGTGACTGATAAGGTTGTTAGAAAAAAGATTGTATTTGTGTTGGTTAAAAGGATTTTGAAATAACAAAAGGTGCTGTGCAAACTGCAATAAACTTAAATAAATACAATTTGTGCGCTAAAAGCTACGTGCAACTTAAGCAAACGGCTTTCTGTACTTTATTTTTCTGTTGAAATCCACTTAGGAGAAAATACAGTAGGTACGAATTTTTAATTTATTTTAATTTTGCAATTTATTTATCAGCTAGTTTCCATTTTAATAAAAATAATGGATTCCGTAAACAACTTCAGTATTTTTTTCATATCAGATTCCGTCTCAAGACGAATTCCCCGAAGAAACATTTCGGGCCAATAACCTAGTTCCATGGTTTTAATTAGCCTCATTTTTTCCGATACTGAAATGAAAATGACTTTTTTTTGAAAGAGTAACTAAGTGAAAAAATAACACGAAACAAGAAATATTTGCATTTTTCTCGTGTTAAACTTTTTGGTTAATGATTTGACGAGAACATTTTTGTAAGACGATTTGGACGATATTCGGACAGTTCACTGTTCGAGGTAAAAATAGGAACAACTTGATAGGTCAAAAGAAAGTCGTCCAAAATAAAACTAGGTAAGTTGATAATATATTGATAATATCTAAGGGTAAATCTCAATCTGCCTAGCCTTTTCCCAATGTTAGGGTCGGCTTTCAGTCTAACCGGGAATACCAGAATTTTAAACAGAGTGACTACCTATCTGACCTCCACAGCCCAGTGACTGGGTAACACGATACCTCTTGGTAACACTGGTTGTCAGACTTTTTGGATTCCGACTACCCGTAACGGTTGTCAAAGATCTACGAATGACAGCCGGGATCAACGGCTTAACATGCTTTCCAAGGTACGGAACGGAGCGGTCTCGATATGTAATGGAAGGTCACCCATCCACGATCCGACCGCGGCAAGTATAGTACCTTCGATCGAACCTTGCGGCTGTTATTATTTAGCCACGAGCCTCTCTACTAAAGGTAAATAAATCTTCTAAATAAAATGACTCATTATACACTAGTCTAATCCGATTCTTTCGTCCGGAACTCCTCCGACAAGCCCGCAGTCGCAGGCATCATTCGCGAAGATGTACGGCGCAATACATTGGCGTCTAGACACCGAGCTATGTGCTAATATACACGCTAATATATCACGGGGACTTCCTGAGATAAGCTGTAGTAAGGATACGGTTGGAATATTTGTTACAGTAGTCAGTAACTAATACCGGTGATGGATGGAATATGTTTATACGACACATAGGCGTTTATATCGTGTGTTTACATGTTATAATAAGTACGATATATTGTTGCATGTCCTTATTTCATTATATATCGTTATATTCATTGTTTACACTTTTAGATAAGTAAGTAATCTAAAACTACAGTAATTTAAAACTAGACTAACCTTTTGACCGCCACACGTCAAAAAATCAAAAACGTGCCCTCGGCGTCAAAGTCTGTCATGTAGTCGAACCGTGGCGTGCTGGGCACATTTTGGTTTGTCATCTACACATGGATGTGGCGGTCAAAAGTTTAATAATATTTTTTTTGTACAACTTCTGAGTTTGCCTGTAAGTGATTGTTGCACTGTTCGCATGTTACCCTTAGCATAGAACCTTTTTAAACAATTGTTGGTGAACCAACAACAATAATGAAATAAAGAAATATTTATCCTCCTGCGCACAACCCAATTTGGGTACATTTCTATCTACCGTCATCTCAGTGTTTACTTACTTCCTTCCCATCACAAGAACAATAATTAGCATAATATCTAAACAACTTGGTTATCGTTTGAAAAATCTTTGTAACAGGCACTTTTCCTTAACTGCCTCTTATCATTTTCCAAAGGGCTATTTAGTTTTCTCCTTATAAAATAAACAAAAAACTACCTCCCTGAAAAAGGGTTTACTTGTAGCAAAATGCTTATAAGATTCTCATAGACACAGGAATACATTTTCGGCAAAAAGAAAACAACAACATTTTTTATCAAACCTCACCAACACAACCTCATTTCTAGTCCTTGAGAGGAAAATTACGAATTTACCCACGAATTTAGATCATGACCGGTACAAAAAGTCCTTAGTCGACGAAACACGAGAAATTGGACATTTTGGGGAATATATAGATACAGTTTATCTTATTGAAGGTATCGCCAAATGTTCAGTGCCACGTAGACTAACTTGTGAAGGTTGTCGAGTGTCCTACACACCACCCTCCAGCTTGAGAGTATGCAATCAGGTATAGAGCGCATAAGTAGTTCGCTCGTCGCTTTTCGTGTCTCTGTGTGTAACCGCGTTATTCTTCTAAACTTCGAAACCGATTTTGATGCGGTTTTCAGCATAATTTTGAGAATTTATTCCGGAAAGTTAATCAGTAAAATACATTAAGTATATTGAACTAACAATAAAAAAAATCTTGACATATTGTCAAATCCTAAAAACCGTGCGAAGCAGGTAAGGATAAGCATGTTTTGTCTGAGACCATGACTATGCTGGGAAAATGTTAGTGAAAAACTGTTGAAAAACCTACATGACGTAAACTTCGTTATATTTGTTTCTCTTCCTTGGCCAAAAATGCTGCTACCACCCACTTTACTAAGCTCCATAGAGGTCGCTTTATTCATACTCTAAGTGAGTCCTAAGCTTCCAACCGACTTGCTAAACAAAAAGGAAATGTAGGAATGTTCAAATGTTGTATACTCAGTGAATATAAATCAGTTAGCCGCAGGGAATGTTATCGATCTCTAGATGATTCGATGCTACTTTGGAAAGGAACACTATATTTCAGCTGCTGACAGGTTTGTTAGCATTTTTAATGGCGAACTATAAATATTCGCAGG
Source organism: Oligia latruncula (assembly GCA_948474745.1). Lineage (NCBI taxonomy): Eukaryota > Metazoa > Arthropoda > Insecta > Lepidoptera > Noctuidae > Oligia > Oligia latruncula. Next base: position 18,625,247 of record OX419695.1, on the reverse strand, counting down.
TAGTAGTCGCGATTTAATTGAATGTGTTGATTTCAAATACCTTTGCTTTTTAATACTCCATTGTGTTATTAGTTTTCCTTATGACTATACGATTAGTGATTATCTAAAGCTCAGCTTATTTAAAGTTGCATTGATTAATCTGAAGCAGAGGATTGGCAAGACTTCCGGAGTTAAATATTAACTTACCAGTTGGTTGGGCATTGGGATTCACCCAGGTACATATTTTAACACGTTAAGGTAAAATTGAATTTTATTAAAATACCAAAAAATCTCTCCGATAACATATGAATGAATGTACTAAAGACTATACTCATTATCAGGTAGTTTCCTAATCTAGTCCAAACTCCAACCCTTAGGAATACCCTGTTCCCATTTCCAGATGAATCATGATCGTGTAGGAAGTATCCACTTTCCACTCGAGCTCCTAAAAATAGCTCCACACAATACATCCAGTGAGGAATGTTCACGCAATTTGCTCCAGGCGACAATGGAGCAATAATTGCGCAACTGTCGCCCGACTGCATGCTAAGTTAAACGGATATCTATTTAAGTTCATATTGTTTGTTTGTTATTGAATTGTTTCTAGAACTGTGGAGCTAGTTGGGTGAATAATGGATCGGTGTATGAGTCATAGAAACTAAGTTAGAGTCGTTAGATAGGCTATTTAGTAGGAGAATGTCAGAAGGAATGGCAGTGATTACCGAAGAGGGCTGATTTGGCAAAACCTAATTTCATTGTGGCAGGACATCGACGCGCAAACTCATCATCTGCCCGCCTTTTCCCAACAATGTTGGAGTCGGCTTCCAGTCTAACCGGATGCAGCTGAATACCAGTATTTTTCATGGAGAGACTGCTTCCACAACCCAGTTACTGGGTAATACGATACCCCTTGGTAAGACTGGTTGTCAGACTTTCAAGCTTCTGACTACCCGTAACGACTGTCAAATATCCAAGAATGACAGCCGGGACCAACGGCTTAACGTGCTTTCCGAGGCACGGGTCTTGGTATGTAACGACGCGCAAACTGTAACCATGAATTCAGCACGTGATTCTAGAACCCCTAGCATAGATTCCAGAACCCTAGCACATGAATCTAGAACCCCTAGCATGATTCTAGAACCCCTAGCATGATTCTAGAACCCCTAGCATGATTCTAGAACCCCTAGCATAGATTCTAGAACCCTAGCACATGATTCTAGAACCCCTAGCATGATTCTAGAACCCCTAGCATAGATTCTAGAACCCTAGCACATGATTCTAGAACCCCTAGCATAGATTCTAGAACCCTAGCACATGATTCTAGAACCCCTAGCATGATTCTAGAACCCCTAGCATAGATTCTAGAACCCTAGCACATGATTCTAGAACCCTTAGCATGATTCTAGAACGGTTATCAAAACACAATCTGCTGTTTCAAAGTGCTGTCAAAGTGTATGGAACAGCAATATTTTTTGCAACGCATGAACGCAGTGTGTTCTAAATCTTGCGCGTGGGTGACCCTGCCACTCTGTATACCTATCATATTGCTTGGAATGTGTTATATCTAAACCTGTGATCTGCTACCTATGACCTCAGGTTTACATAATATTGTTACCATTTATGGCGAAGGCTTACCTCCAATATGGGACTGTGTGGTAAGAATGTGGTCAGTTAGCGACTATTTCCTGTGCATACATTCCGAGTAAGGCTTCCTAGTTCGTCCACATGTCCACATTGTGTTGGCTCGCATACCAAAACTTAGACACCTACAATGGTGTAATAGACCACCGGGATGGATCTACACGTTGGTGACTAATTGTACATATTAGCACTAATTCGCCCCACAAGGGAAAACAATACAAGTACCTACCTGCGGATTTTGTTACACTCAGAACGATTTCCTTAACGACATCAATTATCTGACAGATTTTTAGAGTTCTGTACCTCAAAAGGAAAAAAACGGAACCCTTCTAGGATCATTTCGTTGTCCGGGCGTCCGTACATCCATCTGTCTGTCTGTCTGTCAAGACCCTTTTGCTCAGTAACGCGTGGAGGAGGTGGATATTACATCCCAACTACGGAACCCTTAATTGTGTGTTCTCCGACATGCACTTGGTCGTTTTTTTTATTTACCACCTGGACATGGCCAAAAACATTTAAGAAAAAAAAAGAATGTCAGTAGTTATGTATACCTATAAATATAGCAATAACAAGCCACTTTAGCACCCACTTACAATGTAAACAAGAAGTACAGTGCATACTGCAAGTTGTTCAACATAGTGTCAAGTGTCACAACGGTACACTATGTACTCCGTGGTGATGGTGACTGGTACGTTTTATATGGAAATGGAAACTTCATTCTCTGGGAAATTCGGAAGTCTTTGTTATTGACCGTCTATCACAAGATTTTTAGCATCATCTTTAATGCCACATTGCCCTTGACTTGAATCCTGCATCGCGCAAGCAGAATTATTCACGCGAATAATATATTAATTATAGGTACAGAAACAAGACAACAACTGTTAGGCAGTAGCTCAGGTTCCTTCCTTTCCAATGGAGGATAAGGAACGTTCCACCCTGTTCATCACATTGTGCAAGCAAAGTAATACTAAGTACGCTTTCTCCCGACCTATCAAGTTAACGCGCAGTAAAGCTTTAAATACTTACCTCCATCACCATCATTGGTTGTTCTACCCCTCGTCCCTTTTGTGCCATGCTTCCCTGGTCGGTGCGAGTCTCATCCAGGTCTTCCCCGCGATCTTCTGTAGGTCGTCCACCCCCCCACCTGGCCATCGGTATCGGCAACCATTCCATATTCGCATACCTTAACACTAAGCAAATATCCTGGAAACAGACCCAACATATAAATCAAATGCAACTACGAATATACTGTTTGCATGCACTCGATACAAATACACAAACACTCAACTTACAATAAAACAACACCCGGTAGCAGCGCGATATCTGCGCATGATTCACTACCGTAACGAGAACTCCGGAGTTTCCTCAACAAGACAACAATTCCATTTTACAGCGTGCTGTTAACAGTGACAATGATATCAGTGTTGTTTGTGGACCTTGTGGTTGTCGCACCTGGTGAGAAATATGGACTGCAGAGTCTGACCAAGGATGTAACTGCAAGTTGTTTCATGTTTAGAGGTACGGAAAAAAGCTACGGAAAAAAGATGTAAAGTTAGTAGCTCTTTATCTGGCAATGATTAATTTCAGGTCATAGACACATGTTTAAATCTCAACTGAGGAAACTTTAAAAACTCGCTTTCAAGTCCGTATAATTTATCATGCGAAGTTTTACATTTATTCAGTGTGTAGTTCCTATGACCTATATCTACCTCCAGACCGTATTTCGGCTATGGCGGCCAATATCAACAGAGACTAGACTTCGGTGCAGAAGATATTAAAGCACATAGTTAGTGTGCTTGAAGATACAGGTGCACTCTCGCTTCCCTCAGTCACATAGTCCGATGTGACGGCAATCCGACACGACCGGAGAGAGATCAGGCGCAGGACCAACAACATATAAGTAGTGCTTTCCGAGACCCGGGGTATCACACCGCCAACTTCCCAACCCCGAGCTGTCACTAAGAAATTCCTAATGGAAAAACTTAACTAACACTTTGCCCGACCCGACTGGGAATCGAACCCAGGACCCCACACTCAGCAGTCGCACTTGCGACCACGACAACAACGGCGCATGACCTAATCAGTAAACCAATCACACTCTTTCTGAGGATTTCACACGATGCAACATATTAGAATTTTTCATTTCAACTCGCTACAGGTGTAGAAACCCCATTATAAGCACAGACCTACTGATAAGAAACGCTATGAAAAGCCTGAAAGGTCGCATTACTTAATAAACCTTTTAACTTTTAATCTAATTCACTCTATGGAACGAGGCGATGTAATCCCTCTTTTAAAAATGATTAATTAAGGATTAAGAAATAAATGTATTTCAGCAGAGCTCCGCGAGCTCTGAGTAAAAATAAATTCACCACCTCTTGGGATCTAAACACGCGACACAGGGTTGCCTGAACACTTTCTGGATTACACTACTGGATTTGAAACTTTATGTCGCTAGTTTGTAATGGATTTGGAAATTAGGGACCTGTAAAAGCTTAGAGAAATTCATAGAGCATTAATTAAACGTTCCCGATTAAAGGATTCATAAAGGAGGTATTTCTTCTCTTTTTTTAGTGAGTAAATGATGAAGCCACAGACAGAACTGAAATTCTATGATTCAATTTGATGACCTTCAAAGACATTAACAGTTCATTAATAAGTAATACATATTCAGTGGCAGGACATCGACACGCAAACTGTAACCATGAATTCAGCACAAGACTCAAGACTCAATATGCTGTAGTAATTTTTCGTCGGTTGTCATGTTAAAAATCTGCCTTTTCATAGAAAAGTGCGATACCTCCGCGGTCAAAATGTACTGAACAGATTTTTTTTAATAAGCGTTGGTCTTAATTGAAAGTTTCTTGAATTAGGAGATATGCTATGTCTAATCATATCAACACCACTGAATGTATTCGACAGCCCTACAGTAAGTCCTTCATAAAGGGCCGTATGAAAGGGCCAGTTTAATAACTAGAAGCTCATTAGTTAGAGAGGCTCTAACGATAGGCACGGCCGAATGTTGCGCCTAATTACGGCCATTCATACGTGCCGGAGATAGGACGCGTGCGTCTATGCGATAAGCTGTCTAGACTTCGTTTTTAGAAATTAAACCTTTTTGGGTTCAGACTTTTATAGTTTTTTAATTATTTTGGTGTTAGAATAAATACCCCAGGGATTATTGTGTGGCTGCTAAGGCAATACGGTATCTAAGCTAACAACAAACATATTATTGATATCTACTCACTCTTACACGAAACATATTCAACTACGGCCGGTGGCGGCTAAAATACTTCCTAGGGCTAATGCTGGGGCTGGGGATACACATGCCCGTAGCTTGCACACTAGCATACCAGCTCCTTGCACGTGCCAGCTACTGTCATGTGTATACGCTAACTGGCATGCCTGTAACTGGCATACAAGTAGCTATCACAACATTTGATTTACTTGCATGCCCGTTGAGGGAGGGGTCGTGGGGGGTTGCCAAAGCATACTTTTGTGCGACGCGATGGTAATACTGGCATACAAGGGCACAACTTGCATGCCAGTATTACTTGCAAATGTATCCGCAGTGTGCCAGTTACTCGTACATGCCAGTAACTTTCATGCCAGCTACTTTCCCGATTTACTGGCATGTGTATGGCGCCTTAAAGTTCAAACAATGGCCAATCTCGTATCTATTGCCGCGTGTTGATACATAATCAGCCTATAATGTTCCCACTGCTGGGATGGCAACCACAGGCCTACCACGTGGACCCGGTGAGGGTTGATAGATGTCACATGTCTTCGAATTTTTGGTTCTAAGACATGCCAGTTTCCTCACGAAATTTTCCTTCACCGTTTTGAGACCACTGGTGATGAAATAATTTACACAAAGTAAAGCGTCTGTGTTCGAACCTACGACCTACAACTCGTAAGTCGCGGCCGATACCACTGGGCCACCGCTGCTTTCAAGCGTGTTTTCTGACATTTTTCTGACTGACCTACTTCTTGACAATTCAAAAGTGCCTGTAAAATGGTTTAATTGAAATAAATGCTTTGAGTTTGAGTTTGAGTTTATGCTCTTGCACAATTTTAACTAGATTTTTTTACAAAAAAGTGAAAGTGAATCTTAAAACTTTTATTGTTATCGTTTCAATATTTGCATTTAAAATTTTAGTACCTTTTCATAGCATTTAAATTAAATAAATACAATAAAATATAGCCATAAAATCCTTAGTCGATAAATAATGTTTTATTATTGCAAACGTATCTTAGCAATTTACTTTTATTAGTATAGATTCTACTAAAAGAAACATAATTTTATATAATTTACTTGCGAAGTAAACAGATATCTTGTTAACAAAATTAATTGAGACAACGCAAACGGAAAAAACATGAGCAATGTATCAACCCACATAGAGAAACGTCACTTAACTAATACAAAAATATTAATAAAAAATGCACGAACAAACGTACCGATGGTATCGCGTGATATATAGCGACAACCCGCTGACTAATGTCTACTCTACACATTTCAAAAACATAGAACCTCACCATGAAACCACTGAACACATCGCTTAAAAGCCTATTGTGATAATCATCTCTGTTTTTGCACCAGAAAATTTTAATAAAGACAATAGTGATGCAGCAATGGATTGGTAGTTTCTCGATTCTATGTTCATGTATCTCGTGTATGCTTGTCGTAATGTGACACCCAGTGATGTCCAGTAGTAAGAGCATCGATCTCACGATAATATCGACATAAGATCGCCTGCGCCAGAGTTTTTATAGCTCATCATTTTCATTTAAAGCCCGCACCGTTGTTTTGACAGTGTCGTTAAATGCTTATGCATTTTATTACACGTGTAGGTATCGATGTAGTTAAAATATCGATATCTGCCTTTCGATTAAAAATTATTCGGTTTCGAAATCTCGGTAGCTAGTTTAAGCTGCTATAAAAGACAGCATGTAACTGTACAAGCCGTTACACAAACAATAAACATAAGTTAGTTATGAACTAACGGTTTGACAGAAACATTTTCTAAACAAATGGTTAAAGTTATAGGGACAACTGTTCCTAAATCTTTTTCGTGGCTTACTGACAGAAGAACAGTTCCTTTATCCTTGTAGTATAGATAGTCAGGATCAAGAACTTTATGTTGGTGCTGTTGGTCACTTTCTTGTTTAGCTTTCCATAGCTTTATTTCAAGCTAGCGTTCTATAGAATCTGATGCTGCATACTGTTCATCAGCAGTCACAACATTTTCAAGTGCTTCTTCTATCCGACATTTTGAAACCCGGCTTCTGCCAATTCCATCTAATGAATGCAATACATCTTCTCTTAAACCTTTGTCTTTAAAACTAATTAAATCTCCTTCGTTTTTCCTTAACATACGTCTTAATTAAGTCACAAATACGTAATTAAAGTTCGACAGCGGTGTGGAGACATTAATTAGAAATAGTAGGAAAGCGGAGCTCGATTACTGGAATATTAATGAGCAATGAGACCCTTGAGGTACACCTCTAATTATGCGCTGAGCCGCTGAGAACGCTCCCGAATTACTTCAGCTAACTTACGAATACCAGCATTTCTAGTCTTGAATTTTTATTTATGGAGGTCATGGTAATAGGGAACACTATTTTAACCACTTTAGAGCCAATTAACTTAATCATTATGTACATAATATTTCAATAGTAGAACAGTTATCTAGTTAGGAATTGGAAACAAAACTAACTATTGAGATGCTAGTCTAATTGTAAATTTAAGACAAATCATTAGCATTACACTAAAGTCAATGCTGATTCAAGAATGTCTAATTCATTAAAAGATTAATTATTCTTTTATAGTGTGTTAATCACCACAGTCAGGCGCTTTGGACTGGGCATGGTTTCTTTACGGTACTGTATATAAGCCGTGACGTAGAAAAAAACGTGTCCGTAAACAAGCTTCCCGTTGGATGCGAGAAGCACAGAACCGGTCGAAGTGGAAGTGCTTGGGGGAGGCCTATGTCCAGCAGTGGACGTCTTTCGGCTGAAATGATGATGATGATGATGAAACAAGCTTCCATAATGATCCATACAACACCGATGACCGTGCCTACTACACACGGCAAGAAAAACGTATGTGTTTAAAGGGCCTACTAAACGAGTCAATTATATCATTTAAAATAATCTTTGCAGCTCGTTCTAACTCTATTATACTAACATGAATCACATTAACTACCTATTCATCTAACTCTTGTGTCATACATATCCTAGATTTCAACACTTTAGATTTCCCTCCATCTTCTCCTGCCAATGCAAACTCAACTTTAAATCCACCAACTTAAGCATCAACATGACTTGACTATAAACTGTATTTGAAAACTAGAAATCCAAACACAAATCTAAATGCTGCTTTAGCAGCAAATAAATAAAGTTCAGATTCAAACGGTGTCAAGCCTTGTGATTATTAAGTATAAGATGAGGCTAGTAATCCAGAGGTCGGTGACAGAATTAGTTCCTAATCAGTTGATTTAATCTCAGTCGAGCGACGGCTCGTTAGCGCGTCGGTTATGTGTAATGCGACTACGACTAATTGCATAGCAGTCGCTTTGCTGTCAGAACTACAATTTGGACTGTCTAAATGTTTATAAACATCTGTTAGTAGTGTAGTGTAGAATCTGTACTTTGTTTAACAGGTGATTTTTTAAAGCCATTTTTTTCATTGAGATATGAGAAGTTAGAGACAAGGATTAATTAGATCTGCGTGATATTTATAGATCCACGTTAATTTATTAATGACTTTATAATCTTTCTACTTCATCTTTAGCTTTATACAAATCTATTGCCCAAGTCATATTTATCATTCTAGACTTAGCATCTCTACGATTTTCCTTGTTTAAATCCTTTGACAAATATCTACTCTTCTTTACCATGCTACTTTTCTCATCCCATTCTTCTCTGTCTTTGTTAAAAAATTACCATCCAACCAAAAAGCCACCATCGTGTAAGGTGACAAATTCCTTGTCAATCACTTCGACCCATGGACGTAATATATATATTACGTCCATGCTTCGACCCGTTTCCTTCAAACTCCTGGTCCGGAATGTTGAGCGAATACTTAGTTTTCTCCAACTCTTAATCAAACCAGAAATGCCTTTAGTCAGCATAATAAATCTAGAAACATTTCCTGTTGCATTTAAAGCGAGGTACGAATGCGCTATCATAAGTGGTGGAGGCGCCGCCTGACCTGAGATACGGAGTGTACGTCATATGTCTTATGTAGGATACCTAGTACACAGACCTATTTGAGATACTACAAGTGTATCAGCAGGTCAGAGTATTGATAAGCGGAATATTTTTGTCGCAGTTGAAGAGTTGAAAAAGATAAAAGTTATAAAATGTTGAATGATAATAATTGGTCAAACGAAATCAACACAATAAAAAAATTACGTTCTTAAATCTAGAAAGACTGACAAATGAGCGTGTTTGATAAAAGATTTTTACTAATTAATTATGTTGTCAAACAAGGTGTTAAAGTATAAACTATAAGGTTGTTTGTATCATACACTAAGTATTAATAGTCTTTTTGCAAAGCAATATCAATGAGATATCATATAAAGGGCATTGGTATCACTTACATTCAAGATTTATTTGTTGTATTAGATTCTTGTTTTAATTCCATTTTATAAATTATTTATATTATTAACTAAAAACTGAAAAACTAAACTAAAAAAAAAAACTCGGTAGACTGTCAAAAGATATTAAATACATATATACCGAGAGACATATACATATGTAGATACTAGATATTCCTACTTACGCTTTCAAGGATATCTTACCCTACATATTAATTAGTTAATCTGTGCCTATGTAGAACACAAAAAAGCATAATCGTGGATAACTTAAGTATCAGAAATCTAAATAATTATAACGACATACAGAAAATCAGAGATGGCGACAGAACATTTTAAAAGCCATTTGTTTTATAAGAATAAAAATCAATAAAGATAGTGGAACGAGTTAATGTTTCAAAACATTAAAGTAATTACAAAAACATTACACAGACAGACTATCGGCAGTAATAACTGATCTTCTCAGGCAAGACACTTTCAAGAATGCAGACGCGGGACTGGTATTCAAAACATATTAATTTATGTTCTCAAAATATTCATCTTATTATAATGTCGTAGCTCTGGGAGCTAAATTCCATGCGATACCTATTCTTAGAAGATATTGATACTGTAAAATTAAAACATTCCTCAATAAACGACCCGGCGTTATTGGCTTTACGTATGAGGCACTTACGATGATCAAGTAGTTTTCATAATGATTATTATGTCATTATGAAAACTACTTGATCATCAATCATCATCGACCTTGTGAAGGCCGCAGGAACCCGTTGGATGCGAGAAGCACAGAACCGGTCGAAGTGGAAGTGCTTGGGGGAGGCCCATGTCCAGCAGTGGACGTCTTTCGGCTGAAATGATGATGATGATGATGAAGTGTAAAAGTAAATGAGCGTATACTCTCTGTATCACACATTATCATTAGAAGTCTCAAAGTGCTTAACCCTGAGACAAACTTACACAAATAACCTGAATGACATAAATAAGACAACTAAAGTCATTTGAATTAAGTTTATAAAGTTAAAATCACTAAAGACTATTCCGAGCCCATCCAATAGATTTAAAGGTAATTGTGTTGGCACAACTAAGTGTTCGGAATCGCTCCAATAGCCGGCTTTACTCGACCAATTACTTACCACTTCAAGCACTTCAACTTGTCTGGCCGACACTTAAACTTTAACTATTAAGTCATTAATATTATGTACTTCCGAACGGCCGCAGTTCCAAGTCCCCAGTTATTACGCTCAAACAATAAAATCTTATTTTTAAACCATGCTAAGATTGCAAGTTTTATCGCCAACTATTTTACTTTAAACATTCAAAACTTGTTTAGCTTTCTTTATAGTAGTTTGTGTGAATTCAACCTCGCAATAAGTACTGAATAAAATGATCCAACATTTTACGACTGCATTCTTTTTCTTAATTTACATGCGCGCGTGCACTTCAGTTGGCAACACTAAAATGATTTGACTTTTAAACTCAAACAATAAATAAAGTAACATTACTAGTTAAATACATTATAAATCACACCTTTACGACTCATTCACCAGCATAATAGATTATTTGCAAAAGGAAAAGGAAGTGGTCCCAAATGCGTGCCCTGCGAGACACCACGACTTGTGACGCCTAAATAAATACGAATGCGTTTTGTTGGATTGTGAGAATTGATATTTATGGTCGAAAAAATGGCGTCCCGCAGCGGGACAGCTGCTCGAGCCAGAGGGATAATGGAGGGCCTTTAGAAATTATGTTTTCGACGTCGAACGACGCACTCGGAATCAAAACGATAAAGTATACGTTTAGGAATTTATACAGTAACGATTATTTCGTATTTACGATAATTTAATCGCTTGAGGATAATGTCTCAATACTTGAGATTGGATTTACAAGAACGAGATCGTTGTTTTCGCAATTCGTTGGAATTACGATAAACATAGATCTTGCTTTAAAACGTATAGTTACCATTACATAGAAATCAGAATGTTTATGTTACAATCGTTACATGTTTGTGAATGTTGACTGTTTTACTGCTTTACCATTAACAAGCCAGATCACATGCGAACTGAAAACATCTGCATTTTCAAGTTATAAAATGATCGTGCTTCATACATCATATTATTATGTTAATCACAATCAGATTCGCCCATTCAATACGTGATGCAATAGAATTTTATTTACTGACTGCTTAAAACATACGTGCAGTGATATTAATTGTCTACATAAAGTACTGTAGCATTTATGATATTTCATGTTTCCCCGATAAGTATTAGTTAAAACATTATAATCACATGATAAATCCGAAACAAACTCAACCGCATTATTTCATTCAATGCACGGCTGCCTCCCGCGGAGAGCTTGCATAATTTGAAAGCGCCAAATATTTAATAAAATAATATCAACGTGTATCGCTTACAAACTTTATTGAAATACTTTTTTTTTGTTCACAGATCGAAAGCTGCTCTTGTTTCTGACCGTGATTCATAATGTAAGTACCTACAACACAACTACAACTTAGTTTCAGTACTCTGGAAATATTGTTATCTCCAGAACATGCACATGCATAAACTTTATTATTGGTTTATAACAATAATAACTCAAACACATTTGCAATGTTGTCAGACCTACCGTGTATTCTATAAAACAATCGAAGTAGGTAGTACTCCTACTACCTACGAGCCTAGCTTATCGTTCCAGCGAGTTATGTTTTGATTCATCAACGCATCACGCCACAACAATCTAGTTCTCACTCCCATCATACCTATTCTTTAACTAACTGTTTTATAAACATCCTATCGACGATAAAACTAGTTAATGCAACATTTCTAGTCAATGATATCTAAAATAATTATCATTGCTTCTAGTAATAGCAGTGAATACAATTATCAGAAATGCTGGAATCTCGTTAGTGACACTGCGACCTTTGATTTGGACTCGCAGCAAATTAATAAAATCACCTCGTTACTACATCTATACCTGCGTGGAATACTTTAATCTGCATGCAAATTAATGCCGCCAATACTAATAGACCCCATACTATGGAAGCTGGGCTTCGTTCAATTTTATGCCGGCACAGGGTTCGATATTACCATCAATTTATAAGAGAATTTTGCACGTGTTTCGTACTGTGTATCATCGATAATATCAGCGTTTTTATCTTCTAGAACAAGTCTTGGATATTCAATATGTGCTTGTGAAACTTGATATTATTTTTTTATTAAAATATTGCTTTCCATCTTTTCCATTTTAATTACGGTTAGTCCTCTTCTATGTTATCGTAAAATTCTAAAATAACTGTGTGTGTTATGAAACAGTCTCATTAGCATGTGTGTAAGTAGGACAAAGAGAAGACTATACAAAGATTACAGTCATTACCGATCGATTCTCTCAACAACTAGCCCAAGGATGGTGCATAGACTCGCATGTATAATCAATACCACCCGACCTTCCTCCAAGGTCGTCGTGCGGGATGTATGAGGCTCTGTATGAGTCAGTGGTAGCTTCGCCCTCTGCTGTCGGGTATTAATGATTCTAATAAACTTAGCCTCTGAAGCTCCGCGTCAGCCGAAATTTATAACGTCCGTAAGTTTTACTAATAACTCGTCTACCTGGCCATAAACCCGCGGTTTGATTTAGTGATTCGTTTGTTTTAAGCCGTAGTTTTTAATAAAACATCATTTAAATTTTTGGAGAGTAAATTCTAAAGATGCCTCGTTATGTGGTTGCCTATTCAAGTTATTTTGTCACGTCACCTCTTGTATTTGGAAGTTGTGACAAGGGTCGTCAATTAATTTAACATACAGTAACAGAGAACTCTATACAATAGGAACCTGACCCAAAACAAATATTCTTGGAAACCTGAGAGTGTAAGTGATATACGTGTAACATAATTGATTTAAAAACTAAATACACTTTTATAATCAATGACTTTAGTAGATAGACAATCCAACGAAGGACAAAACATAACAATTACTCTCTATGACATCGACAAAATACACTCAAAGTTACAATCCCACATGTGATATCCGATTTCGTTCGATTATCTCAAATCTTGAGCAGGACAGAGTTAAACGGAGTCGGACAATGAGTAAACACGTCTCAGGAAAGGGTGGTGTCACTCGGAGCCGTGACGAATGCGTTTACGAACAAAACAAACAAACACGACGACATTTTGTTTTCTAACTACGACGAGGATGCGGGCGGTGGACATTATATTTTAAAACGTTTAAATGTTACAAATGTGTGTGGGATACTGTGCGACGTTATCTCATCATCTTTTCATCTCTCATAATCGAATGGAGCCTTTGTCATAGCGGGTTTTGTTCCCGCTGTGATAATTAATTACCTTAATGAATTGAACATGTATGTGGTTTTCTGTATTTCGGTGCGTTTCTTTGATGCAGAAAATATAAAACAAATATAACGATAACGTATCCTTTATCCGTATAGGAATCTATGTTTGGGTACTCAATAAAGTATCTTATACAATTGAAATTCCCAATAATAAAGCCGTAGATTCTATCTATTCATTCTTCTAGAGTTGAAGCTAAAAAAGCCATTTCTAAGTAAATTGACGAAACAATAGTAGAGCTTTGAACAGCGACAATGACAATCGATATCTGAAGGGGACGATGTTTGGGTTATAGAAATAGTTGGGATTGCGCCACCCACTGGCCCCACAGCCGACTGCCAACCAGATGTACACAATATTATGGTAAAACATTCTCCCAATGACTTGCTTACTGACACAAATGACAGCAGAAAGGAAACTGTTTTTATAAGGAATGACATAATAAGTTCGCTTTTTACTTGACTATGATGATGGAAAAAGTATGAGTTACGATGTAACAGTCAATGTGTGGCGGATCAACATGGACTCTAGAAGTAATGAAGATCGTGGGATAGCTGTCGATGAAATTGTTAATGATGATCATTTATGGGCTAGGATAGGTCTCTATCAATTGATAGTATCAACTCATGTCATGAGCTTGATCAATTGATCATATTGAACTGTAACTTACCATCAGCTTTAAGCCTATTCTTTACTGATCCATAAAATACTTCTTTCTTTAAATAAAGCAGTACAACTTTATTGAACGTCTTTGTTTTACGGCTCACGGGGTGACAGGAGGCTAACCCGCACTAACACGCGGCGCCACAAAGCGCAGCACATCTATAACAGCGAGTTCAGATGTCGCTATAATGTCCAGTATATTGGCTACGCCTACATTTGGATAAACTATTTCCTTGGTTCGCACCATTATAACTCAATGGTTCGCACTTCACTTTAGTGTCGACCCTCTACTTTACTGGGAAGAGTTAAAAGCTGTAGTTTACAACATTATTTCCTCATTCTACACAAAAATGTGTGGAGAATGTATTTTCGGAACGATCCAAGTGTTCAATTTTACTGGAAACGAGTAAACTAAAAGCCTCTTTCCAAATTGATTTAATTCACAGATTGACAGACTCGTTATTGATAAAATATCACATGTCGACCGTTTAATTAAAAAAACACACAAGCTGTCCATCATGCGGCACTAATCACCGCCGAGGCGTTGTTACGATCGTTTCGACTATTTATAATTTTTAATCTATAATGAAATCTGCATGCATAATGTACGTCATAAAAACAGTGAGGTGAGACTCGAGGCTGCGAGCGCACCCGTGTGCCCACGCGCACCTATTGTAACCACCCACACCACGTCCAAATACACCAACTTAGCATTTACCGTCGTAGCATACGATCTCCCACAAACACAGTTATTTTTCCAACGAAAAGCGACCGCAAACATAATTTTGTTGACTTGGAAAGAACAAACTTACGCATGCCGACAATTTAGCCAGTTTTACCCCTACTGCGTTCGAACATGGTGTAGTGGACTACAATTGTGAAGTAAGCAAGTAATGTAAACTAAAAGGAACAGACACCATTCACGTCCTGTCGCGGCCATACATAAATATCGCGTTAAATAAATCATCGGCGACATGTTTTGTGACGTTTGTATTTTTAGCTTTCGATTGTAAATTGTCAGTGCTGTGTTTATTTTATGGGAGGTAAAAAATGATAGATTCTTCGGTTGAGGCGCTTTGTCATGCGGACACTCGTATGAACTCGTATTTATTAACTGGTCGTGTTGTTTGGACTAATGAAGCAGACAATGTTATATGCAAATGAGGCTGGTACCTATACATTAACGAGAAACTAGGTTTGAAACCAGTACTGAAACTGTGTATGACTTTATCCTAGCCGCTTTTAGTTAACAATCTCCAACAAAATATATAAACTAAAACTTATTTATAGGTAAGCTTTATATTTGTTGAAACAAACAATCCGGCAGTTGACACCACTTAAGCGGCTATTATTATCAGCTAATCGCTCAATAAACATCTGCTAATTAGCTAATTTAACGGCCGCAATCAACTCCGGACACGCTACTAAGCTAAATGTACCAGCACCTACATAAAACGTCTGCCTACGACCAATCGTAAAACAGATTTAAACAAACGGACCACAGTGACCGCTCAGGCGCTCACCAAGTCACCATACGGCACCATTTTTTGCCCAGATAACCCTCGTCCTGTATTTTTTTCGTATGGCAACACTGTCTTTTTCTCTCGTGTATTTATTGTTCCTTTTGTCTTATTTCTATTGGACAGGCAGACTAGCTGCAGAGAAATAGAATTTAAAGCGGATTATCTGCGCGCGTGAGTCAAAATATTGAAAAGTTGTGGTTACGGAAGATTCGTTGACATCCTTTGTATGAATAATGCGTTATTGTTTTCTAACAGAAGGGCTTGTTCATAATTCTGCCATATTTTATTGACAATACAAAAAGTTCCTTCGTTCTCAAGATATCACTTAAAGATAATTTCAGTGCTGGTGCTAGTTTACACGATCTTAGTCACAGATTACTTAAGTACTAACTTAGCTAATGATGACTGGTGACTCTACCGACCAGACTGGAAAAACGTAAGCAATAAGATAGCTATTCTTCTCACCATAAAGTTCTGCCTGCCTACGTAAAACCTTCGCGACATACCGTCCAACAGAGATACAGTCATTTTGGCGCGCGGGCCACAAAATGGCGACGAGATGGAGACGAGAGATAGTGGATGCAAAACCGGATTGATAGTGCTAGGTAGTGCGGCCCGTGACGTTTATTGCCATCCGGGGGCAAGAGTTATGGCCAGCCCGCACTCGCAGAAAGTTCGCTCCAAACTATTTATTGGCAACACTCCAGCTAAGGAAGCGACGACTACGCCGCCGATATTAATTCATTCGTTGCTCAGCTAAAAAACATCATATTTCCCCGATAATGGCATATGTTGGTGCCAGCCGTAATGTTCGCATGCAAAACAGATAACATCACACTCTTGTATTCCTTAAAGCTGCGTCTTTCACACGATGCAATAAATGAATGCAATCCTATTTTATTGCGATATTATTTCACTTTATTTATTCTCTCAGCTCTATGTCTGCCAATGCGTTGATTTATTGATTGAGTATGTTTACAAATAAACCGTTTTCTCCACGTTGCCTCCGTACGCTGTTTAACTTCGTGATCACTGAGCCAGTGACAGGATTATCTAAATCTGTCGACTTGCAACTAACGTATCGCCTTTCGAAATATAACGTTAACTTTCTAAAACTAAAAGTTATAGCTAAGTAAGTAATTCAGATTTATGACTCTAAAATATTTTGTGTAAAAACTGAGACATTTTGACAACTCTATTACACAATGCAATTATAAACAAAAGAATTCGTAAAGCGCGCGAATCCCTCAGACCATAATAAAGCATTTCTAAAGAGATTCGCAAAAAAACGTTCATTATGGTGAGCGTGCTTGTTGTGTAAACATCCGCTGGTGAATCCGAACGCATTCGTAGGATGCCATCTTTTTTCTCCCAGTTTGGCGGGAAGATTTATGGGCAGTGACAAAGTCAATTTCATGGCACGACGCGGCGGCGATACGGCACGCCTCGGATGCCTTTATGATGGAATTTGACATGGGCTTTTAACTGTAATTGTCCTTAAGTAAACATTTTACCTGGCAATTTGATGAATCGCCTCTGTCGTTTGGAGATGCTTTGTGCCCGTAACAATTCAATTTCTAGAGGTTTTCGCGGAAGTAAGTTTAAATAGGTGAGATTGTCACGTTGCTCAATAGGAGTCTGTGCAAATGATCAGTTAGTTAAATGGCAGCCGCTTATCTGTGGCGTGAGTCCATTTTAATTCAGAGAACCACAGTTATCTTAGTACCTACGTTTTTACAGCGTAAGGCTTGAAGAAAAACTTTTGGGCGCGTGTACATAAGTTAATCAGTAGATTCACTTATATTTATTTAAATATTAAAATTAATTCATTAATTATTTATTAATTTATTATTATCGTTTTTGACAATTAAAATAAATAACTTCTTAAAATTACCAATCTACTTAACCCTGGTAATTATTATTTATTTCAAGGTAATTTTCACGGGATATTGCTTCATGATTAAAAGCAATATGCATTATTCGTAATGTACCACGGGAAATCTGTTCATAGTCCATTCTATTGCAAATTGAGCTATATTTTAGTAAAGTAAATAGTTAATTATTTGAAGGAAATACAGCCTTATTTATGTAAATAGAATCGCTAAATGCTAAAAGGACATGTCAATTGGCCAGATATGTATTTAGTATAAATTGGGATTGGTATCCAATAATCATAAATAAGTCAACGTTTCAAATTGTCGCTGTTTTCTGGACTAAAATTTTATTTTGAAATGAAAACTATACCTAACCTAGGTACTACTAAGGATTGTAAACTATCATTTTTCCTTATAGAAAATGAATTGATGCAATAAAACTCGTGCATGAAATGCAGCAGGTTACCTCTTTCGGTCAGACAAGACACCTTTCAAGAATTTGTTAATTCGGCGCCCAAAAATATCTAAAATATTTATTTATATCGCGTAACATATTATACCGGTTTTATACACAAGTTCCATGACATCTTTAATAAATATTTAACGTGTTTTGATAATAAAGTTAGACTAAACGGATTCTCAACTGTCGCCATATTGATTGCTTCGACAATTTTATCGTTTGTTACGCAAAGCTATCAAATGGAATGGGATTTTTTGAATTCGAATTCCGAACACGCGATCGACGCTTGGATTTTTTTTTCGAATGGAGAACTCACTTTACTTCGTGCGTGCGAAAAAGCTTAACTTAAAAATATTTAGAAATACCGAAAATAGGATATTTGTTTGACAGTCGAATAAAATAATAATAATTAAGGAAAAGGAAATAATAATCACTAAGGAAAATGATAATACTAGCAGCGCCTTGCGGTTTCACCCGCATAAGTGTCGATCCCGTGAAAATATCGGGATAAAAAGCTTATGTGTTAATCCAGGGTGTCAGCTACCTCCATACCAAATTTTATCAAAATTGGTGGAGCCGTTTGTGCGTGAAGAAGTAATAAACATACAAACACACTCACAAACTTTCGCCTTTATATTAATAGTGTGATTATATCAAATCATTATCAAATACCTATATATCTACAAGTCTGTTTATTAACTAATGGAAAATCCAAATTTTTTGTGGGTTTAATCAAACAACAGCGTTATGTGGTTTGTATGCAACATTGAGTATTTGTCCAGCACGTCCGTGATACTAATAGGATATCAGTGGCTGAGCTCAGCGCGCACATCTCGCTCTATTAGTAATTAATATGTCACCAACGAACCCTCCCAGAAACGCCACGGTTCAAGGAAATGCGCCGCAGAACTAATATTATCACTACAAATATCTCACGTCTCCGCTACCGATTCCCAGAAAAATACAGTTTTTTTCGTCACCAGCTATCCTGTCACTGTTATCCGTTCGAGCATTTTTCATTCGCCCGCTTATTACGTGTCTAATATCAAGTTACACGCCACACCTGTTGGCCACGAGCTTCGCTTTATAACCGATTACAGCGCGTATGATAAATGTCATCTTATTTTTGGTGCGAACTTAAGGACTTGCATGCGTCGCTCGCGGTGTTCCCCATCAATTCAGTGGTAATGAGAAGATGCGCTGATAGTGACAGGTCTGGACGCACGGGCCCCGGCGCCCCGGCGCCTGACAGCAGGCGTGGCCAGCTAACGAGCATTGTCCCTCCACTCAAAAAAAATAACACCGTCTTATTCAAGATATTTGTCGACGCTCACAGTGTTTTCGTTCCAATTAATGTATCGAGAGCGCACGAAACGAGCGTAATCGATTTTGAATCTGTCACGAACTCGAGTACACGTTCGCTACGACAAGAAATCGATTATAGATTAACTGAATCGACTGGTTTTTGGAGCTCAATTATTTACATTTAGTCGCATTTCTCTTTTATCTTTTGTTTTACAGATGATCGCAGTCAGACGATCGGGAGAACGTGTTCATTTGTCCCCCGCGTCACATTTTATTTGGACGTGACATTAAATCTCTCTCGGATTAATCAACGTTTTATTTACAACGTTGAAGTTTATAAGTGTGAGAAACCTACGCACATCAGTAGGTGGTCACGCACGTGTGTGGATGTATGATGAGCAGCTTCTCAACATTAATAAAGTCCGCTACTTTTCGTAATGTCTGCTTTACATGACGGGTATTAATTTCGAATGATTTGTGTCAACCATAAAACCAACGTTAGACACCATTAAATATGTTGTAGCATGTCGTATAGAATAACACGTCGTTCGATCATAAACGTGCCTCGCTCACCGGTCCACTCGATCTTGTCGATGCGATCTCGCTCGTTACCCGCGGACGATACGACAAACGCCATTATTTCCTTCGTTGTGACAGCGAGGCACTTTATACAAGTCGCCAAGCGTAGGTGGTCCCTATCTCGGACGCTCCCGGACTCGACTTCCTAAGTCAACAGTTCTCGCTGTTCTTTTGTTGTCACTACACTATAGTCCTTATGAAACAGAGACGGGAACAGACCTCCGGCGCTCGCCACACAGTTCCAATAAAATCTCTACGGCCCCTTTAAAATTAAAAGCGATCGTAAAATGTTTCAATAAAGATCTGTTTTCGCCAACATTAGGAAAACATATTTCGTTGGAAGCTTTTACGACTCCATTATCATATAGACGCGTGTGTGGGGGGGCGTTATTAAAAAAATATTGGTGTGTGTGGCCGGTGCTGACCGCTCGCTACAAAACGCCATTTGCACAATCTCCCGGTCAAAAGTAATATTGTTTGCATTATGAAAGCTTTTTCGCGCCATATTTGAATTTATATTGTGCGTTTTGTGTCTGCATTGGAAATGTGCTGCCTACGCGTTGTTTCCGTGTAGTGTTTATATCTTACAGATTTATTGCGCTATAAACTTGCAAACTTATTACTGACGCTGCGTTTTAGGACAGCTTTGAATACTTAGTAAGATTTCGTTTACGAAAAAGGAAGGAGACTGTTGAAATCAAATGAGTCACACTTCAAGCAACGAGTGAGTGCCGACACAACAGGATCAACATTTTAATTAATCAATTATCAAGTAAGTGCGATTACAAAAGCTTTTGAATACAACAGTTATATTAAACAGTTTAGACGCGAACCTGTAATCAAATCATAGGTCGATGATATGAAATTCTCAGAACAAAACAAAACTTTTCTCCTGTCATACTTCAAGCCATTTGAAATCACAAAGGGAGTGTTACATAATTATGATATCAATATCCGGCTGCATTAAGCCAATACCCTCTTAATAGTCGTCACGAAGTTCGCACATGCACGCAGCAGCTTACAAGTTACAATGATTTACCATAAAAAACACATTATTTACTTACGGTACGCTATAGATTGTCGCGAACATCATGATGCACACCACGCCTCGGTCTCCACCACCAATCGAATACTAATTACCATTACAAAAGTGAATAATTCATTTGTCGTGTGCATAATCAGCCACCAATCTTCCCTGAGCCCTACGAAACAGTTTACTTAAAAAAAAGGGAGGGTCTACATACACCGGTCGGTTAGATTGGAAGCTAAGACCGTACGCATCTGTATTTTACTACGAAACTCGTTATAAACGCGAAAGTGAGTGAAGAATACGTGTCGAATGCTGAATAATCTTTGACGATCATGTTTCCCGTTTCAGTGATGTGGACGTTTCACTGGCATATTGATTCAATTGGTTTTTACTGAGTCTTTTTCTTTTTGCTTTGAAACTTACATCGCATACTTACCTTCAACATTATCTACAATAATTGCAATAAGATCAATAGATCTATACAAAGAGGGTACCCTCTGATACCATCTGATTAAACGCCTTCAACCTAAGGTTTGCCTTTCATCTCAATGTTTCCAACTTTACCATAAAATCTTTCATGAATCAATCAATTTTTTATCAACTCTTCTACACAACTTCGTCGTGTCGCTGGCACAATTTTTCGCAGATCTCGTTGGCCCAAAACTTTGCCACTTTCACGGCTTCGTCGGTGGCAGCTCAGAAGTCACTTTCACTGCAAGTTTTGTGGACACAGATGGCAGGATAGGAGGTGGAGCAAAGTTTTCGACATAGCACGGGATGCTGCCGTCCTGTCAAGGTAACCTCACCACCCGGTTGTTTTTTACCAGGTTGGAGTTAAATCTTTCCACTTGTGTCCGGAGACGGTTCGGTACCCAATCCCCAAACGTCCGGCGCTCCCTTGGACACCTAGCACTCGGTAACGCAGATTACGCAGAGTCTAGATGACTAATCCTTTCACCACGATGACACGAACCGGTCATTCTCTCTTCTACACTTATTAGTTACTTTCAACATAAGTTAATAAAGCACAGTAATATTAAATTCATTAAAAAAATGTATCAATATTTGTGTAGGTATTCATTTTTATCGTGGAACAGTTTACACATTGGCATCAGTGTATGGAAATAAAAACAGAACACATGTTTTCCCACATCCTTATTATTTTATTTATTCGTCAGTTTCGTTCATCGCTCGTTCAATTTTGTTAATTGAGGCAGCAACGCAGCTATTGTCTGACTGAATATAAAATAAAATCTCCATGTTGTGCCGACAGTATATTTGCTTACTTTGATTGAAAAGATTTTATGGTCCAACGATGGAGTTAAGACTTAGACATCTAACTAAACTGAATCTCATATACTTATTATGATAGGTACTCGAATTCCTATATGTACTGCTATTCAGACTCATTCACAATCAACTATCTAGCAAGCTAGCCCAAAAACTCCAAACTGTTGACGAACAACTGCATTACAAATGGGAATGAATTTAATCCAAGTTATCCCAGCTATGTCCAAATATGCCTGATGGCAGGACGACCAACAGAAGATCGTGGAGAAGACTTGGCTTGGCCGCGACTTACGAGTTGTAGGTCGTAGGTTCGAACCCAGACAGGCGCTTTACTTTGTGTAAATTATTTCATCACCACTGCTCTCAAAACGGTGAAGGAAAACATCGTGAGGAAACCGGCATGTCCTAGAACCAAAAATTCGAAGATATGTGACATCTACAAACCCGCACTGGGCCCGCGTGGTGGATTACGGCCCACTCCCTCTCACCGAAAGGAGGCCTGTATCCCAGCAGTGGGAACAATATAAGCTGATTATGGAAAGCGCCTTCCTGGGTTCGAAGCCACGACCTACAACAAGTAAGTCGGAGCCGTTACTACACTAGGCCACACTGCACCATATTTATTATTTTAACACAATTCATTCATCATACCTACTTACTCAACAGATAATAAAAATATTAAAATATTCAATCCATGGGAATGAAATGTGGCGTGAAAAAAACTTTTTAACAAAAAAAAAACCGACTTCCAAAAAAAACACCACAAACTAAAAAAAAAACACTACAAACTGAAAAATAACTTTAATTTCGGAAGTCGGTGTCTTAGGGATCAGTATTTTAGTTTTTGCCACCGACTTCCGAAATTAAAGTTATTTTTCAGTTTGTAGTGTTTTTTTTTTAGTTTGTGGTGTTTTTTTTGGAAGTCGGTTTTTTTTTTGTTAAAAAGTTTTTATTTCTCGCTTTTTAGTGGGTCTATTTATAATTTATCTAAGTTACAATAGCCTAATGTCAACTTGCCCATGGCCTTTTTATAAAATATTCCTTTTCTCGATGCAGGGACGTTAATTGTTGAGGAGTTCTCCTTTTATTAGTTTTTAGATTAGATGCTGATAATCCTGGCTGCAGCATCA
This sequence comes from Oligia latruncula, assembly GCA_948474745.1. Lineage (NCBI taxonomy): Eukaryota > Metazoa > Arthropoda > Insecta > Lepidoptera > Noctuidae > Oligia > Oligia latruncula. Next base: position 18,601,833 of record OX419695.1, on the reverse strand, counting down.
GGCCAGACTTATGTCAACATTGCATTGAACTTAAAATTAGTCCTGTTTAAAATGAGCCCAAACACGACTACGGTGCTGTAATTTCAAGGTTTGTACATTTTCTGATGCTCCTGGCTTCAGCATCAGGTCTTCGGTTTTCCTCAGTAACAGTACGTTTATCCACACATCGAGCCCTTTTCAATAAGCCTAAACACGATATATCTGCTGTTAGTTGTCGAGGAGTTAGGTACTCTGCAGACTATCCTGACTGCAGCATCAGGTCATGACTTGATGATCATGAGACCAAATGTGGCAAATGCCCTATCAAACATCAAAACAATTTACTAAAACAGTCCTTGCCTGTTCGAGTAATTTCTTACTGTTAAGGAGTTGTACCTACCATCATCAGCCCAGCTACCTGAGATGGTGACAACCATACACAAATACACAAGATACTTCATAAAATATGCGAAAAACAATAAGTGAGCCTATAAAATTTGGGGGTTGCCCTCGATTTCTCTAAGATCCCATCATCAGATCCTAACTTGGTGACAATGGGACCACCTCAGAACTATCTACTTTCGAACAAAAAAAGAATTTTGAAAATCCGTCGACAATTGGCGGAGTATTCGATGAACAAACATACAAAAAAAAAAAAAAAAAACATACAAACAGCCGAACATAGTACCTCCTCCTTTTTGTAAAGTCGGTAAAGAGAGATTTACTTCTAGTTATATAAATTGTTGCCAATCCGACGCTGTCCATGATAAATAATGCATAAGGCAATTTAAACTTGTATTTATTTATTATAAATAAACGGTTTATTGAGCCAATGATGAACGTTTAGAAACGCTTATAGTTTTATTGTGTTATAACACTTATAACTATTAACAGTTGCGAAATTCGATCTTAGGAAAAAGAAAACCTATTTTATAGCTCGGTCGTAAAAATATCACAGATATGAATTATAGAACGGAGGAGAAATAAAAGAAGAAGGTCTAAGATGTTGTAAAAGTTAATAAAAGAGGTGCCAATTTGAACACTGACGATAACGATGACGATGACGGTGACGATGCACAAACTGTACCTAATGCAAAAGACGAAAGAATGAGGTTTAAAAACAAAGCTTTTGCCACAGTTTCTTACCAATCAATAGCCCAAAAAAATGCAATCAACCTACCTATATTTAGAAAATAATATACAATCAAAGCATATCTTTGACTTGAACCAACTCCTTTCTACATTTTACTAAAGTATGGCTATTTTGAAACAACTGTGTCCACTATAAACCTCTATGCCCCATTCTAAATGTGACCAGTAAAATAAGAAGTACTGCACACAAGACGCGCGGCATCTCGAACAGCACCCAGTAACCAATCAGAGCTATGCGCTCTACAAACGCACAGCCAGTCAGTGTGTTTGTCTGTTTGCGCAGGCGTGTGCTATCAACTGATTAAACAAATATGTACTCACGAGCGAGTATGTGCCAAGTACCAACATACGATACATTCTTAGGAAAAATGGGATGATTTAAATAAACTTTTGGTAAATAATTTGTCTTTTTGAAGCTCAGTTTCGGACATTTTGGCAGTTTGTTAGTAGGCCTTTTTATTATTAAATTATTAAACTTTCATGTAACCTTTTTTCGCGGTGCCGAGCATGAGTAAGCAATATTTTCTGTAATTAGTCCCAGGTACGTTTATATTTCATTTAGGATCCTTCTGTAATTAACCAGAAATATTTTGTTTTCAAATTAAATATAATACACAGAGTGTAATTTTCAATAAATATAGTATAACCGTATTATGTAAACTGTCCTCATTTGCGAATGATCTGACGTATGGAGTTGACAAGCTCGATGATAATTCACAATGATTTAATATAGCCCCGAATCAACTACATTTGCGGTTGGCATGCCAATCAATCTGACAGTCACTCCAGTTTCGAAATGCACGAAATTAAGTATCAAGTTAATTCAGAAATTAAGTTTCGTTCGTGAAACTCGTGTTAAATAGTAACAACGAAAGCTTGTATTTAACTATGCAAATGAGTTAAGTAACTTACTGCACTTTACTTTGTAGTATCTAAAGAACGGTTTCCAACGAAAACTTTTACATGCGAATGCAGAGAATTGCATGCATTTTTTTTTTTTCAGAATTTATCAGTTGCTCCCAAGGGAATACTTGATTATTTTTTATGATAAGTCATAGGTAGTTGAATTAGTCAATAAAAACGTTATAGCAGTTCAAACATGTGGATCTCTAGGATTTTAAATCATAATGTGTTGTATCACAGCTCACAGCTGAAGTGGAAAAATGTCAACTGACTTTTGGAGGACTCAGTAGGTACTGATATTCTTATTTGTTTACTCTAGAACTGAGTCGCAATATAGAACAGAATATGGTAAGACTACGACGTTAAGTCCCTGAATACTACCTTACCTAAACTGCAATACCGTTCCGTACACCAAACGAAAATAATCGGTATTATTTCCCGTGCGGTGCCGTGCATGCAGCGCAATGCTCTCGGTGCGGCAGTAACCGGTTTAATTACGGCATAAATTATCGCCGGACGGCGTTACCGGCTACCGGGCGCACCGTTCCGGCAAGCGTACACTTTGTTACAGAATAAGCCAGCCTCCACTTAATGGACCATGATTTATTCTTATTATGGACTGCAGTGATGAGTTGGGGTTTAAGTTTCGCGAGTCGGACTTCTGGTTATAAAATTTAAGTGTAATTGAAGCTTTTACGGAGATTTTCATGTGGAAATTCTCTTCGTGAAGAGTTCCGCAAAAGCTCATCATTCAGAGCAAGTCATCACAATCTTTCTTGGAGACATAAACTTGTGCCATCGTTTTAAGGAAAGCTTATCATCAGTACCTATAATATTAAGAATCAGACACACGCTCACCCTCACTCTCTTATCAATAAGACTGCCCATTGTGTCTCCCTTTGTCAAATGTCTACATTTATATCTGTAATGTTTATGATGTACAATATAATAAATAGTATTTTATTCTATTCTATTCTCAGAAAATTCTTCATGAAACAAAACAAATGAAACGAGTCCTAAATCCAATATTTTTTCCACCAATTTTCGAAATAGGAACACGAGTCATATATCCACTAGAAACAAGGGAACATTTTTCACTAAAAAACATTTGGCAATTTTGAAACTAATCTGTGCACAAAGGTCGTTTGCGAGCGATCACGCGGAAATTAAGCGGTCGGTATGCGCCGCGACTAACGACGCGTCGCGGCACAAATCGCGCGACTAAAACGGCGCACGCGCGACTGATCGCGTTAACACCCATTACCCAGACGATGCTCTCGTTGATTGTATACAGATGTTTTTACTCCATTCTTTAGATTTTATCATTTTCAGAGCCTGTGTCAGCCATGGTTTTTCAGTATGCTGTATTAACCTAGTGGCCTGGCATGATAGAAATACAACTGAAATAAAAAAATACGTATGTAGAAAGGTCTACGAATATGATGTATAGAATTCAAAATGTACCATTAATCCCAACTAACATGAATGTACCATTCATACTGAATCATACATGAAGGAGAGACTCGTACTCGACAATTTCTAAGCACCATCGCTCAGAGGTCTATGACGGTTAGTAGAGGAATTTAGAAAAGTTCCACTGCTGTTTATTTCCCACAAATTCCACTGCCATTCGAATATGGAAATACGTAGGTAATTTATTGAAATTTGAAAGACGAAAAACTTTATCTAACAACTCCCAACTAAAACTATAAATCAACATGACACATGTCAGTTTCCTGTTCCCATGCCGGCGCGGATAATCGGCAAAAATATCGAATAGATATTCGGAATACGTATTGATACATCGACAAATAAATACGAGTAGTCGTACAAACGGCCAGTGCGTGCGCGCCCTACATAATTCATGAGGTGGTCAGCTGTGACTGCGTACAAGCCGATATTGCAAGAGTTTTGGGTCCTGACGAATTAAAAATGTAGTACTTCGGTACTTTTGGATGGGAAGGACTGACATTAAAACAGGGAGGGATCGGAAAGTTGTTCTGTGTCTATTTGTTTGTCTATGGTAATCACTGGTTTCGTTGATCACGCCTACGCTTTTGACTAAACGATAAGCAACAACTAAGCTTTATGCAGATTAGGGTCACAACCGATGGACTATAGTTGCATAATTTTCGTTTCAACCGCTTTGATAATACTCGTAGTGTTAACAATCATCTTATTTTCGTTCACCATCTTGTCCAGAGATCGTGCTTCTGATACAATCTCATGTTTTCGAATTGAAATTTCATACATAGAAAAAGCATTAAAGGAATTTACATTTCACATTCAGGCTGATAGAGAAACTTACCTTCTTGGGGGAAAACGACTAAAAACAATATTTATGACCCTACATACAGCCCCCCTATAAACTAGCCACTCGGAGCTTCCTCCAATAAAAGCATCTACATATTACGAAGGCAGCAGTACGAGAACTGCTTCAAATGGCACACATCAACATATAACTACTCTATTACCAGGAATGCCAGCTAATTGGTAGTTAGCAGTAAGGCAGTAAAATGCCTCATTACTAATTCTGCCGACGCCGAGCTTCGAAGACGTGTCAATTCGACTAATTTGCAAATATATCGGCAGCGGATGCTTTAGAGGACATTTAGCTATCATAGAATATCAGAATATCAATATGGAATATTTTATTTATTAGATCTGATATACATAAGTAACAGAAACTCTAGGAATAATAAAAATAAGATGGCGGCTGATAATACAATACATACCTAATGATGTGGTATCAGTTCAAAGAACCTCGTCGCCGATGAATGGTGACATTATACACACAAAGTCAAGGTAACCAATTTTGAATTTATAGACTTGTCAAGCATGTTGATTATATTAAGTCTTATTTTATTATTCAGGATAAATATAAAACAAACTAAATGAGAATAGCTGTTGTCGTGGTGAAAAGATAATCCAGTTACCAAGGTTAGTACAAGTTAGTAGTGAGACTAACCCAGGAGAGCCGGTACCAAAGGACGCCATGTTTAGGCGGCGCCTTAGCAAATAGTTACAGAATCCTATACGCTTAATTGTTATGACAATGCTAACATTACAACGAGGTCTTAATTAGAAAGGGCGAAATCTCCTTAATTCCTCGACTCTCAGTGATATTCAGCTGGAGCTGATTAACTCAGAGACGATGATTAGGATCATTGCAATTGCCTCGAAGCATCCGTTAGACGTACCTACCAAACACGAAACAGTTTAAAATTAACTCGTTTTAGGAATTAGAACCGGGGTGTAACCCGAGCCGCCACTACGGTCGTCGAGAAGTTACCAGCAAATTGTTTAACTGCTTAATTAACTGGAAGTAATCCGGCCAGGCTCCGGTGACGTCACGGGTTCTACCTCGGAAGCCTGCACTCAGATATTATGTATAGGATTTATGAAAAGGAAAATAAAAAAACGCCATGAAAGAAATATTGAAGATTCCAAATGTGTCAAATTAATGAGGCTATCTGACTCAATGGATATTTAGATGATAATCTTGAAATTATGTAAATCTCACTTGTCATATAGATGCCGGATCACTAAGTTGCTTAAATATATATAGTCAGTTGAGACATTATTACATCTCTCTATGATTCAAAATGATGACTCCCAGGCTGCTGAGAGTCATCATTATCAATGATCTTATAAATAGTTAAAAAATCATTCCGTCTTTGCCATCTTCAAACGATTGACAGAAACAGAACGATGTTTTAAATAAATCTAGCGCTAAACGTATTTGCTGATTTGAGGTGCAAGCGGACCTCAGTGTCAACACGATGATTGTTCAACCTATAGCATAACTCAAAAACAATACAATTAAGCTATCAAGGAACAACAACATTCTACCTACAACGTGATATTATACTAGCCTTCAATGTGAAAGCTCCAAGTAGGTACTGCTTTTGCATAAGTACATGGTTATTGATGACAATCTTAATCACACCCTTATTTGTATTGTCAGCCATAAAAATCAAATTATAAAAATACACATTAGTTGAGCTGATAAAAAAAGTCAATAATGTTTCTAAACGCTCCTAATTTGAGTGGGCGAGGCGCAAACGAAACCGTTTAATACAACTGATCACACGCAAACCGATCAAGATTTTATTTATTTTTATATAATATCCGAACGTTGATATAAGATATGTGCGGTGCGATACTATCTGGATATTCTCGTAAACAGAGAGGTATTAATGTTGCCAGTATTTGCATATAAATATGAAGCATCTCGTTCATTGGTTCGTTCACCCGATCGGCTGCGTAACTATTACTTTATTGGTTGTTCGTATATTTTAGCATATTATTAGTTTGCTAGACATTACCATTTCAAGTGATTTGTTTGCGAACGTCTTTTGTTTTATCTCGTCTCATAATATTGGTGTAGCGAATTCAATTTACACACTACTGAATCCATTCAGTTCTGCGTTTGCATTATTTCAAGTTTCAGCCATCGCAGCAGTTTGAATGCTTTTGAGTTCTCTGGTTTATTCTATTATAAAGTGGAAGAAAAGCATCATAACTTGTCGTTGAAGCATTGTTGGTACTTTAGTTTGGGGCATTAGAGGTTCTGAAATTCTAACCACAATAGACAACTTCGTCGATAGTGGGGAACGTATCGGCAAACCTCTCTTTTGGTGATGGTAACCAATTTGCATTAGACGGGCCCTCTTTCTCTTTATTTCCAATCTATGTATACCACAAGAGAAACCTTTAACATCTCTAAACCATCTCGCAGCATCCCACGCCTCTCTTTGCATAAGGCTCATCTTGCTATTTATAAACCCTCCTCCGATCAATTCGCCTAGCAGACATTGTATTAATCCTCCTTACAGGCTCCGTCAATAAATCAAATCGCGATCATATTCTTAACTTTCATATCGTGTGCGTAGGAGCGCAAATAAAAGACGATCGGCGGTTGTGTGTCGTAAATAATGTAAGGTTTCGATTACTATCCGTTAGTACAACGCCTCACTCTGCCTCCTGCTGCGTGCTGCGCGCCTAGTATCGAGCACGTTTAGATCTTACGATATGACGGAACGACTGCTTTTGTGGCTAAAATTGTAACATTGGTGGTATAGTGGTATTTGGATTATCGAACACAGCTAGTAATTCTCATTTGCCTTTACTTGTACTCAATTCTTTATTGCATTCCATATGCATAACCAACCATGTGTGCCATGTATGTGTGTGTGTTACATGTGAGTGGGGGGGTGTGTGTATATGTATAAGTTGGATTTAGTGCTCACCGCAGGCAAAAATCTCTTGAATTTTCTAAAGTTTTTTCTGTACGTAGGGATATGACCTATGCATATGCTACGCTCTGCAATAAATAGGTAAGTAGAATCAAGTCTCCAAACGGTCTCTTCAGATAATTTAACCGAAAATAAAATTATTTATTTAGGTATTTACTATGAACCAATGCAACACCACACCATTAAAAATCACTTTAATTTTAATTTTAATTAAAACTCATAATCATAACCACATTCACAGTCGCTCCGTGTAAAGCTCTCCCATAACTTACGATAAAATTGTTAAAATAAATAAATTAAATTATCTCCTTCCACCGCCGCCGCCGGCCGGTCGTTCGACCGTTAAATAATTCAATTCTACATCGTTTCTACATAATGTCACCATATTGGTTGATATAAAAATGTTGAAAACTTCACCTGTGCGCGTGTGAACGATTGCGAAGTGCGATAGCTTTGGAATGGCCACACAGGCGCGGGCGCAGCTCTTGAATGGCGGATGACATTACATTCATGGTTTCGGATCTTCATTAAAATGGTTCTGGGTAATGTGGAAGGAAGGTTGAATGTGTCAGCCTCTTATTGTGGGGGTCATTTGATACATTCTGTAAATTACATACATTCAATAAACAAACAAACTCTTCAGCTGTATTAGTATCTAGTATAGATTCTTGTGCTGCTGATATTGGCCCCGACATTGTTACACTAAGTACTGAGTTCATTTTCATTTCCAGTAAATCTTCTCAGAAATAATCAGCACTAATATGAAGTTGTTAGATCTAAGCTACTGGTTCTCCGTTCAAATATAATATCAACTTAAGCAGTCCAGACACGCAACACAATAATTTACAACTGCCATAAAACATGATATATTTTTTACAGCAGTTAAACTCGCAAATCGCATTCATAGGCCGATGATTTATCTAACATATCAAGTAATAATTTACATATAAAATGCGCGGGGGGCGAGTCGTGCGCCCGCGCCGTTAATCACACGCCCACCTAGTGCACATTATTGTTTATAATTGTCTAGACACGCGACTCGCGACGCGCGACGTAAGCGCATTCCCAGAGATACTACCTTGGATTTGTCACGGATTAGAGGGACCAACAAATGGAGAGATCATGTTTTCCGTTGAACCATACTAAACGAATTTGCGGATGAGATACGAGAAAAAAACGAAAAAAGCTTAAAGAAAACAAAAGAAAAAAAGAGAAAAGAAAAGGAGAGAAGGAGTAAAGAAACGAAGAAAGCTTGGTCATTGGACGACCTCTGGATTTACTGCTAAGGATGCTACAGTGTGCACCAACCCACTCTTGCTCATGTTTCTCAGAATATATATCTGCAATTAAGATCAAAATATATTATATTATTTTTGCAGACGTTTTAGTATGATAGTCTTTTGTTGCATCAAACAGCAAACTTGATGAGAACAGCAGAGTAACTACTAAACACATTGTTTCTGAGCTGTAGCTTGAACTGTCGCTGTTCAATGTTCCAAAAAGGCTATTATACCCACATTCCACTAGTAACATCGATGACGATGGCAATACGTATTTAATATTATAACTTAACAAGCTCCTGCCCGCGACTTCGTCCGCGTGAAATTTCCCGCGTCGCATCGCATCGCCCGTCCGCGCTATTACTTCGTTTTCGCTTACCGTTCTTTCTGCTTTTTTTCGGTTTGCTCGGCTCCTAAGGGTCGTCGTAGAGAATTATTAAATACATATAGCCTTCCTCGAGAAATGGGCTACCAAATGCAAAATGATTTTTGAAATCCCACTGGTAGTTGCAGAGATTAGGGCGTTCAAACAAGAAAAACAAACAAACACTTCAGCTTTATTACATTAATTATGTATATATATGGATAAGTACCAAAATAAGAATCTAAAAAGGAGATCTTGTCAAAACAAACTTAATTTAAATAACACAAGGAGAGTCCTTGACAGTTGTAAGCGATCGTCTGTCGGCCCACTCGATACCTTTGATCTATAATTAAATGTTAGCGAATCCTAATATTATTCAATATTCTGCCATTAGCCTTATATTCACAAGTTTAATAGCTATATTGACTCTTTGGGGAAGAAAAGATAAAAATCGTGTGTATAACAGAAAGATTATTATCTAATCTGGTCCTGATATAGAATCACTGGGAGCTTAGTCATAATCATAAGCGAGATGGTTTATTAGGATGAGACGTCTTTATCATAATCATTATTTATGCGGGAGGGTCATTTACATACCAACTTTGGGGGCAAAATTCGCTATTCTCATTTATAGTACGACTCTTACCTAAGACCAATTTATTATTATTTAGTAGGACTCGGGGTAGTCCTATTGTTAAGAGTCGTCCTAAGAGAACGCGAATGCGCGAATTTTACTCGTACGAACGCGCGATCAAACTTAATGAACTCGAATAGGTGTCCTAACTGACAATCGCACGACGCGGTCGCGCGACTCAAATGTTTGAAAATCTATTCGCGCGTTTTTTTTTTTCATTTCCAACTGAGCCCGCAAAATAGGTCATCCAAATATTTCCCGACAGCAAAAATTGAGCGTCTCTGACGTCCATGGTTGTTGGTACCGATCGTGCCAGTGCCAAACTAGGTACTCCACGGACGCTCGCGTCGTAAATTCGCACGATGATCACGTATTCGCGTTCTATTAGGACATCCAGTTTTTGCTATCGCGCGAACACGCGATGGTTGCGTTGCTTACTCGCGCGATGATCGCGCATTCGCGTTCTATTAGGACGATGCCTAAGACGATTTTCTACCCAACTTACTTCAGAATTCGCACTGTTAGTAAGTAGTAAGTTGTAGTTAGAACTGAGTAAGTACTCAGTTCCAATGCCAAAACTCTATTTTCAGTGAACACTGGAATCAAGTCTACCGTGAGTTTTTCTAGAATAGTGCTGCAGCATTTAAACATCTAGGGGTGTATTTATAAAAGTTCAGATCGAGGTCAAGAGCAGGCCCATTAGGCAATTAAAAAAAATTGTATAAACCTAAGTAATGACTACCGTCTGCTTTACATTTTTTTCTTGTTTAAGCGTCTCTTAACTCTATACAACGTTTCTAATTAAACCCTCTAGTAGGTACTTAGGTAAACGTAATCAGCGCTGTCAGTAATACTTAGAACATAAACTACGAGGTAATATTGATACCATAATTGACTAAATTGACGTAGTGCCGGGTCAGGGGGGCGGAGTTGCGAAATGCTCGCGTAGGGCACTCTTGCGCACGCCGAATGCGATTAGTGCCCGTATTCCTCCACCAACAGGGCTGGCACGAAGCTTTGTGAAAGTTTTAAAAAAGTTTATGTCATATCTTACCCCTGGAGCTTACCACCACCTCTTAGCCTCGAGATGAAGCTATACAGGTCGGTCGTATAGCTCCCTCTTCTTCTTAGCGTGTCGATAGCAAATTAAATGGACTAGGCCCAGAATTCGGCTACTTGTTTGGCGCCTTCACCAGCGTCCATCAGTTCCTGTAACGTACAGCTAACAGGTCACGCTGGGTACGATATTAAGTGTCCCGTGTTTGTGGTACAGCACATTTACACTCCAAGGCGGAGTTGTCTATGAATCTCCACCTGAACAGGTTTTCCTTGCTTCGGCCAACCTGGGTCCGGAGTCTGTTTAAAGACTTCCAGGTTACCCAAGGCAACTCATGTCCAGGTGGTCTTCAGCGGGTGGAACGACTGGTTTGGGTAAGGAAGCACTGTCTCGCCACAGCTTAAGTCTTTCTTGTGATGATTCACCAGTGAGCGGGGCGCCACACTTGAAAAAACAGATTTTTTGGCTTTTCAGCCTGCTTCCTCTCTTTACCACACTGAAGTACCACACTGAAAGCCCCGGAAAGGTAAATTTATTCCAAATTCCCTCTTTTTTAGCGTGAAATTGAACAGATAATCATTTCCAGACAGAACATCAAACAACTACCATTCCAATAAATTAATACGAAAATAAATTATCATTGTTTCACAGTTGATTTCAATACAGTATCCGATTAATTATATTGATGTCATTAAAAGCTACAACAAAACTAATTTAAGAGAGCTTTCGTTCGTGACAAATGAGTGCAGTGTTGCCATAACAATAATGTGGTGTGTTACATAGCAATACGATACGATTGATTGCCTTTAGTATGCCTACGGGTATGATATTGATTTATTTTTCGATTGTGTACATAAATGGTCACAATTAATTATGTATCCAGAGGTTGATAAATTGAGTAAAAGTAAATGCTTGGAAATAAAATCTCATTATTTCACCCTGTCACTAAAAGACTTGAGCTTCTATTGTTTATCTACAGCGAAAATCAATATTTCAAATATTTAAACGTTATTAAATCATTTTCGCCGTACGCACCTCAAAAGAAGGCAATTTTCGTAACGTTTCGTCTAGCCACTGGTATATCTTCTGATAACTAGTAGCCCATTCTCTAATCACTTAATCAAAACACTGGCACAGCATTAATCACAGCACCACTTTCTCATTCCCTGGAGCCCTGAGGGCAGCCCTACTGTCGGCGTGCGCCCGCGCAACTGGTTCAAGGTTGTCCGTAAGAATGCGGCCCGTATGCTCCACTCGCTAATTTGGTCAGGCACTCTATTGCCTTATACGGCGCTACAACAGTTGTGCGCCTACAGATTAGAGCTCGCTATGATTTATACCAGAGTTTGACAGTGTACGTTGGTTTAATTGTCTGAATGTACATGATTTAATGTGTCATATTCTGATAATAGCTGTTGCCCGTGACTTTGTGTGCTTACAAACTTCAACTTCACTTTTCGTCAGCACTGGGGACGAAATTAGAAAATCTTGAAACTTAACACCCTCCAAGGAACATGCATAATCAGCCTATAATGTTCCCACTATTGGGACACACGGCAACGTCTAAAGGCTTATTTGTCCAAAGAGATTGCACCAGAACAAGCTGGATTTGTGAAAGGGAAAGGCACCCGGGAACAAATATTGATTGTTCGTCAGATTATTGAGAAGGCCCGAGAGTTTAACAAACCGGCCTATATCTGCTTCGTGGACTTCTCCAAGGCGTTCGACTCAGTGAAGTGGCCCAAGTTGTGGAATACCTTACTGGGAATGGGCACGCCGAAACACCTAGTGCATCTTTTGAGAAAGTTATACGAGGCAGGCACAGCTTCCGTTCGAACCGATGAAATCTTTTCAAACTGTTTCCATCCTAGTGCAGGTGTCCGCCAAGGTTGCATAATATCGCCGCTCCTCTTCAATGCTTACACCGAGCTCATTATGCGCATTACTCTGGAGGATTGGACGGACGGTGTCTCAATCGGTGGCTACAACATTGCAAATCTGCGATACGCTGATGATACCACGCTATTTGCTACTAGCGCAAGTCATCTAGAGGAATTACTTCGTAGGATGGAGACTGTGAGCCTCGAATTCGGACTACAAATTAACCGCAAAAAAACTAAGGTGATGATCGTGGACCGCGCTAACAACAACTCGCCCGAAGTCTCTAAAATTGCTAACTGCGACGTGGTCCAGTCCTACATTTATCTTGGAGCGTTAATCTCAAACGGGGGTGGATGCATAGATGAAGTCAAGAGACGTATGGCGATAACTAAAGCATCGATGGACAAGCTGAAAAAAGTCTGGAGGAACAGAGATCTTACAAAAGCCACCAAGATCCGACTTGTTCAATCACTGGTTTTCCCTATCTTCCTTTATGCTGCTGAGACGTGGACGCTGCGAGACATCGAGAGGAAGAAGATAGACGTTCTGGAAATGTGGTGCTGGAGAAGAATGCTTGGGGTGTCGTGGACTGAGTTTCGCAGCAATACCTCTATACGCCAAGAACTCAACATCAAAAAGCGTCTATCTGTTATGGTCCAAACGCGCATCCTCAAATACTTCGGACATGTCTCGAGGCGTGAGGGAGACTCTATTGAGCGCCTTGTCGTGCAGGGTAGAGTGGAGGGTACTAGACCACGCGGACGCTCACCCATAAGATGGACTGACCAGATTAAATCCGCGGTGGGTGGTCCATTGTATGAGTGCACAAAAAACACCCGAAATCGGAGTAGGTGGCGAGAAATCGTGAGGCGAATCACATCAGCCCCTAAACAAGAAACTACATGAGGACCACGACCGCTCTGACAAGAGTGCTACGAAGAAGAAGAAGATTGGGACACAGGCCTCCTTTCTGCGAGAGGGAGTGGGCCGTAATAGACCACGCGGGCCCAGTGCGGGATGGTAGTGGTCACTCGTCTTCGAACTCCAAGCAACATCATCATCTGCCTAGCCTTTTCCCAACTACGTTGGGGTCGGCTTCCAGTCTAACCGGATGCAGCTGAATACTCTGAAAACTCCAAGCAACATAATTCAATCAATTATCATTTGTAGGGTTCCGTACCTCAAAAGGAGTAACGGAACCCTTATAAGATCACTTCGTTATCCGTCTGTCCGTAGGTCAAGTCCCTATTTTCTCTCTAAAGTCTTTCAGTCCGTCATTGAAAGTATAGAGAGAAAGATGTAGCTGGTAAAATACTTATCTGTGTCAGAAAAGCCGGAGTGTCTAAAAGCCTAAAATAGGATATTGCAGTGGCTTCTCTGTTTGCTCTGCAGAGGTCAGACGGTTATCGCTCCGTGTGAGTGCAACTTCACACTAAATTGCATCCTGTATCAACTGGAAGCAAAACAAACTACAAGCACGATGACGAAAGAACTATGTTAGCCCCAGGCCCAGGCAATTCGCATACAATTAGAGCAAGATTTATGATCCAAATACAAACTAGTCCGTTAGTTAACAGCACGACAATACATAACAAATGTTCAATTAAATTGTTATGTAAATGGTGCGGCAGTAACAGTTGAGCAAGAACATAGCCTGTATACCAGGGGTGGCCAACCGGTCGACTGTTAGTCCAGTCCATCGTGGCATGGCAAACAATATTTCCAAATAGAAACCTGATTTGCTAATCTAACGAAAGATGCTCAAACGCAATGCTCACATTAATATAAATAAGTAGTTACTAAGAATAATTTTCAGTTTTATATTTTCTCTCTTAATAAAATGAAAAAATACTACATAATTGTGTACTGAACTATGCTGTTTCATATAAGATTCCAAGAAGTATGTTATTGGTAGATCACAGGCTATCAGTTAACAGTAGATCTTGGGTCTAACCAAGTTGGCCACCCCTGCTGTATACAAATGTTGGCTCGCCCAGTGCGGGCAAAAAGTGTTCCAGTTCCGTATAAGGGCATGTAATTGAAATATACAGCGTGTTAACTGCTTGTTAGCCGCTCGTGGATAGGCCTCAGTCGCGAATTAGGGAAATGCGTCATTACCGTGTTAGAAACCGGTGGTAATTTTTGTGCCTGACTGGTAGTAAGCTTCCTGTACCAGTTGGGCACAATTGCAATCTTTGTAATCAACGGTTGTGAAGGGTAATGGTTAGAGGATTGGCAGCAGTGACTTCCTGTTTGCTAATAAGTACGGAGATCGTCATCTGTTTTCCAACGTCCCATGAACTAACAGTATCCCCCTTACTAATAAACGTTCTATAGCGTCTGTATAGTTACACAACGCTTTGTCTTCTTCTTTCAAAAGTCAAATTACTGACGACTGAAATAGAGAAATCGGTGTGTAACTAATACTATTCATCTGTTAAATAATAAGTTTATTAGTAAGGGGGTGTATCTTTAAAGCACTGACTAAATCCACGTGTTATATCGACATTGTTGCCAACGGTCTTAAGGGGCCTATGGGTGGAGGATTGCAGGCTGTCGACGATTTTCTGATTTGGAACCTAATGAAAAAGAAATTAAAACACTTTTGACTTTGCCCCGAAGACCAACCCATTTTTAAGACCACCCCAGTATTATGAAAGGGTAATGACACCGTACAATGACATCTTTTTACTTTCAACTGGATGGAAGACGGGCTGAAAGTCGACCCCATAGACAGGCAATAGACAATAAAAAACAAAAACACTATCATGGTTAATCAATCTAAAATCAAACATACATAACCAATCAAAGATATGGAGTATCATATCACCCTGCACCAATAACAGTCATAAGTTGACAATGAAACATAAAATGTATGTTGCGGTCGTGTCGGAATAACGGGTTCGATCCCCCGGTCGCTCACAGTCGCTCACGGGTATATGTTACAGTAACGCGATCTGAGAGTTTTTGTTAACGCTGTGTTACTGTCTCGTCTTGGTGTTTTGTTGGGGTGGTCTCCAATTGTAATGAATAGATTCAGATATGTAGTTGGATATTTAAATAAACATGACACTTCCCGATACCTTGTTATTCATAAATAACATATCACGCTTGTCATCTTGAAGGAAAAGGCAGGGATAATATCCCTGCCTATATTACCTATAGGTAACTTGAGCAGTGGTAGCCCAGTGGTAACGGCCGTGACTTACCGAGTTGTAGGTAGGTCGCCGATTCGAACCCAAACAGGCTTTTTACTTTGTGTAAATTATTTCATGACCACTGCTCACAAAACGGTGAAGGAAAACATCGTAAGAAAACCAGCATGACCTAGAACCAAAAATTCGAAGACATGGGACATTTACCAACCTGCACTGGGCCTGCGTGGTGGATTACGGCCCACTCCCACTCACCGAGAAGACGTCTGTGTCCCAGCATTGGGAACATTAGGATGACTATAGATGATATAGGTAACTTGACAGAGAGAACCAGAAATTGATCTTTATTAGGGTTCCGTAGCCAAAGGGTAAAAACGAGACCCTATTACTAAGACTCCATTGTCCGTCTGTCTGTCACCAGGCTGTATCTCATGAACCGTGATAGCTAGATAGTTGAAATTTTCACAGATGATATATTTCTGTTACCGCTTTAACAACAAATAATAAAAATAAAATAAAGTTAAAATTGAAAGGGGTTGAAGGGGGGGGGGGTTTTGCCTTGTGGTACGGAACCCTTCGTGTGCGAGTCCGACTCGCACTTAGCCGGTTTTTTTCAATACTTTACACACCTACGTATTCTTCCAATTTCTTGTCTGTATTATTATTATGTGCGTTCCAAGACAGCTTACCCAGGTCACTATTGTAGATCATGCCAACAGGAGTAGGCTTATTTAGAATGAGTACCTAGATGTCAGGTTGGTACTGTTGGCCGAAAGAAACATTAGAGAGGACATTTTGAATTGATGACCTAATAATAATAATAGCCTCCCGACCGAGTTCATGTCAATCTCAACGGAGATTAGCCAGTACGTACGGTACGCAGGAGATATTATTAAACACAGGTGCACTCTCTGTTCCTTTACTCTCATAGTCCGATGGGACGGCAATCCGACACGACCAGGCGCAGGACCAACGACTTTACGTGCTTTCCGAGCCACGGGGGTGATAAACCGCCAACTTCCCAACTCCGGACTGTTACTAAGAAATTCCCAATGGAAAACCCAATAACACTTTGTCCAACCTGGGCATCGAACCCACGCTCAGCAGTCGCGCTTGCAACCACGAGACTAACGAGGCAGTTCCCTAATACCTATTATTTGACCTCATTACCCCGAAGGTATGAGGTTATCACCGATATCCATAAGACCAAAATAGAAATAACGAAGTACTTCAACAATGCAGTCATAATGACAAGTGCCTTATCTAGTAAACCATCACATTAGTGAGCGTAGTTAACGATTTGGCGTTAACTACTAACTGCAGGTTATAATAACATTAGAACCTCGTTTGTCTGGAAACCTTGCAGAGTCCTCGTTTATCCGAAGTGTTTGTTTGTTGTCTAGACACGTCATGTAACCGATATCTAGCTATGTAGGTAGATATGCCTTTGAGAAATATTTTATAGCAATATTATAATAAGAGACCTTTTACATTTGTAGAGTTGGATTCTTTACATAAGCACATTTTTTTTTAGTTATTAGGCGATTGCATAGAATTGTTCGCGCATATAGACTAGGAGAACCCTAGCCTGCCCCTAGCCGTCCAATTGTTTTAGTTTAATTCAGCAAAAGACAAACGGAGTTAGAAATGATGCACTAAAACTAAAAACGAACAGTTCATAAAACCGTATTCTAAAAGCTACTTCCTAGTTAAAAGCTTTTAAACAAATAGAAGTGAAACTGTCGTCCAAAAATACCTGAAACTGTCAGACCCTAAGGGTGGCGGATTAAACCGTCCGCCTCGCGTTAACTCCGACGATCCATCCTAACTAGGAATACAGAAGATCTACTTCATATCGTCTGGTAGAGAACTCATACAAAATTACAAGTACAGTCACTGTAAGTGTACATTAGTGGTAACTTCAAGTGTTACCACGAAACTTGCACTACAATACTTAAATCGCCCATACTGCTACGAAATAAAAGCGCTATCAATGCCAAAGTGTTAGCACTGATGTGCAATCGACTGTACCTAC
This sequence comes from Oligia latruncula, assembly GCA_948474745.1. Taxonomy (NCBI): domain Eukaryota; kingdom Metazoa; phylum Arthropoda; class Insecta; order Lepidoptera; family Noctuidae; genus Oligia; species Oligia latruncula. Next base: position 18,584,135 of record OX419695.1, on the reverse strand, counting down.
TTGGCCTTTTAGTAAACTACTTTCCATCAAGCAGGCCGTAGTCCTGTTTGTGAGGCAATACCATAAAAAAAGAGAACAATTGCTACGCGCTACGCTAACTACTACACGCTACGCTAACTACTACGCGCTACACAAACTACTACGCGCTACGCTAACTACTACGCGCTACGCTAGTTCTACTACGCGCTACGCTGACTTCTACGCGCTACGCTAACTTCTACGCGCTACGCTAACTACTACACACAACGCTAATTACTACGCGTTACGCCGTCGCTACAAAATTGGTCGTTTGGGTAATTCGCAAAGTGCAGTCACAGTTCACTTATAAGTACATAGGTACCTACATGTCTATTGTAACCTCTTAGAAACACCCATTACTACCACGTTTAAAATGTCAACTTTTCTGTATTTATGCAAAACTAACTAGACTATTAAAAAAAACTGGCCAAGTGCGAGTCGGAGTCGCACACGAAGGGTTCCCCCCTACCACAAGGCAAAAACGCCTGTTTTTATAGCGGCAACAGAAATACATCATCTGTGAAAATTTCAACTGTCTAGCAATTACGGTTCATGAGATACAGCCTGGTGACAGACAGACAGACAGACGGTCAGTGGAGTTTTATTAATAGGGTTCCGTTTTTACCCTTTGGATACGGAACCCTAAAAACTGCCACTATTTAAGTTAAAACTTCAAGTAGGTACGTACATTCCTAGCTGGACACTGTTTAGCGGAATTAAAAGATAATAATAAAATACGTATCCACCAACCCGCACTGGGTCCGCGTGGTGGATTACGGCCCACTCCCTCTCATTGAGAGGAGGCCAGTGTCCCAGTAGTGGGAACATTATAGGCTGATGATGATGAATAAAATACGTGGGCCTTCTGTATCTATGTATCCTGTGTTCTTATCGCGTGTCCCATCTGTCGCTAGGCGGATTACGCAGGTACGCCTCAAATGAACGGATATTAAAATAAGTTAAATATAATTTTCATAGAATTTTTGATAGTTTAACCGCTTGAGATCGGATTGTGATAAGCAAAAAGCACATGTACGAGTATCTGATTACGCTTAAAGTTGTAAGATTTTATCTTTTACACAATTTTAAATGTTATTTTTATCTTCATAAGGTGTGCCGACATAAAACTAAAAATATATTGTTATGAAGGTCCTTGTGTAGCACAAAATACCTGTCGTGTTGTAGATTGTACAGGATGGCAGGGGGAGATCGGCGCACAACTTGTTCATCATCATCATCATTTCAGCCGAAAGACGTCCACTACTGGACATTGGCCTCCCCCAAGCACCTCCACTTCGATCGGTTCTGGGCTTCTCGCATCCTACGGGTTCCTGCGACCTTCACAAGGTCGTCGGACAACCTTGTGGAAGGCCTTCCAACACTACGTCTTCCGGTACGCGGTCGCCACTCCAGAACCTTTCGGCCCCATCGGCCATCTGTTCTGCGAGCAATTTGCCCTGCCCACTGCCACTTAAGTTTGGCAATTCTTCGGGCTATGTCGGTTACCTTGGTTCTCCTGCGGATCTCCTCATTTCTGATTCGATCACGCAGGGAAATTCCAAGCATAGCCCTGTCCATTGCCCTTTGGGTGACTTTTAGCCTTCCTATAAGGCCCGTGTTCCTTCCTTAGCCCTTTATGTTCCGGGTGAGCGGTAACCCTTTCGGACAATCCCGCTGACCATTCTGAACCCCTTGCGTTGAAATTATTCGATGGTTATTTTTTTTTTTTAATTTGGTCTGCCAGACATTTTGACCGCTTTGTATAAAACAGCAGATTTTTTTCATTGATAACCGACAAAAAAAATCTACGAATTTGTCTATAGTCCGACTTTTAATTAGCTGCAGTAAAATGACACTTCTTAATAACTCATTTCGGACTGAGTTTAGAGAAATGCATGTCAAATAAGTTTCGTTTGTTACACTATTCTTTAGGTACTAGAAAAACATGTTTGGGTTGATGGCCGCGAAAAAACAAAAAGACGCCAATTTCAGTCATTTAAGTAACACTTATGCTGTCATTTTACAGCACCTAATTAAAAGTCCGACTATATGTAGAATCATTGTGCAGAATTCATAGTTTCATTTTGCGCGTTATGTCCCTGCCACCCCGTATATGTTGAATCATTTAATAACATTTAAATAAAGGACGTATCGAGGCGCATACATCAATATTTAAATGTACCACAGTATGATAATAGTCAGTTAATCGATACGGCCAACAGTTACAAGGCCTACATTATTCACCTTGATTGCACATTGCACATTCCGTAGTAGATTTACTGCATTAATTGTTCAGCTACATCTACTATTGTCCCTAGTACCTAAGTAAAGCTACCTAGGACTTATGAGATTGCCTGGGAGTTCTCTACTTATGCAGCAACTGATATTACCTCGTAAGAACTCAATCTGCAATCTAACTAGCCTTTTCTGTCTAACCGGATGCAGCTAAATGACCTCCACGACAGAGTTACCTACTGGGTAAGCCGATACCCCTTGTTAAGACTGGTTGTCATACTTTTGGGCTTCTGACTACCCGTACCGACTGTCAAAGATCTACGAATGACAGCCGGGATCAGCGGTTTAACGGGCTTTACAAGGCACGGAAGGGTCTCGATATGCAATGGATGATCATAGTCACCCATCATCACCGCGGTAAGCGTAGCTTAACCATCGATCGTTATTATTTAGCCACGTAAAAACTATAAAATACAATCCAAGAAAGAGACAAGACTGAAACAACATAAAAGTGAAAAATATGTGTAACAAACGATACCCATGCATATTTGTAAGTCCTGCAAAACGAGTTAATCGGAGTGGGCCATAATCCACCACGCCGGCCCAGTGCGGGTTGGTGGATGTCACATGCCTTAAAATTCTTGGTTCTAAGACATGCCGGTTTCTTGACGATGTTTTCCATCACCGTTTTGAGAGCAGTGGTGATGAAATAAATTACCTACACAAAGTAACGTGCCTGCCTCGTTTCCAACCCCCTAAGCTTAAACTTAGCTAAAGCTTTCATAAAATATACCTAACATGCGGGTACCTACTCATCCTATTACATTATAACAATGGAACGTCGCCGAACTAAAACTACACACAAATAAATAATCCCATTCACAATGGTACCTAGCAATAGAACGTATTTGAATAACGGTGCAAAGATTAACTCCTGTCGCGCCGCGACTGTCCGCCAAATTTATAGTCTGTGGTCCCGCATGCTACTGTCTCTTTTTATGTCGTATTGTTTTAGGCTGAATGATGAATGCCTTTATTGGTTTTTGCGGATTAAAAATATTGTGTAGGCTTGTTCTACATAATTATTTTATTGATCAGGTGAATGTTCAATGGTTCAAAAGGAATTTTATAAATCTTCAATACTTTAGAGTTTGGGACGTAAATTGGGAAAGCCCTAGGCTGTCATGTCCAATGGTGACTATGGAAGACTGATTTTTGTGATTAATCCGATTACTGATCTATCGATTTAACCGATTTTACTACTTATTTGAAAATTTTGCATGCTATACGATAAAATGTATCAGGACTATTTATAAAAAAATCTATCTTACTTGTAAAATAACCAAATACATTAAATTTTTTCACATTCTAAGCAAATAAATTATGTTTATTCCTATTGCCAAAGAACACGTGGGCGTAGCAAATTAATCTGACAATAGAGATAACATTTCCCAATAAAACCCGTTCGACGACATTTATTTATAAAAAGACTGCAGGTGAGTATCCTAGGAATTAAGAGTATAATACTTAGTTACTTTTATTTCAAAGCTTACGGAAATATTTAAATGAAGAAGCCATAGACTAATTGCTCCAAAATTAGACCTTAATCTAAAATAACAGAGTTACAATAAAAATAGAAGTAACCCTAACAATTACTAGCTATTAAAATTGTTACAAATCATAGCTAACTAGCTTATGCCGCGGTGTTGGCTGCAATAACTCTCGCTACGAACACAGGGCTAATGGCTTATTGAAACCATATTGTTCATGAGTAACGAGCTGGCTCAACGGGCCCCGATTTACCAGGATTTAACATCTGTTCACATAATCCCCTGGCTTCTGATAAATATCGATGTGAGCACGGATTGTGACTTTCACGATACTGATTATGAACACAATATTGTTATTTGGAATCGAAGTTCGAGGAAACTATAGTTTTATATAAATTGGATTGGATGTGTTCTGTGATAGTACTATAAAATAGAAATAGACAATGTGAAAACATGTAACTTTTATTCACACACCTGCCCTGCCTACATAGGTAAGTGTTTTCAGATATTTATGTCTCTTATAACTCAGTGAAATCTTGGGGAAAACACGGAAAATGCATTAGGTATTTTAAAGAAATCTTTTACCTTTACTTAGGTAAATATCTACCATATTTTAAATAATTTCTCATCTATTCCTACATGGAGTGTCATCATGTTTTTTCTTTGAGATAATCTTTTACACTACTTGAATACTGAACATCGGCTTTTCTTATAAAAAAATATTCACTAAGTACCTAAGTAACTAAAGACTACCATATTCATATATGCAAAGGCTATCATTCGCACAAATTCGCAATTTCGCAGTACCATTCCATCCTCGAACGATTATCACGAAAGTGACACATCAATATGAAATCCTTCGTTCGGTCACTTCGGTCACTAATCCGGGCTATGCATTGTTTGGGCATGAATAGTTGAGGACTAGGCATGCGTTAAGTAGTACGAAGGAGGCTTAAGAACACTTTAAAACTTACTCTTACTCTTAAGTTACAACAAGTATGGTTAATGCAAAGTTATTTTAAGCTCAGATTGTTTGGTATGCTTTGAACAGTTGCCAATAAGTAGGTACCTAGTACAAAAATTTAGTACCTACCATTAAAATATTATACCCATAATACTTTTTCGCACGCTCTATCAAAGCCCTGGCTTCGAACTACAAGTTACACTGAGTTCCCCGGACCCATTAAGGCGATTACAAAAATTCACTTCTTCTAAACCACTCTAATCAAATAGCGTGTATCGTATTTCGCCGGGCAGTACAGTGCGGTGCCGCGGTGCAGCGAGCCCACCTTCCCATTGTGTCGCGACATGCCACATGCACGTATGTGTACATAATGGCCGTTTGTTTGCATCGAGTGTAGCTGTGTCCCGCGGTAAGCAACGCGGCCTACTACTAGCTATCATGTCCTGGTACTCCCGAGAAAACTTTTTGTTGTGCTGGCTTTTTGGATAGTTTCTTTTGACAAAAAAAGGGACGTTGTTTAGACAGATCATACACATGACTCTTCTTTTTTTGTCGTTATCGCATAATTTTTTCTTGGGTCACCCAACATTATGATGTTCAAGGAACTGTTATTTATTCGTCGAATTTACCTTTAGTATCAAGGTTCATATCTACCTAAAAATGAATGAAAATTCAGCTAGAACAAATCAACTTTGAGAGCTAAACCTGTCTATTCAATCTATCTATATGTTTCAAACTCACAATTTATGTTTTCTAATAAGATTTAGCAACAGAACAACTGGGTCATTATAATAATTTAATAACAAAATCATTTCTAACTAATATTTACCACAAATACAGTGCTAGCCAAGCTCGGCAAATATAATGTAGTACATAGTCACTTAGATAATGTATGAAACATTAAACTGTTGCACCACGAATCATGATATTCATGATCAATTCATATTTAGAATTAGAAACATGGCACACAATCTGTCGAGCGGCTTCTAATCGCCGTACAAGCGATAATTCGTTTTATTATAAAATTGTTGCCATAAATAAATATTGCAATTTATTATAATAAAAATAAAGCACAGATAACACATAATGAGTTCGTTGGTGCTTGCTATACAGGGCTGACTATACCTACGCGTAATCGGACAAATAATTTGATTTAATTGACGTTTATTACGTTTTTGTGGAACTTTTTATTGCTTTATTGTTTCCTAGTAATCGGCACTATCTGACACATGTGTGGACATTAATTATTATGACTGTTGATGGTCTATTACGTGACCTACAATAGGGGTTGTAAAAGCTAAAGGGAAGTTAAAAAACATTATTACTCGTCAGCAGGCAGTTAACACCAGTGTGTTAACTGCCTGCCAACGAGTAATAATGTTATTAACAGTCCAGTAGTTATTTTTTTTTTTTATGAACATCGTCCCGTTATTGTCGTTACATAAAATCGCATTCACGTTATTAACATAAACCACATGAAACCTTTATACTTTTCTTATTTAAATAAATTCTCAGATTTAGTCTAGACTAAGAACGAGGCTTAGCATTGTAATGAAACTCCAGCGAAGGTCGTTTTCATTTATACTGAAAAAAGTAGAATGAACTTTTACTTTTTTGCGCTTTTTTACATTTTGCATAAAGCGCTTTATTAAGCGCGGCGTTCCTTCTCTGTCCGGCGTGGTGGTCGACAGCATAATATTTCCATAATGTTTCGGATTAAGATAAAAGCTTGGAACTTCCAAAACGCAGGAAAAAGGATTTAAGTACTTACTGATCTATAATATTTAGGGATCCGTACCTCAAAAGGACAGTACCCTTTTTTTTTTGTGGATGGGAAATCATCAAATGACCCCTCCCGCTCTGGGTGGAGTGGAAGGAAGTGTCAGACTCTTACTAACTAAAACCCACCCGTGTTCCTTCCTTAGCCCTTTATGTTCCGGGCCAGCGGTAACCCTTTCGGACAATCCCGCTGCAATCCCGCAATACAGTACCCTTGGAGTATCACTTCGTTGTCCGTCTGTCTATCTCTCAGTCTGTCAATACCCTTTTTCTCAGGAAGGCGTGGAGGTATCAAGTTGAAATAAATAAATATTAAATAGGTCTACGGTCAATTGGAGCTCAAAAAAAATCAGGCTTCTAAAGTCAACGCAATAGAAAAGTACGGCCATTTATGCGACATACTTATTTTTAACCGACTTCAAAAAAGGAGGAGGTTCTAAATTCGACTGCATTTTTTTTGTGTTTGTTACACGATGTCTCCGGCAATTGTAAATCGATTTCAAAAATTATTTTTTTAATGGATCTAGGGTATGCCTCAGGACTCAGGGGGTCCCATATAAATTTTATTAACTTTGCTTGGGTAGTTTTTGCGTTAGCTTCAATAATACGCATTTTAGCCACTTAGTAAGTTGATGATGTTATAATAATTCCTGTCAATGATATTTACATAGCAAGTAGTACGAATTCCGGATATCTATGTACGAATTTGTGTGTTGCATATATTGATACTAGCTGCGCCCCGCGGTTTCACCCGCGTAAATGTCGATCCCGTGGGAATATCGGGATAAAAAGTAGCCTATATGTTTGAGTGTGAAGAAGTAACAAACATATAAACACACCCCTACACTCACAAACTTTCGCCTTTATATTAGTGTGATTTGGGAGATCATGTTTTCCAACTACAATGTTAAGTTTGTTTTGGAACACATTCATCCCAACTACGGAACACTTCGTCCTACGTGGCTGGCCGTTTTTTTTTTTACACGTTTCTTTGACTGAAAATTAGTCGTTTGATGTCACAGACATTAAATTGAACACAACAATATGGGTCTGTCCTAAGGCCAGCCTAGCATCAACAGTTAGCATTCCATGCATTATTAGTTACAGCACAGACAAAGAATAGTTCAGGCATATTCTGCGGGGTAATTTTGGTACACACTGTCAGTAGCAATGACTTCCATTTTGACAGTTCAACAACATTAATTGCGTTATTTACGTTGTTGAGCGGACATTTCTTTCTAACAAATGAAGCAATGGATTAGCAATATCCTTCAAAATCATTCAGATTGTGATTGAAAGTGTGTTAGGGTGCTGGTGTCAGCACCTATCTAAAATCTAGTAACTGTTATCTAAAATTAATATTTTCCAGTGTAGTTTAAAGATAGCAAGGAACGTCATTATTCAATAAGCGACCATATGGAACTGGATTAAAGACGAGAAACTATATACGTAGCTCTCTAGGTACCTAGACACAGGGTAGTTTACACAGCCATTAAAAAATAACTCAGCATTTTTTTTAGCTACGCTGCACTCTATCACCCAATATTTCTATATCGGCCGTCACTATAATTGATTTAAGGCGCTCGCCACACTATAAATCAGCTTTTATCTGCCCTTATCGCGCCCACTCCATTGTTTATGGTTGCGCCTATCATCTGTCATAAACCATGGACTAAACTTGTGTAGGCCACTAGCGCCATCGCCATTTATAATTAAGACGCTGTGATAAATTATTTGATCGCTAACATGGCTTCTTGTTTTGATTTTGTGTTGATTGAGATTATTAGTAAAACTATTACACAATATCGCAGTCTTGTAATAAAATTAATAATAGTGAGCTTACACAGGATGACTGACACTCGATTAATTTTGTCTGCTTGGTGTGGTAATTAATGATTGTGGTCATTATATAGATGAGTCATGTTCACGTCATATAACAACCACGGTTAGTTCATCTGTACGCCATAAACAATACTAGCAACTGTCACTTAGGTAATAAAAAAAAAAGAATGCAGAAAGAAACAATGCATTTTGGTGAACGGTGAATCACATCCCTTCAAAGAATGACTTATTATAGTGATGTGACCAAAAGTCTGCTTTCTTTCTTAATTAGGTATTTGGGCCACACGTTAAGGCGCTTTGTTTTGTTCCTACAAGGAGATTTGGCACTGGGCTGGATTAAAATGACGAATTGTTGGCGCTCCTTCACAGATTTCAGATACATGTGCGACGGTCCTAATTCGGTCAACACAATAGGAAAAATGGCGGCAGGCAAGTACCATTCACAAAAAAATCTATTCTAAGTAATGTTAACTTTTCCCACTAAAGTAAATTGACAGATACAATCTCCGTCCTATAATTCCATTTTAAACGCGTTTATGTCTATAGGCACCGGAAAATTTTCCTTTATTCTCGTCCGGAGCAATGAGGAATCGAGAATGAGTTCATCTACTCTGATCGGCCCTCTGATAGAATCCATCCCAAGTGCCTCCGCAAACTTTAATCGATTTCCATTCGCGATTACCAGCCCAATCCGTGATTTAATAGAATTTTACATTTACACAGCTCTCCACGCTTCGTTTCAGAAAACGAGCAAATTTTTCCACGACGTTAAAGAACGCAATGCACACATTAATTTCCGTCACGTTGGAAACGGCAAACAGGAGGTGGGAAAATTTAAAACGCCTAAAGTGGATTCGCGTAAATTGATTCCGGACATCGAAGGAATACGACGAATTGGAGAGTAAATGTTTGATGGGAAATAATTTGAAAACGTTTTCCTAATTTATAAGGAGGCGGGCGGACGTTTAGCGTAGCCCGCCCGGCCCTCAATCCTCACCCACATTATTATTATTTTTTTTTATATTAAAAAAAAACTCGTTTAAGAAAACCTTGTAGCGCCATCTATTGGTGAAACTCGCCGCTCTTCGTCCTTCGGTCCTTCCCCCGCGCGCGCCGTCTGCTACGAAGAGAAGCGAACTCCGCTCCGTTCATTCACTCATCAGTCCCGCTCCGCGCGCCGTGGTGTTGATACGAGGTTGCTCCGCGTTCGATTTACGTAAACCCGATATTGTTTCAAACATACGCTCAGCTGATCTGTGACAATAAGTTCGTATACCGGCTACAACAGTGAAACGAACAAGCAACGTTGTGAACTCGTGTGTGTGACTAAAAACCGGACTGCTAACGAAAATATCTCAACGTTGAATGTAAAAATATACGGCGTCGCCTGAGACCCTTCGTACCGCGTGTGACTGATCGATATTTTAAATGATAACATGGATTCAATTAGGTGTTGTTTAAGACGACGGTGAAGTAAATAGTGTGTACAGTGAGTGTAGTGGCGTGTCAACGACTGCCGCCTGCCGCCTGGCGCCCGACCCGTGCTCAGCGGTAGGTAACCTATCTAATATTGATTCAATGTCGATGTATTTACATATGGAGGTATTTGAGATAACGCGTTTGGGATTTGTTTTGAGGCGATAAGTGTCCATTTACGAGATATGAACCATGTTCCATTTAAGTACTGCTGACTGCATTTCCGATGCATGATTTATCTAAGTATAGACGAACGAGAGTCCGTTATGTGTACTAAACACGGCTTGTTATAATCTGGTCTAGATAACCGGCATTATCTGTGCGGACGGCATTAAATCTCGCTGAAACTTTAATTCTTACGTTAGGTTACAATCAAGAACTCTGAAAAACCCACTATGAGAATCAGATATTACCCATTGAGATTCCTAATTCCAAACAACTGGAACAGTCACGCATAAAAATATATCTATCATGTAATAAACACATTATTACTCATGATTTATTGTTAGTGCCTAATCTTCGCTGATTTATAATAATGCGTATTAATTTATGTCCTTAGAGCCGACCATTTTATGTGGTTGGTGTCTATTCTAATAAAAACAACTTTAGTATAGAGCATTCTTTAAGAACAAATTAGAAAAAAACTTGTCAAGGTATCAGGTGTAAAACGATACTGGTAATGTCCCATCGCCAGTTACATTTGTATAATTATTCGTTTACAAAAATAATTTTATTAGCATGCACGTAGAGAGAAAATACTTGAATGCATTTGTGGACGCGACAGTGCAACGCACTCGCCACCTGGAGCGCAAAGGAATTACACCATACTGCCTACTTATTTATGCAGAAGTCAATAAGTAGCCGTCTATGCATCTATATTGGAACACTTAAACCGACCTATAGGGTTCCACTGTCGATGCACTTTCTCATTTGCAAGTCGAAAATAGCTCGAAGCAACGCCACCGGCCGACTGAGTCACGCCTTTATTTACGACCAGCTACCTACCACTTTCCTCGCCCATCTTCCTGCCGAAGGGAGAACTAACTACTCGCTAAGTGTCCGCGAATCTATTCGGACACCGTGCCTACTGCCTACACAACACGTGTCCACGCTTCATTTTATGTATCGTTACTGCCCGGTAGATTGACGAAAGTGTGTTTTACAGCCTGTTAAAATGTTTAGACTAGATGAACTCTATTGTGTTCCATTTTTAAAACTTCCACGATTGTTTATATTCATAAAATAAAAATGAAACGTGAACAGAATATGTATGTTCCGTACTCATAATAGTGATTAATGTAACGAGTCAGCTGCCAATGTGTAGCAACACTGCGCCGCACGAAAGTAGATAAAATAGTGAGTAATGTTTACAATAATCATTAGATTGGGCATCGTTGTTTGTATTCGCGAAGTAGCGTGGGCGCGATGGTGAAAGCATCTCATAAAGAAGTCTAATCGTATACGTAAGCGTGTAAACAATCCCCAAAACTGTTTCGGAACCGTTAAACACTGTTTCACATTTTCTAACACCTCCTAATTACAGGTAAAACGCATTAAATATAATTAGTGCTTATTTGAATGGATATAAAGGTTCTGTGGGGTTCGATGGCCGGCCGGCGAACAGCGCACAGCAAACACGGCGGGATCACACGCACGAATCACGCGCCCAACAATGCCGTGTTTGTTTCCCGGCTGTGAGGCTTTACAAATTTGAGCTTGCATAAATTACCGTCGGATTACACGGCGGCATATTTGATTAGCTCGTTTTGTCTATCTTCTAAACTCTACGAGTCATTATAATTACGTATCAACAAGACTTGTTAACGATAACACTAATTTTTATATGAAACAATCGATGTTTGAATGTCATGCCGTTTGAATCCGGTGGCAGTAAACCAGAATCGCCGATAACAGTGAATCTATTTTTGGAGCTATCTAATCTCTTAATTAAACTCGCATTTAAGCTAAACAAGGTCGGCGGAAATAGTTGATCATATAAAATTATTGCTCTATGTTTTTCATAACGTTTCAATTTTCTCACCCATTCTCCAGATGTAAAAAACTAATCACCTGACGACAGGCGATAGGAAATAAGCTAAATAATCTAAATCCCGTATCTTAAAGGAATCGCACGAGGTTTTCTCAGAATGCTTAAAAGTCTGTCTCGCTCATTCGTCTTGAGTCTAGACTTAATAGATGCACCCTTTTCAAAGAAAAACCATCTCATACGCGCTAATCTCTTCTCCTAGACGCGTCTAGCCCACATGTAAGTAGTACTGTATGTGTAGCCAGAGTCAGGGGACGAACAACTATTAACTATATTAACGAGCGATGCACGCCCGCTGGGCTACCGTCCTGCCCGCCATTTATCAAATTATTTATATTATATTTATCGTATCCACGTAACCCCAGCCCACCCATAGCTTTACAAGGTCCTCCAAAAAACAGACGCTTTCGACTTTTTTTGACCGTTCAGTGTGTTTCGCTGATAACGCTTGCTCAGGTTTTTGGTTTTGCTCGTTTTGCTGGTGGACGGATATTCGCTGGAGTATGAAATTCCTTTCACGCGAGTGCTTTTGTCTATAGTGTTTGTTTTTAGGGCTGTTCTGAGGTTTACCAGCTACTCTTCAGGTAACTAACTGAAGTCTACCTCTGAAAACGCAAAATAAAATAGATATTAAAAATCAACCACGAAGACCTATTAATTGATCGGACCATGCAGATTCATAAATTCGTCTAGACACTTAGACACTTTAGCTTTAGACAGACGCGGTCAGGAAACGTCTCACAGAATATGGTGATAGTGAAAATGTTCGTAGACGCGACGCGACGCTCCAGCAAACACACTTGTATGTAAAGCCAACACTTGCTGTGCTGTGTCGTCCCGATACCGCCCGTCTCAACTCTCAACTTATGTTCATACCACTTGGAATTCTGCCCACACTCCCTCCAAAGCGTACAGACAACCATATTTACATTAAAGTCTAGACTCAAAACAAATAGACCGTAAACGACCAAACCTCTGTATCGAAAAACAAAAACCTCATTATAAAAAGTTGTCTAATGTCTGGTTTATTTAAAAAAAAGAAATGGAACACCGTTTCAAACATAATCCGTTAGGATTGGAACGTAGTTGTGGCCAGTATCAAGCACACGGTAGCGCAGTGTATCAACAGGGCCATTCATTACGATAACACTAGCTGTTGAAGACAAGTGCCCGTTAAATATCACAACACGTGCTCATACAATGAGTGTTTAGAAAATATTTGAACTGTACGTTTGTTATTCACTTGCGGACGTTACGGGAATAACCTCAAACTTGTGTGAAGAGTTTTGATGAACTTGGATAGACTTTTTAAACAAGCTATTCAGTCGTCAGTGTTCACTGAAAGTTTCGAACGTAAATCTGTGAGACAATTTCGGGATAAGCTAATCTCGACTGCTACGCATATTATTCTTTCTGAAACTGAAAAAAACTAGAACATTGTCATTTATAATATATCGAAAAGTATTTAAAAAACAAGTCTTGTCACACAGAAAAGTTAAATTAAACTCTTTGCTTTGCGTAACACAATAAGTCCATTCATTAAAAAATCACAATGTTAAATAAACGACTGACACATTACATAATTTTATTATAAAGCATTTGACTCGCTGCTAATTCAGATTTAGACGTGACAAATTCACGATTCTAATTCGTATCAAAACGTTTGGTGATAAAATGTTTAATGAACTCAAAAACGTTATTATCTAGACAAGTAATGATGCATGTTTGTGCGAAATTAAGTGGATTATTAGCAATTAATCTCCGACAAATAACCCAAGGCTATCTTGATACAGAATAGATATGATTCAATTGATGAGTTTGGGTCTCTTCTGTTACCGGCGCCACTGGCTTTCTTTTCCCTTTTGTATTTTTTTGTCGTCTTAAGCCATTTCGCAATGAACGTTGGTGCTAATTATGTTATGATAAGTTATCTTTAAAATTTGTTTAGCGTTTATCAGGGGAAGATATCTTGTTTGAAAATTTTCTTTTTCAAATCTAAGACCTTCTTAGATCCAAATTGCACCACAACAGACGCCCGGACGGCTCTCGACTTCCGTGTTATTATTTTATTTTCTAAATAAGCCATGTTTAACGTTAAGCAACTTTTTGTCAGTTAATTATTGATTCATAAGCTCTACTCTTTATGACTAACAAAATAATGTTCGTGGTTTTTTCGACTCTGCTTAGAATGGGAGGTTCTCATTTTTTATAATGCCTTTGAATGTATAATTTTAGTAATCATTATTTGTATAAGTAACACACAAATAAATAAAAACTGGGAGGAAAAAACCATTCCAATTAAAATATTTAGCCAACATCGACAAACTCGGTTCAATCGAAACTTAGTTAATCATTTCTACAGTAGGCACAACACCAACACCGAATAAAGCTATCTGTTTTACAACACTAAGTTCATAAAACAATCCATAACAAGAAGCCCAAGTTACAATCAAACTTATTTCTGTGACACACTTCGCGATACGGAGCCAATATCAATAAATCATGCGCGTCGATAACTAGCCGTAATTAAACAGCACTAGTGATCGATCATAGATAGCGACTTGTCGACCACTATCGGCAGAGGCTCGTACATGTGTTCCAGACTATGATAAACTACCAGCAGACACCGGACACTCAGTGGAATTAATGGGAATTAGGAACATTGTGGAATTGCCGTTGCTTATAAAGGCAAGAAAACTCGAGCTAATGTCTACTGGCCGTAGTTACTAATGACAAGTTATCTTTGTGTCACATTACTCACATTCCTTCTAATTTTAAATAACTCCGTTCCGATGCGGATGATTTTTTTGATGCCCTTTGATTATTTCCTTTCCTTTTTATATACTTGTACATATTCTTATTATTATTTTAATACTGTACATAATTATATACTCCGTTCCACAAAAACATGAACTTCTTAGATAAATATTTGCTGTTTTCCGTTTTCAAAATCAAAGTTCGGTTACGTAACGATGTTATTCTGACTTGTTACTACATGGAAGACATGTCCCACTCCACGCTACCGATAAAGTATTTTTTCATACGATTTGATATTATACGTTATCAGAGCCTTATCTCGCAATCTGGGTACACACTATACCTTGTAACGACACTCTATTACAACCACACTACATGTTTATTTGACAAAATATCAATAACCCGGACCAGCACTATTATCGCGAACTCCTTCCCTATCTTCAACTGATAATTTTATAATCTTGAGCGTCTGTATTACTGGGCATTTGGATTAAGAAAACTACTTAATAATTTTTGTTAATTTTGTAAAAGCCGCAGTAATTAAGAAGGCAAGGCAACAGAATCGGAGAACCGAATTTAAAAGTGCTGTGCCACTACAAATTCAATAAGAATGTAGAAATCGATATCGTCGGCGCCGTCGTTACTATCGAGAATGTAGGCAAGGCGTCTCGCTGACAGCCTAGTAATAAGCTTCATCGATGAAACTTTTCTCGGATGTCAAGAGAGATATACGAGCGTAATGTACGACTGTTTACGTTAGCGCAAGGAAAATTATATGTTTTATTATAAACAATATTGCTGACGGCGCGCGGCGCGATGACTCCCCGATTTAGTGCTGCAATAAATTCGCATGGAAATTTAGCAAGCCCACTCGGTATTGTCCAAATATTACGGCGAGCCAACACTGCACGCACGGTATTTTCGTTTAGGGCCATTAAATCGAGATGCGTTCGATCCACCTCATTCAAAAACTAAACGTGGGGTGTTTATTTTATGGACGCATTTCGTGTGACGCGGTGGATTTTGCCAGGGCATCGATTATTTGAACAAACAAGCCGGGTAATAAATCATCCGCTCCCGGTTACCTGCAAGGGATCGATACGAAAAAAGCCCCTTTTTGAAACAAAAGGGAGTGACATTTCTAACGATGCTCCACTACCGTACTCGGGTTACACTCGACTTGATCAAAGAAGAAATGGAATTGAGTTGTGCGTTAATTCAGACGATGATGAAAGTAACTGCTAAGTGCCTACGAAGCACGAATGCAACCAATATATTTCTAGTTCTACACAGTTAAATTATCAAGTGTACATTGATAATTTAATAGAATCATACAAATTAAACTCCTAAAGGAAGTATTAGAAATAAGGTTCCAAGTTCTAGTTCAAATCGCCAGTTCGTCACGCTAATATTTCACCAGAAAGGCAGAAACATTTTGACATAAATAATGGACACGAGAAGAATTCTCTCAAAGCTCGTAAAATTCGCAAACAACAAATTAATTTGGTGACTCCGATGCTCCATTGTTACCCGCTGCTTCGAGACTTCGAGCACCGTTACACCTCCATTGTTAAAAACAAAATATTATAAAAATATTGCAGAAATATTTGCAAGCATCTCGTCCAGGTACGTCATTTTTTCTCGCGTCCCTGAAGATTTTATTGACCCAAATTACTCTGGCTATTCAAATAGACGTAAATGACGAAATGAGAGCATATTAGCAGTTCCCGAATGCTTCGACTCATTGTTCTTACTTCTATGGGTCCTAGTTTCCTTTGAGTGATGTCAGCATTAGTTAGCAACTTAGCACAAAGACGTAATTACTTTGCGAATGTTCTAAAGTCATTTTATTCTCGCTTTTAGCGAACTTTAGACACAAATCGACAATTTGGACGCTGACCTTTTAAGTTTTACGATTTAGAACACCTTTGTTATTTAAAATTGTTGTTGCGAAAAACTAAAAAGATCTAAATTCCGGAGGAACCGAAAGCAATTACTTAAAGCTAGAGCGTCCTCAATATCTGACTGTCAACATAGCCTAAACCTAACATTGTAACCTTTCTGAAGGGTACGGTAAAGATACGAGCATTCCGGGCATCTGAATAGCAGTTGTATCCACACGGTCGCTTGTATCTCGAGCCGGATATCCGTAAATCTTAACGGGGCCATTCTCGGGAATATCGGACGCAAACGACAAACATCTGCTGAGTGCGATCTGATGAAATCGTACCTGCGAACGAACACGATTTGCTTGCCAAGTTTTTTTTTGTAAATAACAAACCTACTCATCGGATAGTTTGCCAAGAGATTATAAAATACTTGATGAAAATCATGGTTTCAACAAACATTAGCTTCTCGTATCGTGATAAATGGTCTCATAAATTCAAATGTTCAACATTTAGAATTATAATTTAATATTAAAATCGTATTCATAACACTGGCTGGTCGGGGTACTCTCGTCACAAAAAGTTAGTCATTCATTTCACAATAAAAGTGGTAATGGAACTAGTCATGTTTGATACGATCGCATCGCAAAAATGTGGAGTCGCCACCGGACCAACATTTACATTAAAATGTCATAAAGCCGGTTGTGGGATAATTTTTTTCAATATCAAACACACGCACGCCAACTGTCGGCGGAATTTGGAGGATTGACATAATATTTGTCGACGAATTGTAGGAATATTAATTGTGTCACCTAGTTGACAGGCAAATGAATTTGGGCTAATGTAACACGTGTTAGTACCTGGAATTGTGATTACGTAGGTGGAAAACAAAATATTTAAATGAAACAAGCTAAGTATTACATTGTTTTTAAACTTGCTAATCTGTGCTGTTAACCAATAAATTATTTAACTTTTCTCCTGCCTTACTAACTCAAACTTAATATACAAAAATAAAACAATACAATAATTTAATTTCATCCACCAAAACGAAAATAGTTTCCGCACAAATAGGCCTCTCAAATTTTCGGTAATAAGTCATTAAAAAAGTTTAAATTGGCAATATCAAGTGTCGCCTGTGGTGCAGATTGGAAGCGACAGCAGCTGGGTAGCTGGGTTTAACCCTGTTAACGATGACCGCCCAAATTGTACGGAACTTTGACTCCTGGGGCGCAAAATACGCGGTGGCGCGGCTAACAGCATTGACGGATTTGAATTTCGAATGCCGTTTGAACAGAGCAATGTCACTAAATGACTAATCAAAAGCCAAACTGATGCATGCTTATTTCATTGGATTATGATCCCTATGTACATTTATATTTTTTGGAATAAGCTCAGACATGCAGACCATGCAGTTGATAATTATGAAAAACCAAGAAAATATCTTTCGTACTTTTACTTTACTTTACTGGACTAGGCATCCGCGTCGTCCACCGCACCAGGACTTCCCCTTTCATGGCCCCCTGATTCTAAACACCTACCCATGGATAAAATTTTTATGATAACATCTTACCGCTGTCGCTCCTCAGTCAGTCCATACGCGTAGCATAAGTTTGATTTGTCAAGCGGAAAATTGCGATGAACGAGAAAACGTTGACCCTAGTTGATTGCGTTTGCATCAACCGGCCTGCGAGTCCTGCGACGGCAGTAGCAGTACCAATTGCAGCACGCGAATATCTCATTATATATCGTTATAGCTACAAAATTATTACCGTATCTGTTGAAAACTTTCAGTGGGATGTAAAAGCTTTAAGTAGTTAATTTCATGCCGTCATTGTCAGCATTGCCTATCAGAGTTCAGAATCATCATTTTCTTAATTTGTATTAACCCATTCTCTGTCCCACGAACCACTATGGTGCAGCTGGCTGGCACTATCAGCAGTAATGGCTTTCATTTTGACAGTTCAATAACATTCATTGCGTTATAATTACGTTGTTGAGCAGGAAATTTTTCGAACATAAAATAATGAAGCAATGGATTAGCAACATCCTTCAAAATGGTTCAGATTATGATTGATGTCCATGTGTTACGCAACTAGGGTGCTGGTTGATTTATTTAACTATTGCGTCTACTTTGTGGACAGTGAAAGTGTTAATATTACTATTACTAAAATGAAATTCACTATTTCTTAAAATAATGTAAAGCTAGGTAGGTGTCTAGACAAGTATTTTACGGCGGAGAACTGTCAGTTCATTAGCTATAATTGCATTGCTGTGTCATTACAAACTCGTTGACCAAACCTCCATAGGAAAGCAAAGCATAGTACAGCTACATGAGTATGTCTACTCGTGTGGTACGGCACCCTAATTACGTACCACATGAGTATGTCTACTCGTGTGGTACGGCACCCTAATTACGTACCACATGAGTATGTCTACTCGTGTGGTACGGCACCCTAATTACGTACCACATGAGTATGTCTACTCGTGTGGTACGGCACCCTAATTACGTAACCCACTATCAATCACAATCTGAATGATTATGAAGGATATTGCTAATCCATTGCTTCATACAGTGTGAGTCTTCATAATGTGCACATATCGAAATGAAGGAAACTAAGCTTAATTTTATCGACGGAAAAAATATTTAAAAAAATCTAAAAAAAAATTTTTTTTTGTAGAATTTTAAAAATTCTTGTTCGCTGCTGTGACCCCTGTGTAAACAATCGCCCTCAATTGAGAATTATGTTTTTTTTTTACAAAAATCTGTTTTTTTTTTATCAATTTTTACTAAGTATAATTGTTTAATTACTCAATAAAAGCCCCGATTACCTACCCTTTTTTATTACTTTAAATTATTCTCCAACTTATCAGATTTCTAAACGTAAAAATACCATGTTTATAACTCAATCACAACATTTCCTATCAACTGTTAAAGAAAGGCCTTGCAATCACCATACTTTAGCAGGTTGTCTTTGAAAGATCGCTTTTAGCGATAAGACCGCCCATTGTGTCGCCCTTTATATTGTTTCTATTTTTATGTCTGTAATTTATATGGTGTACATAATAAAGAGTATTCTATTCTATTCTAAAGATCCTTTTAAATATTTTTTATTTTTTCAAACATTTATTCCGTCGATAAAAATTAAGCTATGTTTCCCTCATTTCGTTATGTGCACATTATGAAGACTCACACTGTATAAAATATGTTCGAAAAACTTGTCTGCTCAAACGTTAACAACGCAAGGAATGTTGTTGAACTGTCAAAACGAAAGCCATTGCTACTCATAGTGTGAAATGAGAGCTTGTTTTTACCCGTGTGTACGCGAACTCGGCGGAAATGGTGATTATTAGTGTTACGCATTATCCTCATTAATTTGGCATTAGCTTTGTGTGCCGCCATTGTGCGTGTCCTGGTAACTAATACGAATTTATCGAAGATTAACTGGTGAACGGATTAGTTATTCAGTAAGACTTTAGTATTCAACCTTTGGGTGATGCAGAGACAAACAGTGGTAGGTGCAATCATGAAAATTGAGGAATAAATATTTTAAATATAAAGATTCGCATAAACCCAATTCTTATGGAAAAAAGAAATCATTTTAATGTTCAATTCTGCAATGAATAGTCCTAATGCCAATCTCGAAAGACTTACCTATCTCAAATCCAGTCTGCATTAGACATTACAGACAGACAGTCGGAAACCACAACAATGGGCTTCCGTGAAACGAGTACGGGACCCTGAATCTGAAGACAAGTGTAAATAGTGAATAAAGACATCAAACACGCACGCAGACATTGTAGGTAACACTAACAACTCTGCAAAAAAACGTTATAGAAGAGGACTAAAATAACACCAGAATGGCCCTTCGTATGACTTCTCTAATCTTCTGAAATACAAAACATAATATCACGCCTTGTTACCCCAAAGGATTGACCAGAGGTGTACAGACGCCAGCACATCAAGCTACCCGAAACTGTCAAATTTTCCCATTCAACTTTAAACCTTGTGTTTAAGCGATAAAGTTGAAAATCTATTAAAGAAATTTGAAAGATTGTAGTAGCTTGATGTGCTGGCGTCTGTACATAATAGTGCACCCACATATCGCCAGTTATGTTTAAAGGCCCATGTATTAGGGGGCGAGCCTATTGCCATCAACCGAGGACAAATCCAGACGGGAGTCTGGATTTGTTGTTTTTTCAGTAGCAGCCGGGAGGCTGAAAATTCCTGATGGAATAACCCAGTTCACTTTGCTCAACCTGGGAATCGAACCCAGTTCCTCATGCTCCGCAGTAGCGCTTGCGTCCACTGGGCTGTATGGTCGTTGCGTCCACTAGACCAAGGA
Source organism: Oligia latruncula (assembly GCA_948474745.1). Classification (NCBI taxonomy): domain Eukaryota; kingdom Metazoa; phylum Arthropoda; class Insecta; order Lepidoptera; family Noctuidae; genus Oligia; species Oligia latruncula. The sequence goes on along the minus strand of OX419695.1, from coordinate 18,563,238 downwards.
GGCAGCTATGACTTCGCTAATCTTGTCACGTAACGTGAGCGTGTTCCGACGAGTACCTGGAAATGGGTAAAAAATAACAGGACATCGTTGCATTAAAAGTTTCATCTACAACACCCATATTATTTGATTTCTTTTATGAAGCTTCGTTTACGATTTTTTATATTTGCATCGGCCCTGAAACTGTCCGTCTTTTGTTTACCCGAAAAATGTATGTCAATTCCCAACACCCATGTGTACTGATTCTGTACAAAGAGGCTGAAAGAGCATAAATCTTTCGCTAACATACTTTCCTGATACAAGGCAATATTTCTTTTGGCCTAAAAAAAGAGAACGTCGGCGACAGTACCGAGTTCCTTCATAGTGTGACTCATCGGCTGTTAAAACAGTCGCGTACAATTTTCTCCGCTAAGAAAATAAGCGTAAAGATAAGGCGCTCCATTTCGCATATCTTCAACTTTTCGCACATACCTACCCCACAGGTCATTGCACCCGGCGGCCATGTTCGCGCGTCTTCCTTTACGGGGTGGGCAGACCTCCTAGTGATTGGCGTACGGCCCATTAATCACGTAGCTGTGTACGCATTTAGCATGCAAGAAGCCAGGCTGACTCATTAGTGATAATGTAACAATGGGCCTTTCTTGCGTCTGCGCATCGAGCAACGCCTTGTCACACCATAGTACATAGGTACTTGCTGTTAAGATAAAATATTTTTATTAATTATTAATTACAATGGGGTATTGATCGGTATCTATGCTCGATGTGAACTGAAAGTTATATAGCTTAGAAGACATAAGTGGGAAACAAATGGATAATCAATAAGCCCTTCATTATACTTACAGTAACTTATAATTATATTTTTTTTTTCATAATGAGACTATAATGCATCCATTCTTTTCATTCGCTATGGAACGAGATAAACGTCTCAACTGTCATAAATATCCGGTGCTGCACATGGTAGTGTCTTATCTAAATTACTGAAGAGTTGTCCTAATTACTTACCTACTTCGTTGAAAGGTGGATAACTCCCCAACAACTCTCGAAATTCCCGGGGAAAACGAGACTTTTGAGACTATTTAAAAACTAGGTTTCTTACTTATAGGCTATGCAATTAGGCAGTCAAAACAAGATATTTTAATCAAGTAGGTAGTTTACTAAACAAACGCAAACTAAAAATTTAAAAAAATATTTGTTAATTTATTTTTTTTTTTTTTTTGTAGTGGGCACGTAAGAAACAAATGGCGTTTAATGTGGTTTCAGACAGAGAGGACCTAATTTAATTACAAAAGGAACCCGCGTCTCAAGTCTCAAAAGTCTCGTTATTCCCGTGACCGAAAATGTTAGTTTCGAGTGTCGAAAATACCAAAAAATCGTCGAGACTCGAAATTTTCGAGACCGAGATTCCCGGGATGAAAGCCTTAGTACCTAGTCATCTTAAAAGCCAGCACAAAGTATTGTTGCTCGCTGACGCCCATGTCCAATTTTATAAAACTTTCCTCATTTATCTCTTCCACAATCAGCATTCATTCGGAATGAACCTCGTTAAATGCAACAATACTCACGATTTGACCCACAATGCAAATAATATAAGGCAGCACAATAATAACGGTGACAACTTTTCACTTTCAAACTTTGACAATTACAAAGTGGCCAGTATTTTCTGACACTACGTGGTGGCGCTCCTGGTCAAGGGGAATGTCAATTGTTACGTCAAATTCAGTACATTTTTTGTTTTAGTTCCTTTTTTCGCCGCACGTCAAGAAATTGTGGGCTCATTTATACAGTCCACTATCGCTGAATTATCGTCAACCGCTAGCTGTTACTTTTTTATTGTTATTCGACCTGGTTTTAAATGGTGAGACTAGGAAATTGCTTGGAGATAGCTTGAAAAAAGTGTAGAATTCGTGTCATAGACTCGTCTTGGCATTGGCTGTTTCCTTCCTAAGATTTATGTGAATGTAGATAGGTACTAAAATAATTTAATATAACGAGGTATACTAACTGAAGACTGGTTAACATAGCAACCTGAAGATAGTGGTAGGATAAACAACGGGGATAACCTTGTCGCGGTGGACTGTGTGCGATTGATGCATAGTCGACACTTCAACTAAATAAAAAACAAGCCGCTATTAAATTTTTAAATTAAATCCTAATACTCTTTGCCTCCTCTCACTTCACATGTTGATGTTTTTCTGATACGTCAATCAAAGTCTATCTATTTATCACATATCAAATTATTAGAGGCGGCAAATCTGCACATCACACAAATGTAAAACATTTCTGACGCGCGTCCGTTAATCTTCTAACCTTACGAGATGTCCATCAAACATATCTCGTTAACCCACAAAAAATCAGCCTAAACATTGCCAAAAAATAACTTCATATACTTTAACATGTAACATGACCATCAATCATGCAAATAAGTTAAAAGAACAAAGATAAAAAACAAAAACGACTATTAACGAGGCGTAGCTTGTTTTAATGCGCGGGGTTAATCTCCTACATCGGTAGGTTTTTGTTCAGATCCATGTAATAATTAACTGTTACGTGTTCCCATGTATTGTGTTACCGGTGGGAGGTAGCTGACGAACTACAATGTGTGTTACACATTATGTTGATTTTTTATGGATATTGAATGGAAATAAATTTCTAGACACACTTGAATAGCGAATTAAATCACGATCAGCGTCTGTAATGAGGTTGTATCACCAAAGATTTCGCTTCTCGCAACCATCTAATCACCATCCTTCCAAGACCATACGCTATGATTGCGTCAGAGTTTCAAGCATTACATCGTTGGCAAACTATCTCTTCTAACGCCTATACTATTTTATGACCTCATCAGGAAGACTTAGAATATAGCCTGCCATATTCTCAAGCTTATCCCACCATACAGCTACACATAGAACTCCTTCGTATGGGGTTCAAGTGTCACCCACTGGCATGCCGAGCCTGGTTTATAGGTGGTAAACACGGAACTGCTCGACTCCTGCGGCCTCCGCGATCCCGAGTTTACGGCCCAACACAGTCGTAAATTATTTTGATGTCACTCTGCATATTATTGCGTAGTCTGTGGTATGGTGGTTGTAATGTGGACTTGGATGTGCAGGCTATAAATTTAGGTAAACTTCATGGGATCACGGAAGTAAGGAGTCATTGATCCACTCTTTGCTGGATTGTATTCGAAAAACCCTCTATCTATCCAAATGAACTTATGCATAAACGTGTTAAAATTTAAACCAAGCATTGACCTTTCCCTGGTCTCTGGGGTTTTGTCACCATTAGGGTAAAAGCGTCAATGTCTCCTAATTCCACGCCATAACTCGCCCTCAGGTGGGCCGGATGCCCATTACTCATACCTTGGCGCGAAATGGCCGAAGTTTTAAACTTAGCGCTACTTCAGAGTAGCTTGCACATCCCTCGCATGTACCTTCACCATGTACATAGTGTACATACACGCAATATTCTCCAGTGTTCACAGGAAGCGATCGGTCATAAAATAGCGTTCGACGACGCAACGCGACGAACTAGTCGCGCGCTTTTTACGACGACGAGACCGCGACGACCGGCCGCGACGACCGGCCGCGTGGTCGCGAGATGTGGGCTCGTCCATTGTGCAGCCTCGTAAATAAAAATAACTATAAAATTAAAGCAATAATAGTTTTATTGTACGGACGGAGGCTGTTATGGTAAGCGCGTTGTGTGAAACGGAAACATTCTACACCACTTGTTTATGCACTAAAACGTAAAATTGTTGCTATAATATGTTAAGAATATGTTCTATTCTAACATCCACACATGATGTTACAACAATTGATGGTACTGGCGCACCATAACGTTGGAATGTAATGGGATAAACGCGCCGTCATAATTACGCGGCGATCAGAGCCGCCAATCGCGGGTGTTTAAAAACTAGCAGTTTATTCACATAACGTGCTACAAACTGTGTGAGATATGTTAATTGGACTCATAGACGCGATGCTGTAATCGAATCGATGAGCTTGAGACTTCATATTGTTCGCATTTTATAAGTCCTTATGTTAGATTTTGCCGCTTCCACCATCCAATAAGCATAAACCTATTTCTGAGCCGGACCATTACAACGCACTGCCCACAGATATCTGGCGACATTGCCGTAATCTCCTGGGCTTGTCGAAAGGATTAAATTGCTGACAACATAATATAGGAGGATATTGTTACACCCTCTCGATATATCGCCTTTTTCACAACAACTTATCCCAATTTTAGTCAACCAAATAAAACTTTTCCTCTAGTAACTAGTTAAGAAGCCGACAGTTTCACTAATGAAAAGCTAAGATCACTACAGCTACAAAAAATGCTCACCAACATAACGCTAATTCTATTAATTATCTTGCCTACATAATTCTGTTTCTTCATACGCTGGTGTGGTCGCGGGTCGCACCGTATATTCGTCTCTGGCGATGAGCTGGGCAAGAGTAAAGTGCACGTATCGATTGCGAACATTTGACCACGTGCACAAGTCGTTTGTACGCATTTTCATTAGCAACAAACGTATATATGGCCTAAGTTGGGAGAGACAGCGGAGATAAGATTCGATGTATAGTAAAAAAGTGAGAGTGAAGAAGCGGTAGAAGGTTTAATGCTAGGCAATCCGGGTAATTACTTCCTGAAATGTATCGAATCCTCAATTCTTGGCAGTTGTTTCCTCCATTTATTTTTGCTGTAGGAATGCTTCATTGACCATGGCATTCCTTTCTCTAAACGGTTTCGAATAGTCGTTTCGCGAGCACACAGCGGACGAATCGAAAAAACAAACTTACAAAAAAAAACAACATTTGAATAGCGATTGTTATTGTCGAGAAGCATTCGCTAAAAAACTGGTTGTCTATTTGACACTTCTAACGGCTCTCACAATAAATGATATTATGACAAGATGATTGTCAAGTCATCGCTTGGAACGTTGATCTTGCATCACTTGACATTTAACACCATCAATCTTGACCGTCATGGTCACAAAAAAACGCATATTTAAATGAAAGTAGTCGCTCATGTGCAAATGTTTGGCATTGCTGCTGTAAGTTTATAAATAGCGGCGTGTTCAAGACCCGCCCACGTCAGTAACTTGTCCCAAAACAGAAGTCTATAAGCTTTTAAACAGTTTGGCAGCCCGCCAGGCGATCGGGCATCAACCTCGGAACACAACGAATATATGCCAATTTGGAACCTAATCGACCAGCCAGATGACAAACACTGAGTAAAATGACACCTAAGAAGTGACTCTTTATGACTAGTTTTTGTAATTTTTAGTGGCAACGCGCCAGCCGCAGACAGGATGCAGCTCATTTATTTGAAATCAAAGACTTTTCTAATGCCAAAATAATCTGTGAAAGCTGTCAAATATTTATGATAAATGTAGCTTTCTACGTGAGATTTACATGTAACGATAACGAGTTAAGGAACGGCTCAATTTCCTGGCGACTAACTCGCGTACGGTCACGCGAATACATTCACAGACTCAATTCCGTACAGTCGTCGAGTTAACGCAAAGCCAGGACGCGGAACTAATACAAATAGCCCAGTTCTGAATAACTCAATAAAATTAGGTTTAAAGCAAACACGGCAGGTCGGACGTCGCGGCGCGGCTGCGTGCGCGCCGCGGCTCCAACACGTTCGGGCTATAAGGTGTCGTTGCTAACTCGCCACGCCAACTATTACTATTTCCAGTGAAGCGGAATAACCGTGCGACTGTAATAAAGGGTAGGGCACGCCCGCATTGACAGCCGAGCGTATTGTACGCAAAAAATACGACGCTCTATTTCACCGAGTGCAATTTTCAAATGGATTTGTATTCGCTTAGCTATTCATAGCCTAGACTAGCCTGCCATTGTTAATACTTTTCTTTGAAGTCGTAGATATTGGCTTATTTATTTATTTATTTTATAATTTATGTACACACAGTAAAATACATAGGGATATGACATAGTTATAATTTGAGTACAAAGGTACAGATAATTAGTATTAAATAACCATTAACAACCGAATGTATGTTAAATAACATGGTAACACTGACTCATCTTTAACTTGTGAAACTATGTATTATGTTGGTTAATAACATAGGTACAAGTAGGTACTGGCTTCTGCCCGCGACTTCGTCCGCGTGAAAATTCCTGTTCCCCCGACCCACCCCATCGCATCGCATCGCTGTTTTTGCTCGGCTGCTAAGAGTCCTAGCGTGATGTTAAATAGCCTTCCTCAAGAATTGGTCTATCAAATGCATAAAGAATTTCGAAATGCGAAATATTTTCAAATCCGTTTGGTAGAGTCGGAGGTTAGCGCGTTCAAATTCAAATATACTCTTCAGCTTTATTATTAGTATAGATTTAAATTTAATTAGACACGCGTTTTGACCTTAATTTCATTAGATTAATCATACCTACTAGAATATACAGTATTTGATTATTTTGACCCTAAGAACCCTCTCAATCGAAATCAATAACACTCTATGATTAATTGATTACTCAATCGATACGGGAAGCAACGCAGCCTACTGGCAGAAAGTGCGATGAAACTTGGCACGATGTTGACACAACGTGACAGATTGCACATCACGGAACGAAGTACTGGCGCACCCTCAAATTACATGTTCATTACATTACATAAGAAATAGAAAGATTGGTTATTTTTTCTTTTTCTCAAAAGATCAAAATTGGATATCCGTGGCTGTGACTAATCTAATGATTAATTAAAATCTACAAATGAACTCCTCCCCGCTAACACTGCGACCTGACCCTACGTCAGCATACGCGTATCGTACCGGGAACCAGCTCAGTTTTACGAGCGGTTTGTTTATCCAACTACGATATACGTTTCGATTCCATTCAATTCAAATCGCTGCCTTATTAAACGCATAATGCGCGTTTTTACGCTTCATTAGCGCGCTGACCGTTATGCGCTGCGGACGTCCAGAGTACCTATTTGTTGGAAAAAATAAAAATGTTGGCTTATCTTTCCTGGACCTAGGCTTTTATGGGTACTGGGAATGCAAGGCAGCCTGTGGTTTTAAACGGCTATGCATGAATTACTTTATTTTTGTGCCGTACTTGCTTGGCTGGACTAATACGACAAGCATTGATAAATACTTAGCTAAACTTGGTCTGATAACCTCCTCCTTTTTAGGGTTCCGTACCCAAAGGGTAAAAACGGGACCCTATTACTAAGACTCCACTGTCCGTCTGTCTGTATGACTGTCACCAGGCTGTATCTCATAAACCGTGACAGCTAGACAGGTGAAGTGTTCACAGATGATGTATTTCTGTTGCCGCTATAACAACAAATACATATTGTATTTTAAACAATAAAATAAATATTTAAGGGGGCTCCCATACAACAAACGAGTTTTTTTCGGCGTTTTTGCCTAGTGGTACGGAACCCTTCGTCTGCGAGTCCGATTCGCACTTGGACAGTTTTTTTTTAAGTGGTGGCAACCATAACAATAGCACAAAAAGTAATCTAGTGTGCTTGGTAACATAAGCTAAGCATCCTTACCACATAGTCTCGCCTCGTTCTTGATCAATGATCAAACAAATCTTACATCCGCGCCTGCACATAACTATTACAACTTTATGAGATTTCATTACACGCTGTTTAAAATAGAACCAATACCAGTTCTAATAAATAAACTCTTCGACAGTAACCATGCACTGCGCAGTTTATATTGTTGTGTTAATCGCGCTGAATTATTGCGTGTCGCACAATAAACTCATTAATGTATTGGAGCAGATAACTGACGATACAAAGGGTCTTTAGCAACTAACTGATACAGAGTATTATTATTATCAGCACATACAACGTCGTGGTAGCCGCTGCGACCCATCCTATGATAATAATCCGTACCCGCAGAGAAAGGGACGGACACACGATATAAAAACCACTCGAATCTAGGTGCTAATTTGAACACAAACAGATCTGTATAACATTTGATTAGTATAAAAAGCCCCTATTACACGGTGCACGCTACAATTAAGTCGGTGTAACCTCAGAATTTTAAATAGCTCACGGCTAATTTAATTTAACGGTAGAATCAGTGTTGTCTGTTTGTAGCCATGTGTCGATATGGCGTGTCGTTAAAAGCGCATTAACCGACACGATTCGGACGACGCCGACGAGCACGACGGGAAAAACACAGATCAACTAAATTGTAGACTGGTTTTCAATGACATCTCTGCGTCTGCCTACTTACTGAGAGACTTGAAATACTATTTCTGATTAGTAAAAAACCAGCAAAATATAAAGGAGAGTATAGGAACACGAGTTCACTCCGTCAAAATCAAAGTCGGACAACTCTTTAATTAAATCCTCTTTTAAAACCGTATTTTTTACAAATCCTGTTCTTTTAGCTGTTGTTACCAGGAACACGCAACGCCAACACGCCTTAAAAATGCAACCAGCATTTTTATCGATCATTATTTGGCACAGTGACTTTGCAAGTTGCATCAGTGAGATTCACCATGGTAGGCAGTATACTAACAACGACCGCACCGCAGACTACCTTCTCCGCCCGTGCATAGCTCATCTCATCTCATCGCCATGTACCGTGGCACATGTTAGTCTTAGTCTAGAAATAAATAAAACTATTTAACTCCACTAATTCGAATGCCACCGACCTGCATCGGTATTCTGCCGACTCCGAATGCGAGAGAGGATTTTTAGAATTCTGTGAGTTTGTTTTTTTTTTATTGCTGTAGCTAAAATCTATTTACATGACCATTAGGTAGCTTAGTAGTGTTGAGTGTCGAATTTATAAAGTATTTTGAAACGTTTCCTAGAAATTAAATTATTCGCTAAATAAATTTAGATGTTAATTTTTTCACAATAATTTTCTCCGTATTGTTTTTCAAACAAAAGCCAGGTAAGTAATCAAAATCAAAATATTTTATTTCACATAAACCTACATGGGCACTTATGAAACGTCAGAAGCTAGATGCACAGTTCCAATTGGTCGTTTCCTATGGAGAAGAACCGGCAAGAAACTCTTTTACAAAGTTTTCAAATTATAGTAGGTATGGGAGGACAGGGCCTGACAACAAGCACCAGGTACTTGATAAAATAAAAAAAGGTCTACTGATCTAAAGTCTACAAGGCCTACAAAGCAAGTCCTCACATTTACCAAATAAGAATATAACAAAAGGATAAATAAAAAATGAAATATATAACTTACTGAAACCAAGTGATATGATTGCCATTACAACCACTAACAAATAAAGAGGTGAAAAATTAGAATTGTCAATAATATAAATATTATGTCAAAGAAGTATGTAAAAATAAATAAAAAATAAACATCTTAATTTGAGAGCAGTTAATAGACATTTACGTAGTTATGCTGTTAATGAGGAGCCAGGGAAGCCACATGTGCAATAGGAATTATTGCCAAACTACCTTGTCTTCAACGTAGTCTTTAATCTTATAATATGCTTTTTGGATAAGGACACGTTTGATGAGGGTTTTGAACTTTCCATCGCTAAGTTCTGTAACCGGCTTTGGCGACTTGTTATAAAAACGGATGCTGTTTACAAGAAATGACTTGCTAGTTTTAGTTCATCTTAATTTAGGTATCACAATTTTATTTTTACTACATGCATTTATATTATGGAAATCGCTTCTTATTTTGAAAGTCCTAAGTCTTTGCGAACATAAAAGTCGTTAGAATTTTCCTAAGGACTTAATGATATAAGAACAATATAACTAAAAAACTTTGTAATTACTTATTCATTTGTTTTCGGCAAACGTTTGATGATGCTGATGTTTCTATTGACCTAATTCCAAACAGATTGACCTCGTAAACGATAATTACTTACAAATTAGAAATAATTACCAACTCGTGGAAGCTATTGCGATATAAGAACAAGAACATGACAGTGGCAATACTTACCCAATTATCACAGAAAAACATAATTCTAAAATTCTTCTATATCATTGTGGTCTAGGTCACTTACGTATGAGCAGTAAATTCGAAATACAAAGGATTCCCCAAACAATCCAGCACAATTATCAGCAAGTTATCGACATCGTATGACAATAAACGAACAGTAGTCGCTGGCACAATGTGATGCCTCATGCCTGATATTGTGTAATCGGCGTGTACCGATAGCGAGCGATAAGCTGCGATATCGGCCAGATTGCCGCGATAGCACCACCTGGAGAGGTATTCGCTTACATCAACAATAACAATCATGTTTTACTCTGACAGTTTCATTTTACATGTTCCATCGTTGTTTGAGTGTCTGAAAATTTGTGTAATTTTGTGCATAGCATTTTGTGTGTATGGAACGTTTTCAATGAGCCGTGAGAAATAATACTAGGTTTTTAGGGTTCCGTAGTTCTGACAAGGAACCTTAAAGTTTCGTCATATCCGTCTGTCTGTCCGAGGTTTTGCTAAGAGACCGTTAGTACTAGAAAGCTGTAATTTTGTAGGTGTGTTTATCAATTACGCCGACAAAGTGGTAAAATAAAATTTAGAAAAATATTTTTTTTAGGGTAGCTCCCCTACATGTGAAGTTGGGATGAATATTTTTTTCGTCGTCTACCCCATCGTGTAGGGTATCGTTGAATAGGTCTTCTAAAATGACTTGGGGATTGCTAAAATTCTTTTTCGATAAATCGAGCATTAAAATGCTCCATTTACGAAATATTAAATTATTATCTTCGAAAATCAACATTTTGTCATTAGTTAAGTATCGCTATTCGATAACAGATGGCGTTGTGCCGTGACGTCACTTTTTACCGACTTCACAAAAAGGAGGAGGTACTATGTTCGGATGTTTGTATGTTTTTTTTTTTTGTATGTTTGTTCATCGAATACTCCGCCAATTATCGACGGATTTTCAAAATTCTTTTTTTGTTCGAAAGTAGATAGTTCTGAGGTGGTCCCACTGTCACCAAGTTAGGATCTGATGATGGGATCTTAGAGAAATCGAGGGCAACCCTCAAATTTTATAGGCTCACTTATTGTTTTTTATGAAGTATCTTGTGTATTTGTGTATGGTTGTCACCATCTCAGATAGTTGGGCTGATGATGGAAGGTACAACTCCTTAACGAAACTTACTTACGAAGTTACTCGAACAGGCAAGGACTGTTTTAGTAAATTGTTTTGATGTTTGATAGGGCATTTGGTCTCATGATCATCAAGTCATGACCTGATGCTGCAGTCAGGATAGTCTGCAGAGTACCTAACTCCTCGACAACTAACAGCAGATATATCGTGTTTAGGCTCATTGAAAAGGGCTCGATGTGTGGATAAACTTACTGTTAATGAGGAACACCGAAGTACATAGAGACCTGATGCTGAAGCCAGGAGCATCAGAAAAAGTACAAACCTTGAAATTACAGCAACGTAGTCGTGTTTGGGCTAATTTTAAACAGGACTAAATTTTAAGTTCAATGCAATGTTGACATAAGTCTGGCCTGATGCTGCAGCCAGGATTATCAGCTAGGAGAGTGGAATACTAGAAGAACTCCTCAACAATTCACGTCCCTGCATCGGGAAAAGCAATATTTTGTAAAAGGTGATCAGCAGTTGACATTAGGCTATTGTAACTTAGATAAATTACAAACTGACCCACTAAAAAGTAAAAAATAAAAACTTTTTTACAAAAAAACACAACCGACTTCCAAAAACACTATAAAGTGAACTAGTGACTAGTGGCAAAAAACAAAAATACAAATCCAAAGACACCGACTTCCGAAATTAAAGTTATTTTTCACTTTATAGTGTTTTTGGAAGTCGGTTGTTTTTTTTTGTAAAAAAGTTTTGTAGATCGCGGTGTTAAGATTTTCTTGCAAGGTATGACCTCCGACAGTGTAGCAGTAGGTTTTGTAAGTAAATTGTTATGACCAGTCCTTGCATAATTTTTGGAGATTTTAACGAAGATTATATTAGCAATGACAATACGGGAAAAGACACGTCGATCTTGAACCTGCAGTCTCAATCACACCTCGAATCTGCATTGAGTTCTGCAAGACGAAACTCAAGCTTACTTCGTTGCGAAAGTTTTCTTCATTGTAAAGCCCATGTTTTAAAAATCTTTTTTCTATCTTTTCCAGATGCGGTTGTGGTAGCACCATGACGATGTTGGTGTGGTGGGTGGTGGCGGGCGCGCTGGTGGCGCGGGGCGGCGCGCTGCAGCCGCGCTGTCAGGAGATCACCATCCCCATGTGCCGCGGCATCGGGTACAACCTCACCTCCTTCCCCAACGCGCTGGACCATGACACGCAGGAAGAGGCCGGCCTTGAGGTGTGTAGCATAAATTTTTCTCCACAGGAACCTACTACTCTTTGGAATGGGCAACTAGCTTTCATCTTTCTGACTGGCAGACTCCCTGTTAATTCAAGTGTCTTGTCATTGGTTAAATTGTCATAAATGTTTTGAATTTTTAAGTAATGTTTGGTTCACAAGCCTTGGATTCGTTGAAGCTAATGATTTTGTTTATATTTCCAGGTCCACCAATACTGGCCGCTCGTCGAGATCAAATGTTCCGTCGACCTGAAGTTCTTCCTCTGCTCCGTGTACACACCCATCTGTATCGAAGACTACGCAAAGCCGCTGCCGGCGTGTCGCAGCGTGTGCGAGCGCGCGCGCGACGGCTGCGCGCCGCTCATGCAGAAGTACGGCTTCCAGTGGCCCGAGCGCATGGCGTGCGAGCGTCTGCCGCGCGCCGGCGACCCCGACCAGCTGTGCATGGAGGAGACGGAGCGCGCGCGCGAGCCGCCGCCCGCGCCGCCCGCGCGCCGGCCGCCGCGCCCCGCCTGTTCAGACCCAAAAAACTGCCAAACAGGCGTCGCGGCTGCGGGCGCGGCCGGCGCATGCGCGTGCGCGTGCCGGGCGCCGCTGGTGGGCGTGCGCGCGCTGCACAACGCCAGCGCGGCCGCCGGCGTGGCCGCGTGCGCGCTGCCGTGCCGCGGCGCCTTCTTCACGCGCGAGGAGAAGGAGTTCGCGGCCGTGTGGGTCGCCATGTGGGGCGGCCTCTGCGCCGCCAGCACGCTCATGACGCTCACCACGTTCCTCATCGACTCGCAGCGCTTTAAGTACCCCGAGCGGCCCATCGTGTACCTGTCCGCGTGCTACTTCATGGTGTCGCTGGGCTACCTGGCGCGCCTAGCGCTCGGGCACGACGAGGTCGTGTGCGAGGGTGCGCTACTGCGCACGTCTGCCAACGGGCCGGGCGCCTGCACGCTCGTCTTCGTGCTGGTTTACTTCTTCGGCATGGCATCCTCGATATGGTGGGTGGTTCTGTCGTTCGCGTGGTTCCTCGCCGCGGGACTCAAGTGGGGCAACGAAGCCATCGCGGGACACGCACAGTACTACCACCTGGCAGCTTGGCTCATTCCTGCCGCGAAAACCGTCGCCGTGCTACTAGCCGGCGCAGTGGACGGCGACCCGGTCGCCGGCATCTGCTACGTCGGCAACTCGTCACCAGAGAATCTGAAACGTTACGTGCTCGCGCCACTGATCGTGTACTTCGCGCTCGGCGCCACCTTCCTGCTGGCCGGCTTCGTGTCGCTATTCCGCATCCGCTCGGTGATCAAGCGGCAGGGCGGCGTGGGCGCCGGCTCCAAGGCCGACAAGCTGGAGAAGCTGATGATCCGCATCGGCGTGTTCAGCGTACTGTACGCGGTGCCGGCGGGCGTGGTCATCGGCTGTCTGGCGTACGAGGCGGGTGGCCACGAGCTGTGGCTGCGGCGCGTGGCGTGCGGGGCCAACTGCGGCCCGCGCCCGCTCTACTCGGCGCTCATGCTCAAGTACTTCATGGCGCTGGCCGTGGGCATCACGTCGGGCGTGTGGATCTGGTCGGGCAAGACGCTGGACTCGTGGCGCCGCGTGTGGCGCGGGGGGCGCGAGCCGGCGCCGGCGCAGCGCGCGCTCGTGAAGGGCGTGTGACGCGCGCCCGCGGCGCCCGCGCCGCCCGCGCCCCCCGCGCCCCCCGCGCCGCACGCGCCCCACGCGCCGGCCACAGTCGCGCCCTCCGCGCGCTCGGGACAGCCGCTCTCCGACTACGGACCCGTCTAGTCGATTCGGCTTGTCTGCTGAGACGTCCGCTTGTCCCGACTAGCTGTTTGTAAGTTGGGATAGATGTACGTCTAGGTCTCGGCAGCAGGCGCGGCCGGAACTCGAGCTTGTTCGATGTCGAGCCCATAGTTCCCACAGCAGCTCCGCTGAGCCGGCGCTCGGTCAGTCGAGCTAACGCGATGACGTTCTCGTGATAGTGACGCGCCAAGACGTTAGTGCTAACATTGTGGAGTGAGACGTCGCGCGTTGTCTAGTCCTAGTGTATCTCCGCGACGCACAACATATACGTAACTAGTGTTAAGACGAGGTGCGGCCGTGGCGTCCCCTCCGCCCCTCGCTCGGATGGCGCAGACTGACGAAGGACACTCTCGTTTAAGAGATTTCGCAGCGCCACTGTAACAATGGCAATAGTAATGTAACTTACACAAATGCGCCGCAAGTCACTTAAAAAAGTATCCTAACCCAGGTCCAATTTTAGTCAACGACTGGACGATTAACGTAAGAGACAGTAAAATACTCCACCGTTTAGTTTCATTACCTCATTGACTACACTGCCAATTTCGTATATTTTTATTGTTAACAGTGAAGTAGTTTACTGCTCTGTACTGTAACTATTATATTGATACATCGACCGTTCGTAGGACAAACACCTGAGGCTCATCATCATTCAAACTACTATAATAAATTATGTATCTCTCATACACATGTTACTGTTGATGAGTCCTTGCCGTTTGTGCTGATACTGTTCAGTGACGTTCGTTAGACCCGTAGTGTGTACCAAACGCATTTTGAGCATTTTGTATCTATTGTAATGATCTCTGATGTCATATTGTAAATAGTGATCCTATATCATTTCATATATAGTAAGTAGTAAGAAGCTATTCATAATCTACTTATGTATTTGTTTAACTTCGGTTATGTTATTAAAACTTGTAGAAAAGACAATCCTAGTGAAAATACCAATCTAATATTGTATTTTTCTTTATTAGTTTCGTATAACTCGACACTAGATGGCGTTGCACGACTGCACTGAATGATTAGATTCTCACGCTACTGATGTCGTACAACGCCATCTATTGCCGAGTAGTTAACACTTTTGTAAATAATAAATTGAAAGATGCCGAAATAAACTAGAACTGAATATGTTGTGACGAATGATAAAATTGTATTTTGTGCAATGGTTTATTAGATTCTTACTTAATTGTAAAGTGAATATGATGTATGAAAAAATTGTATATTGTAGCCACGGACGCCGCAGCCGGAACCATGAAAATCATTATGTAATTTATTTTATATCTAACTGTAGATAACAAATAAAGCGACTTTTTTATGTACAGACCATCGTTTTATTTACCACCAGAATGACTTAGTACAAGCATGAATTGATCAATATTAGGCCCACTACATTCATGGTTGCCACTACACATTTACACTTAAAAATTAAACCAGTAAAAGAGCACAGTTGTTACGTGGTCAGAAGCATGAATGTCTGACAATCAATTGGGTTCAGATAGGCAGTCGCTCCACGTTTAATACTGGTATTCAGCTGTATCCAGATAGATGATGATAATACTAAAGGTACTTATCTGTTTTCTACATGGAGTAACAGCGATCCGCCCACAATAACCGATTGTTAGGTAATACTGATATTTGGTCTCCGGTTCCGGTCCGAGATGAAGAAATCAGAAACTTCAACACCTTGTAAGGGTTTTAATAAAAACAAGCATTCAGTCTATCAAGTTTATATGGGTCTAAGTACTATCCGGTGGAAGTAATCGCACATTTTAAAACTAAGATTATTGCTATTTTGAACATTGACTACAAACAGCGAAGTTACAAACCATGTTACAATTAAAAACAACGCCATCTATTGATGAATATATAAACAGAAAAACGCCACGCTACTCGAAGACTAAACATTTTGAAAAAGCACTGAAATAACAAAAGATTTCAATAATTTCATTAATAAAAACAAAGCGATGAACAATGTTCTAAGCTTATGTTACTATAAACTATCACATTAAAATTACGTATTTCGTCTGGACAGAATGTTATTACCTACAATCTTATTAATAATTATTTCGTATATTTCCTTGAATATAACAAGAAATTGCCACGTTACCGTTATTACATTACTACACATCTATTAGATACCTTGTTTCTAATTAAAGGCATACATTAGACATTATCGTAAATACTACGTCTTGTCTTGTCCTAATATTGCTGATCTTCATCACACATACGTTGGAAATACCCCAAAAAAGTACAAAAGGTACCGTTTTCACTTTACAGGAAGCAAGAAAATGTTTTCTGGATCCTAAATACCAGTTGCCCTACATCTCTATCATTCTAGGTACTATAGAAAAAAACATTGACTGATTTTGCTTTGAAACATTTCATTTTACAAACAAAGCTTTTTGCAAATCTCTGATAGCAAAACAACAGGAGGAATCTTACTTATTAAATTATCTAAAATAATTAGGAACTTTTTGTTATCGAGTACCGTCTAGCTGCTACTAGAGGGTACTCGATAACAAAAAGTTCCTAATTATTTCTGCTAGAGTCTAGCAGGATAAATTGGCTTAACCCGATATAGAGGGTTCTCGTTATCAAAAAGGTTAAAGTTCCTAATTATTTTAGATAATCATTAATTTTAATAGGTACTTATTAAAAATGTATACATTTCATGAGACCGTACTTTCAGTATACTATAATGTACTCTGTGGACCGTACTATCGCAGAAGGTATCGCTATAGGTTCAGCAGGGGGATGAATAAATAACGTAAACAGAACATCTATGGTTATATTGAGAATAAATATATAGCGTCAAGATAACCCGCAATTTTTTTTTTTTACGTTTTTTTTCAATTTGCTGGTCTGTACGTTGACTAAAATATGATTCACGACCGTAACAAATATGTATTTACAGAATTATAATCATTAAGATCAGTAATACAACTTGTTAGGTTAGTTAAATTGTAAAATGTCAAGATTTCATGAAATAGTCGTTCAGTGGAATTACTTGGTCTTAGAGAGTTGTGTTGATGACTCTATTATAATGATTATAATTCTGTAAAGGGCGCGAATCATAATTATTGTAATTAATCAACGTACAGACCAGCAAATTGCAAAAAACGTAAAAAAAGTTGAATTTCGCGGGCTACCTTTTGCGGCGGTTTCGCCATATTATGCGACTCCCTTGAAATATACTGATCAAAGAGATTGAAGATTTAATGACTTTGATACTGATACATTATTTTAGCGATAGCCGTTCGTCAGAAATGATCTCTAAGAATACATCAGTTAGTGTTTCAGAGTTGTGTCATAAGGTACTAAATGCAGGAAGGATGGCGTTCATTAATTCACTAAAAACACTAAAAACAAATAACTTCGAAAGCAATGGGAAATTGCTGCGTCGTCGCCGTCGCTCGCAAGCACTTTACAGTCACAAAACACTCAAGGATGTGCAGGTGTGCATTTTAAATGCACAACAAATCATTAGGTCAGAGTATAAACATAATCTAACAATCTTTTTTCTGATATTATATACTTACTTTTAAAAGTCTATGTAAATTAAATCAAATCAAACATTTTTATTTGTTAGAATATGGTAAATATGTAGATGTTACAATATTAGTTCCAGCATATCCTGCTTTATTATGGCGTACAAATATTTCTATAAAAAAGTCACAGCATATATTTATTTCTAGCCTAATAAACTAAAGGTACTGTAAAGTAGTTCAATATCACAAAAAGAAGTATGTTTGCAATAGGTACTTACTTAAATACAAACACATTAAATTTTGTACCTATCTTAAATCTCTTTGCTTAAATATATGTAAGGAACCTACATTAAAATAACAAGGATTATATTAAACCGAAAAATATTGCCGCGTGCTTTTGACAGTTTACCTTGTTTACCTACACCTGTATGTGAGCCATATTTTGCTGTCTCAGCTAAGAAGAAGTAGGTAAGAAAAATTATCTTCCAGTTAATTTTTGAACCATTTCGTAGCGATAGCAATATAATATTATAACTTTAGTGATGTTGTAAAAACTGTAGATTTAAATATTAAGGACTTATTCGTTAATTACGTATTTTTTTTAATGGCAGTTTTCTCTAGTCGTCTCCTACCTTACGCTAATAGATGTCGCTACTCGTATTCAAATACTGACAAAATGCAGAAAGTGTGTTACACTACACACAATCACTGGAAAATAATAAATTAGGTAGATACTATTATAAGTAGTTAAGTACATCATTTGGCTGATTATATCAGAAAAGTAATCACAGAATTAATGAATATTCACTAACCATTTTAATGAAAGCGTTCAAGTTTGCATGATATCAGTAATGAGATACATATTTCATTCAATTTCAACGATAATGTATTGAACTTACATGGGATAAACACAATACACCTAACTGATATTGCTATAATAACTACCTACTTACCTACTATTTTAACCAGACTCCGAATTAAAGTAATATAGCAAGAAGTAGGTATGTAATATTGTAGGTAGACGATGACAAGAATGAAGACTAGTGAGAAAATATCTTTGTTCACATAATTACTCAACCAGATCACGTAATTGTATGTAGGTATTCTAGTACTACAATCTCTTCTGGAAATTTATGTCTTTGTTATCCCACCAATAATATTTTCATGTTAAATGTTGCCAAGACGCGACCACTTATGGCTCGCACTGCCAAAAAGTTATCATGTAGAGCCAAGCTTCTAACTCTACACGCCCTAACTATACAAGCCCTAACTTCACAAACTCTACACCTTAGTCAAAATATGAGGCTTGGCCGTCTATCAGAGTAATGAACAGTGAATAAATTTTTCACCTTACGCCCATGTGATGGTAGCGAAACGGCCAAGCCACATATTAAGGTGGAAAGTTAGATACAGCGAGCGAATCGGCGAACCAAAAAACGTTCTGAATTTAAACTATTGTAGATTTTTTTGTTTACAAAAATACAAACTACAGACTACCATAGATCATACAGCCATTGCCTTATCATAGTAGAACTGAAAACAGTTTATTTATTTCAAATTCTAACGACTTATTTCAATACCTAAGTAAATTCTGAATTTATAAAGAAATCGGGCTTAATTCGGTGTTGAATTAAGCCACACCAAAAACCCACGCATGGAGACATAAAGCTAAGATAGCGACATCTAAGAATTAAATATTGAACTGGACATCATTACATTAAAAACGTTTCATTTACGCTCTCAATAAAGGCGGACTGTTTGACAAAAAATATTCACAAAATAAAGGCAGATCCACATGCATGACACGCGACGCCACTTTTATTCAATGTCAATGAACACCAGTTGGCATCGGGTTTCATTAATATGTTTTCGCCTTAGTATGGACAACGTCAAAGCCCCTCATTACTAGAGGTGTACCCATACCCTCAGCTGGTCGCAATACTGTTAAAACCCTGGTAGTACTGTGCGTACTGGTCTTGGTGAGTGTATTCGTGCATGTGGGCGTATGTGTGCGGATCCGGTTCCTGGTGGGATGGTACCTGGTGGTAGTACTGTTGCACCTCGTGGAGTTGTTGCTCTTGCTCCATTTTGTGGGGATCTTGCTGTGGTTGCTGCTGATTTTGTGGGATACCCTGGAACAGCATTAGCGAGCATTATTTTGGATAGGTATTCAAAAATTACTGGAATAATTTTGTATAGGTAGTTGCTTAAATACATTATCACTAATTATGGACTAAGCATGAATTTCTTATATCACAGTTGCTGTAATCTATGAATTACCTATACTTTGAGTTCTTACAATCTTGTCAGTCTAAATATAGGTACCTATTCACAGCATAGTAGAGGTGATGCCCGCACTGGTGACCACTATGACATAAACTAAAACATTGATGAATAGTTACCTGCATCTGATACTTGCACCTCTTGAATCTCCCGTAGAGCGAGGAGTACGGCAGGTTGTAGTGAATCGCTGCCTGGTTGATGGACATCTGGCCCACCCTGGAAATTATTACGTTGATTTAAAAATAAGTAGGTAGGTACTGTTAATTGATTAGTGGGTAATTTTAAAATCATAAATTTGAATGTAATTCGGTAAGTAGATACCTGACAGCTTCGAGTGCTTCGCCCATAGCGTCTTCAGACCACGGCGTGGGATTGGAGCGAGATAGCTCGATTCCCTCTCTCTTGCACCGTCCGTATAGCGTTCCTGCAAATTATTGATAACAGTAATATAAGTAGAACTTCGTTATTGTGCGTAACGGAAAAACTCTCTTTTACATTTGGAAGGATTCTCAATTGATGGCGGGACAGCCTTTAACTATTTAATCAAGAGAGAGGGTGTTCTGGCGTGTTGTAGAAACCGATGTAGATGTTAAAAACCACATTGTTCAGGGTCTGAATCGATTGTAAGACAAACGAAAGTCGAAATGTCGACCTCAACAGAAGACCACCAGGATACAGATTCGGATAAAACAATGTCTACCGAGGTAGAACTCTAGTTTAGCTACCTGTAGGTATCCCATACTGCGTGGCAGCACGTTGTACAGAGCTGGCGCCGCAGCGTATGGAAGCCAGCGCCAGCTGCAGGTCGGCGCGGCGCCACGCGGTGGGCGCCGCGTTGAATGGTGCCGACAGGCGGATACCTTCCCGACGAGCTATCTTGTATAGTGTACTGCTGGGTATGCCTGGCAGAAATGATATTAGAAATGTTAACTTGGTAGGTTCTTAGTCCGCTTGGCAACCATTGTAGTTATATTATGCCACCTTACCATAAGCTTTGCTGGCCTTATTAGCAGAGATAGCGCCTGCCCTCAAGGCATGCAGAGCCCCTCGCAGATCAGCCTCGCTCCAGGACTTGGCCGCTCCTTCTTTCTTTGGCGTGTCGATACCCAGCCGGTGGGCTCGCTGCCAGAGCGTGGTGGAGGGAATGCCGTAGGTTGCTGATGCCTTTCATTTGGGAAATGCTAAATTTTTTAACAGTCATGTGATGATGTGTTTTCAGCTTATGTAGGTATCTTAACTAGAATGTTATAGGCAATAAAAAAGACAGAATACAAATCATATAGTACCACATAAAGAGACAAAGATGTTTTTAAAGGAACACTAAACAACGATAGAATTGTTGAACAACAAAGACAGAAGGAAATACTAAATTATCTCATCCTTCAACTTAATTTGGCTTACTTCACTTCATTACAAGTCTTATAGTAAAACCAAACTAAGAAACTAAGTAGGTAGGTAATACAGACATCATCAAATAAATTATAAGTGTACAATACGTTTCTGAAGGTTGCATAGGTACACCCGTCACGCATGTAATCTGTAGGATTCCAACCGTGACCGCTGTTGCTGTACCAGCTATAATAAAATTATTAAATCTTTAAACAAATACCACATATTTAGGAGATTTGTATTATAAGTTACGTCACGCCTGCTAGGGATACAGGCGTAAGAATAGGCAGTGATGATGAGAAAGTCATCAGTAAATGCCCACGGCAAGTTTCCACAAAACTGACCTATTGGGAAGTTCTTTCCTAATACCGGGTTTCACGTATGACCTAGGATGCTTGCATTTAACAATAGAAATCGGAAAGTAAGTCTAGATCGCGAAAAAAAGGTTGTGCTGGGCTTACTTCATGCTTGAATTAAGTTCGTATACAAAATATTGTTAAGTACCCCACGCATGAACAGGCTACGTACCTTCGTGAGGCTCATCTGGTGGTTTCTGAGGGCATCCAAAGCTCGTTCCATGTCATGCTGGGTCCAACTCTTGGGGCTGTGTCGCGGCGCGGGCGAAGCCTGCCGGCCGCAGGAGTCGCTCGTGTCTTCACCGCTAAGATGTGGTTGTTCTGTGCGTTATGTTACGGCAATTTTATTGGAACATCCAGTAGTTTACTCCTAGATTATTATATACCCTAAATTCTTACAAAAGCTACGAACTAATATTGGTTGGAAAACGAAGTACAGACTGCGGCGTCCCACTAGGGTCTAGCACTTTTCTTTTTCACCCGACTACGGCGAAGCTAAAAGGGTTATGATTTTGACCGGTATGTATGTTCATCTCCCTCGTAACTTCAAAAGTACAAGCAATAATTTATCAAATGAGATTTGCAGTTGAAATGTCTATAATTTTGATTTGACTCCATCTGCCAGCAGGCTCGTTTCTGCAGGCTAGAAGGCTATCCATAACGCGATATAAAATTCTTTAAATTCTCAATTTAGGCAGACACGTTAAAAGTGCTCCTCTTTAAATTCAAGCTAAGTACAGTCACGAGCACTAATATGTCAACACTTGGCAACTTTCAATTGCGATTTGTTCGTGAAATAACGAATGCAACGTTGAAATACGACACTTTACACAAACCTATGGGTTCGAAAATACTTTGCTCGTAATAACATAAAATTTCATTCAAAACTAAAGGAGAAAATCGTCTTTGAATAAAGTCAAGTGTATACATACTTATGCTCGTGACTGTACGGTTTGAAAAGATTATGGCACTTCTCACGACGACGACGACGATAACAGGTTTTGAACAAAACCATCAATCTCTTCATGTTCAAATAAAAATAGATATATTCGCGCACGCGAAAGGGAGTAAAAAAACAGGTTTGATCCATTCTAAAATAGCGTGCGTAACTACGCAGCTTACCCTGTCATTTCATCAATTAATACTCAATAAATTACCATGACTATCAAAATAAGTATTACTTTCTATAGGTACATCATTTTTCCCTTTTCCCGCGTAATAAATAAATGTCGCCTTTGCCTTAGATACAGTAGCTGAAATCAATACCTCTATGGAACACATAACACATAACTTCCTCAGAACAATGCACTTAAAAATATTATACTAAATTGTGTGAAATCAGATATGTTGAGTTTGCATAAAATAAGGGTCACAATCAGATAAATCTCTATTATTAAGATAGAACTAAAGCATATTGTACCATATCGTATGGTATGGTATCATATTATGGTGGTACGGTTGGTATGGTCTTTAATACTTGTCTGACGTATTCAAAATTCTCTTCATAACTTAACTATTTTAGCCATAAATCATTCCAAATATCTAGCAAATATGTGCTAGTCGACGGCCTTTTCCCGATTGCATCAAAGTCAAATCATTTATTTCAAATAGGCACATTAAAGGCACTTTTGAAATGTCAATGTTTGAACGTCAAAAATTACAATAAAATAGAATTGATTCTATTCGCCCTAGTCGTCGATTTTAGGCGAAAAGGAAAAAAAAGTTCTTTATATAAAACACAACAAGTTCTTGTTCGTATGGAGAAGAATGGGCAAGAAACTCCACCGTTACTCTTTTAAATGTTTTACATCAGAACACTAGGTCCGGATCATATAACTTAGAGTATCGACTAGTGGCTACACTATACATACCACCTTCGGACGAAGGTTCATCCTTGACAACCAGCAGCGGCATGAAGTCAGTGGAGTCAGGCACTTCGGTGACGTTCGTGAAGTCCATGTGGCGATCCAACAGGGACGAGCTCTAAATGAAACCAGAGATCCGAAAGGTAGATGTTACATTATCTCTTTTGATATTGACAATATTCAAGTTAAAATCCTAGTTAGGATAGCTTGAGGACATCAAAAGTATAGCCTACCCAGAATTATATTTTAACAATTTAAATTCAAACGTCCCTAATTACTACAATTAGGACGTGGCTATTGCTGACATGAAACAGTGTAGGACATAAATAAAGAATTACTTAAACTTTACTTTTTAAATATTTTTTGATTGGTCAAAAAAAACTTAACAGACCGAAAGTTAAGTTTCGTAGGTACCTAACTAATTTACACGTATATGCCGATTTCGCTTATTGCTACTATTATAGGTAGCATCGATTACCGGTAAATAGAGCATCATCTACATAAATTCAGATACAATTTACGTTATAAGTACCTATGTTCAATGAAGTCAACAAATGAATCCACTGAATCTAATAATTAAGAATTACAAAATACGCACATAAATTTAGGCTGACTACTATATACTTCCTACTATAAATAATCCTACTAATAATATTATAAAATTAACGCGAATCATGGCGGGCACCGAGAAGTTCCAGCAGCTTCTCGGGAATAGATTTGCTGCCTTGGATCCCACTGATGACGCTGACGAGACCCTACACAATCTGGTCGAAACTATGAGAGACGAGGGCATCAAGTTCTGTCAAAAGCAGCGTACTGGCAAGAAATCCAAACTCTCGGATGCGACTCTCGGGCTGATGACAAAAAGACGGGAAACCACCCAAGCGACTTCGTCAGACAGGTCAGACCTGAACAAGCGAATTGCGAAGATGGTACGGCGGGACCTTCAAAGCTCCAACACACGCCTCATTGAAGAGGCAATAGAGCGAAACCGAGGTTCCAAAGTATTCACTCAGCAGCTTGGCAGGAGCCACCTGACGAAGCTTAAAACGCACGACGGGAGGACCGTTTTGTCGAAACCGGAGATCTTCACCGAGATAGAGGATTTCTATGGCCGATTATACGCTGCACATGCCCTTCGTCCCCAACGAGACGGCCAAGATTCCAGAGCCACCCTGACACGCCACTATACTGACGAACTGCCTGACATCAGTCAAGACGAGATCGTGCTAGCTCTGAGGCAGCTTAAAAATGGAAAAGCCCCCGGTGAGGACGGAATAACATCAGAGCTTTTGAAAGCTGGTATACAGGAACTACAGAATCTCTTCAACACCGTCCTTCACAGTGGGAGAACTCCAAAGGCGTGGAGCGGGAGTTTGGTGGTGCTCTTTTTTAAGAAGGGAGATAAAACCCTCCTTAAAAATTACAGACCCATCTCGCTTCTGAGCCACGTCTATAAGCTGTTCTCACGAGTGGTCACGAACCGTCTCGCCAGGAGACTCGACGAGTTCCAGCCACCGGAACAGGCCGGGTTTCGCGGAGGATACGGCACCATAGATCACATACACACAGTGCGGCAGATTATACAGAAGTCCGAAGAGTATAATCAGCCCCTGTGTCTGGCCTTTGTGGACTATGAGAAGGCCTTTGACTCTGTCGAAACCTGGGCTGTTCTGGAATCCTTACAGCGATGCCAAGTAGACTGTCGTTATATCGAGGTGCTGAGATGTCTCTACGACGCCGCCACCATGTGTGTCCAAGTACAGGACCAGCAGTCCAAACCCATCCAACTGCGCAGAGGAGTGAGACAGGGGGATGTCATATCCCCGAAACTGTTTACGAGCGCGTTGGAAGATATGTTTAAGACGCTGGACTGGAAAGGTAAGGGCATTAACATAAACGGCGATTACATCTCACACCTGCGATTCGCTGATGACATAGTCTTGATGGCGGAGTCGCTGGAGGAGCTAACCCAGATGCTGGACGGCCTAGCTTCAGCCTCGCGACACATCGGTCTCGGCATGAATCTGGATAAAACCAAAGTCATGATCAATGGCCTCATTGATCCGGGACCGGTCGTCGTGCACGGCCACCCTCTCGAAATTGTTTCCGAATACACTTACCTCGGGCAAATTCTGCAGTTAGGTAAAAACAATTTTGAGAGGGAGGCCAAGAGAAGGATCCAGCTAGGCTGGGCAGCGTTTGGGAAACTACGTCGAGTCTTCTCGTCATCTATACCGCAATGCTTGAAAACGAAAGTTTTCAATCAGTGCGTCCTACCCGTCATGACCTACGGGGCTGAAACGTGGACACTCACGATACGGCTGGTCCACCAGTTCAAAGTCGCTCAGCGAGCTATGGAAAGAGCTATGCTCGGAGTCTCTCTGAAGGATAGGATCCGTAACGAATGCATCCGACAGAGAACGAAAGTTATCGACATAGCTCAAAGAATTAGCAAGCTGAAGTGGCAGTGGGCCGGCCATATCTCGCGAAGAACCGACAACCGCTGGGGTAAACGAGTTCTTGAGTGGAGACCGCGACTCGGCAAACGTAGTGTGGGACGCCCTCCGGCCAGGTGGGATGACGATCTGCGAAAGACTGCAGGCAGATGCTGGATGCGTCAAGCTGAAGACAGGGCGCTATGGCGCTCATTAGGGGAGGCCTATGTCCAGCAGTGGACTGCTATAGGCTGATGATGATGATGATGATGAACGCGAAAGTATGTGAGGATGGATGGATGTATTTACTCTTTTACGCACAAACCACTAAACGGATTTTGATGAATCTTTACAGTAAACATCAGAATAACACATAGAATACTATTTATCCCGATATTCCCCATGGATCGACACTTATGCGGGTGAAACCGCAGGATGCTGCTAGTTATTAATAAAGTTATGTAATTCATTATTGATATCAGCACTTGGTAAAAGCTCCATGCAAATCTGATTAGAACTCGTAATCTACATAAATTCCTAAATACCTTGGCATTATGTGGTGCTGACTCGAGCGTCTCTAGCGTGGTAGCTGGTGGTGACTCGGCTCGCTCCTGCTTGACACACACTGGCGTGGCAGCCGGGCCCGCTGGCGCCAGCGGTGCCAGCTCTTCCAAGCCACTGCCCTGGAGAACAGGCAGGTAGAAGGATTGAAAAGGCATGGACGTTATCAGAATGAAGTTTGAATTGTTTATTTTGTGATTTAGCTAAGGCCTTTGAAGTCTATGTTATTTATGAAATCAGTAATATTTTCGTTATGTTTACGACTTTATCTACGGGAAATTGATTTTAAGATGTCTAGCGTCTAACTAACAAGAAACAGAGTCTTGTTTCGTGTGTTGACAGCGAAATTTAATAGAGAAGTTTCTACATTGATTTGGTGTTCCCCAAGGCTCTATTCCAGGATTTTATTAATATCTTACGGAAGACATTCTTAGTGCTTACTACTGCGTATTTAGTACCTACTTTTTACCTCGTTGTTCATTTCTTAGTTGGCCAAAGAGCAAATTTTTCCGTGGTATTTCAACGACCGATCATGTAAAGTGTTTTAAGTTTCAAATGTTACTATTTTAGAAAGAATCAATTGTTTTAACATTGAGCAAGCAGTTCAATGAACGATGTACGGACGCCAGCACATCAAGTTACTACAATCTGTCAGATTTCTTTAATAGATTTTCGACTTTATTGCTAAAGCATAAGGTTCAAGGTTGATTGGAAAAATCTGACAGTTTCGGGTAGGTTGACCTGCTGGCGTCTGTACATCATTCTTTGTACAAGTAGGTACACGACACTGGGCATGAGCTAACAGAGGGGAAATACATCATTACACGTGTGACGTGCTCGTACTAGAAGCCCTGACATTCGTTACAATCTATCTGCTCCACGCTTACACATGCCTACCGTTCCATCTTGATAAACTTCATTTCTAAATGCGACCATTTTGGAAAGTAGTCGGCAAACAGGATTAGGTACTAGAACCAATGAAGGCATCAAAACAATTACATTTTGGCAAGAAATAGCAATAAGTATCTGTTCTTATTTTTTTTTTTTTGCCAGAATTGTCTGATGAAAGTTAATTTCTTTAGGACTTTCGCATCTTAGGAAGCTTAAGAAATCTTAACCATACTCATAAAATTAAACGTCAGCATTAAAAAAAAAACCGTGCAAGAGCCAGTTGGACTCGCGCACTGAGGGTTCCGTAGGTACCATCATAATTATGTTTTTAAATTTTCATCGGCGAGGCCTATATTCGTCAGAGAATTTTAACACTGTGCACTGCAGTATAGAATATTGCAGTTTTATGTCAGCGCCATCTCTTGACCGATAGTGGAACTAATGTAACTTTTGTTGATGATTTCTGAAAAAGTGTGCTATTTAGAGACTTCGTTTTATTGTTTCTGTAATCTTTACATAAACTTCTATCACATAGAATTATTTCAGACTTTTCTCTTTGCAAACTTCGGAGATAAGGGGGGAACTGTATTTTTTTTTTAATTTTTCATCAAAAGTCGAAAACTATGCGGTCTAAAAAAAATGTTTGAGAATGTGCAAACTGCGCTCATTAATATGATACCCCACATGCTATTAGGCCCCACTTCGAATTTTTCAGACCCTGTTGCATAAAATATACATATATTTTTATTTCTTTCTAATTTGCTAAATAGTTGGGCAAACGTCATCTAAAACTATTCTAAATTTCAAGTTGATAGCATTAGTAGTTCTTGAGATATCCAGCTGTGACAGACAGACAGACAAACTTAGTCTCACCATGCGGGTTCCGTTTTTGCCATTTTGGTACGGAACCCTAATAACTTTCTATTGAGTGTCTTAAATCTTTTTCCACATATAAATATAACACATGCATGTAGTACAAAGTAGGTGATATGAAACATGTTTTTATAATTTGATTAGCGGTTGAAAAACTGTTTTACGAGATGCGGTTACGCGTGCTGGGTTTCAGTGTTGAGTGACCCTAATGCTAGAAGCAAAGAATTTTAATATAAACACAGATAATATTACTGTAGCAAAGTCGTTAAAACACTTATCTTTCGACACTTTTGTTCAATCTCACGGCGTAGTTTTGATGAGCTTAAAATTTTCTAATGTTTGCGTTGGAAACTAGTTTTTCGTTATTATTTGAGCCTTGAGAGCACTGCATTTCTTTTATGAAACGTCATTCTGTTTCAGAATAACCCAATTGTAGTGTTATCTTCAATCTTGGTAGGTAGGAGGTAGGTAGGTATAGTAGCCGACCGTTAGGTACAGAAACTATATATGTGAAGTTAACTTCAAAGTAAAAGCAGTTAATATAAAGAAGATGTGGCATGAAATAACTGCAAACTATAGTTACTAAAGCTATTAAAATGTAGGTACTTAAGTAAGTACCGATAAATCATTGAAGTGCCCGCGAAAATCATGCAACTAAATAATAAAATGCTAATTAAAGTTACCTGACTGGATAGATAACTGTGCGCGAATTGTGAGTCGCTGTCGTCTTCATCCGAGAGCGGTTCGCATTTCACTTGCGACAGTCCGTGGCCGGGCATTTCCTAGCCAAACAAATAAAAAACAAACTAATAATTTCACCTCCTCTAGAAAATTAAATCCTGTTTCTTGAAATAAATCTTTCACGATGATAAACTTGAAGTATTACAGTAACGAGTTATGAATACAAGTTTATGTTGACGATATAATCGTATTTATCACAATAACAAAAGCGCGCTAAATCTATCCTGTGAGTACAAGTGTAAACAACAACGTGGCACCCCATGTTCTCCTCGGAATGTCGCAGAAATCGAACAATCGTATGTTATAAGTAGGTTTACATAGGCAATTAGACAAAAGGAAGCGAGGTTTATTGAATTTTTTCTCGATTGCTGCACAAATGAAGAGTGCAAAGTTGGATTCTCTCTCTCTCAGTCGCTCGCGAGCCAGACCGTCTCACGAGCTTTTTTAATTTTGTTTGTTTAAAGCCCTTTGCATGCCGCTAACGTATATGAAGTTCGATGCAGAAACTTCCAACTGAAACAAACGCGCGTGACTGATTCAAAACTTTATACATAGAGAAAACTTATAAGATTTTAGGACAAGCGACTTTAAGGGATTGTTGTTAGCGTGTATATTCGTGCGCAATCACCTGTCAGACAGACAGAGGTGGAGGAAAGTAGTGAATGTAAAGTTGCGCGGTTAACCCTCTCTCGTCGCTTCACATCGTTCCATTTGAGGAGCCGGCGGCCGCAGCGTACGTCTGCGCGACCCCGACACACCGCGAGATACGAAAACACATTCACTTTCACCGTCTTCCCGGCACACGGCGAAGGACAGTGCGAAACGGGTGCCGATAAACGCGAGGGAAACGGAATTGCCGAAGACGAGGGCGCGAAATTCACTCGACTCACCTAGTCGTAGTCGGTCAGCGGTGGCCGCCGCAAGCACTCGCCTGCGCCACACATGCACCGCGGACTTGTCCCGACACCCGCGACTGCACGGTGACCTTCGGGAAACGATGAGATGTCGCAAATGAAAGTGAATTCGGCACACACCCGGCCGAGTCTGCGTCGCTGCGTGGCGCATGTTTAGGAGGTGCAGGGCGGGCGCGTGCTCATTTTTTTCCGCGCCAAAGAAATAAAAACAAACGCCTTTTTGCCGGGAACCGGCCGCGCACCGCGCTGTAGCGGTGCTCCCTCTCACGCCGCGCCGCTGTGTTCCACAGTCCACAGCCACAGCCAGACTCAGCTAGCACTCATACAGGAGCCTGCCTAAAGTTTTGAGAATACTTTAGATAGGTACCTACATTGTTTTTCAATTAATTGAGGAAGTTTTGTCTGTTACTGTTAAAATTGGCGATAGACAAAGTCGGCAGGGAGGGTAGGTGCATTATAGCACGTGTAGGTATGCAGGGAGGAGGCAGGGGGTGGTCGGACGCCCGACCAGTCGGCGCCCCGCGCGGCGCCTTCTCTCTCCGCTCCGATTGATTTTTATTACAAGAATTTCGCTCGTGGTTTTTTTTTTGTTTCCCGCACACCGAAAGCCTGGCGACGCACACAAAGAGATTCGTATAATTCGTTTGTACGAACTTACTAATACTATTGATTTTTATAACGAAGCGACAAGCTTGCGAGGGAACCAGCGCCGGCTGTATCTTCAAGTTACGAGGAAAAGTCTCAGTAGTATTCACTTCCTCGTTTGTAATAAGTATTTTGTAGAAGAATGTCTTTTTTTTACGAGAACATTATTTTTTATGCAAATTGGAAGGTAGTTTTAAAAAAAACTCTACGGTATTTCTAAAACATATTGACGTACAAAATTAATTTAATTTTTGCTTTAGCACGAAGTTTTAGTTAATTAGATTTTCGCGAGATTAGAGGCGGTGAGACAGTACCTAAGTGGTTATTATTATGATTAGCGTTTTAGACCAAATTGGGTTGATTTCCCTTTCCAATCTCAAGTTTCCGTTTTCTACTTGATTCCTAAGTTTAGGATTTGATGTTCCTGCTTTAACTTTTTACTCGACTTATCGCCACCAGGCAGTTTAAAGACGAATTTTCTGCCAGTCGAACTGGAAGTCTTCAAGCTCGAGTAAATTAGGGTACATTCAGGCTATAATGCAGCATTATCGACCACATCATCAGTCACTGCTTACCTACCTACTAACATAGAGGACAAAGGTCTGGTGGCTGGTTACTGTCACCCTGTATCATCGTCATCCCACTATTGTACAAAGACCTGCTCCCAAGAAATCCAGCATAGAGCTAATGAGGAATTTTGTTGATTGATTTAGTCCAGCTTATCCCTCCATCTTCTACGTGGTGTTGTCCAACACATCCCGCCATCTTCTACGTGGTGTTGTCAAACACATCCCGCCATCTTCTACGTGGTGTTGTCCAACACATCCCGCCATCTTCTCAGTGGTTTTGTCCAGCTAGTCCCACCATCCGCCGCCGGGGACCCTTACCTATGTGTCAGGGTACATGGGAAACTGTGGTATTACGAATATCTGTGTAGTCTTTTTCCAACTATATCGGGTCAGCTTCCAATCTAACCGGATGCAGCTGAGCCTGCTGACCACTGCCTATCTGACCACATACTGTGGTGTTACGAATATGGTTTGTTCAAAAACCTAAAGAGTAGGTACGATACCTATTAATGCTAATTACATAGCACCTAGTTCCAATAACATTGTTCAAGTACCACTTTTTATAGATATAGGTACACAGATAGCTGTAGTTAGTTATATTCAACACTTTGACACAACAGCGATTGCATTGCACACACTTGATCGTCAATTGGTAGATTACTGGCGACTGATGGACCTATTGTGTGCGAATGAAGGTCGTTGCAGTATCTCGAACATCGGTTATTGCAGACAGCATTCAAAGATTCTTCCACCTTATAAGTATATTTGATATATTTTTGTATTACTTGCCGATTTTTTTACAGATAAGTAATGTAAGTTGGTAGTACAGTAAGCTGTCATTTATAATGTTTTATGCAATCACAACAGAACACGCCCATGGGACATGGGACATAAACATAACTTGCGAAATGTGGATGTAATATATTAGGTACCACAACGTCTAACCCTTCGGGGAAAATCGGCGTGATGTTACGTGTGGTCACAACAGAACACGTGCACTGGGCACAACACTATAAGTAAATAAGATACCAAGATACTCTAACGGACTGGGATTTGATTGGATAAGTGACACATACCCACCATTGGAAGTTAACACTCTTTTTGTTTTAGCATTGTGCGATCGCGGGATAGACCGCTGACCGAACTTTGTCTAAATAAGTGTTACATGCTCTGTGGTCTAAATAATGCCCAAACGTCAAATACAACACCTGTCGGTCGATTCTGTAAAAATCTCACCGTGAAAACTTAGGTGAAGTGAGTTTGTTTTTGCTAGGAATTGACACTATTGACAGCTCACTCCACGCTCACTTCACCTAAGTTTTCACGGTGAGATTTTTACAGAATAGCACCGCTGAAGACCAATTCCCGTAATTTAAAAAAAATCAAAATCAAGTCGCAATCTCAGCCTCAATCAATGTCAAAAACTTGTCAAAAATGTAGGGAAACTAGAGGTACAGTTCGCGTCAAATAACTTTGCCGCTCTGAAGTAGGCAACAAGTCACTGCGCAGTAGTTAAACCTATGAATACAACAGCAGCGCGCATGGCGCGGATTGGCGCGGCTAGGAAAGAGCCTAGCTTCAGAGCGGCGAAGTGATTTGACACGAACTGTAGGTTTTTACAGATTGAGACTGATATTAGAACTCTGGGTTTCTGGGACGAAAATCAAGATTCATATCTTTACTTTACTGTGGATGTGTCGAAATTGAAACTCATGTCAGGCTGTTGATAAATAAATAATTGGCATGTTTTTAGGGTTCGTACCCAAAGGGTAAAAACGGAACCCTATTACTAAGACTCCGTCCGTCCGTCCGTCTGTCTGTCACCAGGCTGTATCTCAAGAACCGCGGTAGCTAGACAGTTGAAGTTTTCACAAATTATGTATTTCGGTTGCCGCTATAACAACAAATACTAAAAACAAAATAAAATTAATATTTAAAGGGGGCTCCCATACAAAAAAACGTATTACGTATAAGACAAAATATTAAAATAAAAAAACATAATAAATTATCATAAGTTTCATAATACTGCCGCTAGATGGCGCTGTACCAACGGGTTACGTTTTTATTCGAGTATATTCGAGTGATCGACATCCCCGCACGTCTTAGAAATGATAATTAAAATTTAAAGTCGATTTTTGTTGTTATAACCATTAACTCTTAATATCTTTACCATTACTTACGAGTATATTCAGAATAAAGAACAACAGAATCGTACTATATTGTGCGGGCCACTACGGAACCCTACCCCTACACTGCGCGTGGCCCGACACGCACTTTGCCGGTTTTTTAATTTTTTAAATTTTTCTCCTTCGATCAATAATAGTATTATTGATCGAAGTCTTTCTCACTTAAACTAATTATAAATTCAAAATAATGATGTAAAGTACTTAACTAATATTTTTGTCAAAATATACCTAATTTAAAAGAGTGTCCATGGAGTTTCTTGCCAGTTCTTCCCCATAGGTAGGTACCTACGCTTTGGAAAGGGCAACATATTTTTTTCAACATATAGCTTCATATTTTCTGACTAACTGACTTCTTGACAATTCAAAAATGCCTAAATGCTTTGAGTTTGAGTAATGTAGGTACAGTGTTTTTATTGTAAGCTCAAACTTAGCTAACATTGTGCAGGAGCATCCTTAAAAGTCAATATGACGATGATGGTAAATTCGCTTTAACTAAGTAGGTAGAAGATGCAATAAATGGTACAGACGCCAGCAGGTCAACCTACCCGAAACTGTCAGATTTTCCCAATCAACCTTGAACCTTATGCTTTAGCAATAAAGTCGAAAATCTAATAAAGAAATCTGACAGACTGTAGTAACTTGATGTGCTGGCGTCTGTACCATCAATTAGTAACTGAACCAATCGGTCATTTGTTTACGGATTTTTGTTGTTTTTTTTTTTTTTTGTTTTTGTTTGTTTTTTTGTTATTTGTTTTTGTTTTTTTTTTTTGTTTTAGTAATACACTTTTCTAACTTGTTGGCTGACATTCCTAGTAGATGTAAATAAGCAGCTTATGTAACAGCAACTGTTGTAGAGTATATATATTATAGAAATTAGAACAAACGCTGTCTCTAAAGCGATTGCAACAATCACAGATAAAAAGTAAACAAAAAAAACAAGTCTTCCAGACGACGCGACGGTCACGGACGCGACGAGGCGATAGACGCATTGAATTGAATTGAAGTTATAGATTTCTTGAGAACCAGTAGATGGCGCTATACGTTACTTGTGTTAGTAGTTGTTACTACAACAATTAGTTTTAAATCTAAACGAATCTAAACCTAAGATTAATATTTTGACGAAAAACGATAACAAATTTAAAAAAAAAATCTAAAAGAAATAAATTAAACATTTTCACATCACGAGATGACCCGTCAAAAAGTGGGTCAAGGACAAGGTGTTCTAAATACATAATGGCAGTTGTGGCATACCATAACAAAAGAATAAAGAATTCAAATCTTTAACTTTAAAAGTATTTAATTATCTAAATAGTTGAAGACTGGGCATTAGATAACTAGCATAATTACTATTTTTCAAGCTTTCTAATTATTTGCTAATGGCAACATTTATAGAGCTTATTTTGGGTCATTCGCGTCGCTTCCAACTTGTACTTCGTTTGGATTTTTGTAGAGGTGCCTTTCTCTAAACTTGCAACATAGCATAGTTTTAGTTTAGTGTTTTCAATTTCATTCAAGAAAGCTGGCGGGTGTGCAAATGTGTTAAAATTAAAGTGGCATTATAATATTGAAGAAATAAAAGTGTTAAAATACGTTAAAACAGTTAATGCAATAGTCAAGGTAAGCATTTTAATCTTGGTGTAGCGTTACGGCTCCGATAAGGGCTTACTTATTGCTAGGACTTTTCATCTTGAAAATTTCCACTCGTGAACTTTCGAAGTAAAGTTCTCAGAAGTTTCTTTGTTGACTTTCAACTTTTCCGATGTTCGTCGTGCCTTAGCAACGCGATGAACTTCAACAGCTAATGTGTGTCATGAAAAGTTTGCCCAGAAAATAGTAAAACTTAGAATTTTCGTCGCCATTTTATTTTTTGTCGCGCTGGAAAAGCGGCCATTTTCTTTGTGCCGCGTCGCTTACGACGACTCGTATGTGGTCCATAAAGTTAATTTAGTTAAGTTGGGGCGTGATCTCATCGTATGAAGTGATTCGGTGAGATAATTAACGCTATACAGTGGTAATCGTTCAGAATCCAATGTTTGTGTAGTCATAGTGAAGTTTTCTTAATGGCCTAGTTATTGCGTGGTGTTCTATTATACCTTGTTTAGACGTTGCTTTGATTTGCTCATTGTAGGGCTGAGGGCGCGGCGAGTGGTTAGACGGCATCATGGACGACGACCAACAGTTCTGCCTGAGGTGGAACAACCATCAGTCGACACTGGTGTCTGTTTTCGACACTCTTCTCGAGAAGGGCATGCACGTGGACTGCACCCTGGCTGCAGAAGGACAAACGCTCAAGGCGCACAAAGTGGTCCTATCGGCATGCAGTCCCTATTTCGAGGTACGTAAACTCATTACAATGTAGGTCAATTACAATCGTGTCTAAGTTACTTGCAAGGCAACACAGTTTTGCTCTAATAAACATTCCACTTTACCATTCTAGATTTCATGTATTAACAATTAGGCAGTGCATAGATGAGTTGGCAACCGAAAGTTGCCTCTACTACTTTTTCTAAATGTCTGCTTGCAATTATTCATTACCTAACATCATGCCATTCAAAGTTGTTAACTTAATGACATGCTAGTGTTTTGGTGCATTAACTAATTACATTTAATTGATTTTGGTCTCATGTTATCGAAATTCTGATAATGTAAGAGAATTTTTACATTTAACAATGAATTGTTATTTGAGACCTACTTTCATTTGAATATTTACAAACACAGCCAATAGTAAAAGTAAACAAAGTGAACAATGGTTGGATGATTTGTTTCAGAGTGTACTGTCACAGCAGTTTGATAAACATCCAATAATTATCCTCAAAGATGTGAAATATGCCGAGTTGAGAGCAATGATGGATTACATGTACCGCGGTGAGGTCAACATATCTCAAGACCAGTTGGCCGCACTGCTGAAAGCCGCCGAGTCCCTACAGATCAAGGGTCTCTCTGACAATAAGCCTTCAAGGCCACCGTCGCGCCCTGCGCAGGCTGTAGCTGCACACCCGCCTCGTGCCCCCTCACCACCCCCACAGGTTTGTGATAACGACATTATTCAGTATTTTTAATATTCAACTCTTTATGAGCTATGAGAACATATTTCATACTGAAACAAATAACAATGATAAATGCAAATAAATACATTCTAGAACAAATAATACAAGTGGGTACACAGATGTAGATGTGTTTGGAATGTTGACAAAAAGTTGTATCTCACATGATTGGATGAAAATCACAAGTTATAGTAACATTCAAATGTTAAACCTTGGCACCAGGTTCATATGTGTTGGCAGATGTTGTTATGTGCAATTCATCAACAAAAGATAAAGTTGGACTGCAGAACACATGTAAAAACAGCAATGTCTGTTTAATATTAGTCATGAAATATTTTGTAAAGCTTACTTTGAATGTAAATTATATTATTTTAAAACTTTCAAGACCATGATTATGCATTAATAACAATTCTGAAGAATTTATTTTACAAAAAAAAACATGCCTGAAATGTCATTGCAACTTATTTTATCTTATATTTGCCTTATTTCTACATAATATATTCAGCAAGAATGCAATCAGTTGAGGAAATAAGATGTATGAAACTAGAAATAATTTATTTGAATATAGCAGGAAAAATAATTAGTATTAGCTATTTACTTAATTAGGTAGATAATAATAACCATTGAAGAAGACATATCCTTCTAGTACATGAGTAGAAAGATAATTATGTAGCATGGTCTCTGCTAGATGTCTACTCATGTTTAGAGGGGGAGATCAACAGCTTCTAAGTGTTCTGTTTGATCCTTGTTGGCTATAAGAATATCAACATAAACCTTCAGGTACACAGATTTATGTTCTGTGCTGGCATGAATAACAAGTCATGCCACAGTAAAAGTATTAACCAGTCAGTGAGGGTAGGGAACACATTTAAGCCCTTCTTGGGAACTTATTTATTTTTAACCAGTGACCAGGCGCCCCCCCCCCCCCCCCCCTATTTTGCATGTTTGCAACTGTTTACTGATGACCATAAATATAAAAATATCGAGATTTATGTGCTATATCTAAGTCAAATATTAACAGATTACACATAAACCTTCAACAATAAATTCTTTAAATGATGGTGAGAACTGCAGCAAATTCGATTCTGAAGATTAGAAGAACTAAGCACACACAGACACAACAGGGAGTTTGTTTTAAACCTAAATAATAATAAATGTGTAATAGACTAGCAGCGCCCCGCTGTTTCACCCGCGTAAGTTTCGATCCCGTGGGAATATCGGGATAAAAACTATCCTATGTCCTTCCCCGGGATGCAATCTATCTCTCTGCCAAATTTTTTCGAAATCCGTTCAGTGGTTTAGGCGTTACAGACAGACAGAGTTACTATCGAATTTATAATATTAGTATGAATTTAAACTAAAAGAGCCGTTTGCTTATGACATTATTTAATAAACAGTTGGCAGGCAATGCCTCATGGTTAATTATACAAAGATGATAAACAAAAGTCATTTATGTCAGCAGGCCCGAGATGGTAGTATAGACAGCAGCCGTGAAGGGTCAGTGAGTCCAACACGGCGTCGGAAGAAAGCGCGTCGCATGTCCAATGAGTTACCGCCCGTACCGATCCCGCCGCCCAACGACAACGCGCAAGGCAACGGAGACGACAGCACATGCAAGGAGGAGCTGCAGAGAGATGGCGTCGAGGATCTCACGCTCGACGAGGAAACCGACGAACAGCCCGTTGTGGCGCACAATGATGTTGTACGCAGTAAGTATCGCATTTTCTTACCTTTTGCCTATTTCTTTATACTCCATTTATTATGACGTCATGACAATAGTGCCCAGACACAGATATCTTTAAAGTTTTCCTTCTAGTCTTAGTTTCAGTGTTTTTGATTACTGAGTTTATTTCGGTGTTTCTTCTCGGAGAAATATGATTGATGAGTAAAAGTGTTTTTACAAACCCACTTACAGAAAAAAATAATTTATCAGCTTATGTAGACGCGCCACATTTAGATTCATAAAAGCATTATTTTGTGTTGCTGGAAGGAAACTAGTTTATTTTCCCACATATAGGTCCTTGATATGAAGGGCCTAATTTGATAATACATAAATGGATTAGAAAGGTGGTGGCGGTTAGAGAGTAAATTCGATGACAAAATCACTCAACTAAATGAGAATAGCTTCCTGCCCTGGCAAACGTTGTGAGTAGGGTCATTACTGCCAAATGAAAATATTAAATTAATGGCAAAATCTGCTAATGGATACTGTGCTAAGATGCACTTGTTGCATACAGCTATGACTTTGTATACTAAGTAAAGAATATATTGTAATGTTTTTACCCCCACTTGCGCCTGCCGAATTTCAATCTGTTGTCAAGTCAGCAGTTAACATAAGTTTGACAAAGTTTGTTAACTTTATGTTAATCAGACACCTTGATCGCATTTTAAAATTTCATACAGTTAGTAAGGTCGCTTTTATTGTTTCGTGTTGTTTGCCCGCATGCGTGAAGTTTCCACATCCTATACGCACCCATACGCGCTTGGACGTGGAGTTAGACACCAGCCCGATATACAACACTATACAATGCGCCCTACGTGCGAATATAAGTATTAAAAAATAAAATGTGCGTAGTGGGTGCCACACATGCAAGCTTAACCCGCCTGGGCAAGCAAATCCGCGACCCTAAAGGAGCAATTAAGTTTGAAATATTATCCCTTTCCAGCTTTTTTGAAGATCTGGCCAGATGTGGCTTTTTCGTTTAGTAATAGAATGTTTGTTGACTTCCATAACCAAACATTACGATCTGTGTCCAAAGGTTAAATCACTTTGTTAGTAAGTGCCAACAGGATGATCACCCATTTTACAGTCATGCTTAATTAGAAAAACCACTAAAAACGTAATTAAGTACACATGTGAAACTAGTCATAATACATGTCCTCATAAAATAATACAAACACAAGTGTGGACATAACATTTTATTGTAACATGTTCAAATAAGTAATGATGGAGATTAAAAATATATCTTGGAATAGTTCATTTTCGATTTGCATACTGGGGGCCTAAAAAGGCCACTTTGGCAGAATCATAAAAGGATAACATAATGGACAGTTAACCGTTAAGTTAGTCGTATCAAATCCCATTGGTGAAGCATTTTTCAGTTATTGTTTTTTGTCTGTGCTAAAATACCAATCAATCCGATCCAAATCCAATCCCAATCTCTTTGATTATACCTACGTAGTGCAGCGAAAAAAAGAAAAACACGGACTGTGTTCGCCATATTACGATTCATAATGTTATCCTTTTATGATTCTCCAAAGTG
This sequence comes from Oligia latruncula, assembly GCA_948474745.1. Taxonomy (NCBI): domain Eukaryota; kingdom Metazoa; phylum Arthropoda; class Insecta; order Lepidoptera; family Noctuidae; genus Oligia; species Oligia latruncula. The sequence continues at coordinate 18,523,675 of OX419695.1, read as the reverse complement.
GCCTTTTTAGACCCCCTGGTAATTTGTTTTACTTTATCCAGGCTTATTGACTGGTTCTACATAATAATTTGATTGTAATATATTATCTAACTTAATACTGTCTAACAGCTTCTTCACACCTAAATGCGCATTTGGATTGCATAGTTCCTCACACACTGCTCTGCAGATAGGATCAAATCGCTTTCTGTGCGCTGAAGCTCAAAAATATATTCATATGACATGTTTCACTCAGCGCCACATTCTAACATTACAGATTTCCAATGGCACATGGAACGATCTCAAGATGATATTATGAACTCGAGTGATGGCGCGCGAGAGTCGCAAGGTAAGCTCGCACACCTGTACCTCGGCACCGTCGCACGCGGCCTGCCTGCCTGCGCCGGTGCCTCGCTCAGACAACATGTTGCGTTGACACTGCTTTCGATGTTTATTATTATAATGTACCTTTCAACAAACAACGCGACATGTCACATGGGATTCAATTGATAGTCTGGGACAACTAACTTTATTTCTGTCAAACTTTGTCTCATAACTGGTCTGTTTGTCATATCAAAAATGTATGAAAAGTTAATTGTCCCAGACAAACAAGGAACGGATGAAATGCGCAATGTCTTCCCATAATTTGAAATAGACAAACAGTCATTGCTTAAAATAATCTATTTATGTTATATATAAATATTATATTTTCACGACAGTGGATATGAGAGTGCTAGTGTTTTCACATGTGAAACTACAATCTTATATTAATTAGTATCTAATATTATTATAAACTACTAATCTTATTACAGTTCTATATTGTATTACGTTATGAAACTTTAAACAAATTGCAGTGCATCAGGTAAAGGTTTTTTAATTTTGGTAATAAGGTTTTATAAAATGTAGCCTTTTCAAGGCGAGGTAATTTAAAGGTAAGTATAGGTTTACGATAATAATACACAGAAATTGTTACGCTTATGTTTGTGATATGGGATCTTAGTGAATGTAGATCATTGCATGCTTCAGTAGTGTAATATTGTCGTAGAGAGCACGCGTTGCAATTAACTTTGGCAATTAGTGCAACTATTTACTATTTAAACACGTTAATAGTCTAACACTGGAGTGGAATGGTTTATTTTATTGGTAAGTAATTTTTTACGTATTTATTGTCAATGATATCTTAGTTATTAAATATGTAGTACAATTTATTTCAATAAGCACGACACTTCATTTCGCCCATGTTTTATTGGGTGTTTAAAATTAGTTGGTTCATCTTCGCTAAGCAAAAATATCGTGGAAAACATTTTATAGCACAAGTGTGAAATTGAATTTTTGTAGAAGATTGGACTGTCTGCACGCGGCGCCCCAAATGAAGGTAAATGTGAATTATTTACATTGTCCACGTAGTTGATGGTTATGTGGCTTATTTATTTATTTTATTATTTTCGTTTTTTTTTGCATTCACATGTGATTTCACTGCAGACGTCTTTTCTTAGCAATTCATGTTCAAAATTATAAGAAAAAATTGTTTCGTTTAATTTATGCATGTTCACTAGGTCTACATTTAATAGAATAAACAAAATTATCGGAAGCATGGTGAGACACTACCAGTTCCTAGTGGATGCGCATTTCATTTTTCAATATACCTACTTATGCAATTATTTCATAGGACATTTAAAAAATTAAATGTTTGAAGCCAAGACACCAGATTACAACAGGACATAAACATGGGGCATAAACAATGAAGTATACATTTTTACCTTTTTACGTCATCATTCACGACATTGCTAACAATACCTTACGCTTATTTACCTTTGTCTCTGTTATCTCCTACTCGCTCATTAATTTAGCAACACCCGCTTGTAAGCACAACATCAACTACAAGTCAAAATCTTGACTCTTGTAAGCACAAAAAACACAGGTCATCTTAACATCTAGGCTTTCTTTCATTGCGAGCTACTTTCCACCCTGTGTATCTGTGTCATTTACAGCAATGCTTTTTAATAATTTTTTCTTGCATTTCATTTACACTTCCAGACTTGGTAGAAATGTTTAACACTCATTACGCCAAAACCCCTTTTCCATTAACCCGTGGGTACTTTAAGAACAACGACATTAAGCTCGAAGATGGATGTGACCAAAGTGTTAATAAAAAGAAAGTCAGAAAGATTGTTAGAAAGAAATTGGTGACAGTACAAAAAAGGTCGAAAAAGAAACGAGATTTTGCCACAACTAAGGCAGGGATTCGTAGAATTGAGAATAAAGATCGTTTATACGTATGTTCAATATGCAAGAAGAAACATTATAAGTATAGAAGGAACAAGTTGAGACATGAGAAGTACGAATGTGTCACTGGGCCGCAGTTTTGTTGTGAGAATTGCGGGAAAAGGTATTCTCAGAAAAAGACATTGATGTCGCACATTGCTCAGAAACATCCCAACTGGATGAAGGAGCATCAAACAGAAAAATAATTAACACTCGTTTTTGAAGCAATTGATTTTTTTGATTATGTTATCATTTAGTACTTGTTTTTCTTTATAAAAAGAGTTAATAAGACATGAATTGTTAAGAATAAGAATGTTAAGTTTAGATTTGACTAGGTACTGTTTGTTAAGCTTTAGTCCTTTTGATCCCCCTCATGAGATTTTTTGTTGTTTATTTTTGCAGTATTTTTTTGTTTACCAATATGGTTACAACAGAAAGTCATAGCACTTTGATTTTGTTAAATTGTTACACTGTAGCCAGTTACTATCTCGTTATAGTTATTTTTCATATTTTCTTTTTTTTTTTTGAATATATTTCTTTTCGTTATTATACATTTTGTTTTTATTTATTTTGAACTTGAAATCTATTACTTAGCGCGCAACTTTCGAAGGCTGATAAACGGACTGTATTGAAATTTTTATTGCAGGGAACACGTCGCCGCGGCATAATATCGTGACTCGTAGTAAAAAAGTAGACGACGACTCAACAGAGACAACCACCACTACACTAGCGATACTAAAAACTGTGAAGTCTACGCCGCCTCTGCCGCCTCCGCCGCCTGTCGTTAGCGCAACCGAGGAAGCCAAGGAAAACAAAAAGGTGGTGGAGAACAAGTCTCCGAAACCGTCGTCTCCTAAATGTTCACCAAAATCTTCAACTAAATCTTCACCCAAGTCTTCACCGAAATCTTCACCTGATCGGCCGCATGGCAAGTCTCGTTCGTCCTCGTCGCCGTACAACATACTACCGACGCACTCCGCCCTGGCGTGTGCGCAGTACAAGACTGAGAAGGGGTACAAGTGTCCCAACTGTCAGAGATGCTACAACGCGCGCAAGAACCTGGTGAGGCACGTGACGCTGGAGTGCAGGCGCGACCCGCAGTACAAGTGTCCGTACTGCACCTACAGTAAGCACCGCCGCAACGAGCTGAAGAAGCACATCGACAGGAAGCATCCGAGCGCGCACCAGAACAAGTGAATGTAACCGCACCGATATCACAACCACAGTGCTTTACTAGTGCCTTATTACTACTACAAAACTATTAATTGATCTTCCTTTAGATAATATTAAAGTTAAATTTTATATGCGTCATGTTTACCTATGTATTGATAAATGATTGATATTCAATATTTTTTGAGCTATTAAACGATAAAAGAGTTCAGAGACTTTTAATTTTGTATCTGTTCAATGTCACCCAGTCCATTCCGATAATGTTCTTATGGGAAGATAAGTTTTAAAATCAGTTACTGTTATTTGGATTGTGCATGTTTTGCATGAATTTAGAAGCTTCGCCTTTTATAATTTCTAACAGAAATTATTATTTTTTTATTTTTTATTATTATAACGCATTTCTTTGGTTCCTTAATTTTATTTTAGCCTTTGGTAGAATTAACAAGACTCAGTATGTAGTTCCGCTTAACTTATTATTTGCAATACCGTTAATGTATTGTATTTCAGAGTTGCACAAGGATAGCCACCTGCCGTCGGCCCTGCTGTCGCTGCTGTCGGCGCAGCAGGCGCAGTCGCAGTCGCTCGTGTCGCTGGTGCCCTCCTGCATCCAGGTCACTAATATCATGAAGCCCAACACCACTAAAGACCTCGTGCCCTATACTTCGCCTCTGCACTTGCCCAAGCTGCCACTAGATACGCTCAACTCCATTCCGGAGAACATTAAGGCGCATCTCTTGCAGCAAGCGTTCATGCAGAATAACAACATGCCCATCAAACAAGACGACACAGAGTCAGACGCGGAGTATGACGATACCGACGACATAGTGCTGCCAGAGGAGTCCGACACGTTCTACGACAGCAACGGTGGCTTCTCGGGGAACTCGGGTGACGACGTGTACGATACCAAACCCGACATGAAAGGGCACTGGAAACGAGACGGCAACAGCTCGGACGACGCGAGCCGGCAGTTCGAATGCAAGCACTGCGGTAAGAAGTACCGCTGGAAGTCCACCTTGCGGCGCCACGAGAACGTGGAGTGCGGCGGCAAGGCCCCATCCCACCAATGCCCCTACTGCTCCTACAAGGCCAAACAGAGGGGCAACCTAGGCGTACACATTAGGAAGCACCACAACAACGAGTGGTATATATACGCTAGCAACAAAGTTAGGCGGAATAAAAAAACGTCTATTTAGTTACATAAGAAGAGAAATATATTTAAAAAATCTTTAGACCAAAGTAGATACCTAACCAAATCGGTACTGCAATAATTTTATTTATATTTACATTATTTTTGTTGAAGACATTTTAATATACACTAAAGAAATAGTTGTAATGTGCACATTCCCTAACGGCATTAGTGTTAATTTTGTTGTTTTTGTTTTAGAGTTTATTATGGTAGTTAAGACTGACCCTAAGTATTTTATTCAGAAGAATATGACCCAAGGTCGCCGTAATTTTAAATATTAGACAAATGGAAACTAGTGTATAGGAGCTATCCTTTCCAAAGTGATTTCGACGTAACTGTCTAATCACCCAAGACCCATAAGAGGGTAATTGCAACCAAATTTTTGGAATTTCCATTATTTAACTCGAATTTGTTTAGTTTTAATGACCTATCATTCCTAGAAAGGAATAATTCCAAATTGATAATTTAGTGCAATGATATTAAATAATTTAGTTGATATTACATTAACACTTGACCTGCTCCGTCAGGTATCTGTAACATTAACCACGGTAGTTTCCACCACGGGTAGATTTATTTATAATGTACGACTACATAACATGTCGTGACGAATCGTTAGTCTCGCTATATCGACCCTATTGTTCATGTTAATAATTTATTTAAATTGTTTTCTTCCATTAATTTGTTAGTACATGGGACCATTTTACCTTGTCTTCCTTACTTTCTTTGTAGCAAACCCAAAGTTATTTTAATGTTGTTTATTTATTAGGATAATATTTTGAAGGACTCTTGTCCTGTGTAATGCACTGTTCCGAATTTTAGTTCGATGTTACGATAGTTTACTTGTCGCCATTCGCACCAAAATTCGGAATAATTTGCAAATTAGTTAGTTAAAAGCTCATCAATAATGTGCCTACAATGTTACCTGTAGTTATAAAAACATATTTATTGATATTTTACAATATTTTCGGTTAGAATTTTTGGTGAACTGGGATATAAAATGTGTTCAAAATTTATATTTTTGTTTAAACGTGTTGTCTTGATATTAACTGATATTTACATGCAATAACATATTTTCATGTTTCGTTTAGCATATTGACTGTTGATATTTTTTGTTAAACTAGGATAACAAAGCTATTTGACCAAAGTCAGTATTAGATTATTAACGTGATGATAAGAAATAAAGAATGTTATTTGTTGTTGAAACAAGTCATGGCTAAGCATAGAAAAATAATGTTTTTGATATATGCAATATTCCCTTCATATCATGTTACGACTGCGGTATGAGGTACAGATGTATGGATTTATATAAAAATTTGATGTTATTATGTTGTTTGTTAATGTTATTGGAGTAGTTATCGATTAGTGTGATTTTTATATGAATATATTGGGGTTTACTTGGTAGAAAAGTTTAATCAAATATAGCTATAGTATATCAGAATCAATGTGTTTTCCTTGCTTATTTACACTTTTTTTTGCCAATTCCAGTATGTTACATGTATCACGTTTGTAACTTGTTATGTACAAACTTGTTATTAGGTAAGTCGTTTTGTCACGCATATTATATCTGTTCGTCGATTAACCACCGCATGTACGCATGGTCGTCAATAAAAAACATCAAAACCCACTTGCTTGAGTTTCAACTTGCGCATGATGCATTATTTTCTTTTCCTTTTTCGTTCATACTAATATAATTAATAATTTCAGGTAGACAAGAAAGCCCATGGGTCGGGAGACTACATTTCATTAACAAAATGTTTATTACAATGACAAAAGCTGTGTGACTAAAATGCTCCAGTAACACCATGAGATTTCTTTACATGCCTAGTATTTTCAAAGAATTTGTGAGTCGCTTCAGAAACCACTGTAAACAAGAAAGTATATTGTGAAACAGTGAATCTTCGATATAAAAGAAAATAGTTATAAAAAATAAACGTTATTTCTTTTTTTGTTCTTTTTTTTACTTTTCCTTTTTGCAAAGCTTTCATCACAGCACTCGGTGGACACTCACAGTAGAATATTATCTTTATTTATTATATGTAAACCTATACATCTATTTATTTGTATGTATGTATGTATATAACATGTATTTATGTTTTGCTTGTAACTGTTGTTAACCTCACGGGAATGTTGAATGTTGCGTTTGTGTGCGCGGCCGCGACACGTGCCCATTTTATGATACATCTCCGCGATTTCAGGCGGCGGTGGCGGCGGGCCCGAAGACGTGTCGTTCACTAGGATCGGGGGACTGTCGTGGGACCAGTGGTCGGCTCGGCTCGCGCTGCCCTTCGCCGGCATGAGGGTCACGGCGCCTTCCTTGCCGCCCACGCCCGGCGAGCCGAGCTTCACTTGCCCTGACTGCGGAAGAGTCTACAAGCTCAAGTCTTCACTCCGGAATCACCAGAAGTGGGAGTGCGGTAAAGAGCCACAATTTCAATGCCCGTACTGCGTGTACCGCGCCAAACAGAAAATGCATATCGCGCGCCACATGGAGAGAATGCACCGAGAAGTGCACATGAAGCCCGAGCAATACATAAAGCAGGACAACGTCGACGCTTGCACATAGCTCGACACACTCAGTGAATCTTAGTCACTAAATAAATACTCCATATTTGATAAGAATGTTGAAACAATGATGAAATTAGGTTTTACATAACAAAGTTTACTATTGATACAGTTATGAGTAGATACCATTTTTGATATATCTATTTTGGCGTTATCGGATCGTTAGTTAAATTTTAAAAATATACAACACGTATAGATAGAGAAGTTCTTACAAATTCCCAAGTTATCCCTATTGTGATAAATGTGATGAAATCTCTTTTGTGATAGTGGCGTCAGACAGTCACGTTAGATATAATCGCCATTCGTGAGGTCACAAACAGTGCCTTAAATCGTTACCTAATCGAGTAATTAACGTAACAATCGAAGTTATGACGAAATATAGATACCTTAATGAACTTGAACAATTTGACGAATTACGAATAGTATTCACGCTGTTACATTATTGTAGCAGTGTTTGCAACTATTGCATTTATCCAGTATGTTAAGTCGAAAAGTGATTTTGTATAGTTACGGTTTTACTCTCTTTATATTTTTATGTACAGCATTTAATATTGTAAACTATCATTCCTGGTTTCGTGTACGTAGTTTGAGTAAATACAAGTTGATTTTGGATTTATGTTGTTACCAATTGCAGTTACTATCTTCTAAATCTGAATTTATAGATAATTATGGGTATTCAGTTGTGATACAACACTGAGAATTGAGATATTATTATACTGGAACTTGGATATGCCAAATTGTATTCAATTTGTGACGCACAGCTGGTCGTGTTTTGATTGGGATTGATAATGTTGTATTCGGGTGTACTTGACGAACACACGATCGTGTATAAGTTCTATACCTACCTACTGTATATCATAGTTTTAATGAAAATGAAGCTATTTTCGCTTAGTTAGCAAGCACTAGTTCTTTGCCATAAATGCATGTTCCATTATTATTGTAATACTCATAAGTTAATTTTTTTATTTCAATTTATTTTTAGATCTCTTTACATTTATTGCATTTATTTTATTTTTAATTTAAGCTTGATATGTTTCTGTCGTAAAATGTGTGAAGATTAGTTACTGTTTAGTTCCTCGAGATGAATATCTGTTAGTACTATATCGGATGTTATATTTGGGGCCAATTTATTAGTGAATACTAGGCCAGGAGAGTGCCTTAAATTGATTGTTGAATCTTTTGAAATTAGACACTGCCATTACAGGTTTGTTACAATGAACAAATTAAGCACAATCATGTTGGTATGTCAAGGAAGTTCCGTTTATCTTCCACATAGTTTTAAGTATTTTTATACATTACCATTTAGAAATTATTTTAAGCTTAGGAAGTGGTAGCATGTATGTAAACTCATACCGTCGTAGCTCTAGTTTACCGTTTACAGATATACAGTCACCAGAAATACCGAGTTACAATTGACTGATTTTACCGACAAACTACCACATAGATTATTATCCGCTGGAGTTACCATCATACAATCAAAATGTAGAGTTCACAAAGTACAACCATATAAATCTTGTCAGTATAAAACTAAGTGCCTTCAAAAAGTTAGTCATTAGGGTTTAAAATGTTTCAGTAAAAACGTTCGGATCAATCAAGGATGACTCGTAACTTATTATTGCAAAATTTCTAGGTTGTGATATAATAACCGTACAACGTCGTCATATATAAAAGGTAAATGATAGACATAGTGCTTTTTGACTGTAGTTTTTTATAAAAAATATATACTCTTGAAAAACCATATACAATTTATTTTTATACACAATAATACACAAATAGCTGTGATAAAGTAAAAAAATGCTGTTGGTAGATGACGCAGAACAGAGGAGTACATTTTAGTAAACATTACGCCCCGCGTATCAGTATCATGACCCAAGTGATGTTACAAACAAAACCTAGTTACTCTTATTGTATAAGAAATTACTACCTAGAATATTTTTGTAGTTATTGTAGATACAATTTACTGTCAATAAGAAGTTACAGTGATTAAAATGCATTTGATTGTATTTTTATAACCTTTTTTTTGTATTTTAAATAAAGTTGCTATTCTTGGTATGTATTTGTTTTAATATTTGTGATGAAAGGGTTGGGTATCCTACTCAATGACTTGGAGATTGTAGAATGTCGTGAATCTCTTATTTCATTGAGTATGGTAATAATAACTATAATATGCATGTAAGAATCTTCGTTCTCAAAAATGAAGGATTTATTGAATTATTAATTTCAATGAATTCACATTAAAAATATGTACTGTAACTAATTAATGGTACTATGCATAACTGGTTGCATGCTACTTTAAAATAGACTATAAGGGAGCTAGTATTAGATTAATACCAGTAGTACATGAGCAAATTAATGGGAGACATGGTGCATTTTCCTTAGCTTTCACATGGTAGCACATTTCTATCGGTGGCTTCGCTTTACACACGGTGGTAGCTGTTATGTGCACGTATTTATTTTTATTTGCGTTTAATTTCAGTTGCACAGTTGTACACTCCTTATATATTGAGTTATGGTACGCCTGGGTTGAGCAGCGGTAAGGCTGGGTGGACACTGTACGAATGCGTCGACTGCGGGAACAAATACAAGCACAAGGGCTCACTCCAACGGCATATAAAATACGAGTGTAGAAAACAGCCAAGTTTCAAATGTCCGTACTGTGTGTACAGGGCGTATCAGAAACACAATCTGTTGCTACACGAGCGCCATCTACATAAAGATATGCCGGAGAAGGTGGATTTCGTATCAGAATGACCCGCCGCTAAAGGCCTCCAATGTCAGTAATTTTGTTATTCCTTAACTAACTTTCCGACGACTAGTTTGCGTTTGTTACTAACGCGTGTCCGATCACTCGCCGTACTGTCGATTTAAAAGTATGTTACCTACCTACTTACGCTTGATGAGAATTTGTCTAGGTCCAAACTAATCCTAACTAAGGTTCAAATAACCACATTTCCTACTAATTCCACTCCCAAGAGAACTAAATCATACTACTTGTGACTACTGACAATCAGATTGTGATTGGTAATAAGACTACCCTTATCATTCCAACTGTCTAAGTACCACATTTTAGTGACCTAAAATTTTCGCATATCTGTATGCAACTGTAGCGAAAGTGTCTTCAATTGTTCGATTTCTAATTCAAAAAGAAGCTCCTCAACTGTGATCCTAGATGATCTTTTCCCATGGACTTAATATACTTATCAAGAAATATTTTTGTAAAGCGACCAATTTCTGCCATTTTTTTTTACTTAGTTGCATGTAATATTTTTGTCTTATAAAACAGCACTCTACCTACACAAAATAATGTAAATACCATATCGTACTTATCAATAACAAATTATGTCAATAGTATGATGGTATTATTAATGCCTTTAAAAATTCATCTGTTGCAGCTGTAACAGTTACCATGAAGCAAAACGTCTGGACCTTATACTTAACTCAAGACTTCAAACGAATCAAGAGATTGGTGAGAATGAAAATACAGACAACATTAATTTTATTTTGTTTCCACTATCCAGTGCAATCTTCAGTGCCAAAGAATTTTGAGTAGGCATGTAACTATAGATCTTGCCTAAATTATTGTGCCTAAATAATAGTTTTTTTTTTAATAATGTTACTGTTAGGACTGACAAAAGCTACACCGTGCCGTGATGTATTTATATGGAAAATTGCGTGGCCTGGGGGCCTAAAAAGGCCTACTTTGGCAGAATCATAGGATAACATTATGAATCATAATGGACAATCAACTGTTAACTTATTCATATCAAATCTCATTGGTGAAGGATTTTTCAGTATTTTTTTTTTGTTTGTGCTAAAGTAGGTACCAATCATTTCAATCCCAATCTCTTTGATTATACCTACGTAGTGCAGCGAAGAAAAAAAACACTGTCTTCGCCATTTATGATTCATAATGTTATCCTTTTATGATTCTGCCAAAGTAGCTCGTTACCCATGTTTTATTTACGAAACTAAAACCTACTTATGATGTTTATGATATACCGACACAGTGCAGCTGTTTCTCAGCCTACACTGCACCACACGGACAGCGCACCGATGGCAATCTAATCTGGGGGCCTAAAAAGGCCACTTTGGCAGAATCATAAAAGAATAACATTATGAATCATAATATGGCGAAGACAGTCCGAATTTTTCTTTTTTCGGTGCACTACGTAGGTATAATCAAAGAGATTTCGATTGGATTGATTGGTATTTTAGCACAGGCAAAAAAAAATACTGAAAAATCCTTCACCAATGGGATTTGATACGATTAACTTAACAGTTATCTGTCCATTATGATTTTTAATGTTATCCTTTTATGATACTGCCAAAGTGGCCTTTTTAGGCCTCCTGATCTACAGTTTTTTTGTAAGTTAAACTTTCTAGGATGTTAATTTCGCCTCGCCGTGCTTTTGGTTAGTTGTCTGTATGGAAAAACATAGTATTTTTTATACTTAAAAGATATAGGTATGTTACACCGCCACAGCATGTCTGTTCGTTCTGAAACAGTTCTCCGACATTCGCTTCTCCGATGAACGGGTCACCGACAGAACGATTCACTTTCAGTGTTTCTCCGATAGAATTTTTCATCGACGAACGGTCTTCGGTCAGAACGATTCACTTTTTAGAATTCAATAGATATAACCTTTCACCGACACTAGGTATTTAAGAGTTAAAACAGCATCACGTCAGTGGCATAAACATTACTACATACTTGAGTAGGTAATAATGAGCAACAATAAGAACTTAGGATGCAAGAGCGAACGAAGCGAGCTCGGGACTTGAGGCACCCGACTCGGACAGGTTAGGTTCTTATATTATACGAGTAAACTAGTTCGAACTCACTCGTGGTCATGGCCAAAAAGCACGCTGCCGCTGTCTCACCTGGCTTCGTGTCTGACAGAGCCAGTATCAGTGATGAGCAGTTAGACGCTAGTCTACACGCACAGAAACACCGTTCCGAAAATAGGCGCGTAAAAAAATTCGATGTGTTTAGGAAAATCGAGTTTTATGAAAAAACCACTGCTTAAATCAATTATAAATAAAGTTTATTGTACTCTTCGATAACTGAGCTTTGTCTGTACGGACTTGGTTTTGAAGATTTTACAGTTTTTTCATTATGTACTTATTCAGGGCCTGATTTACCCACATGCTAACTAGGCTCAAGCCTAGGGCGCAAGGACCGAGGGGGCGCTGAGCTTGCTCTTGACCACTTACAGAATAATATTTGGCAATTTGAAAATACGCGACTAAATTCTTGATTTTGAATTGAACAGTTCCGTCCGCGCTCTTTCACCCACCGCGCTGCTTAGCTAAACATAAATATGGACTCTGCCACTAGCAGTAAACAACATCAATGTGTCTCTGCCCCGCCGTGCTCGGTGCGCTCCGTCCGCGCATCGTGCAGTACAAGTGTTAACTCGTTTTTTCGGCTATTTATTTATTTCTTTCACTTATTTCATGTGTCCAGACCAATCACTATGTATGGCAAACCGATCCCTAAAGGGATCTATCGAGATATCGATCGATCAAGATATCCTTAGGGGAAGCAAGCTAAATTCTTAGGTGTTTTCCTCGACCATCATCTTACTTTCAGTAAGCACATAAAGACGTTCGCGCGCCTCTTTCGCTCTCAGTCTCTACTTCATACTGACCTCCCGCAGCAAATTTTCAGTGCAAATTGCGCCTCTACACCGCGGTCATCCGTCCCATCCCGTCTTCACACACGCTAAGCCTCACTATCTGCATAGAATGCAGACCCTTCAGAACTGTTTCCTCAGAAAGGTCACGGGAGCCCCTTTCTATGTCCGCAATGAGAGTCTACACTTAGATCTCAGCATACCCACCGTCCAGCAGTTCATGAAACGCCTCTCCAAGCTTTTCTTTGATACTGCTATAAAGCCCCAAACCCTGATTGCGGCGGCCGCCCGATACACTCCCTGCTGCATAAGTAGGATTCGCCGACCGAGGCATACCCTTACCACCCCCGATGACGCCACGACCCTCCTCCAGGAGAGTAGTAAGGCCACCAGTACTCTCAGAAAGTACAAGTCCCGACAGCCGTCCTTCCGTCCTCGCCGTCGAGGATCGTCGTGACCTGAGTACGCCACGAAAGATTGGAGTCGATAATTACACCCAGATCTTTGGCGGTTTCGGAATAATCAATGAGAACACCATCGAGATACAAAGGCATCAGAGATGCAACATCAGCCGCATTGCGAACGAATCTGCTGCCTATATCATGGCCTGGGATTTAGTTGGCTTAACGTGCAAACCAAAAGACTGCGCCCAATACATGCCATGTACAACGCTTGGGCGCAGTCTTTTGGTTGCATGATTCATTGCAGCAATTGCAGAACCTGAGTCAGCTACACAGTATGTCGGTACAGTTGCAATAATCTCCTCTAGTTTTCATCTACGTAGAGATGGAAATTAGAGGAGATTACTCTGGTAACAAAGTTTATGAAAATAGAAGAGAGAAGAGGAAATAGAACGCTACCCTGAGGAACGCCCTCAGTAAGGTTACACCAATCAGAGAAAGACTCCTCAAGGCGAATACACAGAGCGACACTGACAACATGCATGCTGAAGAAAAACCTTTAACCGTGAGAAAATGGTACTTACCTTATTTTCACGGGATAATGTGGGCGAATCCGCGGGTCGTAAATCTAGTAAAATATAGAAATGTAAGTATATTCATAGGCTAGGCAGAACAGGCTTGTGGGGGGGCGCATATTCATAGTTAGCCAAGGGCAGCCAGAACTCTAAATCAGGCACAGCTTATTTACACCCAAAGTTACGTTAAAACTAGCAAGAAAAACGAATCTTTGTTGGCCCATAACTTTTTAATGGCTTTTTATTTTACTATTCAGTTTCCGTACAAACAAAATTAATTATGTCAAAACGATATCATGTTTAACTTTAGATGCACAATGTCAAACAATAGTGTAATACTCCCGAAATTTGTATGAAAAAATAAACAGTGGCACTCCGGGAGTGCCAACAGAAGTGAAAACAGAATAGTTTGCCATCACTTCTTATCGGATATACATTAAAACCGAGGATAGCCGAACATATCCGAAGCGGTGTCGGTTACGGTAACAGTAGCGCTAGTTCAATAGTTTTTTCCCATCTCAAAAAAAGACCAACGCGCCTAAAGAAGTTTTCACTTCAAAAATATCGACTCACATAAACACTATACAGAAAGCCCCACGAAGCGGGGCTCCGTCGACTACGTCTTATTATTATAGCTTGTAATTTTAACTCTAAAATACCTAGTGTCGTTGAATCGTACGCTAGTGAAAGGTTCTATCGAGTAAATTCTAAAAAGTGAATCGTTCTGTCGACGAACCGTTCATCGGAGAAGTGTTTCAGAATCATGTATGTTGCATGGAATATTTTACATCATTCTAAGGTACTTTTTAACGATAATTTCAAATATATTACTTATCAGTTTTTTATACCAGCTTTAGATTATGAAATTATAGGGAGGGGTGGTTTTTTTTTAAGGTACAGTCAGTTATAGCACTTAGCTTTGCGTCCACCTTTGCATAAATGGTCGAGATTTTTTACATTACAAAAAAATACAAACTTGAATTTTCTTTTATATGATTTTAAACTGTATTTGAACGGTGAAATGCTACTCTGTCGACCGTTTACCCTGTTACAAAAACTCGAGCTGATACAATAAAACTGAGGGTAGATTCGAAATCAGTAAATAACCGTGAAAATATTTTATGCAACAAAAAAAAGTTTGATTTGTGCTGTGCTTTCACTGGGTCACTATTGGTCAATCATAATTCTAGCCTTATTCAATGTCATGAAAACACAAAAGCAATTCGCAGGGCAATCCAAAGAGACTGCTGAATATAGTGAAAATTTTTAATATTTCTTATTGTCTTCCTGTTTAAAACTTTTGATTATTAATATTATATTTTATGTTACTTGCATTGCAACCTATAATTTGTTATGATAGTGCTGAGATCAACTTATTAGTTCTTCGATTGACCGTTAGAGGCGCTAGTGAAAATCTTTAGATATTTTCGAAAGACGTCAGTTACCAATATTTACGTTAGAAGTCATCATTATTTCAAAGCGAAATAATGTTTAAGTAATGTTATTTAGTAAATTTCAGTACCTAACAATAATATGAAAGACAAAACTTGAAGCAACATAGTATCATAAAGTTAGTTAGCAATAACACAAGTATTACGTCAGAACTAGAAGCAATATTACTAACTTTATATTTAAGGTTCCTGTCTACGAAACTCGGTAGCTTAGAAGGCAGCTTTTTTATTTAAATTTACTTGTTTAGAAGAATATGTTGATTCAGTTCAGAAGAATATAAATCTAAGATATAGACAACAGTATATACGTAAGACATCAGTGTTTTTCGTTTACATTATAAATAATAATATAGCATAATATTAATAGATTGTTATATTTTCTTGTTCTTGTTATTAATGTTTGTTTAGTGTGTGTTCCTTGTTACCAAAGAAAATTTATTACTACAATAAAATTTGTGACAGAAGCAATGTAGGTATTATAGATACGTATACAGTATTTCTGTTAAAAATGTCTTATTTTATTATTTGCATTTGTTACTGTTAAATAAGTTACCTTAAAGAGTTCAAATTTTGAATCATGCAATATTATATACCAAAGAATCTTCCAGTCGATTCTTAGCCATAATAAGAAATTAGTGCCTTATAATAATTATTTTATATACTATCGTTAAGTAAATTATTATGGTTATTTAATGTTAAGTTTTTGTAGAGAAACTTAAGCACTCAATAAGCGGTGTTGAGAAATATGAATGTAACATCAGAAGTAATAATTATGTAATGAGTGTTCATGGTATGAGTACCTATAGATTAGAATTTTATATTTTATTACGAACTTTAACTTATAGACCCACCAACAAATTAGTTTAGATTTTAACATAATCGGTGGTAGATTATCTGACTCACAATTATTTTATTCAATAAATTATAAAATATGTTACGACAATGAGGTCAATAAATTCTAATAAATATGTATATCACCAAAGAATTATATTATATCCAAAGACGCGAACCAATGTAATTAGTTACATGCATTTTGCAAATACGTCATGAAAGTGACTATAATTTCCAATATAATTATCTATATTTTAATGAAGAAGTTCCTTAATATTCTGTACAAGCCTGCCTACAGTATTTGAAAATATCACAAACATATTATTAATCGTTTGATAGAACTTGGTCTAGAAAAACATCCCGTTAAGGCTAAGCATAGTTTCGGTAATAAAGTGGATATTACATCTTAGTGAGAGCAGCACAAAATAATGTTAATTATTATTAATGTTTGAAGTATTTTTTATTTTGTTTTCAGTGAAGTCGAGTGTGTTTGGTTTGTTCTTTAAAATTGGATTATGCATGTGAATAAATGTTCTTGATTCAATAAACAACTTGTTTGTCTAACAAACACGTCCTGGGACTACCTACCGATTGAGTCACTTTCTACCAACGTTACAAGTTAATGAATGTAATTAAATTTACTTACAGAATCTGGTATTGACCTCCACATGAGCCAGCCTTTATTTATTCGATTACCTATAAATAATAACGCTTGCATAAAGTGACTGTCTAAGTACACGCATTTAACCACTTCGGCTCTTCGAGTAAAATAGTGGGCTTATTGGATTGTTTTTCTAAATATTGTATTTTATTCATAGGTAGGTAAATCATCGTCTTCGATTTTGTAAATATCGAAGTGGCCCAAGTCTGGACGCGTTAACTTGATTTGGAATATTTTATGCATCTTTATTATTCTACAAAACCAATAATTTGCTTCCAGATCAAGAAGATCACGTTAGAGACCAAAGTAACTGAAAAAATATAAAAGTTAACGCGTTCAAGCACAAAAACAAGTTTTCCGGCATAACTCCAAAGAACAGAATCAGAATGTCATCTCATTGTTGCAGGTGATGTGGATTTCTTTAAAACAATGATGCAAAACATGTTGCCGATTATGCCAATGAAGACAAAAAACTATTGGTCACATTACGACATGTCTTATCAATGTGAGAAGTGTAAACGGAAGTACAGGCACAAAAGCACGTATAGAAGGCATGTCACATACGAATGCGGTAAAGAACCAATGTTTAGATGTCCGTTTCTCGATTGTACATACAAAGCTTACCAAAAAACCCATACAGACGCTCACATCAAGACGAAACACAAACTGGCGCTAGAATACAAACGATGATCCATGGACGTAAAGAAGTATTAAGAATATTGTGATATTAAAAGTTAATTATTTTTAAATGAACGTGGGAGTTTTATTTGAAATGAAATGTATAATTATTTGTGGACACTGATTCTTAACTCGGGTTAATTCTTCCTTCTCATGAGCATCTCCCTAGTTTCAGCTCAGATATATTTTATGGATTTACTTTTCTCATTTAAATATCGATTGATATTTAGTAGGTACTAAAATTTACAACTGGAGCTAGTACTTTAATAAAACCAAGAGCGTCTAATGCAATGAAAGAAAATTTTATAGTTTCCCGCCAATGGCGGCCATTTGCAAGTATTTTCCTCTTTTTTTTTAGATAGGGTTAAAAAAAACAAAGCTCGTGATAGGTGGCAGCACTGCTGTTAGTCCAGAAACTACCATTGTTTTGAATGTGTTTATAGTGTATTTTTATCACACGAAGCGATGCGCTTAAGGCGGATACAGACATTGCGATGCATGCACAGCGCACATGGCATGATTCGCAATGTGTGGACGTTCATATTCGTTGTGAGGCACGTGCTTCCACATGCACCACGAATCGTCCATACAAAGAGAGGTGCAGAGAGCTCCCGCTTACACACACATTCAAAGAAAATCAAGCATAATTTCGTGAGATAAAACTCCGTACCTAGTTACTGTTGTGTCTAAACTAGAAAAAATAGGGATGTGACTTGGAGTGTACCATTATTAATAGACGAGCTAAAGAAAAGGGAAGCGTCTATACTAACGTTTTTTGCAATTTGCTGGTCAGTATTAAGTTGTATGATATGATTCGCGACTGTAACAAATAAGTATTCACAGAATTGGAGTATAATATTCCTGACATCCTGCCCAGAAAAACTTCAGAGATGTTAATTTTATAGATAACAACCACATGTAATTTACATAATATTACACCCTATTCATGTGAATTTCTCCCATAAGTCTTCAGAGACTATACGTCTCGACGAAATATCGGGTTTCTAATCTTTTCTTCGGAGAGCTTTCTCCCACACTTTTCGTCTTTTAACTTTTTTGGAAAACAGATGTGTCCACGTATTTTTCAGTCGACACTCAGCTCGACAGCTGTGCCACGGGGCATATTAATTAATTATGCGTAAAAGAAGTCGCTTGTTAACAAAAATGTATGGATAGTGACAGCCAGCTGTCAAATTCTTAGACTAGTGATAGTAGCGACATCTGAAGTGAGCAAGTGGCAGTTATTTCAATGAGTATCTTGTGGAATAATCTGTGGTGGGTATGTAAATGCTATAATAAAATGGTTTTATAAACGACTACTAGTCAACTCAAGGATCGTATTAGTGAAGGAATCCCTAATCTCATTGTAAGTATATATTTTTTGTATTCTCTAGAACATAGCCAAAAATGGCTATCAAATATCATGATCATCCACTTCACTCCGGCTGGTGGCATATATGTGTCTCTTTTTTTTTTGTGCCAATCTCCACGCTCCTGTCCTCCTGACTAGCCAGCCTTATCCTGGCCATCGCGGGCAGAACCCGCGATGGCAATAATGTCGTTCACCCAAAAATGGCTATACTAGAAATTTAATAAATGTTTCAGCTGTTATTAAATATGTTGCTCGACTCATACCTGGGGGCTTACTATCACGTCATAAAGCAGGGCAGAAGTTGAACTGCACTACTTTTTTGTACTAACCCTGCGTTCCGTGTTGGGAAATAATCGATGTGAGCGTGCTTAAACCCGTACCGAATTAGCGTGAGCGCGATAACGATGTCCCGTGAATCGTCATAGATGACGTCATGACATACGCCATCTTGCGATAACACCGACCATGCCCTAGAATAATATCACCGTGAGCGCTGTCAAAAATGACAGTGTGTGTGTGAGGATGTGTCAATGTGTGTTTTGTTTTGATTTGCATCTTAAGTATCTTAACTTAAAATTAAACTAACGTGGCATTTTCGAAATTGTGCTTCTGGCTGACAGTCGCCACCTAACCAAAGAAGAAGAAATGTGGTGTTAATACAAAGAAATACTGTAATAATATCGCTTTGACGTTGAGTAAGCACTGTGAGCGCGTTCACGGGCGTTCCGAATTGTTGACAGCTCTCAGCTGTCATAATCGTAATATCTAGAGATGGGCCTAAACGTTAAAAAAAAATAACACTGCTAAATGCTAATGCAAAAAATAATTAACACTTAAAATTAGCAGTTATATTTAGCAACTGTTAATTTAATCACAGACAGATTGCTAACAAAATTAATTCTCATTTCCTTCATACTTTTCACAGGCTTAGGACTGTCAACTTTTTCTGTTGGCGTATTTATAATGAGAATCAATTTATTTACAACGATTTCTTTTTTTATAGCTGTTTTTTTTTAGTATTTATAATTTTTGTTTATTAATCATCTTGTTTTTATTTCTTTTTTTTCTGAGAATCAATTTATTTTCAACGTATTCTTTTTTTATAGCTGTTTTTTTAGTATTTATAATTTTTTTTATTAATCATATTGTTTTTTTCTTTTCTTATTAACATACAAACTAAATAATCATCTTTGTGCAGATATAATATATATGGTAAGATTAGGTAGGTCCTTTTTTTTAAATTTTATATATTTAAGTTATCGGTAGTTGAAAATCATTAAAAAAACAAAAAATCAACTAAATAACAATCTGTCTGACTTAACAATGAACACAAAATAAACAGTTCACTTCACAGTTGCTAAATTGCTAAATGCTAAGTTGAATCCAACTAAATAACAGTCTGTCTGACTTAACAATGAACACAAAATTAACAGTTCACTTCACAGTTGCTAAATTGCTAAATGCTAAGTTGAAATCAACTAAATAACATCCTGTCTGATTTAACAATGAACACAAAATTAACAGTTGCTAAATTGCTAAATGCTAAGTTGAAATCAACTAAATAACAGTCTGTCTGATTTAACAATGAACACAAAATAAACAGTTCACAGTTGCTAAATGCTAAGTTGAAAACATTTCAATAGAGACGGAACAACATTTTGTATCCTTTTCTTTCTTTTGTACAAAGCCGCCTGCAGTAGTGGGTTAGAGCGAGACAAATATATATCAATCTGTGTGTGGCCTGTACGCAGGTCGCAGAGTACCTGACGCCGCGCCGCTGCCATTATTATTAATTTGTTATCTGTGTAGAGTGTACATGTGAGATGTGACTGCTAAATTTAACAGCTATTTTAAAATTTATTTAACAGGTGTTGACACTAAAAAAATATAGCAGTGTTAATTTAGCAGCTTATTAATTTTAGACCCATCTCTAGTAATATCTAAATCGGAACGCGTGTGAGATGATGTGAGCGCTGTGAGCGATTATAGCTAATTCGGAAAGCGCCCTAAGACGTCATACAAAAAAGTAGTGCAGTTCAACTTCTGCGCTGCTTGGTAAGCCCCAAAGAGTAAAGTAAGTAAGCCCCTGCAGTCAGTTACACGGAAGATGAGGCAGTATGGTCTTATACAGCATCATATTGTAGTCTTTGGTATGGTCGAAAGACTATAGGCGAATTAAAAAAAAAACTGTCCTGTCAATGTCAAGTTGATTGACAAATAATTATCTTTTGACGTATGTACTGTGAGGGAGGAGAATGTTTTTCGCACGGTTTTATTCATTTCATGTGATTTCATGTGCAAAATGAAATAAATTTATGACAATAGTACGTGTATAATATAGAGTTAAATAAACAATATCAAAATGAACCGCCTTGTGTGGATAAACCGATATTACGTCAATACATTTAGGAGTAATTTGGTTATAAGTTCACCGATATTAGCTCCCAAAAAACCGATACAAGCAAGTTTATTTATTAGTCGCAGAGCCCATGACCAGAAGCATAAGATAAGATCGACACTCAATTATATGATAGCGGTCGGTGTTATGACCGTAGGTTTAAGTTACGCTGCTGTACCACTTTATAGAATATTTTGTCAGGTAAGCTAAAGATAACCTATGTTAGATAATCGCTTTATCATTTAGTTCATATGTGGTAAACATTTAAATCGTGTGCCCTAAGACGACCCACTGACCGTGTGCTGGCATGAGTCCCTACTTCCCTAGGTTACACTCTTGCTATATAATACTATATATAATATAGTATCTGGGAATTATATTATAATCATGCCAATGATGTTGAAACTATGCATTCTATGATCCTGACAAGCAGGCAATCCAACTGATTGCTTTAATACTTCTGTCCACTTGCCATGGTCCACTGCACTAAGAAACAACTAAACTATCATCAACAATATGAATAATAATTCACATGAATTATTAATAAAATATCATAAACTCAATGTATTTCCAGGCATACAGTTATGGTGGGACAACTGGTCTAGCAGAGGCTGATCACAATGTTAGCAACATGACGGCTATCAAGAGTAGACCACTGAAAATCAGATTCAATGCAGACACTGCTTCCTCTATGCAGTGGAACTTTAAACCGCAGCAACTTGATATTACAGTAAGCAGACTTATTACATGTCTTTATTATATATATATAAAACCTTATTTCATAATGTAACATAAACATTCAAACATTTGCAAAATACAAAGATAGATTTTAAGCTAGTCAACTTGTTTTCTGCCTTCAGTAGTGAAGTTTATTCGTACATCAATCCATGTTACAAAAAACTGACTTAATTTATTAATTACTAAAGCATGCACCATCATCTACAACTGCATCTTCACTTACCGTCGGGTGACATTATATAAACTGCGTCTTTAATTTTTGTAATGGATTTTAAACCGTCTTAATTAAGTAAATAGAGGTCAAACAGAAGCCTAACATCATCGTCATTATTATTGTCCTTATACCAATTTATCATGTGTTGGCACAACATGTTTTTTTTTCTCCTAATACTTCTCTATTAGCCCTCACCTTGGTAGTCACTCCCTTTCTAGCCATATCACCTTTCACACACAAACGGAACACTAACAAAAAAAAAACGGGATCCTGCCATTTTGTCGAAAAGATTTTGCCAAAATTTCACTACCCAAACATATTTTTGCAACCTTTTTAGGGTTCCATACCAAAATGGTAAAAACGGAACCCTTATGGTGAGACTAAGTCTGTCTGTCTGGCTGTTTGTCACAGCTGGATATCTCAAAAACTGCTAAAAATGCTATCAACTTGAAATTTGGAATAGTTTTAGATGATGTTTGCCCAACTGTTTTGCAAATAAGAAAGAAATAAAAATGTAATTATGTATACATATTTTTTGCAACAGGGACTGAAAGGGGGGGTCTGCAAAATTCGAAGTGGGTCTACTAGGGCATGTGGGGTATCATATGAAAGAGCGCAGTTTGCACATTCTCAAACATTTTTTCTTTTTTTTAAGGTCACATAGTTTTCGACTTTTGATGAAAAATGTAAAAAAAAATACCGTCCCCCCCCCTTATCTCCAAAGTTTGCAAAGAGAAAAATCTGAAATTATTTTATGTGATAGAAGTTTATGTAAAGATTACAGGAAAAATAAAACGAAGTCTCTAAATAGCACCCTTTTTCAGAAATCATCAACAAAAGTTACATTAGTTCCACTATCGGTCAAGAGATGGCGCTGACATAGAACTTCAATATTCTACACCGCAGTACACAGTGTTAAAATTCTCTGACGAATATAGGCCTCGCCGATGAAAATTTAGAAACAAATGATGGTACGGAACCCTCGGTGCGCGAGTCCGACTCGCTCTTGCCCGGTTTTTTTATACCAATGCAATGTTTGGAATGATTTTAGTAGGTACGCACATTTTCATTTGGTAAAATTATTACTTGGCAGAATATTATCATTTAGGCATTTTGGTCTGATTTATTACAGCAAACAATCTTTTGACAATAAACATTTAACCAAATGACTTGTTATGAAAAAAAAAATATAAAAAAAAAAAGTTTTTGGAAATTACATGGTTTTACTTACTTATATAATTACATTGCATGGTTGCGGTCGGTCGATAGGCGACGTAGAATGCAAGAGCGAGCGAAGGGCACCCCGAGGTTCGGTTTTGTTTGGTTACTTTAAACCCTTTTCACAGAAATAGGAGCCTCGCCTAGCGGGGCTCCGTAGACATTTTTTTTTTTTTTAAAGAAAAACGTTTGATGCAAGAGCGAGCGAATGAGAATACAAATACCTTTACCTCGTATCATATTAAACAGGGCCAATTGAAATCATAGGCAGACAGAAATACGACGACGTTACCCAGTAGAAATACCCCGACCGACAGTAGTAAATATTTGACTAATTTAAACGTTCACTTGCCAAACATAAGGTTTGCGTTACAATTTTTTGTGAAAAGTTTTTTTTATTTTATTTTTATTTAAAACATTTATTTGCTAAGTAATGATTTGGCAAATGAAATTATGCGGAAAATTGTTTGAGAAGCGATAATTTGGCAATTTCTTTTCGATGAAACAAGGGAGACCCAAAAAAAAACTGATACCATTGCATAATAAAATAATTAAATTTTCAGGTAGTACCAGGTGAAACCGCTCTTGCATTTTACACTGCCCTCAACCCCACAAACAAGCCGGTGACAGGCATCAGTACGTACAATGTGATCCCGTTCGAGGCTGGCCAGTATTTCAACAAGATACAGTGCTTCTGTTTCGAGGAGCAACAGCTCAATCCACATGAGAAGGTACAAAAATATGTTTTTCGCTTGTGATGGTATAAATTATTTATGGTGTTAGTAGCTGCACCCCGCGGTTTCACCCGCATAAGTCTCGATTCCGGGGGATATCGGGATAAAAAGTAGCGTATATTATGTTAATCCAGGGTGTCGGCTACCTTCACACATAATTTTATCAAAATTGGTCCAGCCGTTTGAGCGTGAAGAAGTAACAAACTTATAAACCCACACTAAGTTTCGCCTATATAATATTAATGTGATTGTTGAGAAAGCAAAATCATAATAATATTTTCACCATTGATAGCCATAATGTAAAAAGATGTATAAATCGACAAGAATTCATTTAATGGTCTTCAATTTTTGATTTAAAATATTGTATTATACCATTGTGGCTACACATTGATACAGCATTATTAACAAAATGTTGACTGAATTTGTGAACGTCTACAGTCACGAGCACTAATATGTCAACAGTTGGCAACTTTCAATTTTCAATTGCGTTTTTTTCACGTATTATCAAATGCAAAGTTGAAATACGACACTTAACATAAACCTATAGGTTCGAAAATACTTTATTCGTAATAACATACAATTTCATTCAAAAATAAAGGAGAAAATCGCCTTTGAATAAAGCCAAGTGTAGACATACTTATGCTCGTGACTGTACAAGGTTTGGTTTAATTGGCCGACCTCCGAGGAAGAAAACCTCGCTACAAAGAAATACAAATAAATAACTCCAATCCTAAGGTCGGCAAGGTGCCGAGGGCCGACAGAGTGTTTAGCTGGTGGAAAACCAGTCTCCAGCGCTAACCTCAGTGGAACAGGCAACCACTATTGTATTTGCCTTCTCCTGGGCTGGGAATAAGCGTCACCCTAGGTAGCGACTGTTATATCGTCCTTACTTACGGGAATCGAAATGAATGAACAATTTAACTCATAACAAAAAACCAATACAACTCACAATAAAACTTTAACACAGCAAATCTATAGAGGGTGAATTTTTGAAGTGGGCGTGGATGGCCAAATTCAAAACTATGAGGAATAGCGAAAAGTACTCAAAGGAGTCTTGGGCTCGATTTTGAAGAAAACTAAAACTGCATCATTGGATTTTTGAAGAATAAATATTTTTAGCCAGGAATCAAAACCGTTGATTTTGAAAAAAAAAAACACTATTATTACATCATTGGCTCTATTTGGACTCAAAATCAAACCAAACTGGATACATACTGGCTGTCCCAGAGCCAAGCAATACCAATTACGAATAGATTTGCTAGCTCAGAAAGTGACAACCTAGAGGCAGAAAAAACTACAATAATTATTGAGAAGAAAAATAATCCCCCACCGATATTTGTCGACAGAGTGGGAAATATCCAACCCCTTCTTAACATCCTTAATGAACATGACATGCCCATGACATCTATAACCTTAAAATACTGAACAATGACCAAGTTAAATACAGCCAAAAGTTTCAAAGACATACAGGACCATTGTACACTAACTAGAGCTTAGAAATACAGAGTTCTTTACATATTTTGATTTTGAAACATGAACGGGGCTTTAAAGTGGTTCTACAAAACATGCATGCAAACAGCTACACACTAATAAAACTAACTGGGAGATCGTCAGACAGCTACTGGTAGAAGGCTTTTTTGATCCAAATAAAGCTCCTGGATACGATCTCATAAAATTTTCAGAGAGCTGCCAAAAAAAGACATTCAATTCCTCACTTTCCTGTACAACGCTATCCGGCCAAGAGGTATGGTTCCACTTTAATGGAAAGTGGCTAAAGTTATAATGATTGTCAGGCCGGGTAAGAATCCTGTTGAGGCGCAATCATATAGACCCTGCCCATACCCTCGAAAATCATGATCATCACATTTTTATCCTGCGTAGATTGTCTCCGATTATCTCCTCGAATTAGCTGATCATCAGTTCGGCTTTCGCCGAAAACACAGTACCGTAGAACAAGTACCTACACGAGATAGTGGAACAAAGTAACAAAGCTCTTGAGTTAAAACAGTCCATTGCGGCAGCCTTTTTCGATATATCCCAGGCAGTTGATCGTGTGTGGCATGACGGGCTACTGTACTTACAAGGTAAAATGGGACCTGCCACTTCTACAATAAAGTCTTATCTAAGTGACAGACATATTTTTGTAAAATAAGGAGAGGAGTTAATTTTCATACATACTATCCAAGCTGGAGTCCCGCAAGGCAGTGTAATGGGTGCAACGGTCGTTGGGAGGTCAGCTGTGAAAAGCAGGTACAGCCTGCTTTTCACAGCTGACCTCCCAACGACCGAAAACTTGGTCAGTGAAACATTTGCTGATGATATAGCAATTCTTTCAGCTTCAAAATAGTCTCGATCATGTTTCCAAATGGCTCAAAGACTGACGAATCAAAGCCAACGAATTCAAATCCGTCCAGATGACTTTCACTAATATCCACGCGGACGAAGTCGCGGGAAAAGTGCTAGTTGAAATAATACAAAGGTTCCAGTCGAAAATATTAAGAATGATAACGAACGCACCTTGGTATGTCTCAAATAAGAGACTTCATCACGACCTCTGCATCAAAACTATTATAGAAGGAATCTCAGAAACGACAAAAGCGTACAGTCACGAGCATAAGTATGTACACACTTGGTTTTATTCAAAGACGATTTTCTCCTTTAGTTTTGAATGAAATTTTATGTTATTACGAACAAAGTATTTTCGAACCCATAGGTTTGTGTAAAGTGTCGTATTTTAATGTTGCATTCGTTATGTCACGAAAAAATCGCAATTGAAAGTTGCCAAGTGTTAACATATTAGTGCTCGTGACTGTACAAAGAGCGAATCACAAACCATCCAAACATGCTAGCAGTAAACCTGATGAACACCCAAACAGTCGCTAGAAGACTAAAATGAAATATTCCTCAAGACAAGACAAGATATATAAGAGGCTATAACCCGTTAATAATACCAAACATATTGCTGAATATCTGTAAGAACGATAGATTGCAAAAAATCATTAAAATAAATATTGACAATCAAATGAATTCTTATCAATGTAACTATCCATCTTTTTGAGGGCAAAGGGGAGCAGATCTAATCTCAGCAGTACAGCGGCTGAAAATAGATCTGCTCCCCTTTGTGCCATACCCATTTTCCTGGTCTGACACTGATAATAAAGTATAATATATAATAATATAATAATAATTGTAAAAGGCATTTTATAAATACACGTCATTGAAATCATAAATACATGAGTAATTATCATTTTACATGTATTTTTTTTTTTATGTTCCCCAAAATTTATTTCGTCATAATTCAAAACTAAATAAAATAATCTAATTAAAATAATCTAATTAAAATAACTATTACTAAGACTTCGCTGTCTGTCCGTCCGTCCGTCTGTCTGTCTGTCACCACGCTGTATCTCAAGAACCGCGGTAGCTTGACAGTTGTAATTTTCACAAATTATGTATTTCTGTTGCCGCTATAACAACAAATACTAAAAACAAAATAAAATAAATATTTAAGGGGGGCTCCCTTACAACAAACGCGATTTTTTTTTGCCCTTTTTTGCTCGATATCAATAAAGGCAACAGGTAGGCACTTGAAATATTCACAAAATACTGTTGTATTTTTACTTTAAATAATAAATAATAAAATTAAAATAAAATAAATATTTTCGGGGGGCTCCCATACAACAAACGTAGTTTTTTCGGCGTTTTTGCCTTGTGGCACGGAACCCTTCGTGTGCGAGTCCGACTCGCACTTGGCCAGTTTTTTCTATTTAAAAACAATGATTCTATTAATAATTTCCAGGTGGACATGCCAGTATTCTTCTACATCGATCCTGAATTCATTGATGACCCTCGGATGGAGTTTGTGGACGAGATTGTGTTATCATACACATTCTTTGAGGCTAAGGAAGGCATGAAACTGCCTGTGCCTACGTATGTCAAGAGTTAGATTAGAATAGTGAAATGAAGTGAATTACGTTTACACACGCTTGCAAATGTTAATGGAACAAATTAACAAAGTCACCTATGAGATTCGAATGTCACGTCGTTATTTTCTGGATTGACCCAGAGCCAGACATAGTAGACAAGGATTTAGATTTAGGATGTCTGTCCGTACCTAGTACAAAATGTGTGAGGCTAACAATGTGAACCTACATTGGCTGCACTAAAGATGAAATGTATGCAAGTGAGTGTTGTGTACAGAAATGCTACTGTTTTGTTAAGTTTTATTATGGAAATAGAAGAAAGCCAGCATCTATGTTGGTCTTTATTTTCACTTCAGTTTTTAATTTTTATCTGTCGTACCTACTGCTCGCGTAGCATGACCAATTCTGACTCTATTCTACCAAGAATAGACAGTTCTTTCTATCTAAATCGACATCTCTCCTGGCTGAACACGGGGACCCGTAGTTGAGAGAAAAATAAATTCTACTTCCAAGTGTCAAAACTAGAGAAAAATTGGTTGTCATGCTTATCTTAAGGTTACCTATTATTTTGGTAACTAACCAATAAGCTTCAAACCGCTGGGGAGGAAAGGTAAGATGTCATCTTTTCTCTACCTACATAATCAAAATCTAAACTTTATTCACTGCCTGACGCAACGCACATCGTGAACTGCTGAGCCTAGAAGCATGAAATTGTCAGTTGCAGTGTCTTGAACTCTTAGAACTCTCGTGTAACAGTTCTAAGAGTTCAAGACATTGCGGTATGTGGGACGAGAAGATATTGAGTAGCTCTAACGCTGGGTATGGGATCCAACCATACCGCAATGTCTCAAGATGAAAAGTCTTTGACCAGTGCGTGTTACCAGTGATGATCTATGGTACTGAAACGTGGTCGCTCACAATGGGCCTAAAAGTCACCCAAAGGGCAATGGCCTTCCATTGCCCTTTGGGTGACTTAGTCTTCTGGCTAGACTGTGCTTGAAGTTTCCTTAAGAGAGATCGAATCACAAATGAAGAGATCCGCCGGAGAACCAAGGTAACCGACATAGCTCGCAGAACAGATGGCCGATGGGGCCCGAAGGTTCTGAAGTGGCGACTGCGTATCGGTAGACGTAGCATTGAAAGGCCTCCCACAAAGTGGAACCCTCACCCTTCCCACCCCACCCTTCACCTTGTGAAAGCCGTAGGAATCCGCTGGATGCGGGAAGCACAGAACCGTTCGATGTGGCGGTGCTTGGGGGAGGCCTAAGTCCAGCATTCGACGTAGTTAGGCTGAAATGATGAATGGGTTAAACAGGCGATGAAAGACTATTCGAGCCTCGTCATTTTTGGCGATGAGAAGTCACACGACTTGTATTTACTAAAAACTGAAAAAAAATAAAACCAATGCCATTTAATAAATTTTAATGCACTTAAAATTTCTCCAAATCAAAACCAGACATAACAGACATCATTTGGACACTTTTACACAGGCATGTTCTAAAACCCCATTTACACGACACCAGTTTCTTGCCTGTGGCATAAAATTCAAGCCACAAATGACTTGCATCATCTAAATATCATTGAGACGGTGCAACTTTTGTAGTTACTTCAACTTAAGGAACACCACAGGCAATGACATCGCAGGCGCGCCTCGCCCTAAGCCTTGATGGCGGCGGTGACGGGATACCCGCGCCGCAGCCCCATGCACTGGTCGCGGTCGATGAACAGCGTCGTGCTCTTGTTGCGCAGCTCGGCCTCCAGCCCCGCGCGCACGCCCAGCAGCGTCTGGTGCGTGCCCTCGGCTGTCGCGATCTTTGAGCGGAGAGTCTCCATTGTCTCTTGGAGGTCGCATACTTCTTTTATTAGTCTGTTAGTGGAGAAATATTTTATTAAGATACCGTTCACAACTAAAATGTTAAAAGGATCTTTTGACACTCCAATTGCATTGACATGGCGATCCCCGCGGTGCTGGTAGGCTTTGTGAAACTGTCACAGAAATGATATTGACAAAGACGACCTACTTTAGCCATAATTATCATCTTTCGCATAATTCACCTATCGTTTTTTTGGTCTTCTAATCCACATTCATGTTCAAAACTCTCTCCACGTCATCTTAGTTATAATGCTACAAGGTTCTTTTGGCGCGTGGCCAAAATCGAAACTAACAGCGCCTACTTGTTTTTCAATACATTTCACAAAACAATCACAGTCCGTTGACAGTTACTTCTGAGTTTGCATCAGTATTAAAATCACAGTGATCTTTATTGCCTTTGCAATAACGTTGCTGCCATTAAAAGTTTGTCAAATTCACTGAGTTCTTTATTATCGTTACAATAAGGTTGCTATTTATTTATTGGTCTATCTACAATCGTTACACTGTTCAACTAAATTAACACAAGCAAACACACAAGCCAAGTGCACAATATTATATGCGATAGACCATGCATACAAAAACAAAATTTTACTTAAAAAAATACACTAAATTACCTACAGTACTCAAACTCAAACTCAAACTCAAATCATTTATTTCAATTAAACCTTGTACAGGCACTTTTGAATTGTCAAAATTAAATAGTCTGTCAGTTAGTCAGAAAGTTGAAGCTAGTTGCCCCATGGACGTAATATATAGAAGTAACTCTATATATTACGTCCATGAGTTGCCCATTCCAAAGCGTAGATCTCTATGGAGAAGAACGGGCAAGAAACTCCATGGACACTCTTTTAAATCAAGATATTACAAAATCCTGGGTACATTATTCTTGTTGCTTCTATATGTGAGAACAATGTAAAAAAGACAGAAATGAAGAAACAATTCAAGACATAAGATTAAAAATAAGCCTTGGCAGTTAAGAGATGACCAGTCTCAACCGACGGCGCCCGTTCACGAACATGACGCGTGGATCAGTTCTGTAACTTTCATCAGATCAGTTCTTTAACAATTCTGTACTTAGGTATAAGTACAGAATTGACGCATAATTTTTTATACAATTATAACACGAATAGTTCACAATAGTTGGGGAAATCGTGCGTTACGTATAACGGTTAGGTATCTATTTTGGTGGACTTGGCGCTTGAATTTTCGAAGTGAAGTGCAACAAATATCGATCCCTTCATCACAATTTTATTGTTAAGGAGTCTGCAAAGTCTCGGGACTATAGACCCGGGGCTATTGGGTTGCTGTATAGGTAAACTAACTGTGGAAGGACTGTACACAAATGTTTACCAACAGCGCCCCCCTGTCAACGTCATTCGAACGCCAAAAGACCCTTGTACGAGTATGTGGCAAGATCTAAAAAACTTACGGTCAATAAAAATGTACCGACAGTGGAAATAGCCACTGTCGTAAGCTCATCTGTTCTGTAGACTGTACCTCATCGCGGCACTTCTCGAGGTGCGGCCTGTTGGTCCGGCCTGCAGGCGCGTGTGGGGACCTTCGTGGGCTACAGCTTGTCTAACTACTACTCGCTCACCTGTTCTGTGCCTCATCGCGGCACTTCTCGAGGTGCGGCCTGTTGGTCCGGCCTGCAGGCGCGTGTGGGGACTTTCATGGGCTGCAGCTTGTCTAAATACTACTCGCTCACCTGTTCTGTGCCTCATCGCGGCACTTCTCGAGGTGCGGCCTGTTGGTCCTGGCCTGCAGGCGCGTGTGGGCCACCTTTATGGGCTGCAGCTTGTCCTCGATGGCCTTGTTCAGCAGCTCCAGAGTCTTCTCCACGTCGAAGATCTCTTGTTGGATCTGAAATGAGAAATAACCTTGGTAGAATTTATGCTTCTTATGAGGTCAAGATGAAGATAGTGTTTTTCCCATCGATGTGTTTTCTGAATTTCTGAGGGATATTCTCTGTGGAATTTCTTCCAATTTCTAAGCACAGTTTGAGAATGTCACTGCATTATAATGTATTTTCTTCTCTTGCTACCTAATAATGTCAAACTACCCCCTTTTTAACCATGGTTAAATAGCTTGTTTTGGCCCTATCTTTTATGTTTGATTTTATAATTACTAATTTATTTGATTATAATATAATCAGTATATAATAAGTGCTGAGTTCACTGTACTATTAGTATAATAAGACTAAGTTCTCTGTTAATGTTTATGTGAATTAATCGTTGAGTGCCATCATAAATAAATAAATGTGGTTTCTTCTGTGACAAGCCGTGCACCCGAAGAGGTTTCCCATCGGCAAAAATCACGAACGTCTAGACTAACTTTCAGAAATGAATTTTTTAAAATCCCTCCTTTGCTCACTTTCGTTTTAAAAGAAACTCTTGTGCAAAGTTTCATACTTCTAGACTCAGTGGTTCAGGACGTGCGGGAATTAATAAAAAAAAATAAGAAGATAGTAGTACATATTGGATACTGTACCTTGTGCAGATGTAGTTGCAGCTTGTTCTTGATCTCGATGGTCTCTGCGATGCGGCGAGTGAACGCGCTGTTGGAGTTGCTCCATTGGTCCCAGATCTCCGTCGCCGACACGTTGATTAGATTCTCCGTATCTGGAGTAAACGGTGCGAGACAAATAAAGTTAAGGGAACTGCATTTTTACAGGATCAAGATTGCGTTGAAAAAACCAATGTATGTGTGTTACCGGACAGCATATGTATGTATGTGTGTTACCGGACGGCATCTATGTATGTGTGTTACCGGACGGCATCTATATGTAGGTGTGTTAACAAACAGCATCTTTATGTATGTGTGTTACCGGACAGCATCTTGATGTATGTGTGTTACCGGACAGCATCTGTATGTATGTGTGTTACCGGACAGCATCTGTATATATGTGTGTTACCAGACAGCATCTGTATGTATGTGTGTTAACAAACAGAATCTTTATGTATGTGTGTTACCGGACAGCATCTGTATGCATGTGTGTTACCGGACAGCATCTGTATGCATGTGTGTTACCGGACAGCATCTGTATGTATGTGTGTTACCTGACAGCATTAGTATGTTTGTGTGTTACCTGACAGCATTAGTATGTTTGTGTTTTACCTGACAGCATTAGTATGTTTGTGTGTTACCTGACAGCATTAGTATGTTTATGTGTTACCAGACAGCATCTGAATGTATGTGTGTTACCTGACAGCATTAGTATGTTTGTGTGTTACCGGACAGTATCTGTATGTATGTGTGTTACCGGACAGTATCTGTATGTATGTGTGTTACCTGACAGCATCTGTATGGCCTTGGCACGCTCGGACTGCGAGCGCTGCAGCGTGGCCGCGGAGGCGGCGGCCCAGCGCGCCGTGTCGCACACGGTGGGGTCGTAGCGCTCGATGCCCGCGTAAAATTGCAGGCCCTGAGGGTTTGCGGCTCTTTAAGTTACAACTAATCAACAGCAAGAAGCCAGTATAGATGTCCCAGTGCTTTGTCATAGGTTTGACGTTCAATAATCGCGGCGCTGGTTTAGCCAAATTAGAATAAAATCAGGTTTCGGCTTTAATTTCGGTTCCGGCCAAAAAATGCCCAAATCTTTGGCCCGACTGAAACTGGCGTTCGTTGATAGAATATGAACGACTGACAGCTAGAACAGCTAGATAGACAGACGGTGTAGAGTTGGGTTGGGTCGCATGGGGTCCCGTTTTTTTACCCATTTTGTCATCATCATCATCATTTCAGCCGAAAGACGTCCACTGCTGGACATAGGCCTCCCCCAAACACTTCCACTTCGACCGGTTCTGTGCTTCTCGCATCCAACGGGTTCCTGCGGCCTTTACAAGGTCGTCGGTCCACCTTGTGGGAGGCCTTCCAACGCTACGTCTTCCGGTACGTAGTCGTACCCATTTTGTACCAAGCCCAAAAAGGTTTTTAGCAAACATGCTGCTGCTTCTAGTATCAGCGAGTAGGGATTTTCCGGAAGGTTAATACAGTTTTTCTTACACAGAATCTGCCAAAAGTAATTTTTTTCTTTATTTATGAAGAAATCTGTGAAATGAAATTATTTTATTCTGTAAATAGGAAATCGTAATCACGTTTATAGGTACGTCACATAATGAGGTCGGCGTTTCCTATTTGACTACTCTGACTCGGAGAAGAAAGGCCGAACAAACTCAGAGGTCACAGTCTCTTTTAAAGTCCAGACATAATATTAATCGGATCATGTGAAGACCACGTAAATCGATGTCTGAAATCAGAAATGGTCTTATTGAGGAAAGTACCACACAGATTTAGGTGGACCAGAATTTGTCAGTAATCGTGAGGCTCAACTCGAGGAGCTCAATGACTCAACGAATAATACTAAAGAAAGGACATTTGGGTAGGCCGCACAAATTTCTCAAAAATTACCAGACCAACATTAAAACTAACAGAGAAAGAAAAAAAAATACCCAAATAAGTGACCCCAAAGTTTGGTTTTAACACAGCTTTTAAATCGTTATTGGATAAGTTTCGAATGTTCATGGAAAGGCAGCTGAACTAAGCGTTCCTGACAATTTTTAGGTTGCGTCCACATCTGGCGAATGTGCAGCTCGCGAGCCGTTTGCGAGCTGTGCGCGTGCAGTCACGGCAATGGTTTGGTGCGTCTCTTTAGCACACTGCGCAACTCATGCAAGGCTCGCAAAACCCGAGGGCCACGAAATGCGACGCTCCAAGCGAATTCGCTTTGCGCTGCAAGCGTCAGCGTCGAGCGTCAAAAACAAATGTATGACTGTTATCTACAAGGCCACGAAGTAGCACTGCAAGCAGCAGCGGAATTTGCTACGAGCGAATTTGCACGAGCGTTGGATGATCCGACGCACGTTTTTTATGAGCATCGAAAACAATTGTATGAGAAATTTTGACAGCGACATTTTCACTTGTAATGTCGACGACTCACAGAGCATGTAACCTTTTTCTGTACTGTACTGATTCATCCCCCCACCGACGTACACGCTACAGGCGAATACTTGAAGTTCGTGGCCTTGCTTTTGACGCTTAGAAATGACGCTTGTAGCGAATTGACGCCTCAAGCGTGGCGTTATTTTCGTGGCCGAGGCATAAGGCGTGCGCGCGGCGCGCGATCTGCCCGCACTCAATTCTCGCACTTACAGTTCCGTTTACTGGCTCTGTAAAACACGTAAACGGCTTGCGAGCTGCACATTCGCCAGATGAAACCACAAAATGAAAAACGGAACCCTTATAAGATCACTTCGTTGTCCGTCTGTCTGTCCGTCGGTCAAGACCCTTTTTCTCAGGAACGCGTGGAGTTATCAAGTTGAAATTAATATCAAATACTCAGGGGCTGCAATCCCTTGAAGCCTTCGATCAATAATAGTACTAGATGCCCGATAAGCGCTTCAAAAACGGCCCGAAAAATACAAGCACGAATACTTTTGTGCTCTTATTTCAAATTAGTATGGTCCAATCATAGCCAATGTTATGACGTCAAAATGCCTCAGTGCGCGTTCAAAAGTTGTGTAAATAACCACCGTAACATCAAGATTTTGGAAGGAAAATCTTTTTTCGGTAAGTTTTTATCATTAAATGTTTTTCATAAAATAGTAACACAATTAAATAGTAAATATATATTATGATTGTTTGGCCAATGTTTGCGACAACGCGCCAACTACTCTAACAAACATTGAAGCATTGAAATGTAATTCCAAGAACTACGTCTAGTTCCAAATTCGAGTAAGTACGAAATTGTCAACAAAATGTTTTTAACCTTATTGCTTAGACGTTAAGTTTCATTTTAGAATAAATATTTTTGTACTTATTATAAAAATTACTTTTTATTTTCAAGTGACATTTTAAATGTAGGTATTGCTTCGATGATAGAAGGACTTAAATATTAATAATTTGCAATCGTAATTAAACTTTATGTTAGAGTGTTAAGGTTTATAATAATCTGAAGTTGTTAATATTATTAAACTTTTTTCTATAGTTCGTAGTAAGAAATATAAATGTTTATCTGTGTGCAAACGTGGCCACTTTAGCGACTTATTTTTGTTCCTAATCATTCATCTAGTACTATTATTGATCGAAGCTTGAAGCAGTGAAAAAAATCACTTGAATTGAAGCAGTGAAAAAAAAACAAATTTCTAACGCAATCAAAAGATACGGGCGTTTATGTTCCGGAATCAAAACCTATAGGATTATTCCCGTTGACCTAGAATCATGAAATTTGGCAAAAAGCAATGTCATGTAGCATAACTAAAGGAAAAAATCAGAAAACCGTACATTTGTAGTTACATTACAAAAAAAAAACCCGTGATAAACTATTTACATACCTACCTACAAATTTCTACGGAACCCTCGGTGCGCGAATCCGACTCGCAACTAACGGTTTTTAGGGTTCCGTACCAAAATGGTAAAACGGAACTTACGGAACCGAACCCTTATGGTGATCAGACTCAGTCTGTCTGTCTGTCTGTTACAGCTGGATATCAAAGTGGGGCTATTAGGGCATGTGGGGTATCATATGAAAGAGCGCAGTTTGTACATTCTCAAACATTTTTTCTTTTTTTTTTTAGGCCGCATAGTTTTCGACTTGACGAAAAAAGTATAAAAAATACCGTTCCCCTCCCCTTATCTCCGAATTATGTGGTGCGCAATCGAAGGTCTTGGACAAGTCGCAGAAAATACCAAGAGCATCTTGCGGCTCTTTCCCCAGGCCTCGAATATACTTTTAAGTAATTCCGTGTGTGTAAAACAAACCTACGAAAAACGATGGGTCTCAGAAAATAATGCGATTTTAACAAATTTTTACTTATCTTTATAATTTTCGGTTTCGGCCGAAACTACAACAGCATAGGTAGCTATTCACAACCACTCGATACGCTTCCGTATCGTATCGAACATCAATCAATGGTATCGTAGTAGTCCTCTAAACGCTGTTCCTAAGTCCAAAACTCGAAAAGTTTAACAGTTTATATCAAACAGACGACCGCTATTCTTCCGGCTGTTTGCGGAAGCAAAACCTGATCTGCAGATCAGATTATCGAAATGTGTTATTTTCGATATGATTGCCTGTCGGATGGTTGTGCAGAAGCCTAATATTTACGGTTTCAGCCGAAAATCGTGTTTCGGTCAGGTACTAACCATTTATAAATTCTACAAAAAATAACCTAGCAACTGATTACTGAATGGACACAGATGATATCCCAATTGTAGGTGGATTTATCCACATTCTGGATACTTATTAACTGCTCCAAAACCATCTCGATTGTATTCTTCACCTACCTTAGAGAAGTTGTTGAGCTGATGGCACATAGAGTCGATGCCGAGTGCGTACTCCTTGTTGCGCATATCAGTCTCCAGCTCGTGTTGTGTCGCGCGACAGTTCTTAGACTGCGCCCGCACCTGTTGTACAAACACAGCCATACACCAAATTATACTTAACGCCATTTTTTAATTTTTGACTCTCTGTCGTTAATAAAAGTCCAAGAATCTGTTGGCAACATTCCAGCTAATTTGATTAGAGTACCGTAGGTAGATAAAACTAGGTTCCACTTAATTCTCTTCGCTTATGTGCCTACATTTTGATTTCCGTGGAAAAATTTTTTTTTTAGTTCACACGACTACGTTCAGTCAGTAAAGTATATAATTATGGTGGCACTCGTACCTTTTCGAGCATATTCCGGAACTTGTTCTGGCACTCGCGCAGAATGGCGATTTCTCTGAGTAACGACTGTTCCACAGAATCGTGCACCTGCTCCAGACCTACCGGCACAACAATGAGCGATCTTTGAATGATGGGCGTTTTGGCCGGTATGTCCAATAAAAACCAATGAAAGTTTATATCATAAGCATCAATTTTCATTATGAGCAGAAGGCTGTGAAATACCAGGTTAAGGAGATATCAGACCTGCAAGTACCATGTAAACTTATTAGTTTATGACGGTAATGTTCACTGCAGTTCTCAATAATATTGTTATTGACTCATAACATTGAGGTGGCTTATAGCTAATTTAAGTAATAACAGCCACACTGGTCGATCAATCAGGTTAAGCTGCACTTGCCGCGGTTGGTCCCTGGATGGGTAACCATCTTTACATACCAAGACCTCTCCGTGCCTCGGAAAGAACGTTAAGCCGTTGGTCCCGGCTGTCATTCGTGGATCTCATTAGAACTCTATTTGCCATCAGGCCAGACTCCATACAAAAATGCCCATCATTCTTTGTTTATTCACTTTAGGCTGATAATGATCACTTTGTAAACGGCAAAATGACATAGGACGACCCCCAAAACGCCCTTCACCACTTCCTAGTGTTTTAGCTGCTCAGTCACGAACAGTTTGTTCAAGCAAGCGTTGTGAGGTTTTGGCTTGGACTAAGGATATTATGAATCGGTCACAGGCTAAAGATATAACCAAAAAAATAGCACAAAAAAAAATGTTAAGTAAACTGAAAGTTTCCGCCGCACTCTGTCACGCACTTACCCTGCCTCTTCTCCCTGTGGTACAAGCACTCTTGCACGATATGCAGTGGGCCCTCAATGCCGGCGATGGCTCGCTCCAGCTGCCTTCGAGTTTCGTTGAGCTTCTCACACGTGGATACTAAACGTTCCATCTCTATTGAGACCTATTAACACAGCTTCATCAGTTAGTAAGGATGGACTAAAATGATTGTGGAAAGTGTTCCAGTTGTTCTAGTGTGAGAGACTCAAGATGTTTTCAAGTAATGTATTGTGTCTGAAAGTGTTGCAGTCCTATTATAAGTCATGTTTTTGTGTGGTGCCGTAAAGCCATGGATCTTCTACGTGAAGACGCAAGATTGATCAGCAAGTAGTTAACTTATATAAGGTTAGAGGACTTTCTTGTGGCAATAGTTCAGCACGATTACTTATAAGTTAGCTGCTTCCTTTCTGAAGAGGACCCCAGGACCCCGTGGCATAAAATCATGTGAAATCTCTAACTTACCTCATTCCTCCAAAAGGTAGTGTCGGTGATTCGTTCACCGATCCTCCTGCCGGAGTCTCTCTGTCCCTGTGTGCCGATCTCATCGGTTTCCCTGTAATACTCCCACATCAGTTAGACTGTAGTTCCATACACAAACAATTTTCAGAAAATATTTCGTATTTTATGGAGCCATAGCGCTAAAGTTCTAAGCTTTGGTTTTCATGTTTTTCCGAATGGTTTTAGTACTTTTCCATTTTTTTTTTCCCAAGCGGTCGAATGGTTTTAGTACTTTTCCATATTTTTTTTTGCCAAGCGGTGGTCCTTACCTCAGCATCCTCATGATATCATTCCTAACACGTTCGGAGAAGTTCCTCTTGGCATCAGACTCGTTATAGTTCTTGATGCTGTTCTGGTTCCACTCGTACTGCGTGTATCGGGTGTATAGAGCTGCTCGGGCAGCGTGTTCAGGGCTTCGGTCGAACCCGGTGACCAGGTTGGGGAAGCGCAGCGGCTCCGCGGCCATGCCAGCCGGAGTATAGCACGGGTCCACCATGGTGTTGGTTATGGGCTGTGATGGCCTGGTGGACAAATGGGATTCGTGTTACTGTGCTGAAGTTACATAGATACTCTTTATTATTATGTAATACATATAACGGAGGACGCGCGGGCTCGCGAAAGATGGAAGGAGTGGAGGGAGGCCTTTGCCCAGGAGTGGGACAGCGCAGGCTAATTAAAAAAAATATACCTAAGTATACATATAAATTACAGATTAAAATGTAGACATTACATATGCAAGTAAAAGTGTTTGGGTTGGGTTTATTCAAAGTGGAATAATAGAAAAACTACGCATCTCCGGCAAGAAAAGAATCCGGGGGGTGAAACAGCCATCCCCCACCCTCCCCCTTACACCCCTCCCATCTTCGTACGAAGGCGACTTGATATAAGATTTTAACCACAGCTTTAACCAAGTGTTTTTCTGAACCTATTTACAGAAATAAATATCATTTCATTTCATTACCATTCACATATCATATTTTTTTTTACTTTTTCCTTTACAGATTCCGTTACCTCGTAGCAGTTGTAGGGTAATTGGTATTGAAGTTATCGGAGATTGATAAAAAGTAAAAAGCAGAGTCTTACATAGGAGTCACCTCGATCTCCTCGTAGCCCATGATAGGCCTCCATGGGTGTTTCTTCGGCGAGTGGAAGCAGTAACCGACTTGTGGGGGTACACTGGGAGCCCCCACGTTCTCTTTTACCGGGGACCATTGTTGGAGTTGCTACAAAATACATTTATGAAAAAGTCTACATAAAATAATTTTAAAATTAACATTTTATGAACTAGTTATGTATTACCGTGCACATAGACACTTCCTTGGCCATTTTGATTATTGTTTAATGAAAACGTGTAAAAATTTTGAAGATTTTATAATCAATTGAATCAAACAGAAAGAGAAATTCAAAATTGAAAATTTTCGTATCTCTAAATTAGACAACCTGACGGAAACAAAAAGTATTTCCTAATCCTACCAAAAACGATGCATTCGGGTTTTAGGTAACTTTCAAATAGGTCGGACTTTGTACAACCACATTATTATTTTTTAAATGTCTTCAACATAATATCTCGGGCGCGTGGGTCCCGGATCTATGGAAGGCGTACGAGAGGCCGAAGCCAACTACAGTTTTTGTGATGAGGCACAAACCGCCGATTATCCCTGTATGCACTATGCAAGTGCATCCAAAGACAACCCCTGGTGCAGGTCTATTGCGGAACATGGAATATTATTATTTGCACCAACTTCCCAATAATGATTTGGCGACCAATTCAATAATAACAAAATTTTAATAATAATTCAACGATGAACGCAGTCCTTAATGTCCAACCACACAAAATTAGTGACTGACAGTTTTTAATGTCAGTGTCAATCCCATTCGCTTTTAATTTCAAAAGTCAAAACTATTTTGACTTTGAGTTTGACATTGACATTATTCTGCTCTTAGGATTCGTGGATTCACGACGTTCAAATCATTTTAATTAATTATTACAGCGTTTTATATTATCTAAGAGTAGGGGTATGTGTTATTAGCTTTAAGCAAACATGAGTGGTGTA
The DNA here is from genome assembly GCA_948474745.1 of Oligia latruncula. Classification (NCBI taxonomy): domain Eukaryota; kingdom Metazoa; phylum Arthropoda; class Insecta; order Lepidoptera; family Noctuidae; genus Oligia; species Oligia latruncula. The sequence goes on along the minus strand of OX419695.1, from coordinate 18,482,761 downwards.
CCAGATAACGCGCCACAGCGTAAGTAAATAACCTATGAAAGTGTTTCATGAAACCCTAGACTCCTTCGTAAAACCCTGCACTTTTCTGTTGTAGATTGTCCTGGGACCCAAAGTGACGATGCTGGGAAGGCCTCAGCGTGCGCTGGATGCCCTAACCAAAACATTTGCGCTTCAGGTAAGTGTTTAAACAAACATTGATATTGCATCAGTTATTTGTTCAGTCCTAGTTGTAAGTGCTATATAATCCACCGCTTTTATTGGCTAATTGCAATGCAACTAGATACTACTATCTGGATTTCTATTACTTTTAAATTGGCCATAATGCTTACAGAGGTTCTTTCAATCAAGGACACGGCAATAATATAATTTTTTCATTCCTGAATTTATAGTATATCTGAATGTCATGTTACAAGCACCTGAACTAAGACTTAACATACGTGTTACTTACATTATGGTCTGTTACCAAATGTTGTATCTATGTATAAGTATTTATTTTTGTATTTTATAGTTATTTCCGAGCTATCTATCCGTATGTGGCACCTGCCATGTTTTGGCTGCATTACCCAAAGGTTGACTGGTAGAAAATGCCTCAAGCATTAAGTCAGTCTTTGTACAGTATTTTTTTAATTGTACAAAGTACTTACTTCTAAAGTTTTAATAAATAAATGTTTTTTCATAGATCATTCAGAATATAGAATCAATAACTTTGAGATACTGTTTGTAATCAGTCTGTCTTATCAGAGTTATCAGTGCTTGGAGAAAAAAATTTTTGAATTGCAAATGTTATGTATTTTTATTTTATTATAACTTCACTAATCTATTCTCTACACAGTCAGTCAATACAGTATTAAAAAATAATTAAAACAAATTAATATAGTGCCGTTTGTGACTTTGAAGTATGTTTGTAAATAAGATTTGTTTGATGTACCTTACCAGGTTGTATCCTGTTCAAAATCATTAACACAATATTTCTAACAGGATGTGATTGAATACATCGATACAATTATTAGACAGCATAAAATAATACTAATATAAAAATTTATCTTTTTTACCAGGCGCAGTATCAGGACCAGACCCTGCAATTCAAATAATTAAGGAGCGGCTCTCAAATGTGAAGCACAAAATATTAATCCTCTCAGGAAAGGGAGGAGTGGGCAAGAGTACAGTCACATCCCTACTTGGGCATGCACTGGCTGCTAGGAATGCTGATGCTAATGTAAGTGTGATGTAAATGTTAAACTATAATATTTTGTTTTATGGATATCATAGGAAAGTACCGAAACCGAAGTTTGACAACCAGTCTTACCACAACCCAGTTACTAGGCAATAGACAGTCTTCAGTCTGTGGAGGATAGATAGGCGGTTGCTCCCATGTAAAATACTGGTATGCAGCTGAATACCAATGAATCCAGTTAGTCTGGAGCCAACACCAACATAGTTAAGAAAAAGGCTAGGCAATACTAGGCATGTAATGTTATGCCACATTAAAAAAAAAACTATCCATCAACATCCCAGCAATCTTGTGTTAGTAGCCTATGACAATTATGTAGCCCTACACTTGGAGCATTAAATTATCACAATTCTACAGGCCAGCAAATTTTATACTAAACAGTCAACATTCCATTGTTAAAAACCTTTCAATTCTTAATCCATAGATGGAACAAATAATCATTTTCAATGATGATTTGTTCCATCTATGTAATAAGGTTGTTATCTATACATTATATAATATATACATTTCACTTCAAATTCTATGAAGTATGTGTTATCTATATGTGATTGACCTAGCAATGGTGTATAAACTTCATCCAAGCATGGTAAAACTAATAATGTAAACCATAGCTTAGTATATCTATTAAAAAAAAACAATCAAAAGGCGTCAATCAATCAATGTGTATATTGTGTATCTAGTGAAGGAAGCCAGTGAACTTAAGGCAATGCACTTTGATGACTTCTTGGGTTTAATGGATGGTTGTTGCTTATTACAGCGAGTGATAGGGGGGGGCGTGTTTGACCCCTTGGATAACTCCTCTCGTTATCAGCCAGGTTATAATTATTCCGCAGTTATAACGTAATGACTTATTACAAAAAAAACAGTAATTTAAAATACCTAATGTTTCCATTCAAATAATAATAATTATTGGTACAAATTATGAATGAAAAGAATTTGAAATAATTTGTAGGTACACTTTTAATAATTAATAATTTCACAATTAATAATTTTCACCAATGTGTTCCATCATTCCATGTCCAAATTGATTGTTTTTTAATTTGAAAAGCTTGTGCCAGCTGTTCAAATAAACACCAATTAAAACGTCACGCTGCGACAATACTCGGAGAACAGTAGAAGTTGAATAATTATTGAAATAACATTACAACATAACCTTACCCTATTATATCAAAAAATAACATTAACATTACCCTATTATATCTTGACCGTCGTTCATACGCGTTTCCGAAATCCATTTTCGCGGCAAAATATTTTTTTTCAAATACAGAACGGCACAGACAACACGTGTATTGATTCCAAAGGCGCGGTGCCAAAGAATTCGCACAGTACAGCCAGACGATGGCACTGCCTGGTACAACCTTCGTCGTGTGTCGTATATAGGTCAGGTTTTATGGGGTAATTTATTATAATCGATGCATAAGTAGTCGTATGCATGGCTGTTTTGAATACTTCTACGAAAACATGGATCTAAGATATTTTTAATTATTTTTATATGAATATACCCATCACCAGCTGGATGCGAGAAGCACAGAATCGGTCGGTGTGGGCTGCTTGGTGGAGGCTTATGTCCAGCAGTGGACAACTTTCGGCTGAAATTATGGTGATGATGATGATTTTCCCAAAGGCACTGTTGTGTCTAAGCTCATACCACTTATTCAGGGGACATCCCTTGGACATTGGCGTGACCGTGATCATTGCATTGTAGCAAAATGATGACTAAAATGGAGGGTAACAGATATTTACTAAACTATCCAAACTTAAAAAAAAATCTTGATTACTTTCAGGTGGGTATATTAGACGCAGACATCTGCGGGCCCAGTCAACCTCGTGTGCTCGGTGTAAGAGGCGAACAAGTTCACAACTCTGGATCAGGATGGTCACCTGTTGTAAGTATAAATAAACGAAAGATTGGTTTTAAACCGCTTCAATTGAAGAAACAGACATCTACCAACCCGCACTGGGCCCGCGTGGTGGTTTACGGCCCACTCCCTCTCACTGAGAGGAGGCCTGTTTCCCAGCGGTGGGGACATTATAGGCCAATTATGGAATAAATAAAGAAGATAGATCGCAATTAAGGACCGTCTTTTCTAGCAAGGTTTGCCATTGTATCGAAACTATTAGCGTTCGTTTTAAAAGTTGTAGAAATGATGGCGTCGATCCTTTTTATTTTCGTTTGTCAAGGTAATCTTTGAATATAGCCTAGCTATTGCCTGCGACTTCGTCTGTGTGTATTTTGTATTCCATCATTTTTAGGGTTTCGTAGTCAAATGGCAAAAACGGAACCTTTATGGATTCGTCATGTCTGTCTGTCTGTCCGTCCATCACAGCCAATTTTTTCCGAAACTATAAGAACTATACTGTTGAAATTTGGTAAGTATATGTATTCTGTGAACCGCATTAAGATTTTCACAAAAAAATAGAAAAAAAAACAATAAATTTTGGGGGTTCCCCATACTTAGAACTGAAACCCATTTTTTTTTTCATCAAACCCATACGTGTGGGGTATCTATGGATAGGTCTTCAAAAATGATATTGAGGTTTCTAATATATTTTTTTTTCTAAACTGAACAGTTTGCGCGAGAGACACTTCCAAAGTGGTAAAATTTGTGTCCGCCCCCCTGTAACTCCTAAAATAAGAGAATGATAAAAATATATGATGTAATTACCATTACCATGTAAACTTCCACCGAAAATTGGTTTGAACGAGATCTAGTAAGTAGCTCGCCGGTGAAAATTTAAAAACATATGATGGTACGGAACCCTCGGTGCGCGAGTCCGACTCGCTCTTGCCTGGTTTTTTTAATACAAATACCTGTGCAGGATGAAAAGTCCTTCATGTCCCAGGCTAGCTTACCTGTCAAATTTAATTACGATCGTTCCAATGGTTTAGGCGTGAAAAGGTAGCAGATAGACAATAGTTACTTCCGCATTTATAATGTTAGTATGGATATTTGCACGATTATTAAAGCCACACTCTAATTTACACATCGCTTAGGGAAGTACCATGCCTCCACCATACAGGAAAGCGCTTCTGTCAACAATTCAAATCATTACGCCGGCTGTCGCTGAACACCGGTTTGCGTGGATAGCATATTTCCGAAACTTGGTCTTTCTCTGCGTCATATTAGCCGCAAACCAACATATTTTCTTTCTATTAACCCTTTGCTTTTCTGCGAATATGTAAATATAATATTTTAAATTTTGCCCACAGTATGTAACAGACAACCTGTCATTGATGTCTATCGGCTTTCTACTGGGCAGTCCAGACGATGCAGTCATATGGAGGGGGCCTAAGAAAAATGGTAAGCACCAGATATTTACCATAAAAACGAAACAATAATAAGAAGAAGCAAATGTTCTGTATCATTGTATTCTTTTCAGGTATGATCAAGCAGTTTCTAAGTGAAGTAGACTGGGGAGAACTGGATTATCTGCTAATAGATACACCTCCAGGTAAGCTTACTTCTACTTACAGATTCATCATAGCTACATAATTTATTTAGTACCCGACATGTTAATCCTTTAGCATTAAACTCAAAGTCTTAACATTTATATCATTTAAACCAATTACAGATACTTTTGAATCGTCAAAGACTTGGTTAGTCAGGAAGATTAAGCATAGTATGTAGTAGAAGAACTGGCAAGAAACTCCTTGGACACTCTGTCGTTGCCTTATCAGATCTTAAATCAATCAGCAGAGTATATAGTTATAATAACCCTCTTTTTATCAACTGCGATGGGTAAAAATTTCCATAAGGCGTCTTTACCAAACGATTGCATAAAAAAAAATGTTTTTCTCCTTCCCAGGTACATCAGATGAGCACCTATCAGCGGTTCAGTACCTGACATCAGCCGGTCTGAGCGGCGCACTCGTAGTCACAACCCCGCAAGAAGTGGCTCTGTTAGACGTTAGGAAAGAACTGCAGTTCTGTTCCAAACTCGGAGTGCCTGTCCTAGGAGTCCTGGAGAATATGTCGCTGTTTATATGTCCTAACTGCAAGGTAACAGTGTTGACTTGTACAGGCATGATGCTTGGCCTTCTAATGTAATGCACCTTTGATGACTCTTTATTTATTGGGGAAAACGTGCACAACACTAAAGACCTAAATCCAAGTTATTGCACAGTTAAATTACATACAGACGTATTTACAATAAGGAAGGAGTAGCAATGAGAAACAATACACGAAAATAACAAGTAAAACTGACAAATAACAATCTAAAAATACTGGCACAAAAAACATCTCATAGAATGTCAAACATGTCATAAACAACATCATCACACTCCTGTGCCGATGTCAGTACAGCATTTATTATTGCGAGCGCGCGAACCAAGGGCAAGTGAGGATACTATGGTACTGTAGACCTTTAGAAGAGGATCTGTTTGCCAACCAAAAGAAAATGCCAGGCTTGATTCACACACTGCTGACTAAAGAACGCGTATGCCCGTGAAAATGATTATAAAAGTCTTATCATAAATGTTATGTTTTCAGACCCGCAGCGAAATATTCCCGGCCACAACGGGCGGAGCAGCCCAAATGTGCTCAGAACTAGGCGTGTCTCTCCTAGGCAGTTTGCCCCTAGACCCGATACTAGCGCGCTGCTGCGACGACGGAAGAGACTTCTTACAGGAACTGCCAGCTTCGCCCGCTGTCACAGCACTACGCGGCATTGTAGATAGTAAGTTATTATATAGCTGTACAAGGATCTTATGGCGTGTGGCCAAAATCGGAACTAATGCCGCCATCTTGTTTTTTCAATACATTTCACAAAATGTTTACCAACCGCCTCCCTGTCAACTATATTCTAGCGCCAAAAGATAATTGTAGCACTGTACTTCTGTAATATGGTACAGAATAGTTGACGGTATCATAATATAAAGTCATAACTAAAAGAAATAAAAACTTTTTGTTACAGAAATCGTTGCTACTTGCGAAAACACCTCCAGTTGAGCCCTTGAAACGACCAACGCGTACGATGCCTTATATAATAATTTAAGTTTCTAATTTGCTATTATAAAATATACTTAATCTTATATTTATATGACCTAGTCAATTCTATGTTTTGCTAAGAGCTCAGTGTTAAGATTTAGAACTGAATAAAATCCGACAGTACTTACAATAATCATCCACGAAACTGTGTTAAAAATTAATGAATTTATTTGCAAGAAATAAATAGTAGTTTTATTAATTAAATTGCTTTTTGTATGCACTATATTAAAAAAAAAACAATCGTCAGCTTCGATTACATAAGTATTACAAAATGTTCACTAATTTCTCGAGCGCGAGCGCTGAGTAATAATTGTGAACAGCACTCTTCCGTTAAAATTTCAAGCTGGCAACCCTGTTAGGGTACTGTGTCAACTTCACATGCAAATGCCAAATTCACTTTGACAAGCTCTCGTTAGAGAGCATGTTAGAGAGTAGTTTAAGCATGGACGTAATTTAGAGAGTTACTTCTCTAAAGTACGTCCATGAGTTTAAGCGCCGCATTCCGAATTAGCTATAATCGCTCACAGAATCTCACATGCGTTCCGAATTGTTGACAGCTGTCATAATCGTAATATCTAAGGCCGCATTCCGAATTAGCTATAATCACTCACATGTGTTCCGATTTAGATATTACGATTGTGACAGCTGAGAGCTGTCAACAATTCGGAACACTCGTGAACGCGCTCACAGTGCTTACTCAATGTAAAAACGACATTATTACACTATTTCTTTGTATAAACACCACATTTCTTCTTCAGTTCTTCTTTTGTTAGGTGGCGACTGTGAGCCAGAAGCAGAATTTCGAAAATGCCACGTTAGTTTAATTTAAAGATGATGCAACTCAAAACAAACCACACTGACACGTCCTCACACACACACTGTCATTTTTGACAGCGCTCACGGTGTTAATATTCTAAGGCATGGTAGGCGTTGCCGGGTCAGCGGGATTGTCCGAAAGGGTTACCGCTGGCCCGGAACATAAAGGGAAGGAACACGGGTGGGTTTTAGTCAGTAAGAGACTGACACTCCCTTCCGCTCCACCCAGAGCGGGAGGGGTCATTTGATGATTTCCCATCCGCAAAAAAAAAGGCATGGTAGGCATTCAAATCAAAAAGAAAGAAAATACGTTTATTTGCGGTAAACATGACGCAATAAAGAAAATAAACAAAAAAAAATAAGAAAGGGTTGGGGGAAACGTGCGTCACATCCACGCAAAACGGCTATCGCTCAGCATTATGCTGCGACCCTATGCAAGATAGAGCCCCAGCGCTGGTTTTCAGCGACAGCCGACTCAAATCAAAATATTTTATTTCACATAAACCTACATGGGCACTTATGAAACGTCAGAAGCTAGGTGCACGGTTCCAATTGGTCGTTTCCTATGGAGAAGAACCGGCAAGAAACTCCACGGTTACTCTTTTTAAAAATAATTGGCTTTTACAATATTTTCAAATTACAGTAGGTATGGGAGGACAGCGTAGGCCTGTCAAAAAGTACCAGGTACTTGATAAAATAAAAAATGGTCTACAGATCTAAAATCTACAAGGACTACAAAGTCCTCACATTTACAAAATAAGAATCTATCAAAAGGATAAATAAAAAATAAAAACCTACTAAAACCAAGTGATATGATTCCCATATCGCAAGATGGCGCATGTCATGACGTCATCTATGACGATTCACGGGACATCGTTATCGCGCTCACGCTAATTCGGTACGGGTTTAAGCACCAAGCACGCTCAAATCGATTATATTCCCTTAGTATTTTTATCTATGATTCCCAACTCGGAACGCACCCTAAGAGTATATTCCTTGTTGACAAGTTTGACAGCAGTAAGTAGCACAAATTAAAAATATTCCGAAAACCGGCGATTTCACAAATTTATTCTAGAATTAATAATTTGAGACGACAGTGTACATTACTCGTTTTCATTGAACGCACAGAAGCGGTTGTAATGTAGTTTTAGTTCGAAACAAGAAAAGTTTTCAATACTAAGACCAGTTACATGGCACGAGCATAGTCTCAAGTCATCGAAGATGCCTAATGCTCATGCCGAGGAGGACAAGCCATGTAGGGCGTGTTCAGACTTCAAGACTTGGGCCAAGAAACAGAATAAAACGACTTTGGCAACGCCGATCAAAAACAAACAGGTGAGGTTATGTTTCATAATTTATAGAAGTTTCTAGTTAAGTTTCTGTCCTTATCCCGGACTGAAGACAGAGTATGGATAGATTTCTTAGATACAGCATAATTGCTCCTCCGTTGGGGTAATAGTCATATTGGTTATCGCAGTTTTCATAGTCTCTGATGGTGAGCTGAGAATGATGCAATCCAGATGCAACAGCTGATTGTAACAATGACAACAGAGGTTATAAAGAGGGTTAGTGTTGTTGTCGCACCTAGATTTAAAATATGATCAAGTTCCACAAATATTTGGACTTTTCACAATCACTGGCCATGGTGAACTAATTTGCTTTTAGTTTAGATCACACATCATCACAAAGTACATTTACTGTATAAAGTAAAATATTATTTTAATTATTGTGAATGTGAGGACTATGTGGGTTGTTGTTTCCGTTTTAATCATGGTCTGGCAGTTTAAGTAGTTTGTTCGGCCTACCTAAATGTCCTGTCTTTGGTATTGTTTGTTGAATCGTTGAGCTTGTTAAGTTACTGACAAAAGTGTGCACTGACTGGACAGGTTCACTCAATCTGTGTGGTTCTTTCCTCAAAAGACCATTTCAGACACCAGTCTACATGGTCTTCACACGATCTGACCAATATTTTGTCTGGACTTTAAAGGAGACTGTGACCTCTGAGTTTGTTTCGACCCTTCTTCCTCAGACTAGTCAGATAGGTAAGGCCAACCTCATCTAGTTTAAAAAAATATAATTGACATGTAAAAGTGTTTGTAAAAACCTACTTACAGAAAATAAATCATTTATCACAATTTTTGATTAGTCATGTCAGCTGTACTACTTAAAGTTAGTGGGTATACTAACTAAATAACTTTTAATTATTCAGCCTCCTGCACGGCGGAAGGACTGTCCCCTAGACAAGGATGAGATAGGCACATCAACATGGTCTTTCCTCCACTCGATGGCGGCCTACTTCCCAAAGATGCCTACTAAGCAGCAGTCTGAAGATATGGTGCGGTTTTTCAACATCTTCGCACAATTCTACCCGTGTGAACCCTGCGCACTTGACTTCCAAGATGAGTATGTATAAACAAAATAATAATATTGACCTACTTTGTGTTTGTAGCACTTTGAAGTTTATAAATAACCTAAATACAATACTGGCCCTGCAAAACAATTTATAACTAGCCTTAGCCTTAACTGAATTACCAAATTAAATTACTTGACTTAGTTTACATTAAAGAACAGTAAGGTAAGTAAAATTACTTACTCTGTAGAAATTAATATGTAAGATAAGGATCTTCTAGATTAGGTAATAATTACTGCAGAGTAAGATACTTAAATTTACATAAAATTCTTAATCAGAAATTATACTTTCAGCATGAAACAATACCCACCACGTACTGAAAGCCAAGAGGCACTAGCAAAATGGCTGTGTGAGCGACACAACACTGTGAACGTCAAACTTGGTAAACCAGAGTTTGACTGCTCCAAGGTTCACGAGCGGTGGAAAGACGGCTGGGCTGACGGCTCCTGCGATTAACAAACTTCTTCACAGACTAAATGTTGAATATAGACCAATAAGCAGTCAGAGCCAGAGAAGCCTTTTTTAGTTGGGTCCCACAAATGTGATATTAAAGTTTAGCATATTTATTTTATACCTTGTTAAAGACATACATCGCCCCTAAAGAAATTATGTTTTTCCTTATTATTGGCATATTGACTTGTTACTCATATATTATACTAATGACTCACCTACCATATAGATTTTTTGGTCTTTACGAAACTGTATTGATTATAGTGTAATTCACCCTATTGTAATCATAGTCAATAATTTTATATACAAAAAAATACCCCTTCTTGCAGATATATTAAGACATTTTGTCTGTGAACACTTGTTGAAGAACTTTTGAGGCTCTGTGCCTAGTATTAGAGAGTTGTAAGTAATGTTAGTTCAGTGTTTTATAGTCACTATGTGATCAACACAAGCATTTTATTGTAGACAAAACTTGTGATTTTCATTAGATAATGCAGTTTGTACAATCTGTGTGTTAAAGCGTACCTAATGTTACTATTTGTTAATTTTGATATAATATGACACTATCAAGCTTTTTTTTTTGTTTTATTTTCGACATAACATTTTATTATTTATTTTTTGACTAGCCTAGGCTGTCCCACTCCTGGGCCTGCGGAGGGAGCCTCCACTCCTTTCATCTTTTGCGAGCCCGCGCATCCTCCTTCCAGTTTTGACGGAACTTATGCAGCTCGTCCTGCCATCTCCTACGTGGCAAAACATAAAAGCTGAAAATATTATGAACCTTGAAATCGTCACTGGCAGTCAAAAGATTGACTGAATACCCTACAGTAATAGTTACTAAGTTAATATAAAAAATAATCAATACCTTATCGTTATCAGTTTATCACACATTTTATCATGTATGTTGCCCCATGTTAACATGGAGTGGGAGCGGTGTATGGACGGAATTGAATTATTCCTTCCCTGCGGAGACTCAGAGTTATATTATCTGTGCCAGTGGTAATCGTTCGCTTTGCCGAGACCAGCTTACGCACGCAAAGTAAACCCTGTTCTTGTGTTTGCTGTTGTTGTGATTATTACCTTTCTTTTAAAACCACGACGCCGGCGCGGCGTGGCTATTTCTGCGATTTTCTCACGTGTCACTGACTCGGGCAGAGCCACCATCAGGGATTTTAATTTTGATACTTGACACAAAAAATTAGTCGAAATTTGTCGCCAAATATCAGAATTTGTCGGTCACTGGTTCAAAAGATATAAGCAGAGCCTCATTTATATCTCAAAAACTAGGGCACCTAGCGAAGATCTGTTTTCTCCCATCTTTATAGTCGCTAATTAGTCGGAATCAGTCGCCAAATATCAGAATTTGTCGGTCACTGTTCAACAAAAGAATAAGGGTTTATAGGTGTAGGTATAGTCCAAGAGCTAGATCGAAGAGTTCACGAAAAAACTCTTCGACTAGCTCTTGGACTATACCTTACTAATTGAACTCATTAAGTATATCTCCTAAACTAAGACCCGTTTAAATCTGACTTGGCGACTGATTCCGACTAATTGGCGACAAAATATGGGAGAAAACAGATCTTCGCTAGGTGCTCTAGTTTTTGAGATATAAATGTGGCCCTGCTGGGGAGACTCTCCAGATCGGCCACCTATAAACCTTTATATCTTTTGAACCAGTGACCGACAAATTCTGATATTTGGCGACAAATTTCGACTAATTAGCGACAAATTATTTTTGTTATTAAAATTAAGATCCCTGATTACCCTTGCCGTTGCCGTGCTAAGCTCAAAAGCGGTATCTCAAAAAAAGCGTAACGTTGATTTTTATATGGCTTCGGATAGCATAATGAAATACGCATCCAATGCAATCTAAGCCAAATATCGGTATCTTATTTAAAACATAATAAAGAAAAATGATTATAAGAAATAGGTGCTTTTTAGTACAATATAAACCTAGGATCTCACATTCTCACCAATCCAGCAAAAAGGAGCAGCCAATTACGAGCTGTACTAAAATCTTTTGTGGCGCCAAGATTGTAACAAACTCCGCTTGGTTTGTCAATACATCTGTGTCAATTTTACAACAGAAAAACCGGTCAAGTGCAAGTCGGACTCGCGCACCGAGGGTTCCGAACAGATTTGTAGGTATGTAGGTAACTACGAATTTACGGTTTTCGGATTTTTTCCTCTACTTGTGCCTTGTCCTTTACTTCCTATAAGACATTGCTTCTTGTCAACGGGAAGAACCATATAGGTTTTGATTCCCTTGCGAGTGTCAAAATATGCGGCATAAACGGAACAAACGGCCGTACCCATAGACTACTATTATAAACTAGAGAGCCGTACCTTTTGATTGCGTTGACTTAGAAGTGTGATTATCACTGCTTCAAGGGATTGCAGCTCTCGAGTATTTGATATTAATTTCAACTTGATTATCTCCACGGCGTTCCTGAGAAAAAGGGTCTTGACAGACGGATGACCTAGTGATCTTATAAGGGTCCCGTTTTTCCTTTAGAGGTACGGAACCCTAAAAAAAACACCTTTCAATGTCATTTAGGCGCCAAAAGATCAAAAGTGTGAACGGATTGCAACACTAGTTACGGGTAACGAAGAGACAAATCATGCTGGATAATAATGATAAAAGGAGAATTGTTTCTTACCAATCTAGTTTCAAAAGGAATAAAAACAAGCACAACAAATGATCAAAAATGTTTATTGTAAAAAAACTTACAAGTTAAGTAATCAGTTCACGTTTCTACAATAATTGTAACATTTAAAAGATTTGACGATCTTCAGTCCGGGGGCAAATATGACAGAGACGACGCCGAAAAAGTCGTACTTTTTAGTGTTCCGTACCCAAAAGGTGCTAACGGGACCCTATTACTAAGGCTGCGCCGTATGTGCGACTGCCACAGAGCCGTGTCATTAGAACCGCAATAGCTTAGCCAGTAAATAACATAGAATACGTGTTAGTATGGTTACTAACAATAACAATTTTGTTAAAATATACAGGGTGACTGGTAATTAGTGATCGATACTTAAACACGTGATTTTACTCATCATTATGAACAACTTTTACTATGGGACCAAACCTGAAATCGCGAAAAAAAAATCAGCTGTTCCCTACATTTATGTTCGTCTAACTCTTCAAAATGTAGAGAACAGCTGTTTTTTTTTCACGATTTCTGGTTTGGTCCCATAGTAAAAGTTGGTCACTAATTACCAGTCACCCTATATAAAACCCAAGAGATCTACAAGAAACTTCGAATAAAATGCATTTTATCTTAGTTTTTTCATAGCATGTTTATCGGTACGGAACACTCAGTGCGCGAGTCCGACTCGCACTCGTCTAACAGGTGTTTAGACGTTGCAAGTCATTTGTTGCTGCTCTGTATCTGTCCTAGGACTGTTTGGGTTGCTCTCATAAGAATTCCATTTCCCTCTCGATGCCGACGAACTTGAGTTGCTCGGTAGGCCCGTATCTGGAAATAAACATTGGCCATAGTTAATAATCAGATCAAATGTAAATGTTACTTATTTTTATCATAATTACAATATTATTCAATGGAAGAATAGCTCTTATTAACTACATAACATAAAGAATAGCTCTTGTGAACTACATAACATAAAAATAGCTCTGAACTTCATAACATAAAATTACGCCTGTTTCCGCCGAGAGGTTAGGCAAAGGTGTACAGTCAACAGCAAAAGTAGATGATCAAAATCAGAAATTCAATACTAATGAACGGAGTTCGCGTCAGAACTGTATGGCAGTGGGGATTGTCAATAATAAAGTTAATCTGGCTATCAGTACATAAAAATAAGCTTTTTTTTTAAATTGCTTTGAATTATGTACCTTTCCAAAATTAGTAAGTAATGCCAAAAAAAATGCCATCTCCTTTGACAACTATTAATGAAAAAAGAAAAACATAGGGACACAGTATAATATCCTTCTTATTCGGCATATCTTTTAAATTGGTCCAATATTGGAGGAGGAAATAGGCGAGAATCAAACCTCGAATTATGACTTTATACTTCGGCTTTTTTAAAAGTCTCTCCGACCGCATTCCCCCTTAAATATGACCACTGACACTTTGCTGATACACGCTGTATTTTGGACGTGTGTTTATGAGTTATAATTAGTTTTATTATAATTTATAAGTTAGCTTGTAGCAATATAAAAAGTAAAGAGAGTTGCTAGTATACCTGTAATCGAAGAACAGTTCCTCTCCAGGTTGAATGGCCCGCTTGGCGAAGATGCCGATGCGATGGTCTCCGTTCACCATCATGACCTTCGCGTAGCAGTTCGGGTTGATGGAATGGTTCGCGAAACGGATCTTGTTGCCCTTGCGAGTAGCGTCTACTACGAAATCTGGAAATAATGATTTAATATTTGAAACTTGCGCTTTTATTACCGATTTATTTTTTGCACAGTGTACACACAGCTACAGACTGAGACTAGGCTAAACTAATGATCGAATGACCCTGTTAGGGCGCAGTGGACATTAAACTTATAACTAAGTTTACATATTTCTAAGCACCCACGTGAATACAGTTTACTAATGGTTGCCATAATTTAAAATGCAATAATTTTATATACGATACTTGTATTTGCCATAATTTCATTAGAAATAACGCTTCAGTTGCCATAATCGTAAAATTACATAAAATCATTTTCACTGATTTCATTGGTCATAATCGATCAAGTGTCGTAATAATTTTAATCCTTTGCTATATTTTTCATTTTCAATAATGTCGTTTTCCATAATATTTATTAACATCATCAAAAAACAAATACCTATATAAGACATCAAAAAATATAAGAATGAGTCGTTTGGCAACCGTCATCGTCCGCCATTTGTTTTTTGTGTTTGGAATCAGGATTTTACTGCATCCTATTAATACTCGTATGTAAATCATGACCTTTGACGACATATCAAGCTTATGCGAATTTTCAGTATAAGCTGACTTCTCACTGTACGAAAAGCCTATACAATGTCAGGACAGCTAAAACTGTTAATACATATATAGATTGGTATGTCGTCGTGTGTGCATGTACAATTTGTGCGTAATAAGTAACTCACCATTGTTAAGATTGAAGAGGAAGGAGCACATGTACTTGTCGTACACCTTGCCACGCCGGTCAGCCTCGTCCTGCGAGATGATCTCTCCGCAATACTCCGATATGAACTCGTTCTTATGTGCAGCCTCCTTTAGGAAGATGCCCCAGCCGGCGACGTCGCTTGGAGCTAGGAGTAGGTGCTTGTGGAGGCCTCTGTGAATGACATGTTTGTGTGAAAATTGTGTTCTTTAGAAAATAGCGTGGAAATTGAAATGTCTTCAAATAAATATCTGAGAAAGTAACCAACTCGTACAGGGTCTGCGACCCTCTCCTTCTTAATGAGAGGAGGCTTCAGGCTCGGTAGAGGATGGTTTAGGTTGATTTTATTTAAAAATTGTTTTCGTTAATCAGTTGAAAACAAAATCTTGATAGTTTGATGCATGCGGTTTCTAACAGATTTTGTTTTCAATTAATTAACGAAAATACATACACTCGAAAAACATAGCCCTCCTTCTGGCACAGTCGGGTAAAAAGTTTGAATGACTCGTATTCGTTCGAAATTAGAAGTTTATTTTCGGCCAGTTCTCGTAGTTAGTCTATCGAGTTATTCCGTTCTGATCCCCTGAGAAAGAATTGGTTTTCGGTTTTCACGCCGCTGGCCTGCGCAGGTTCAAAAACTGCACAGGTCTATTATCACGCGCGCTCCGGTTCACCTGCGCAGGCATACCTGCACTGGAAAACCTCTCCGGTGGACCGTAGTGTATATGGCCGGCTTGAGTATCCTGTAGAGTCTACAGGATACTCAAGCCGGCCGCGGGGGCTCTAGGCTCCGTCTACAGTGTAGACGGAGCCTAGAGCCCCCGCGAACTGCAGACTTTCTATCGGCCGAGTTTAGTTTGGTTGGGCTGCTAGTGCGCACACTGAGCCCACTAAACAGTTTGGTTGGTGATGAGTGCGCAAACTAGCCAACAGTCGATCGACTATTCTCGAACGATTTGCAAGTTTGTAACCGACTTTTGAAGAGAACGGTCGCACAATGAAAATTAAAACACTATTTTCCAGAAAGGTTATTATTGCTAAATTGTAACATTTTTCACATCCTCTATCTTGGATTTTCATTTTGACCTCACCATTGGTTTCAGCACCCTAGAAAACCACGAAATTGACACCCATCATGAAAAATTGTAAAATTTTTCACATCCGCCATCTTGGATTTTTATTTTGACCTCACCATCGGTTTCAGCACCCTAGAAAACCACGAAATTGACACCCATCATAAAATTTTTTAACATTTTTCACATCCGCCATCTTGGATTTTCATTTTAACCTCACCATCGATTTCAGCACCCTAGAAAACCACGAAATTGACACCCATCATGAAAAATGTTAACATTTTTCACATCCGCCATCTTGGATTTTAATTTTAACCTCACCATCGATTTCAGCACCCTAGAAAACCACGAAATTGACACCCATGACTAAAAATTTTAAACTTCTCACATCCGTCATCTTGGAATTTCATTTTGACCTCACCATCGGGTTCAGCACCCTCGAAAACCATGAAATTGACACCCATTACTAAACATTTGAAACTTTACACATCCGCCATCTTGGATTTTCATTTTGACCTCACCATCGGGTTCAGCACCCTCGAAAACCACGAAATTGACACCCATGACTAAAAATTTTCAACTTCTCACATCCGCCATCTTGGATTTTCATTTTGACCTCACCATCGGGTTCAGCACCCTCGAAAACCACGAAATCGCCACCCATGATGAAACATGCGCGCTCGCACACAGCTCGGGGCACCAGAGAGTACTTGGAGAAAACATTTGTATTGCCGTAGCCTCAAATCCCATTGAGCACGCATGAGACATTTAAAAAAAAATCTTTATTTAATTTTGTAAATCATGAAACTTTTATTTTCTTTTGACTTACAGTCAAAAAGAGTCAACTTACATAATGTGGATAATACAGAGATTAAAACAGAAGACGAACTAGCAGGGGATCGAGGAGGGGGTTCAGGGGATCAGAACGGAATAACTCAGTCTATCCATCATTAAAAAAAAAAACGGATTTGTACCTCTTTATTCATAAACGATGTTTACAGATATGTAATGATTAGAGACTATTTAACCATACATTTTGACGTTTAAACGTCACTTAACTTTAATGAACGTTTATAAATAAACTCCTCGTCTTTTACGAAATGTATGGGGAAAGGTTTTTGTGATTTCTGACTTTTCTAATATGTACTCAAACCTCTAGTTAGAGTTTTTGGTTTTAGATCCATATAAGAAACAGGATCGATAAGCATCAAACAAGTTTTGGTGAAAATGCCCATTTTCTCGATGTTTTTCAATGTCTGTGAATTCAGATCAAAATTTCTCAAAAAGTAAGTTATATCTCCTAAAATCGTAGCTACAGCGGTTAAGGAAAAAATCCAATCTCAAAAATCCATCCTGTATATGCAGTAACCGTTCATAATCTTGTTGCGTGATAATGAAAATGATATTATAGTAATGATGACTACTACACTGACCTCTGTACAGAAACATTCTTGCAGAAGACCTGCGCGGCATGCGAGCGCGCCAGCACGTTGCGCGCGGGCGCGGCGAGCGCGTGCGGCGCGTGCGGCGCGTGCACGCCGTGCGGCCCGTGCGCGCCCGCCGCCAGCGCATGCGCGTGCGGCGCGTCCGCCCCGCACGCCGTGCACAGGTCGGGGTCGCACTCGCGCACGCCGAGGTAGCAGGGGCACTGCTTGGTGTTGCACTGCGCCTTGCAGCGGCAGCCCGGGAAGCGGTTCTGGCCTGCGGGACACGGTATACTGCTGTGACGCTAGCGGATTCCTTTTGTAAGGGCTTCGCCAGGGCTGCAGAAACTGGCAGTGGGACGGGGCGAGAGGCTCGGTTACCCGACTACGGCGAAATGTCGATCGAATAGTGGTCCAACGTCCTGGGCGATTACAACTTACGATATTGACTTGATTCCCTATAATAATAATGGATCGGTATCGGGGCTAGTTTGTAGTGGCAATTCTTCGATTAGTGGACATCTTAGTGTATTTAATGTCTTTCCTTAATGCTCAGCAGTACAACACTATCAACAATCCGACTGGGAAAATGTTAGACCAGTAATAATGAATGCTCTGTTCTACCCCCCCACGGACTATTTACTGCAACTTGATAAGCACCACCCTTCATTCTGTTTATTAATACCGTTTAAACCCCCTCATACAAACATGATTCGAAAGTCTTTAAAAAGGTTCAACTATTACAAAGCTAATTACGAGAAGATAAATGAGGAATTAAGTAAAATGAATTGGAATGAGCAGATTGGGTTGGAAACCTCTGTAGATGTGGCAGTAAATAAGTTTTATAATATAATTTTTAGCATAATTAAATCTAACGTTCCACTCGTCAACTAAATCCTCGAAATTTCCGTTTTGGTTTTCACCATCGCTGATACATATTTACAAAAACAAGTTAAAAGACTGGGTTAAATGGAAGGTGTATCACAATATCTCTGATTATGAACAGTTCTCACTATACAGATCTAGATTCCATATTGAATGCAATTCCTGCTACATAAAATACATGGAATCTGTTGAGGACGGGCGGCATTCGCAGTAATGTTAAATACTTCTGGACGTGCATTTCTAATCGGAAGTCTTATTCTGGTATACCCTCTGACATGAAATACAAAGACCAAAGTACCAATGACCCCGAAGAAATCTGTAATTTTTTTTTCTGATTTCTTTAATTCAGTTTATGAACAATCCTCGATGAGAGGTATTTCTTCGAATGGGGATTCTGATCGCAATTCCCTCATCAGTAAGATAGAGTTAAGCGCGAATAAGATACTGAGGGCACTTAATTCTTTAGACTCAACTAAGGGTCCAGGCCCTGACGGTCTTCCAGTCGCGTTACTCAAAGCTACCGCTAAACATATTTGCACTCCTATACATATTTTGTTTAATAAATCACTGGCACAAGGAATATTCCCCGAGGTATGGAAGAGTGTGATGTTGAACATAACACCAATATATAAATCGGGCTCTAAGCAGGATGTTGAGAACTATCGTCCTATATCCATTATGTCAGCCCTGCCGAAGCTTTTTGAGAAGTTAGTCCACGATAAAGTATATCCTGTCTTTCATCACAGTATAATTCAACAACAACACGGATTTGTAAAGAAAAGATCAACTACCATAAATTTGTTGGCATTTATGGATTATTTGTTCAACAACATGGATTCTCGTGTTCAAGTGGATGCCATTTACACTCACTTTCGAAAGGCATTCGACAAGGTTGATCATGAGTTGCTACTGAATAAAATTTCATTTAACGGTATACGTGATGATCTACTCCGATGGTTCTCTTCATAAATGTCACGAACAGAACTCAAAGGGTCGTAGTGAACGGTTTCAGATCTGCTACAACTATTAGTGTAACTTCCGGTGTACCTCAGGGTTCGATTCTGGGACCCCTTTTATTTATCTTCTTATTTATAAACGACATTGACACTTGTTTTAGAAATTCTAAAGTCTTGCTCTATGCTGACGATCTCAAAATTTATAGGCCCATCAAAAATTTGCAAGACAGCATATTATTACAGGAAGATCTGGATCGCTTCAGTGAATATTGCAAATGTAATAAATTGCAACTGAGTCTGTCGATATGCTGTTGTATCAGTTTCACGAAGAATAAGAATGTTTTCAAGCACCCATATTCTTTGGATAATACTTCACTATCAAGGGTGTCCCTTATTCGTGATCTTGGTATTCTCCTCGACGATAAACTTCACCTTGATGCCCACATTAACAAAATTGTAATAATGCCTATCGGATGTACGGTTTTGTGATGAGATCTGCGAAGGAGTTTGTGCGCCCATCTACCTATTTATATAAGTCTCTGATCAGATCACAGCTCGAATACGTAGTGCCAGTGTGGAAATTCCTTTTACAATAAATATTCAGAACATATTGAAAGGGTTCAAAGAAAATTTTTAAAAGCCATGCATTACCGTTGCTTCCACAAAGATTTATCTTATGATTATTTGCTTAAGAAGTATAAATTACTTGACCTAAAATCAAGACGCGCTTTCCTAGAGACGGTATTTTTGTTTGATTTGTGTAGCAATATATATGACTGTATTGATATCCGTAATAAAATAAGTTACATTGTTCCTAGAACGACAGTATGTCGCGGGGTGCGCGCACGGCCGCTGTTTGCAGTTACCTCTTGTCGCAGTAACGCAGGTATGCGGCGACTTATTAATAATTACAACAAAAAATTCTATCATATCGATATGTTTGCTCTTTCTGCTGGTAGATTCAAAAATATTGTACTCAAAATAGTCACCAGTCATTTTATTTTTTAAATTATGATATGCATGCCTTCTGAGTTTTTGCTGTTTGCTAAATTTACTTTTGTTTTATTATTTTACACAAATATTTTCTTAACTTGTTGGTTTTAGTTTAAATAGCATGGTTTGTAAAGATTATTATTTTTTATGTGTATTCCGTGGAAAATGTTGTTGGTTACACATTTGGTAGTATTTTATTGTATATCTTCGTACAAAATGTAATGTGTCACTGTTTGTTTTCCCAAATAAATAAAATAAATTTAAAAAAACGTTAAGGGTCATCCATTTACCATCCATGGCACTAGGCATCTATCCATTGCCTAGTTTAGGAGAACAACGCGGTCAGACAGACAGACACGTAAAGTGACTATACAATAACGTATCTATAGAAGAGACACGAATGGAACACTATTAGAAAACAAAATTGAAATAAAAGCTTTTCAGTAATTAATTAGACGATATTTTTGTTTTCAGGATTAGTTTCAAACTTGAACCAAGCTTTCATTTGTGAGAGCTGGGTTCAAGTTCAAGAACATAAACGCCCGTATCTTTTGATTGCGTTGACTTAGAAGTTTGATTTTTTCACTTCCTCAAGGGGTTGCAGCCCTAAGTATTTCATATTAATTTCAACTTGATAACTCCACGCGTTCCTGCGAAAAATGGTCCTGACAGACGGACAACGAAGTGATCTTATAAGGGTTCCGTTTTCCTTTTGAGGTACGGAACCCTAAAAATACAATAAACTCACAATCACTGCTGCACTGACAGAACTTCTCGCAGAAGTTCTGCGACTGTAGGCACGGACACATGTTGTCGCAAGGCTGGTTCGGGTGGTCGCACGGCGTGTAGTTGTAACTAGAAGAATAAAATACTTACATAAAAATTATAATAAGTACATAATACAGTTTCAACGCAATGCATGCCAACACTGACATAAATAAAATATTAAAAAATATAATAAAATAATAAAATATTAAATATTGGGAAAAAGTTGTAGCGGTATCTGCAACGCCACATTCGAACAACGCGTCATACTGACGTCACGCAAAATCTTGCATCTCGCAAGCAGAGTTTACCGCGCAACTAGCATAGATACAACGGCCCGACATGAATCATCGGGCTCCGCAGGCCGATGAAGCCGACCCAGCGAGGGGCCTGTATTGGCAGGCCACCGTAAGGCCTCCGCGGCCGGGGGGCGAAGCCCCGGTACCGCTCGCCATGCCCCCTGACGGGGGCGTCGCGATATCCTCTAGTGTAATCATCGGGCAGTTGTTGCCCGCTAGACCCGTCTGTTCGGAGGATCCTCCCTTTTCTATAGAGTATGAGTGAACTTTACACGCTGTTTCTCATATCTCTATAAAGTCATCTGGCAGCTTTCCCTAAATTAAAATTTAAAAATAAAGAGGGGTTAGACCCTCCTATTTTGTCATTTTTTATAATTTAATTCCTATTCTATTCTGAAAAGAATTAAATTTGGGCAAACAGCTTCATCTTTCTCAATGGCCGACTCTTTTGACAATTCGAAAGTGCCTGTAAAAAGTATAATTGAAATAAATTATTGAAAGAAAAAAGTTTAAATTATAAAAAAGAATTACTAAACAAAATAATAATTACCATAGTGTGTGATTATGAAAAACGATTAATTTACCAACAAAGTCTGGCTATCAGTGGACTTAAATAAGCTATCATTATCTTACACATGGTGTGACGCGGAGTCCTTCTTGAGTTGTATCTTGCGGCAGTGCACGGACCAGAGGCGATGCTTCTTCTTCTTCTTGCGTGGCGGCGTCAGTTCTGCTTCTACGCGGCATTCTTCTTGGCCTGTGTTGATCCAGTATGTGTAGACCTGGATAAGAGAAGGAAAGAGAGGTGGTTATGTTTATTTAACAAGATAGGTCAACGACATTAAACATGTCGTTATGATACGGTTGAGACTGGCATGACCGACCGAGGATGATCGGACCGGTTCATGCCAAGCGATGGGATTGTGGATGCTGTAATCTTGATACTTAGCTATTCTTAACATTATATTGTAGCTGTTTTTTGTAGTTTTTTCTCTAAAAATTAGGATACTAAATAAACCAAAATCTCAAAAAAAAAAAAAAAAGGAAACATTCATTTAGTGCTTATGGTACTTACCAGATCGAGCGATTATTATCGGGCGGTTAGTCCAAACTTGGTCACTATGCTAGGTATAACATGTGAATAGTTTACCTGTTGGCAAGTCTTGGAGAGCATGACCTGAGCGATGGCGCAGTAGTTGGAGGGAAACACCTTGTGCAGAGCTCTAAACAGAGACTGGTCAGATCCCGTCCACTCAGAGTCTATGTTGCCTACTGTCAAACCTGAAACAAAGGAAATTGTTATTTATTTAAAGCTGGGAACGTGAACTTGTCTATCTTACTGATCTATCTATAGATCTAGCCCGTAATGCTGCTGGACAAATGCCACCCTTTCCCACACTGTCTGCCTCCTGTCATTTTGGGCCTTCTTACTGATAAATCTAATTATTTCAAACTGAGTGATTTTGCACGGTCGCAGAATAGAACACAGTCATTACATTGCCATCCCGCTTGCTCATTGCTTCCATGTGAGCGAGATGTCAGTATAAGTTACGTGCAAGCGACTGAGACAAATAAAATTGGCCAGTGTATGAAATTCTTCATGTTTTGCAACCGTGCTTTAATGTGTCTGCAGATTTGCTCGAGTTTTGACGATCGACATGTGTTTTCTTTAGTGCTTCTGCTCCTCATGACGGAGAAGTAATATAGAAAACACATGTCGATCGTCAAAACTGGAGAAAATCTGTGCACAGCAGCTTAGTGTGCATACACACGTCTACAACCGTCGACGGTTGCAGAGTTGCCTCAGTCAACGACGCGTGTCGCACACTTAAGAGTATTGAAATAGAGTAAGGCGATAGGGTGCAGCACACTTTGCTTAAATCAGCGGATAAGTTTATAGAGGTATGAGGAACAGGGTGTAAAGTTCACTCATCCTCCATAGAAAAGGGAGGATCCTCCGACCAGACGTGTGTTGTGTCTGGCGGGCAACTGCCCAATGATTCATGTCGGGTCGTTGTATCGATGCTAGTTACGCGGTAAACTCTGCTTGCGCGATGCAGGATTTGCGTGATGTCAGTATAACGCGTTGTTCGCATGTGGTGTTGTAGATACCGTTAAAAGTTCAATTCATTTTGACAATTCAACAACATTGATTGCGTAATTTACGGTGTCGAGCAGATTCATTTATCAAAAAGTGTGACGCAATGGATTAGGAATTTCCTTCAAAATTCTTCGCATCGTGTTTAAACGTGTGTTACTCAATTGGTGTGCTGGAGTAAACTAAAGAAGGATCTTCTAGAACTCACCTAGCGCATTGTAGGCCGGTTCAGCGGAGCCCTCGCCGTTCTGCTTGAGTTGGCCGTTGGTACTCCAGTTGCTGTTACTGGAGTTACTGTTGCTGCCTACAACACAAACTATTCAACATTTTATGCATTAACATCTTAAAACAGTAATTTGGGTTACATTTAAATAGTCTCCTATTCATATAATATTCTGTTTACGACCTTTATGCACATATAATTTTCGGTAATATTTCAAGGACGGAAAAATAATTTAGTGGTGATGAAACGGATATACAGTAACTATCAGGAGACCGATTCTCGCACTTAAAAAACTTTCAAATTCAAGCCGTAAATTCACCCGAGCGACTTGTCAAAAATGTAGGGAAATTACAGGTTTTTTGCCAGTTTGAGACTAAGATTAGACTGCGAAAGTTCTTAAAAGTACGTACTAAACCGCCCCTTTGGAAATTGTCCCTTTTTTACCATAGGGTCGGATACTAGTAGGCCTATATCCGGCGGATACTGGATATTCATAAATTGCGAAAATTTCAATAAATCTACTTTTTATGCAAATAGAACCGAAGTGATATTTCTTTGTCGACACTCTATGTGCTCTCTGTCGCTTGTACGCCAACTATCGCCATGGCTAAGTATCCGCTACCCGCTAAACTATCGGTTTCATCACTAATATTAAAAATTATAATTAAGCATATACAGGGTGTGTCGTAAATAGTGGTCAAGAGTAAAGGAGTCGATACACTGTATTCTTATGTATCACATACCGAAATAATAACCATTTTCAGTCAGGGTCTACGATTTCCTTACGGTTTCCTCGCGATGTTTTCCTTCACCGTTTTGAGAGCATTGTAAGATTATTTTAATCAATAACACTGTCTTACCTTTCTGGAAGCGGTTGCTATCGTTGCTGTCCTCAGAAGACGCGTCGTTGGGCGAGTCGATGGCGTGCGTCTTGCCCTTGTCTTCCTCGCCCGCCGCTTTCTCGCGTGCTAGTTTCTCCCGCACGCCTTCCTGTATGAATAATACAGTGTGACCACGGTCTCATTCCCCCGCACCCGGCAGCGCGCGCTATATAATAGTGACTACTAAAGCCGATTGCACTACAACCATTTTGTGTTAATGTTTGTAAAATATTATTGTCTCAACACGAATAGAACATGGAATAACGCCCCTTCTTCATCTACTTAAGTGCTACACTCTTGTATGAGGTAAATCTCTCTATCGGGAGCCAGCTCTTAATCTCCTCATACTTCGCGACCTTCATTTTCTCCTTTATTAGAGCGATGTCTGTCTGTCTTGGTTCGACTACGTCGCGTTCGCATTCGTTTCAAGGTGTACCTTACAAATTCACACTAGGAATAAACTTATTAGACCCTTTGTACACGTTTTTCTTACCGTGAAAAACTACGGTTTATTTGCCGTATGTAGGCACGGTCGTCAGTGTTGTATGGATCACTATGGAAGCTTGTTCACGGACACTTTTTTTCCACTACACGGTTTATACGATGTACCGTAAAGAACCGTGCCGTGTGTGGCCTTACCTGGTGAAATGTTGGTGTAATATAGTTACTTATTTGCTTATATCTTCGGGAATTAAACCAATTATGTAATTTATTCTACTCTACTCACCAAAAGCATGTAGCAACTGGAGCCGCAT
Organism: Oligia latruncula; assembly: GCA_948474745.1. Taxonomy (NCBI): domain Eukaryota; kingdom Metazoa; phylum Arthropoda; class Insecta; order Lepidoptera; family Noctuidae; genus Oligia; species Oligia latruncula. The sequence continues at coordinate 18,457,413 of OX419695.1, read as the reverse complement.
GGTTCAGAGAATGATTTGAGGTCGGGCCCCTTTCTCTTTGTCAAGTTGGGCCCCGGATGGCACGCCTGTAAACCTGGTACATACCGTAATATTTGTATTAACATCACATAGATTAATTTCGGAAGATGATAATGAGAAAACTATGATTTTTGAATATTTATTCAATTTTTTTTTACTAAATGTAAGATGGATTCCGATAAAGAGAACTTTATGGTTACAACAGTAATAAAGATTTTAGCTTCAAACTAAAAATATTTTTCTAGTAAATATTATATTGGAATCAAATGGAGGATTAGACTGATGATTTTTAACTGATACTATACAGCGATTTCGAACTGAACTGATGAAAAATTACTCTAACTGATGAAAAATTATTTTGAACTGATGATGATTGATGACGCTCCCCTATTAAGCAAACGAGACGTTTTTTTTTTTTTGAAAAATGATTTATGATTACTATGATTAGTATACATTTTGGTGGTAATTTAATGATTTATTTTTAGCATTTGAGTTATAGTGAGTGTAAATAGTGTTTATCTTATACATAAATGGATAAAATAATATGCGTGATACTTGAGCAAATAAAGGCGTAATATTAGGGGACATTTTGAGAACTAACTTCTATATGTGTGAAAGATGATATGGTTAGAAAGGGAGTGACCGAGATGACTAAAGGATGCTGACGGATTAATAAAGAAGTATGGAAGAAAAAGACATATAAATTGGGATAAGGGCAGGAGAAAAAATATTTATAAAATAATATGATATAATTGCGATATTTAAAACGATAGGATGTGATATAATTCGTACATAGGAATTAGGATTATAGATTATATGATAGAAAAATAATTGTGAAAAATTATAATTGAAAGCTATAAGGGTGCAAAATAATGTTTTGGGATTCGGTATACTAGAGATGTACTGTTCAAAATCTAGAACCCATAAAAGCTACACGGTGGCGGAGATACTCTCAGTTTTGATATTTGAGAAGTAGAGCTGATTAACCGGTCAAAAGCCGTTATTACAGAAACAATTAAAAAGCCACTGTGTCTCGCGTAGATCCACGTTCCGGGATATGAAGGATAAGGTAAGGGAAATAAAAACACATGACGAATAACCATGGATATAATACATAACACGGTATATTGCGTCCTGGCTGCTTATATTGCACTCACAGAGTAATTTCTCTAAATTTGCCAAAAAAGAATTTCAGAAATATTACGGTATATTGTTGCGTCATTTAAAACTATCGACGATCCCTTTTTGTTTTACACAATAAACACAAATATAAAAAAAAGTAGATTTTTATGAATCCATACATAATAATATAAATTCAGCTGTTAACTGTCCGTTATTATTTCACGACGGCTGAGCGGATTTTGATAAAATTTGACACACGGGTAGAAAATGACCTGGGTTACTTTTTATCCCTGTAGTATGTTCCCATGGGATGATTTCCGACCTTCACGCGGGTGAAGCCGCGGGCAAAAGCTAGTAAGGAATAATTTAAAAAGATACATCTCTAGTCAAATTTTTTCATAGTGTTGGAATAGAGTACAATAGCATAAATAATAATAATAATATCGATGGTAATGGTTGTCTGTACGGCCTTACCTGCCGTTTGACTTCCTGCGCGCAAACAGAACAACAAACACTAGTCAGCCCTAGGAATACACAGCTTAGCTTCATACTTATAGTACTTATACTAAATATTTAGTGCTACAAATATACTGTATATTATAAGCATAGATATAGATACCCCTAGATAGCGCAAGAGCAACTACTTCGCGTGCCAAAAATCGCACCAGGTTACGATAAGAAATCGTAAGCTGCCACTTTAGCGCTCAGCCCTGTGTACTGCTGGCTGGGTCAAAAAATGGCACGCTTGGTTTTCATACAGTTCGTGATACTTGCGTTATCTAGGTCTATCTATATCTGTGATTATAAGGTATCGTCTGGGAATTTAAATACAACAGGAATATACAAAAGAGAGTTGGGTATTTAATACTGATTGCAAATGGAACTTTTGTGTAGTCAAAATTCAGCTATTTCCTTTAAATTTAATTAATAATTTATCAGTTTACCCTACTATTTTTTAACTGATAGTAGTTTTATCAAATATTCATTATTATTAGTACTTATAAATGAAGATTATCATTGAACAGTCTACCAATCAGCGGGCTAATTGCGTAACACACATAAAATGACCACGCCATTGTTGATCAGATGAATTTTTCAACTTATGAAGCAATGCATTAGGAATTACCTTCAAAATTGTGATTAAGGTGAATGGATAGTGGTAGACCGCGAAATTCAAATTTTCTTACGTTTTTTGCAATTTGCAGGTCAGTGTCAGGTTGTATCTTGATCATGATTCGCGACAATAACAGGTACATATATAGAGAATTATAATCATTAGAATCATTAATACATCTTTCTAAGTTAGATTTCTATTCTACCATTAACCCTAAGAGATTGGTGGTTGTTGATAGAAATCTAACTTAGAAAGATAATATTAATGATTCTAATGATTATAATTATCTAAATATGTACCCTGTTATTGTCGCGAATCATATTTTGATCAAGATACAACCTGACACTGACCTGCAAATTGCAAAAAACGTAAGAAAATATGAGTTTCGCGGTCTCAACTACCCATTCACCTTAAGTGTGTTACGCAATTAGGACGCTGGCAAAAAGACCTAAAACGCAAAACAAAGTCGTACCTATCTAACTACTGTCTCGAAATACAACTAAGAAGGTAACTCACGATGTAAAAAGCAGTCGTATTTGAAGCATCGGCGACAGAAGAGCGTGTGGAAGGAGTGCATGGTCTGTTCGCGCGACACGGACTCTGCCAGCGGCCCGTCGATGTTCGGCGTGCATTCCGGAGGCAGGGCGTTCGGGTCGCTGCGGGAAGTCAGCTCTATGTATCTGCGGATAGATCAACAAAATGAACAATAGTGTGTAGCTACTTTGTTTATGTGAAAATTGTCCATCTTGTTTTATTATGTCATATTGCCATGGGCCCAAGTCCTAGTGATGCATGTTTGTTCTTTTTCTGCTTGATTTGAAAAACAGTTTCTACGTGTCACTTTAATTGTTTTAGTTTATGCAATGTAATGTTACAGATGGCATTGTAAATCTGGACTACTCCCATAACATACATAATCAGCCTATAATGTTCCCACTGCTGGGACACACGCCTCCTCTAGTGAGAGGGAGTCGGCCGTAATCCACCATGTCTTCGAATTTTTTGGTTCTAGGACATGCCGGTTTCCTCACGATGTTTTCCTTCACCGTTTTGAGAGCAGTGGTGATGAAACAATTTACACAAAGTAAAGCGCCTGTCTGGGTTCGAACCTTACGACCTACAACTCGTAAGTCACGGCCGTTACCACTTGGCCGCCACTGCTCTCAATGATTTACAATTTAAACTTTAGTATACCAGTATACCGTCCATATGACATTTAAGGAGTTTCAAAAATATACTGCCACCCAGGTACATACAGTCCGATTCAAACCGTAATATGTCGGCTCTGAAGTGCGTTCCTCCCCTACCCTGCTGTATGAGTCAGGGCACTACAAAGCTGAGCTTTTTTAAAACTCGATGTGCCAAATTTACGGACGAGTCCTCTATTTGGCGCCAAATGGTAAAACCCCAATGTAATTGAGAAAAAAAGATTTAGACTAATAGTGAGTATGATTTACTTCTCTCTCAACTCCTGAGCAGTCCCCTTATCAGGGAACTGAATGCTGATAGCTTGGAATATGATGAATATAGGGAACTGCTTATCGTTGATCACTTTCTTGTCACCCTCCTTGCTGACTTCTTTATCCTTCTCTTTTTCCTTGCTTGAATCTTTCTGAAAAACAAATCAATCTGTTCACATCAAAAATAAAACATTGTAGTTTCTGAGCCAAAAGGCAAGTATCCCACCTGCCAAAACCATACTGCCTCCCTCGTTGTACGGTCAAACACACGTAGTAGTAAAACTTGAACTACGAAAACCGCCCTTAGTTCTACGATATATAGGCGTTGTCAATTTCAATTTTTAACCATGTACGCGCGGTTGACTGTACTAGCAATTGAAAAGGCAAAAGCTCACCTCAACTTCTTTTTCCTCCATCCGAGTTTCCGGATCCTTGAACTCCGCGGCTATTTCATCATTAGACTGGAAGGTCATCACTGGTACCTGTTTAGTATACACATATCAATAATATAACCCATCTTACTTCAATCTCCTTTTTCTCCTTAAATCTCTTCCTGCGTTCCTCCTTTCTTCTTGACATAAAACCTCCTCAGTGTACCTATAAATATTACATGCATCAAAAGAGTTTTTATTAAGTATTACTTACTGATTTCTCCTTATCCTCTTTAGAGTTTCTTGACTCTCTGCGATCTTGTGTTGTTTTGTCCTTAGTCATCAGTACCTGGTCATTATTGCACGTATCAATAAAGTAAACCACCCTCAGAGCGGAGAGCAATGGTTGCCCAGTTGTATCAGCCCCGACTTACGAGTTTTAAGTCCTAATTTCGAAAAATGCAATAATGAGGATTGGAGATTTCACGGAAACTTTTTTTTCCCATTCGTGCTCAGTGGGGACGACGGGGTGGGGACGACCGGGAATAAACCATTGCGGTGATTACTGTCAAAACCAGAACCAACAGGTAGTAGAACCAACAATTTGAAGACATCCAACAATCCGCACTGGGCCCGCGTGGGCACGGCCCGTTCCCTCACAGACAGAAGGCCTGTGTCCCAGCAGTGGGAATGTTATAATAATAACTGATTATGCTATGCATGATACCATCCTCTTTTCTTACTTATCCTTATGAATGCTCCTTGTATCCTTGGGTCCGTCAATCCTTTGACTTCTTGCTCACTTAGTTGCAGCCCCAGGTCATTATTATTATATGTTTATGTCTCACTTACTCCTTTCTCCTTATCTTCCTTAGAGTTGCGTGCTTCCCTGTCCTTGCGATCCAATATTCCTTTTTCTTTCGCCAAGGCCTGGAATGTCATCAAATTATTGAATAGGTTTACATTACTGGTCAAGTAGAACAGCTTTAAGACACCCACAAATCATCATCCATCTCCTGCCCTTATCCCAATTTATTAGTGGTCTGCGCAACATGTATTTTTCTTCCATACTTCTCTATTAGTCGACATCTCGGTAGTCGGCCCCTTTCTAACCATATCATCATTCACACTACCCATCCATCGTTTCTTTGGTCTTCCCCGTCAACACTCGATCTCCTCACGAGATTTTCCTCATTTCTTCGTAACACATGCCCATACCATGACAACCGAGTTCCACACAACTTTTCAGCTAAAAGCTAAGCTACTAAAGCTACTCACAAATATCTTATTTATTTAGAAATATTTGCTAATATCCGCCGGCTTTTGCATAGATGGATAGTTAGACCATTTTAGCCACCAAGCTATCATGCTCGCGGCTTTATCCTCGCATTTTCTCGGGTCGAAGCCAGTTATGAAAGAGTAATCATATTGACCTCTCTTTTCGGAGCAAAATGATGGGACGACAGTATGCACACACGCACACACACACCCCCTCAGACCACACACACACACACCCCCCCCCCCCCCCACACACAGTGCAGCTGTCACACTGCACATGTTCTTTTGTATCTACTTACTTCTTTCTCCTTTTCCTCCTTAGAGTTCCGTGCCTCCCTGTCCCGACGTTCCTCGGCGACTTCCTCCTTGGTCTGGTAGGCCATCAGCGCATGCACTATGTCCACAAATAGCTGGTCGTCTATGAAGCCCCCTTCTTTGTCTCCTGAGTAATAATGTTTGGTTTCTTATTATAATTTACTAGTTACAATATTATAATAACATGTAATTTGGTACAATTTTCGCAGGGGAATGTACGAAACAAGTAAACGTCTTGCGTGGCATTCTGACAATTTTACACAAGTAAAATTAAATTATCAACTCGGACGAACCAAAATTAGGTTTGCAGTTGACAATTCATTTCTGCTGTTGCAACTTTCTTGCCAAAAAATTTAAAAAAGATATATAGCAGATCACTTATAAATCTTTCTAATGTAGTTCTTGCATAGATTTTTTTTAAGTATGTGTGATTGAATGAATAATTTAATAAAAATTATTCAAGTATCCTGCTCATCAACATCTGCCTAGCCTTTTCGCAACTATATTGGGGTCGGCTTCCAGTCTAACCCGGATGCAGTTGAATACCAGTATTTTACATGGAGCGACTGCCTATCTGACCTCCACAACCCAGTTACTGGGTAATACGATACCCCTTGGTAAGACTGCTTGTCAGACTTTCAAGCTTCTGACTACCCGTAACGACTGTCAAAGATCCACGAATAACAGCCAGGACCAACGGCTTAATGTGCTTTCCGAGGCACGGAGGGGTCTCGGTATTTAACCCCTAAATTGACAGAGTGTAGCCGGCTGGACGTTGATAAAAACTAAATTTGTAAGAGAGTATACTGAAAATTGACTCATGGTGGCAAAAACAAAATTTTATTATTATGATTGTTCTGCCAATTAAAGGGGTAAAGATGGTCCCATCATGGAACCATCCAAAAACCAACCGCGGCAAGCGTTGTTCAACCTGATCGATCGACCTGTGCGGCTGTTATTATTTAGCCACGTATCCTGCTATGAATGTAAAAAAACAACTGTTTTTATTTTCTTAAAAGGTAATTTAAAGTGTCTTACAAAGCCTAATGTGCATGAACAAAGAAGTGAATATTATCTATGAAGCACGACAAGCGTGACTGTGTGAGTGCGGAGGCCTATGAGGTGTAGAGAATATTGATACTTGTGATGTTTCTCTTAAATCTAAGCATTTGTTTTAATATTACAATATAATTTCTATGTTAAATGAATATTACTTTCTTCACCTTATAAATATAGCATGAACCAGAGAAATGTACCACTTTTGCTAGAATATATAAAATTATTCTGGTAATGGTAATTTCTGTGGTTCATGAGGTCTTAAAATATATTGTTTTATTATCTAGAAGCATAGATGTGTGCACCACACACCAATGTGTATTAAATTCATGTGGGAGTCTGTGGACAGAGCCATTGCTCACAAAAACTTATTGTGGTGATGATTTTATTTTATCTATGATTCATTCAGAACCTTGAAATACCAGCTCACAAAGACACAAACAAAAACATTGTCTTTGTCTCACAATTGATAGGCATATTGGCTATGGATAAGTGATATGGAAATACTGGTATTCAAATGCATCCTGTTAGACTGGAAGCCGACCCCAATATAGTTGGGAAAAGGCTAGGCAGATGATGATTGGCTTTTGAAGTGTATTGCACCCCACTCAATCAGTTTATAGAACAGTGATAATGAAGATATTACCTATTCTATTTGAGGTCACATTCAGCACTTCCATAAAGTACTAAAGTAAAGATGTGTGTATTGTTGAATTGGATCTTAGGATGCAAATATAAATATGTGAAACACAATTTAGCAAGATAGAGAATCTAGTACTGTAAAAATAACAATAATCATTTAACAAAAAACAGCACCGTCCACAAACATAAGAGTAATGATGTTAAGCAGATGTACCATGCACTTTCCCGTCGTAGTTCTTTATGAGCTCCTCGATGAATGTACCGTCCTGATCCAGGACCTCGTCTCCCATGTACGGGATGTTGTGGAGAACTGTCTCGTCTTCTACCATGAAGTTCTTCTGTGTTGGGGCCCATGTATACATTGTTGGAATTGGGTTCACGGAGTTGATTATGCGGATTGGGACTTGCTGTGTTGTTACTACTCCTGAGGCTGTGCATAATGAGAAAAATTAATTTAGAAGAATAAATTTTAGTTTGTTTTGATTTCTCTAATCTACAAAAAACAATGGGTCTCACAAATGGGTCTCCCTTGTTTCATCGAAAAGAAATTGCCAAATTATCACTTCCCAAACCATTTTCCGTATAATTTAATTTGCCAAATCATTACTTAGCAAGCAAACTTTTCACAAAAACTTTTATCGCAATCTTAATGTTAGGCAAGTGAACATTTAAACGATAACTTGCTTACCAAATAGTACTTTTACCGATTTTAATTTAGTCAAATATTTCAGTTGGTATAACATATTTTACGCAAAATAAAATAAGCCAAATATTTAGTACCATGGGGGCCCCTATTTCTGTCTGCCTATGATTTCAATTGGCCCTGTTTAATATGATATGAGGTAAAGATATTTGTATTCTCATTTGCTCGCTCTTGCATCCAATGTCGACGGAGCCCCCTTCGCGGAGCTCCTATTTCTGTGAAAAGGGTTTAAAGTAACCTAACAAAACCGAACCTCGGGGTGCCCTTCGCTCGCTCTTGCATCCTACGTTGCCTATCGACCGACCGCAACCATGCAATGTAATTAAAAAAGTAATTATGTAAGTAAAACCATGTAATTCCAAAAAAAAAATCAGCTGTTCCCCATATTTATGTTCGCATCACTCGTCAAAAATTTAGGGAACAGCTGATTTTTTTTTTTCACGATTTCAGGTTTGGTCCCATAGTAAAAGTTGTTCATAATGATGAGAGGGTCTGAAGGGGTCCAGAACGACTTAAATTTAAATGTGTATATTTTTTTCATAACAAATCATTTAACTAAATGTTTATTGTCTAAAGATTGTTTGCTGTAATAAATCATTTCTATTCTATTTTTTTGAGGTTCTGGCTCCATCGGTAACATTCGATGATTTTGCCAATGTCAAGGTATGATTGATTAAAGACCAAATGCCTAAATGACATTATCCTTGATAATATTCTTGTCAAGTAAAAATTTTACCAAATGAAAATATGCATACTAAAATCATTCCAAACATTGCATTGGTATAAAAAAAGGTTGCTAAAATTTGTTTCAATAGTGTTTTGGCAAAACGGCAAGATCCCCTCACAAATAATATCATTTATTTAACTAACTTTTTCTACTTCATAAGTTTTGGTTTCAGTTTCAGCCGAAACTAGAAGAGGAGCCAGTTTCGGTTCTCATTTACTGGTGCAATGATTAGATCATGTGTTTAGATCAAAATATTTCTATGTATCCTGTAGTGTCCCACTGAAGGGAGAAACTCCCTCTGCCTTTTCCACACATTTCTGTTCTCTGCTAATGTGCCAGTTCTTTTCGTAGGATACAATCTAAAATTACAATAAGATTAATTATTTACCATCAGTATAAGACACATCAGCTCTCTTCATAAGGCTCTCATGATTGGGGATTGGGGCGGCTGGTGGCCAGAATGGCTTCCTCGGACGCTCGTTGCTCTCGGAGTCATGTGCCTCCACCGACTCCGACATAATTCTCAGGTTGCGGGCCCATGCTACCTTTACTTCGTCTACACGTTTGAAGCGCTGAAATAAAAACAAACAAGGGATTTTTTTGACTCCATGATTGAGAATACTTAATGTGATGTTACTACTCTTCAAGTTGATAAACTTCTGCAAGAGCTGTATTTATTATGCAGATACGATGCCAAATATTGCTCGGGACTTACATCAATAAGGCGGGCATAAAACTCCCTTTGTTTAAACGTACCTTTGCTTGGCGTAGCCTCATGTATTCCGACTTCACACGTTTCTTCCATTCTGCTGACACTTTAGATTTACTCATGAGCAAGAATTCGTTGAATTTAATTCAAAAATCACTAACAATCACACAAAACAAAATGGCATAGCCTGTCTGTCTGTCTAGGTCAGTCTTATCAAAGTACTCTGTGGTCTAGGTCTGCGTCTGGCGCGCCAGTTGACATGACATCTGATCTTGTTCTTGACATTACCAGTGTTGCCACCTCGGTTTTTGAAAAGGGGCAGTCGGACAAGCTAGAAAGAGCTAGATTTAGCAAATTTTGCCATGAAAAGGGCTAGAAAGTGAAAAAACATATATATAAATGCAAAGGGTTAAAAATTGTTTAGTTGAAACGTATTAATTTCAGAACGTCCAAAATCTAATTATAATTAAGTTATTAAATTGTTAAAAATCAGAGTTATTCTTAGAAACAAAGGTTTATTCCTAGAAACAAACTTTGGGAATTCCCCAGTAAAGAAGCAGAAAGAGTAGGTAGGGCCGTAGGGTTACCAATGTTACCATAGCAAAACTAAAAATATACCCAATTAGTGATCATAAAGTGTAAACTGACGAAATCTATCTACATGACACGCATTGTTTCATAACTTTTGCGAAGTTTTCGTCTCGCTTGAAAAGGGCTAGATTGCTCTTTTCGGGCTAAAGCATAAAAAAACGAGTTCACCTACAGTAAAAAGTGCTAGATCTAGCCCGAAAAGGGCTAAGGTGGCAACACAGGACATTACTTTGACTGACCTGACAGTTATTTATTACTTTAAACACGATCTACAGGGTTTGAAACCAGTCTACAAACCAAGGTGACCTTGAAGTTTTTGTTGTTGCGAGATGCCGGTTAACCAGTGGCAGAAGAAAATGTTGGTTTTAAACCGTGGTTGGTACCACGGTTTAAAACCAACATTTTCTTCTGCCACTGGTTTGCAACGCAGGCCTTTCTTCCAACGACGTTTAAAGATCATACGAAATTGGTTTAAAACCACTGTCTACACTGTTTTAAACTTAGGTTTGAAACCACCGTTTTAAACCGTGTAGATCGTGCTTTACTTGACAGATTGACACCTATAGAGTTACTTTACTCTTTGGATTGACAGTTGAACGTAGTGACTAGTGAGTACAAACTACAAACACCGTAGACAGAGAATGCTATAGACAAATTGATGTCTTTTGTCGCATTCACACAAGAAAAAGAGAGAGTTACGGCGATGTCGTGTAAAGAAATGAGACAGAACGATGAGATTTTTTGTTTCACGGTGCGTGCCACGATTTTGAAGGAAAAGCATAGTACTTTGCTAAACAAAGTTTGACAGATATCGTGCAGATTGTTATCGTCTTCTTGTAAAATTCAGTTTTTATGTGTTTTATATTTATTAATTTATGTTATTTTATGTTGTGAACAATTTAGACTTAATATTTCAACCATTTAAAAAAAAAACATGGTGCGGTGTAGCGTTTTATTTAAGGTGTAAAAGTGATAGTGGAACGAAAATACCAGACTTGGCTATCAATAATATTTTACTGTGTTCATACATTGTGTATAATGTATGTACCCTAGACGTATATTCATCGATAAAAACCACAAAATTAACAATTTTGTTAAATTCTAACCTAAGAACTTTGGTGTTGCCAACTTTTCCATAATTATTACCCACTTTTATGGGAAATATGTATTCTGCAGTGTGTATCCTAATTCTATCTAATATTATAGATACGAAAGTGAGTTTATTTGTTGGTTTGTTTGTTACGCTTTCACGCTAAAACGGTTGAAATTTGGATGAAATTTGGCACATCGGTAAACTATGACCTGGGTTAGGACTTAGGATACTTTTTATCGCAATATTCTGACGGAACCGAGATACATGCGGGTGAAATCGCGGGGCGCAGCTAGTTAATTATATCTGAAAGATTAATGGCTTGTTGCAGTTTTCACAAATTGTGGGGTAAATTTTTCCTCACACGGTAACCCTAAATATGTGACGTATTTTTGTTTTGTCTCTTTCTGCGACACGCTTTGCAGGCGTCTATAGTATTCTCTGTCTACGACAAACACAGATTAATAAAAAAGATTGAGAATTGAGAATCATGATCATGCACATTCTACGAACTCTCCGTCACGTGCTATGAAGGGTCTTTTGTGCAGTAATTCCTCTGTGCATTAAACACACTACAAGAATCGAATCGAAACGTCGACTCCACTAAAATAGTAACTAGTAGACTAGACTAGGAAGAGGTCGACATAATCTATAATTCTATATGTTTATGATATAGATATTGTCTATGGGTTTTGAGTAGCGAATGTGTGCGCTGCCATTTTCTGTTGAAATAATTTTTTGAGAAAAGGCTATTTTGTGAAAAGGTGAGCATGTAACAGAGGTATTCCGTTGATATTCTTCTATTAATTTACTCGCTTTAATTGTTACGCATGCTTTAGTGGTGCATTTTCTGCTCCGTCTTCGGGTTACGTAATTTGTTGTTTCTCGTCATAAAATTATTTATCTACGAAACATGAAAATGTAATCAATGCGCGAGGGTGTCTCTCGAGCGAAGTTTATGTAGAGCAGCTGTCTACACCAAAAAGTTATTTTGTTTGTAGGTGTGTGCGCACCTACAAACTGCCGCAGGTTATGCGAGGGGACTTTGATAAGTATGTCCTCGTATCGCGGTGGCGCGTGGGACGGCGGGCCGCCGGGCGCCGAGGCCGACTACTCGGGCGCGCCCAGCTACGCGCCCGCCGCCCCGCCGCGAGCCATGCCCACCACGGACCCCTGGACTGGCGTCAGCTACAGCCAGTACGGCGCGCCACCCTACGACTACCAGACGTACGCGCCCGGCTACACCTACGCCTACGACTCTAGCTACTACCAGCGCCCCGACGGAACCTACTATGGAAAGTACCCTGAATCTGGGACGTATCCCCAACAGCTAACTGCCGGTTATGAGCACCCAACCCTAAAACGCGAAAGAACTCGTTCGCCTGTCGACTCCCACAGACATGAGCGCCGAAGGTCTTACCGAACCAATTCTAGAAGTATGTCTCCCTATGGTAGAAGGGATAGTGCCTATTCGAAAAAACGAGACAGCAGCTATGAGGAAAGTCGTCGTCGTAGATCAAGAAGCAAATCATCAAAACGCAAGAAGTATTCTTCCAGTGATCGTTCAAGCTCCCGATCACATTCATACTCACCTCAGAAGAGAGAGAAAAGAAGGAAATCAGTTTCATCAAATTCTTCTGCTTCCAATAGATCTTATAGGAAAAAGTCAAGTAAGACTCGTGGTCGTGACCAGTCTGTGCCACCTAGAGACAGAAGTATTTCAGGCTCTCATGATGAATTTAATGTACACAGAATGTCAAGTGTTGATAGGCTAAGCAAATCTTCACATGAAACAGAAAAGAAAAGTAAGGATGCTAAATCTCATTCCAAAAAAGATAAGAAAGCAAGAAAGATTACTACACCAACAAAAAAGCAAAAAAAATCTAAGGCTTCACATAAGAAAGCAAAAAAGTCACCCCTGACTGTACCACCAAAAGTGCATAAAAAACATAAGGATAGATCTGACACGCTTGTCAAAAAGGGGAGAGATAGTTCGTTGACACCACCTAAAATGTATAGGATGAGGATGTTATCAAGTTCGAAATCTCGTTCTAGATCAGTGTCACCCTCGCAATCGCCATCGCCGCGTCACTCAAAGCGCAAACGATCACTCTCGAGGAGCCCACACCCATCTCGCTCGCGATCGTCTAGCAGGTCAGTGCTGTCCACACCTCCGCGGCGATCACGTTCCAAATCTAAACGGAAAATGAAGCGAAAGTCGCGATCAAAAAGTCGTACTAAACGGCGCTCAGCAAGCAAAACTAGATCTACGTCGCAACGCCGATCTAAGTCGAGAGGAAAAGGAAACCATTCAGTTAGTAAAAGTGGCTCTAAGTCCCGCTCTAGATCGAATAGTTCCCGTTCACGCAGTCGCACTGGATCGCCGACCGATGAAAAGCGCCGCGGACAGTTCACAGTGGCAGATAGAAAACGATTCTGGAAAATGCACAGAAATAGGCAAGAAGAAAAGGATAAAGAAAAAGAAACTAAAACACCACCCAAAGAACTGAAACCTCCCCCAGGTGCTGTTGAATCAACAACGGTTGATGACATTGAATATGGTGACCCTCCCGATGTGGAAGGCCCTAACTTTGCAGAATTGCTGATGCCTGATCAAGCCATGAAAGCATCGACCTCCAAATCTAGGCCTGGTCCGCTTCCTATCAAGAATGATGGGAGTTTCTTAGAAATGTTCAAAAAGATGCAGGAGGTGACTAAAAAGGTTGAACCAGAAAAGAAACCAGAAATAAAAAAGCCAGCATTGCCTTTTATTGGGAAGAGACGTGGTGGCAGGGTTCTTAAGACTGGATTAGTGAAAAAGGCTAAAGCCATTGATGAACAAACCGCAAACAATGCACCTAAGGATGCATGGTCACTTTATATGCAGGAAGTGAAGAAATATAGAGAGACTTCCTGTGAGGAGGAGCGGAAAACTAGACCTCTCGTGAAATAATATTTACTAACTAAATAAGAATAGGGATAAGATTTTTATTGTGACCTCTGCAATGTATTTACATAAATATTACAATTTTTATTTTCTACTATGAACTGTGTTTATTGAATTAGTATGTCTAGATGCCAGCTATTAATTTTATTTCATTATGAAAAAGATTCCAAATAAAGAATTATGTCAATGACTAGGTTGTGTTTCGTTGCAGCATCATGCCTGAGATGGTCAAATCTGTCGCTGACATCAAAACCGCACCTTTCGACCCGCGGTTCCCTAACACGAACCAGACAAGGTAACAAAAGCGGTTATTTCTTTTGACGCGTATTATCTATGGCAAACCCGGTGATGACCAACTGACTGCTTTAGAGAGCGCGAGAGCGTAAGTAATTAAGTTCATAATCATTCAGTTCATTTATCAGTCCCTAATCGAAAGAAGAATGCCTGAGAAACTCATCGCGCCTCGCAGTATTTAGTCGCACGACGTTATTGTAAGTACCTATAATATACATAGAAAATAGTACTAAATGAAATCATGAACATAATCATTATATTTGTTACCGGCAATCTGTATAATCCGGTATTCTGTACAATACCTAGGCAATGTATAGAATACCTATAACGTTTAGGTAATGTAGGAAATATCTTTATTTTATACTTTGCCTAGGCATTCTATACAGTACCGAATGCGCAGCCGGCAATGTGTGAAAAAGACTAAAGCTCGGGGTGCCCTTCGCTCGTTCTTGCATCCTATGTCGACGTAGCCCCACTTTGTGGGGCTCCTATTCCTGTGTAAAGGGTTTAAAGTAACCAAACCTAACCTCGGGGTTCGGCATATTTTAATACAGCGAGCGTTTGTAAAACGCGGAATACGCGGAGCGTTTGTAAAATACAAATTGCCTGCGATATATTATGTATACATGTTCGTTTCTTGCATGGTACTTACATAACATTGATAAATATAGAGCAAATCTATTTACTTTACACATTGCCGGTGAACCAACAGGTATTCTATACAATCCCTGGGAAATGTATATGTTACAGCCAAAGTAATAAATCCGGATATTATATATATTATCTAGCCATTATTTATAATGTCTACTCAAATTAAATAAGGTACACAGAATTAATCACATTAGCGAAGCGGGGCTACATCGACATAGGATGCAAGAGCAAGCGAGCGATGGGCACCCCGAGGTTCGGTTTGGTTAGGTTACTTTAAATTTAATGACCACTCATTATGTATAATAGCTATTTAATCACTATGACTGTAACATATACATTACCTAGGCAAAGTGGGTATGTAACGGACAATAATATTTCATACATTGCCTGGACGCCTCAGGTATTCTATACATTGCCTAGGTATTGTATAGAATACCTGAATTATACAGATTACATGTAACATATTCACGAAAGCACTGTGCACCATCATTGCAAAAGATACGCTGATTACCGTGATTGTTCCAGTGTAATTCATGGAAGTTACATTTAATTCCTCATTACGGCATGGTTTGGTTACAGTTAATCTGATACCAAGATAGATAAATGCTGTCAGCACTTAAGTTTTGTCTAAGTATCTATCAATGAAGAAAAGTGGAACAATTAATTTTAAAATAGATACAATTACTTACTTGAAGAAATTCGGTTATAAATTATTAAAAACGAAGTACGATAACCGGCCGTAAATAACACCCATTGAAAATCGTCGAACGTCAATGCCTTTAATTAATAATATCACAACATCACCCCCCTGACGCACGGTAGTCGGCAGAAACTAAGCTTAATATAAAATGTCTGAAATACTTCAACATTAAATCCTTTTCACAGGTACTGTTACTCCAGCTACCTGGATTTCCACCGCTGCCAGAAGGTACGTGGCGAGAAGTACGAGCCATGCTACTACTTCCAGCGGTGCTTCAAGTCTCTCTGCCCCAACGAGTGGGTGGAGAAGTGGGACACCCAACGCGGCGAGGGCACCTTCGCGGGGAGGATCTAACGTATTCCAATGTCGCCGCTGAGTTGTTAATTTATGCGAGTTTTAATTTTACTTAGGCCGAATTTGTGATTTAGGGAATAAATGTGTTAATTCCATGTTTTTATTCATTTATAGTAAGTCATACAGGAAACTGTAGGTGTCACCATATTTCCTGAGCATAGCAAGAAAACACTTGCTATTTCCTACCTAACCTACTTGTTATCAAATACTTTACCTACGGTAAATAATCAAGCCAAACTCGAAACTGCTTTTGAAAAACATTTTATTTCAAGAGAGCAACAACAATTTTGCCTCATATTGGTCCTGGGAATGCTCCTTTCTCTCTAAGCTCGTCCCAATGACTTATCCAACCGTTCGGGCAGACCGTCTCGAAGTATCGTTTGAATATTTTGCAGTCATCCACGTCGCCTAACAGTCTTCGGCACTTGTAGAAGTCACAGTAATTGTCGTAGCATGCTCTGAAAAATGTTCAATAAATAACGATAACTGTAGAAAGAATAGAAGATGCTCATTTGTAATGTACGGGTCCCTTCTTTTTACTTATAATTGTGTTCAGGTGTGTTAATTACATTTTAAATAGGCACAACCTTTTGATGAGCCCAATGAACGTATATGAACATAAATAATCCACTGACAAATATTATATAGGTACATTGATATTATCTGACGTAATATCCATCCTGATTCCTGCAGAGACGATGTGCAAAGATATAAATCGGATTACTGCACCTTCCCATAAAAAAAAAAGTAAAAGAAGTATTTTCCGTAGACTTACCTGGTCTGATTCGTATTTGGATAGCGCGGGTCTATGCGCTGAGTCCTAAACTCTTGGTCACACATTTCAGTGGTTCAATAATACGTAAAAAATTGGTAAATATGTAAAACAGTCAAAAATTTGTCAGCTGATTGACAAATCCGAAACAAAAGATTTGTTGTCGTTTTCTTTGTACTCTATGTGGTTACCATCGAGCTACCTATTTGAATGAAACCTTTGTCGAAGGACGTACCTACTATCAGGACATATCTTCAAGCAGTGTTTCGGTTTTACATAACATTAAAGCGTGCACATGTAATATTATTATGGCGACGTGTTGGCACTTGGCACTTCGCCAGAAAATAAATGCAATCAATATCGGTTGGGTTTAGAGGTGTAGCGAGCGTATCGTTCGTCGCGGTCGCAGTTGATATTTTTTTTTAGGTACTTACTTATAATTTATTTAATGATATTAAAAATACAGAGGTGTTACTTAATCTAAACTCGCCAAACATTTACGTTTGATGGCGATGGATTGAATAATATTTTATTTATTATTAATTAAAACGTAGTAGGTACGTACGTAGTAACTAATAGTAATACTGAAATTGGAGAAAATATATTTATAGAACGCATACCTAATAATCATTTTCCTGCTTCACCTGTCCAAGTATTATTTGAAAACAGAAATAATTGCGACAAATAATTAAAATAATAAAGTGCCTGCACGAAATGTAGCTGCAACTTTTTACTTGAACTATTTTTGCTCGTTAAATGTAACGTATTCAGGCGTAGAAAATGTCAAAAACGGAAAATTAATTTTGTAAAAAAAACTACAGAAGATCTCCGTCACCCTCTGTTGATTTTTTGGAGGTACTAAATAGAAATACTGGTTTGATCAGAATGATGTAATATGTAATTCGTTGTAGTTTTGGAGTATCGTCATTATCATTGTCATTATACAGCATCATATTGTAGTCTTTGGTCATTATGACGCATCATAACGGTGGGACCGGTGTTATCGTGAAATTCCGATTATGCCGTGTGAGGTACAAAAATTTCAGGACAGGTACAAAATAGTACAAAATTTATGTGGTAGAATCTTTCAATTACAAGTGTTGATCCCGCCATTATGACGTTTATCATAATTCTGTTCGGGAGCACCGCACTCGCAGTTTGCTCCAAAGACTACAATATGATTGGTTTGCTCGCAGTGGACGTTGGATGAATTGATAATGCCCCATTTCGCCGAATTGTTTGCAGCGGCCTTACTTGGGTCCGCTATCGATTTAATATTTAAATACTTTCTGACCCGGCGAACTTCGTACCTACCGCCTCAGAATAAAAAAAATCGTTCCATACAAAATGTATGAGAAAATGAATTTTCTTCATTATTTTTTTCGTAAAATTTTCCCATGTTATTCTGAGATGTAAGATAGGTAGATAGGTACAAAATTTAATGCCTTTGTTTTTTTTTTTTGGCAACTGAGCCGATGTCGACTATTCTGCCAGCGTCATGTGGTGACGGTAATACAGCGAGGTGAGCCGTCGAACTTTGCACTCCGTGGTTTACTAGTTATGAATGTTAGTACTTAGCTTTAAGGACGAGACAATTTTTGTTAGTAAACAGTTAAAAAAATATATATACCTATACCTACATATACAATGTATAAACCTCGGAAACCGGTTGAAATTCTTAACCGGTTACGGTCATTGACCCCAAACCGAAATCGATTTAGGTTAAGGTTTGCACTTTACCGGTTTATGCGGGAAACCGGTTTTTCATGAATTTTGGTTTTGATAGTGGAAATTAACCGGTTATAACCAAGTTTGTACCCCGGCCCCCGCCACTCTCGCGAGCACGGTCTGGACGTTGCGATATCATTTAGTTACATTTGGGTGTCACAACCGTTTGTGCTTAAGTAACCGGTAACCTTTATCATTTGGGTTTCATAAGAACAGTTCACTTGTTTAATCGGTTAATGAACGATATGAAACGGTGAAGGAACGATATATTTACCGGTACTTAATCGAAATTAACCGTTCTTTTTAAACCGGTTCAGAGCCCTGGTATAAACATTTAAAACCACCACAAATCTACATAGGTATTTACAAAGTTATTATTACTACACACCAAACTACAGCTTGATTTTATTTAAGTTTAAATAATATTCTGCTATTCGGGGCCGAGACAAATCCAACAAATCAAAGATCTTAAAAATCGGTCCAGCCAGCCGTTCTTGAGTTATAAATGGTGTAACTAACCAACAGTCTTCTTCGTCGACATGGTCTCATCGGTGTCACTGACTGGCAGGGCCACCATCAGGGATTTTAATTTTGATAACACAAAAAATTAGTCGAAATTTGCCAAATATCAGAATTGGTCGGTCACTGGTTCAAAAGATATACCTAAGGATTTATAGGTGGCCGATCTGGAGAGTCTCCCCAGCAGGGCCACATTTATATCTCAAAAACTAGGGCACCTAGCGAAGATCCGTTTTCTCCCATATTTTGTCGCCAATTAGTCGGAATCAGTAGCCAAATATCAGAATTGTGTGTTGCATAATGATAAAAGGTGAATAGGTTTATTTAAACTAAGCTTTTGTATAATGAGAAGACTTTTATTAGCTGCTATTATTATCTAAAAGTAGGTACAAATTAACCAACATAGATAAGTACCTAAAGGATCATAAAATGTAATTCGGATAAAAACCGAATTTACATGAAGGTGTAAATTAAACATTACAACAGTGTAGAAAGATATCAACTATAAGTCTATAATTAAAATTAATTACATAAAATATTTACAATTTATTCGACACCAACAGTGTCTAGCTATACGGAAAACATGAGGATATGTTAACAATGCTTGTCTTTTGAAGCTTTAAATTAAACATACATTGTGGAACAATACATTATCCCCCTTACTAATAAACGTATTATATCATACTTGCTGACCGCGACCTTCGTACCGCCTCAGTAGTTCAGTACAATCATGATTCGAAAGACACGTGGCGCCATCTATTATAGTAACGTTATTGTTGTTTTCCTCGGAAACAGCACTTTTTTTCGGGGTAAAAACTATCCTATGTCCTTCCCCGGGATGCAATCTATCTCTCTGCCAAATTTTATCGAAATGCGTGCAGTGGTTTAGGCGTGAAAAGGTAACATACAGACAGACAGAGTTACTTTCCAATTTATAATATTAGTATGGATTATAGTTAGGAAGGATGAATAGTTACACACCGATTTCTCTCTTTCAGTCGTCAGTAATTTGACTTTCGAAAGAATAAGACAAAGCGTTGTGTAACTATATGGACGCTATACAACGTTTATTAGTAAGGGGGATTGAATTTAAACTTTAACAAACCCCCTCATTCATGTTTGCAAAGCTAATGTCCGTTTTCACTAACACTAGTCGATACTTAAATTAAAGGTCACTGTTGGATTTTCAACGCTTGGCTCAGCGCCGAGTTCGCTTTTAACCCTTCGTATCTTGCCGGAATCACGTAGATCCACGCGAGACATAATGGCTTTTTAATTGCTTCTGTAATTACGGCAATCAACCGGTTAATTAGGCATTCATTTAGATGTTGCTTAGTGTAAGCAAGAACAAGCATCGCATGTCGCGCGTCAGAACACAGCTTATTGGAAAATGATGAATTTTTCCTCTCAAATACTCAATTCTATTTTATTCCCCTTATAAATTGGACACAAAAAATCCTAAAAGATTTTTTACTATCAAACTTATGTTACATCATCCTTTCCACAAATCCATTTAGATTGTATTATTCCACATTGTATTGACAATACTATCAGTACATAATAATTAATAAGTGAACAATTGTTGGTGGCTAATGGTGGTCCAGGTCTGAATGTTTGCTGGACATGCTGACTGTTGTGGAGTACTGCTGCTGTCTGTGCAGTATACCCAGGCATTGGAGCAGGCACTGCATGCTGGCAGCTGATGTGGCCTGGATAATAAAAATCATTTAGTATGTTTCATTGGTCATGAAGGATGCAGAGCAGTTAGAAAAGAAGGTATTTGTATGATATTGTAGGTATTGTTAGTAGCGTCATTATTATTTCAAGAAATACTGTTTCTTGAAATAATAATGACGCTACTAACAATACCTATATACTACATACAATATGTAACTAAATTCAATATTCATTTTTGGAATCTCTTTTTATGGGTCAATATTACAAAAGGCAGCCTCAAATGGTGCAACAAAATCCCCTAGCAACACATTTTTTGTGATTATACAAAAGTTTCTAAACTGGCCATATTGGTTGCAGTGATGCTTACCATGTAAAAGAACGAAAAACTCACTTTTAATAGTAATAAGTCAGGATCTGTGTGTGGGAATGGTGAGTCAGCTGATTCTATACATCTTGCTAGAGCTGCATCACTGGAAAATAAATATTAAGACACATTTTATTAGTTGTAAGGTAATTGGAACAAGTGGCATTCTGTAGTTTCTGCCTAGCCCCATCGGGTAGAAGGCGTGAGTTTATTAATGTAATCTGAATTCACGTTTTATGTGCCAAAAATGTAAAGAAATTTGGAAAAGTAACTTTAAATCCTACACCATAAAGTTCAGTTTACGCTACAACTTCAAACATTTTTATAACTTTTTCAATAGTGTTAGTCACTCGGAAATTAATTTAAATACCATTACAATAAAGTTGATATTTTTTTAACTTGAAATAATATTAGACTAAAGAAACTGAGGTTGTATTTACCAGAAATAAAAAACTGCTAAAAAGTGATCATGCAATTTGTTTAAAAATAATGGTGGTAGAGAATCCCTATTGAGCCAAGGCTAATAATTCCACCTTTGCATAATCTTGTTTTGCCCATAGATGAAACAGTTGCTTTCATTGCTAATTAAAATATAGCTTTGTTCAAAAAACTTGATATATTTATTTATAGTCAAATAATAAGATAATAACCTCAGCTCTGTAGACTGCAGCTGGTTCCTCGCTGATGCCATGGCATCGTGCACTGCTAGCTGTTCTCTCGGCTGCAGTGGGGGATTGGCACCCATGGCCTGGAAATTGTAACAAGCAAATAGGTTTATCAATAAGGTGAATCATCACATAGAGATAAGAAATAAAAAACAAATAAAATCAATTTTTTTCAATAAAAATATGTTGATATACTACTTTTTGTTTCATTTTTTTTACCGCATTATCTTGTGTTCAGGGGGTTTAAGCCCGGTGCTTTTGATAAACACCCAATAACCACCAGCACCAGGTTATCAAAACACCAGGTTTAAACCCGGGTGGATTGCCCATCTATAGATGTGACCAGCATAGCACTGTCAAGAGAGGCTAGTCCATCCCCTTTGTTTATTGTCCTTAATATTCCCTGGCTTACAAAAAAAAACTACTATGTTCAAAATCTTACATCATATACCTTAGTGTGTATCTCGGCAATAGCCCTCAAGCCATTGACCCACTCCTGCCTGGCCCTGGCATCAGTAGCCCTAAGCTTGAGCATGTCTCCGGAAGCACAGTTGATAGTAAATGTACGAGAGTCTTCGTCACTGGGACATACTACAGCAGCTGCTAAATGTGCCTGAAATTCATTTAGTGTAAAATTATCAATTTTATTACTTATCCATATTTTTTTGAAGAAGGCCATTGTAGCTTCCGATTTTATTTCTTGTTATCATTAAATTTTATTATCTAAGCTGATTAATGACGACACATAACATACCTATAGAGTTGTGTGTATTTTGTAAATCAGTACACAAGTCAAAGACCGCCCCTAAGACGACCCACTGACTAAAGATTGTAATCATTGAATGGGATGCTGTAGTTAGGGTATGTACTGAGTGTAAAATGATAATTGATAACTCAACGACGCTTTACCTCGCCCCTGGCTGGTTGTCCAGGCTGAATAGTATCTCCAGGTCCATCGAAAAGGTAGTAAGATAGAACTCCCGTTTCGGGGTCGACTGCAAACCAGCGCTGCTGCCAGCCTTTCACAACATTTGTGTATTTATATAACTGACCGGATAGAGGCCTATGAGCCCCTGATCCTGTTGTTTTAATCATTTTATTATTTACAAGATATTCAGAGAACTAAACACTTGAGTAATATAGTTACTTTACTCTTTGCTTGAGTGGTATAAAAGTTCGATTATTTTCTTCTCAGAATTTTGACATCTGCCTACTGTAACTGACGTATACGTTTAGTTGAGTCCTGAATTATTATTCCTGAAAATATTTTACTCGAATATTTTATAAAGGTTTTTTCTCCCCAAAATACCTAGGATTGGTAGCTTGGATATCTGAAATAAACTTTTTCTAGTGATTTATAATCTTTGAATTTTAGAGCTTTGGATGTAACAAGCTTTTTCACGTTGTTGACAGTTACGACGTACAGTCACGAGCAAAAGTATGTATACACTTGGCTTTATTCCAAGCCGATTTTCTCCTTTATTTTTGAATGAAATTTTATACTAGTAGGAACATAGTATTTTCGAACCCATAGGTATATGTAAAGTGTCGTATTTCAACGTTGCATTCGTTATTTCGTGAAAAAAACGCAATTTAAAGTTGCCAAGTGTTGACATATTGGTGCTCGTGACTGTACACTGACTTCCATCATACAGCTTATATGAAGGTAACTTCTCTTCTTAGTCTGTGCTTGTATGATAGAGGTCAGCACAGAACACTATTACTCCTAGCGGAGGAGGTCAGTGACGACGTATGTGTACGTTGCGTTGAGCCCAGAGTACATTGAATAGACTGACTGCACTCACAGACTGACCAGTCTGTGCAGTAACATGTGGCTGTGGGCCCTCCCATATTATGTTCCGTGCCTGTGATGGTCAACGACGTCATCGTCATCGCCATCGCCAGTCCGATCACTAAAGCAAGCCGATCCTTTGGGGGAGGCAAGCTCTATAGATGACTCGTTCGCGCGCCTCTTTCGCTCTCAGTAGGCTCCATTTCATACTGACCGCCCGCAGCAAATGGTCACTCAAGTGCAAATTGCGCCTTTACACCGCGGTCATCCGTCCCATCATGACCTATGCTTACGTCGCGTCGTCTTCGCACACGCTAAGCCTCTCCATCTGCCTAAAATGCAGACCCACCAGAACCGTTTCCTGAGAAAGGTCACTCTCATTGCGAACATAGAAGGGGGCCCCCCCTTCTATATTCGCAATGAGAGTCTACACATAGATCTCAGAATGCCCACCGTCCAGCAGTTCATGAAATGCCTTTCCAAGCGTTTCTTTGCAAATCTAAAGCACCCCAATCTCCCGAATGCGGCGGACGGCCGATATAGTCCCTCCCACACAAGTAGGATTCGCCGACGAGGCATACCCTTACCATCCCCGACGACTCCGACGACGACGGCGACGCCACGACTCCCACGACCCTCCTACAGGAGAGTAGTAAGGCCACCAGTACTCTCACAAGTGAACAAGTCCCCACAGCCGTCCTTCCGTCCTTGTCGTCGAGGCCCGTCGCGACGCCTCATACCATGTCCGCCGACCTTTGCTCAAGTCAGCTCGCGCCGCTGAGCCTGTAGTCATAAACTTGTCCCTAAATAATTATTCCGATCCAGCCTGTCCCTACCCCACAGTGCTCTTCGTGTAGACGCTTAGTTTTTAAGCTTTTTAAGCCCTCCCTGGCTAATTTTTTGAGGCATCCGCGAGATGCCATTAATAGTCTACTTTTTTCTTTGTTGGCAACAACGACGACTTGTTTTGACTTGTTTGTTTTGGCTGGCCGGGCTGGCCTTTGTATGTATGTACATTTAGTATTTTATCTATGGCTGGCCTGTTGTCAAAGTTGTTCAAAGTCCAAAGTTTCAATTTGTCAAATCAATTATTGTCAAACGCTTTTCCACAGAGTACTTTTTGAGCTTTTTTCTCAATTGTTTTCACAGAGTACTGTAGACAATTCTGATTGTTTTAATGTTTCTCTCAAAACAATAAAATGGTATTCAAATTAGTGCGCATCGATACACAGGAGTCTTGTAAAATACAGCTGACGATCGGCAAACATGTTATTGGAAGAGGGAAGTTTCTTCATGTAAGTTGTCTTATTCCGCAAAAATATTGTTTGTTTTTCATAATTTATTGGATAATAATCGGGAATTAGCCTTGTAAAGTAGTTTCGATAACTTCGTTACATTTACCTTATTTAATATATTAGGCGTAGTAAATAACAGATCTATTCCCTGTGTAACTGTATGAGTCATCGAACATTGCTTAATATTAAGTAAACTAGACATCAAAGAATAATAAATATTTTGTCCTGTTCATCTGCTATAGAATGATGAAACAGATAAAAGGGTATCGCGAAACCATGCAGAGCTTGTGGTAACACCAGATACTGTCAGTCTAAAATCGGTAAGTAAAAATAATCAATACTTATTATTTTTCAAACTTAAAGATTTTTTGCTTGCCAAAGCAGTCTATATTATTTTCACCCTTTTCAGTTACATCAAAACCCATGTTTCTTTGTGAAGAAGAGCATAGAAACGCATTTATTACATCAGGACACCACAGTCTGCCTCTGTCACGGTGACAAATTCGGTCTTCTACCTGACCATTTCTGGTACGAAGTCCTACATTGTCCTGATCAGGATAATGCAGAAGAAAGAGCAACTATTTCTGAAACTACAAAGAATGGAGTACATAATGATGAAGATAGAATGGATCAGACAGAAGGAGTAAGGGAACAGGATAATGTCACTCCAGGTATCAGTACAGTTGCCGATAAAGAGGATACGGCAATAAATTTTGAAGATGGTGAGGAAGAAGTGGATCCAACCAGATCTGGATCACCGTCATTGTTGAGTAAGTATGCTCATCTATGCTACTCATCTTCAGTTGCTCTTTTTTTGTAAATATTTATTTATTTTATTTTAAAGAAAACTTACAGGCATACCTCACCTACTTATACGTATAGGTAGGCAAGTTTGTTAATTATTACTTTCACATGTATACATCGCTGTATAGGTATAGTGATTTTGCAAGCCAAAGAATCTTCTTGTTTGTTTAGCAAATTAAGCTTTTGCTTCAAATAGCAATTTGCTAAAAATAAAGTCATCCAAGAAATCTGAAGCTTTTTGTGCTGCTCCACAATTTTGCATCACAGTATGTAGGTATTTATTTACAGCAACTTAGAAGTAGTGTTAAGAGTAATTTAATTTCAGCTGCTGAAGAGGATGCTGCAAAACAAATGACTGCTGAGCCAGAAACAGCAGAACAAGTCACCACTGAACAGGAACCTGTTGACCAGGATACGGAACAAAATCATACTGTAGCTGATGAACCAGTCACCATAAAACAAGAACCTGACCCACCAGCCCACGTGCCTAGAGCTGATGATCCAAGGTCTCCTGCAAAAAGAGACCACAGCTCCACTGAATCCAGTCCTGTTGATGTGAAGAAAGTGAAAATTGAGCAGGTTGATGGTGGGGATGCGGCAGCAGGACCTAGTAATGGTCAACAGGTAAGATTGTGCATGAAACTATGTAAATTTGGTTTCCATCATTTTGTTATCATCTGAAAATGGAAAAATGTCGAGAAAACTAGTTCTACAACATAATAATATTAGATAGCGCAAAGTGTTATTGGGTTTTCCCATCAGGAATTTCTCAGTAGCAGCCCGGAGTCTAGATTTGTACCAGGTTGAATGTTGTAGATCTAGTTTCATTTGTCAGCTCAGCTTGTAGAGGCAGGTGGCAGGGTTATCTCAATTTTGCTCATGTACTGGATTCCTCTATACTGATTCTAACAGAATCTAGTTACCCAGCAAGTAACAGTTGAACATTAATGTGCGAAATTAAATACCTACATAAGTATGCACAAAGCAAAATAAATATTTTATGATATTTTTATTTGTCTTTTTCTTACAATTTAACGGCACGGTTGGCGCAGTGGTTAAGCGATTGACTGCTGCGCTGCGTGTCGCGGGTTCGATTCTCGCACGGAACAAATATTTGTATGACCTACAAGTAGTTGTTCCGGGTCTGGCTGTTTGTGTATGTGAGTTTAAATGTTTGTAAACGCACCCACAATACAGGAGAAATTCCTAGTGTAGGGCATTGTTTTTATTAAAAAGAAAAAAAAAAAAGACTTTAATAAGTACTCATTTTATTTAATTTTTATAGAGAATAATGTCTTTTGAATAACACTATTTTACAGGCTTCGTCGGACACCAATGGGAAAGACAACATTGTTGCGCCTGCGTCGCCGGCGAAACCGGCACCACCCCCAAGAGAAAGGTGTATTTATGGAGCCAATTGTTATAGGTAAGTTACATGTGCCTATGCTATCATGCTATTTGCGATGCGTTTTCTAAGTCAGGGCTGATAAAATTGATAACTGTGCAATTACATTTGGTTAGGGTTTAGTTAAGTACTCTGGTATTACTTGTCATTATTTGTTCTCTTCTACAGTAATAATGAAGCTAAACGAGAAGTATTCTGAGCCTGAGATTCATCAAGTTGAAATCGAAATCAGCAAGTCTAATTGCCAGAATTTTTTGTTGGAAGTCAGTTTCAAAACCTACAGATTCTTTCCTGAACACCACATGCCATTAAACTTAAACCCATATAAATAATTTCTTCTTTACGTATCGACGCGACGGTAGGTACATCTATGTTGCTTATACTGTTTGGGCCCAGTAGGCGGTAGGGGCATGCTGCTCTGTTATGTTTGACTGATACACCTTAATAATATGATGTTTGGGCTTTAAAAGAGACTTGAGACAAAAGTTTTCGCATTTCTTTTCAGGGATCAGTCAGCTAGGGATTGCCGGCCGTATCTAGTTTTACAGCTTTGACTTTAGTAGTCTTTAGATCTTACAAAAATAAACATTAATTGCAGACGTAACCCTCAACACAAGGCGCAGTTCAGTCACCCTAGCGACTCCGACTGGGGCGGCGGCGAGCGCGGCGAGTGTCCGTACGGCGGCGCGTGCCGGCGCCGCGACCCGCGGCACTGGCGCGCGCATGCGCACCCGCCCGGCACGCTGCCGCCCACTGACCACGGGCCTAGACCAGGTGAGTGTTACTATTCGCCGATGTATTCTGAAAAAATCTCACCGCCAAGATTTAGGCAAAGTTGCTTGAATTGAGCTGTCAATAGTGACAAACCCTAGTATCCCCTAGCATCAGGTGGAATGACAGCTCACTTAACCTAGGTTTTTAGTCCCTGCTTTAAGCCCTTACTTTTTTATAAGTTTATTATAGCGGCGTGGGCCATGCTTCGCACGGGTGCAATCCACTAATTTGGCGACATGTCAAAACATCGAGATTTCTTTGCGACAAGCCGTGTGCCCGACGGGAGTTCCCATTGGCAATTAATTTTGAAAAATCCTTCTGTAGTGTTCACTTTCTCTATACAATGTGGAGATGACAATACAACAATAAATTAAACTTCGTATACCTAATGACGTTCCCAGTCTGCATACAAAAAATTTAATCAATTATATCAATTTAGTCACTGGACATTATTTTTCACTTTTTATTTACCGACAGGTTAAAAAACATCTGCAGTTAAACACAACATGTTGCCAATTCAATAACCTTCGCCTTTGTTCTTAAATTTTATTTTCCGATGCGAACTAATTTATACCTTACAATTGAGACATAAGAGTCATGCATGCGGAAGGTATTACTTACCTACTACAAATGTTACATTTTTTACAAACCTGAAAAAATGGTGTGCCTGGCACACTGACCTATACCATTTTTTTTTCAGGTGTCGTCAATATGTTCGTTGGGTAAATGATACCGCGCTGTTGCCGCAATATTATAATGTTCTTTTTTGTTTACTTTTATGCTATTTAATGTTAGAAAAAAACACTTTCTTAATTTCAACGTTAGGATTTATTTCATAGTTCCTAAATACGCATTGGTAGTGTTTCTATTTGTTGTTGTATTGTCATCTCCACATTGTAGAAGGAACTCTTGTGCAATATTTCATGCTTCCACACCAAGTCCTTTGAGTAGTTTAAAAGAACTAAGCGGTCACACATACACGAGAAGCGATTCTATGTATCTAGATTATTGTCTTGGGACTTTTGAATGTTGCTGGCTGGTCCTCCACAACATAAGCTTTATTTGTGCTGACTAGTTATCGTTCTTACCACCATCATCAGCTTGTAATCGAGAAATCCTCGCCTATACTTTTATTATCGTGGGTTCGTGGCTTGTATAGTTCACGTTAATCTTTCTAGCGGCTCTGAAGTGCGCAGTACCCCTCACCCCCGCTGACCCATGAATTTGTTACTGCGCAGCGACGCGCCTTATGTTCCGAGTCGCCATAAAGTTTGAATCGGGATGTAGTAGCTGTACCTACATCTCAAAGTCCATTCTATGATTCTTTGCTAATGCTTGTGTCTACGAGTAGATGTGATTACTAACGTTTTTTTCTTATGTCCAACAGGTATGCAAGTAGTCCAACGCCACGGCAACGTCTACTACATAAACGCACATTCCGTTAACTTTTACGACGACCATTTCCAAGTAGAAGACTCAGATGGCGATAGTGTTGACTTCGATTACGAGTTTTAAATCGATTACTGAATTGATCGATACTGAATCATGTTTGTGAAAAGAGGAGCTAATATAAGTGTTCTGTTTTTAAAGTGATATTAATTTAACCAGGTCAGAGAAGGAAAAGGAGGCCAAGCAATGAATCTGTAAGCGATGATGATGATGTCGAAGATTCTCCTGTCCGTAATCTCATAGTTACGGGAAAGAGAGCCCGAAAAACTGTAAATAGACAAGATTGGAGCGGCGCGGAGTCGGAAGAAGAGAAGGATCCATATGGGACAGATGAATCAGACGAATGGCAACCACCTAGTGACGTCACCACGAGCCAGGATTTCTCGCAAGATTTATGAGTGCTAGGGAATACCTCATTATACGTTATTTTTATTTAAAACTGGCGTTTTTATTTATTCAGCATAACGGCATAATAGCAATTAACATACCATAATCAGCCTATAACTTTCCCACTGCTGGGACACAGGCCTCCTCTCGGTGAGAGGGAGTAATAATAATTAGACTTCATTAACTCTTCCTTCTTCGTTCCGTCTGTCTGTGGAATGAAAAGGCGAAAAGGCAAAATACAGA
Source organism: Oligia latruncula (assembly GCA_948474745.1). NCBI lineage: Eukaryota > Metazoa > Arthropoda > Insecta > Lepidoptera > Noctuidae > Oligia > Oligia latruncula. The sequence goes on along the minus strand of OX419695.1, from coordinate 18,427,397 downwards.
CAGAGTTACTTTCGAATTTATAATATTGGTATTTATATGTAATTCGGTATCTAAATATTACGTTTATAGTTTTATGCGTATCTTTATATTTATAATAGTTATTCCTCAATTTTCATTATTGCACCTACCACTGTTTGTCTCTGCATCACCCGAACGTTGACAAATGCCTATGGATTAGTTTAGTAATAGTGTTCTGTGGATCTGTGGCCTATGGCATTGACCGCCTCTGTACATTTATGTGCTTGAAGTAATAAATAAATACATTGTACATTGGTTCACAATAGTATGTATTTAGGAAAGGTAATACTGCTAACGTATTTACACAAATATAGGTGTTTAAAACATTTAAAGAGAATTGACATTGGACAGCTGATGCTGCTTTTAAACGAAGTAGGTAAATGTAACATGATTAAAGGTCATAGCACACATATTAAACCGGAAAGGGATCGGCATCGTATCAACTCGAGCCGTTCAGTACCTATTCTTGTATGAAACTCCCTACTGCAACGCACACTAATCGGAATCGTAACGTATAGTCGCCTCGCCTCGGGACAAGCTCACGACTCACGAACCGCGGTGCGGTGCGTTACGGCTCGTCCCCGAGCTTACGTCTCTTTGTCCACCCTTGACGCTCTCACCCCTCCCGCCTGCCTGCTGCACCATCAACCAGTGGTCGGCGAGCCGTAAGTGCGTCGTCGCCGAGTCGTATCGGAGCTTCTGATCCGCTTTGGTTAGGTTGACGCCTGTTTAACGGCAAGGCGAAAGGCGATACGGTGCCGATCCCTTTCCGATTTGATACGTGTGCTATGCCTAATATTCACTAGGAGATAATGGATGTCGGGCGACACATGTCACGGGACGTTTGTCATTTAGAGTGAATACGAGGCTTTATTGTCAGAAACTCAATGAAACACAAAAATACAAAACAACGTATTTGTATATTGCAGCTTATCCTAAAAAAACTGAGAAGTCAGATCAGGCGATAGGATAGTTTGGCTAGCACAGGATTTGTATAATTACTTCCTACACCACAATATGCCAATTCAGCCAATCTCTTCACGCCATGTAGTACAGTCCTCAATAATATCCCTCATCGTCTGACTGATGGTGCGGCGCCTCCAGCTCCGCAGGCGGCGCCGCCAGCAGTAGCTTGGCCGGCGTCTCCCCGCCGCGCACGCGCAGCGCGTACACTGCCATCTCAACCTTGTTCACGTTGGCGCGAGTTGTTGGCAGCTTGCGGCTTAGGAGACGGCTTCCTGTTATGCCTGGAAGAAGAGTTGGAGCTGTTTTAATTCTTTGGTCAGGTTGGTGGCTTTCAGATGGGGCCATTATTGATTTAAACTGTATTTTCTACCAGTCAGCCGTTTGTGTACTAGCTAAATTAGATGTAGACGAAAGAAAGCTGACTAGTGTAGTGTGGTCAAATACTTACGGAAAAAGTTTGTCTTGCAACAGCACCTACAGTGGACATGGATTAAATGATTGAAAGGCATGATAGAGAAATTGATAGTTTGATATGGAAAACTAGAGTCATCATCACACTCTTCCTGTAAAGTTCACTTTTATTATGTGCACAGCCAAAGTGTGGAACTCTCTGCTGGCATCTGTGTTCCCACCCACATTTAACCTGTCTGCCTTCAAAGCAAGAGTGAACAGGCATCTTCTGGGCACGCTCGTTCCATCATAGACCTCATCTATCACTATCCATCAGGCGTGATTGGGGTCAAGAGCGGGCCCATTTAGTAATAAAAAAAAAAAAAAAAAGTTGCACATATTTAGGTATTTCATGTCTGTGTTTGGCAAAAGTGCTGAACAATGAATATATTTTATGTCAAGTCTTACCCAAATACCCAGTATACAAGTGCCTGACAACATCACAGGCCTGGAAGCACTCCTCACTGTCCCCACTAGATATACTGTTGATGGCCTTCCTCATCAGTTCTCCTGTCAGATCAGCTAGACCCAGCATGTAGTCAGATTCTGGCAACATAGTAATCAGAGATCGTTGATGATCTTCATCTGTGATGTTATACTCTAATTCCTTCTGAACTTCTGGGTAAGTAATGATCCTTTTGTCAGTCATAAGGGACAGAAGGGTCCTGGCTTCAATGTACTCCTGGAATCCAGCTGTGACTGCCCTGGAGTGCAGGTGTGCTGCACTGTTTTCCAGCTCTAAACCAATGCTTCTAATTGGTCCATTGATTAGCTTCTGAATTCGTTCCTTGGCTTCAGTAAGAGTATTCTCTGATGAATCCTTTCTGAAAATGTATTAATATGTTAATTTAGAAGTCATACAAAACAACTAAGCTACTGTGCTATTTCAATGTATATGCTGTAGTGAGTGGCTTATTCTATCTATAATGATAGGAAAGTATAAGGCTACGTACTAACCTAGTGACTTAAGATCCTTCGATACACATTAGGCAGTTAGCAAAGGCGCTAAGTGACCAGTGTGCCGGTTGCAAAAATTCTAGTGTTTGTTTCACTTTATTACTCACAAGGTGATTTGCTAGGCTTTTGGCGCCAAGCAACCCACCTGTCAGTGCGTACGTAGCATAATAGTTACTCATATCATAACAAAAAAAAACGGAGGCAAAGGTAACCCCATAATAACTCATAACATTTTAAAACTTACAGGCTAAGTAAGGCTCAACAGGCTAAACTTACGAGTACATAACCAGGTTATGTGGTTATGGTTATAGGGTGCAGAGTGACCGGAAGTTCATTCCAAGTTCTACACATACTATTTATACTCACGTTATAGGCGAATGTAGCAAGAATATTATTCTCTTGCTCTCAATTGTGATATCACGCGAAAATTTGACGAGTCGCTCATGCCTGTCCTGGCGCTCATTCAACTTGTTGGCAGCCTGTTTGAATATAGCAAGCACGGGGCTGTCTGCTGGAAAGGACATCGCAGTCTCTCGGGCAACGGAAGCCAGCGTGTGGTCAGAGGTGTTCGGCCCTCTGCGATTACCGCGGTAGTGTTTTCCTGAAAAATTGTTGGGGTTTAGGTATTTTTATTACGTAAAAAACTCAAGAGACTGAAAACATTGAGTAAAAGTGATTGCTAAATTACACAAATTAGCAATAAATAACCATTTTGCTCAATAATGCAGAAAACGTAAAGCTTCTTGTTTAAAATCAATACGGTACCACGTTTCATGCGAAAAAAAAATATATAAATAAACATAAACTTACCTGGACCAGGCATAGTTATTGATATCTTATAGTTTACAGAATCTCAACTGTTTGTTTAGAAAAGAAGTTGCTTTATATTATTATCGTTGATTATTTCGTAATGGACTTTCTGCTGAATTAAAAATTCCGCTAGCGCGTTTTTCACAGAGTACATTAATCAATGATATTAATCTATGAATCAATGTAAGTTTAAAAGTTTATTTATTTATTTGCTACTGTCATTACTGTCAGTTTCAAGTTCAACATTGACTTTGACATGTTTTTTCCAATTTCAATTTTTATTGATGTGAATACTGAACTATTATTCTACTCAAGTTTAAGACTGAATACGTCTTGTAAAATTGCTTCGTGCTTTCCTTAGTTCCTTAGGCTATGCGCGCACTACGATTTTAATCGTTGCGATTTAGTTATAAAATCGCAAACACGAAAATTTTTCAAGCAAATTATCATGTGATTTTTTTCCGCAGTGCGCGGACTCTAGTATATTACTAATGTCTACAGATTGACGAATTTTCTTCGCAATGATTTATTTTCGTAGTGCGCGCATACCCTTAAAATATTGTGTTATCCGCTGACGCGTCATTGGCGCTCGAAAAAAAACAATTGTGCGCTCGGCATGTAGTATACTAATGAAGCTCAAGCATCATTTTTAGGGTTCCGTACCCAAAGGGTAAAAACGGAACCCTATTACTAAGGGGCTGCCTCCACGAGCGAGAGAATCGCGGCGTTAGTCTCGCCGCGCCAACAAATTTCCGCGGCGATGAAATCGCCGTGTGGAGACACGTTCTAAGAGAGTGTATAGAAATACGTGGCACGACGATAATATCGCCGCGATTCTCTCGCTCGTGGAGGCAGCCCCTAAGACTTCGCTGTCTGTCCGTCCGTCCGTCTGTCTGTCACCAGGCTGTATCTCAAGAACCGCGGGAGCTAGACAGTTGATATTTTCACAAATTATGTATTTCTGTTGCCGCTATAACAACAAAACTAAAAACAAAATAAAATAAATATTTAAGGGGGGCTCCTATACAACAAACGCGATTTTTTTGTCCATTTTTGCAACAGGTAGGCACTTGAAATATTCACAAAATACTCAGTTATATTTTTACTTTAATAATAAAATTAAAATAAAACAAATATTTAAGGGGGGCTCCCATACAACAAAGTACGTGTTTTTTTTGGCGTTTTTGCCTTGTGATACGGAACCCTTCGTGTGCGAGTCCGACTCGCACTTGGCCAGTTTTTTGTAATTGAATTTTTCCACATAATTTTTCTTCGGGCAACTCAAGTTAATCACAGAACAAATAAAATATTCGTTCGAAATCGAATCGCAAGAGGTGGAGTGACTTGTTTTTCCGTAGACAGCATTTTTCCAATCATTCTATTCATTCTTTATTTGTCCGATTATCGACGACGTCAATCAAATGTCAAGTAGTCAAGTCGACGTTTTGTTTGCGACTTGTGGTTACGTTTTCTAAAATAAATAGGTAAATAAATGCTGAAAATCATTGTAAATGAAGCCTTTTGTGATTGTAATATTCACGATGTGAATTATAATATGTGTTTGCTTTCAGGAATTCGTGTCGACTGCCCAGAGTCCGCGAATTTCTGCTTATCAATTTGATATTATTTTTGGGTGTGACCGACTTCCCGTTTGCTTAGAAACTTGAGGTAAATATTTAAAAAAAGTGCTATTTAATGGGCGTTTCCAATATTTGCGTTATTAAAATTATCACCTTTGGTATTTCAGATACTTAAAAATGTCGCAAACTCTTACGTTTGGTGACTCAGTGGCACCGGTGACTTGTCATGCATGGAATAAGAACAGAACCCGTAAGTACTTTATTTCCTTATATTGCGTTTCCCCGAAGAAACTTCCGTAATGTTCATGTTTCTAGTACCTATTTGTGGCCAGTGTTCTATTTGTTCCACCAAGCATTATTTATCATTAGACCCCATGCTGTGCTTAAAAATATAAGTAAAGAAAATACTAGATATTATTTCTAGTTATTTATTAAATATTCGGATACAAGTGGCCAGATGGAACTAACCTGGAGAAGTGGGGCCACCTCGACGAAACAGCTGTAAGGTGTGTGAGCTATGTCGTAAAACCATGTTCCACCTCCTATTAGGCCCTCTGTGTCCCAAAACATGCAGTCAAAGTGACCTCTGCACTACCACCGGCGACGTAGTGGATGTGGTAAAGTTGTGCCAGTGATACGAAGAAGATTAAGATACTATTTCTACTTAGGTACCTATAATTTAAACTGCTATATCACCAAGGCTTTAAAATTTTAAATAAATCCATATCCTTATCCCTGAAATAATATTCTCCACAACAGGTAATAATTATAACAATTGCATTCTTATTATTACAGAAATTGCATTTTCACCAAACAATAACGAAGTGCACATCTACCAGAAAGAGGGGAATGATTGGAAGCAGACCAATAACCTGGTGGAACATGACCTGAAGGTGATGGGCATTGACTGGGCTCCAAACACCAACCGCATTGTGACCTGCTCCGTAGACCGCAATGCTTACGTCTGGACTCAGGGAGATGATGGCAAGTGGTCAACAACTCTTGTACTTCTACGTATCAACCGAGCTGCAACTTGTGTCAAGTGGTCACCTATGGAGAACAAGTTTGCTGTTGGCTCTGGAGCCAGGTTGATCTCCATCTGTTACTTTGAGAAGGAGAATAACTGGTGGGTGTCCAAGCATATCAAGAAGCCCATTCGGTCAACTGTGACTAGCATTGACTGGCACCCTAACAATATCCTGTTGGTTGCTGGATCAGCTGATTTTAAAGTGAGAGTGTACTCAGCTTATATCAAGGATATTGAAGACCAACCTGGCCCAAATGTTTGGGGTACAAAGTTGCCTTTGGGACAAATGTTGGCTGAATTCCCTAATTCACCAAATGGTGGTGGATGGGTGCACAGTGTGTCTTTCTCAGCAGACGGGAACAAAGTCGCATGGGTGGGACATGATAGCTCCATAAATGTAGCTGATGCTACTCAAGGGAGAGGCATCATAAAAATGAAGACTGAGTACCTGCCCTTCTTGGGGTGCAGTTGGGTGACCAACAACTCCCTGATTGTGGCAGGACATAGCTGCATTCCTTTAATGTACTGCCATGAAGGTAATCAAGTTAAGTTTGTTGCCAAATTGGATAATACTCAGAGGAAGGAGTCTGGAGGATTATCAGCCATGAAAAAGTTCCAGTCTCTGGATCGCCAGGCGCGAATCGAAACTAACGACACTTTCCTGGATTCCATTCACCAGAATGCTATCACTTCCATCCGCTTGTATGAAGGCACCAAGGCTAACACCCGCAAGTTCAGCACCACTGGACTGGATGGACAACTGGTCATCTGGGACTTGGACTCCTTGGAGAGGTCTATTGAGGGACTGAAGATAGTTTAAATCAGACTTCCTTTAAATTTATGATTTTTATTTTTAAGGAATAATAATATAATAATCAGTTTGCGTGCGAGTTCTGAAGTCACTCCAAATGAAAACGATAAACATAGAAAGCCGTGAGAAAGTGAAACTTCACAATCACAGTCTGATCAGTCCAGCTAGAAGAATTACGAAGCAATAGTAGCAGTGAGTGAATTCAGCTCCCCAGACAGTAAAAACTTTCAAATATACAGAATAAACTATTATAATTTATAGATACAACTTCTATGCTTTTATAATATACAATTTCAAAATTTAACTTGATACTCAAATCAATAATTTATAACATAAATTAGAAATAAGACTACTACACCCTATAAAATATGATAGATCACTTTTAATACTACTGAAGTACTGATTGCTGTCAATATTACATTAAATTTTAAGGAATCAACCGAAGTATTATTTTTAACATTAACATCAAAGTCATACTTTATCCTAGAGAACTATAAGGCCATATTGTTTGTTAGTGTTGTGTTGTTATTGGGCGTTGGTGACGATGTTGAAAACTGGCCCGATGCGGATGAAGACGCGTCGCAGCACGGAGCGGAGCTCGGGCTTGAGGTCGAAGCAGGTGATCTCGCACAGCAGCGGGTAGTAGCTTGATACGTGAGCCGCAAACTGAAACAACGCATGACTCATTACTGTTTGCATATTGATAACATGGACAAGGTATGAATGATGATCTCATTTAGCGTAAGTTGAGTAATTAATACGTAATTTGTAATCATCATTGTAATCCGAACTACACACATTAGAAGGATCTCTTCTATGCAGATACCCAAATTCTATATCTTGAGGAATTTTAATGCGAAGTGACTCATAAATTCCGATACTATTGTTATCGATTAGGACGCAGATACAGGCGTATTTATAAGTACCTGTCTATGTTTAGATTTTACAAAAGCTACAGAAAGAAATCGTCAAGGTGATCTTTCGGTTAGAGACCACAGACAAGTCTAAAATCTATTACAATGACCTCAAGCGACCTCGTCAGGTTCGATTCCCGTCAAGAGATTTGTAATCATGTAATAGCTACTCAACCTCATTTATTTTCAAAGTCTACTCTAGGTGTTCCGTGTTCTGCAAATACTTGTTATACAAGTCGGTATGATGTTATGAATGCAAAACTTTGTTTGCACATCTTGTGTTAACCATAAGTTATGCTCGTCAAATAAAGTAATAAAAGCGTGACGGTAGCGATACATTATGCTAAATAAAAAACTTTACTTTCAACCAACAGTTCTTACATATTATCGCGAAACGTGTTTTCTATCTGCAAAAAATATACCTACATACTTTCTACAAAACATATTGTTAATTGCTGAACTAAATATATATGTCCAAAGACACGTGAATGTGTTCGTAATTCAAGCCGACTCGACTCTTAAATCGCGACACTATCATATTATTATCATAATCATAACCGATAGCATCTACAATCTAATTCCATTATATTGTTTCGATAACGATAAGTATATAAGTACGAGGTTATTAAACAAAATGTACTTACTCTTTCGTCTGGCATCTTCAGTATTCTTGTGAGGATCAAAAGCAGGATGGACGTCCACGCGTCCCGGTGCGCTTCGCTCGTTACTCCGGCGAAGTACTCCAAAGCTTCACAACAAATGCTGATGAGACTCTTCTGGACTGCAGGCCAGTGGTCCCGTCGCGTCTCGTCGCTGTACATCTTGAACAGTATCCGAAGTACGCACGCCAACGACTGCGTCTCTTGTTTCAACATATTCGGCTTCACAGAGCCCTTGAAATTAGCTTTCCACAACACATTCCTCTGCGCATTGTTAGTGTTAAATGTTTTAGCGAAGCGGTGACTGCACATCAGGCATTCGACGAGTCGCAGCAGATGTGGCGAGCTAAGCAGTCGATACATTCCTTGTTCTTCACGCTGACATTCCTGCTCCGTTCCGGGCGTGCCGCCGGTCAGCTCCGCGGCTGCGAGGGCGAGTGTCTCGGCGTCTTCCTTCCGCGACGTGGCGGGGTAGAACACGATGTTGTCGATCGTTTGTATCAGCTCCAACTGAACCACGCACTTGATCAGGAGACTGTTGAACACCCGGTTAGAAGACTTGATCTCGTCTCCTCCCTGGGGTTTCTTCAGGATCCCGTGTCGGACTTGAGGCGTGTCATTGTCCTCGTTCTCATCGGGTTTCCAAGTGAGTAGGGTGGTAGGCAGCGTACTGTTGAAGATGTCCAGCATGATCTGGCACGTGTTGCTCCACGTGTCGGCGCTGAACTTGGTGCCGTTGGAGATGACGAGGTTCTCCAGGCAGTTGGTGCCGGAGCGTGCCAGCTGCTCGTTGTCCTGCTGGACGCACCAGTGGAGCTGCGCGTACAGCTGATCCAACAGGAGAGATCCGAGAATGTCAAAGTATTGCGTGAAGACGTCGACGATGGCGTACAAAGCGTGATTGCATGTCGTAGTCATCCACTCGTTCTTCTCCAACTGATGCTCAGGTAACTTCATGTTGTCGAAGATTCTGAACAGAATATTAAATAGGTCTCTCCACCAATGTGGACGGAATGATTCACCGTGAGTTTTTATAATCTCAAAGAGGACTGTGAGTCCTCGGGTGCGTACGTCTAGCTTGCAGCGGCTAACGACGCAGGATAGAGAGAAGAGTAGAGGGAACCACCCCCTTAGCCACACTCGGTCTACTTCGGGCGCGCCCGGCTCGCCCTCCAGCCCCGCGTGCTCCACGAACAGCTGCGGCGACGCGCCCACAGCCGTCGCACAAGACCTCACGAGTCTTATAGCTTCCATCGAAGTGTCCGGGAACTTCGCGTTGCAAGCAAACTCTGATAAGCATTTAACGGCATCTTGGAACGAGTCTATCATCGCAGGGAACTGTCTCTCATATAATTCATTTATAATTTTGCCGGTAGTCTGGAATGCTAAGTCGACGATCGCTTCATCTTGATCGCTCGCAGCTAAGTGGAATACAGAGAATATATTTTTCCAACCTGACTTGATGTTGGGCGCTTGAGAGTTTACCATCTGGGCGATACAACGAACCACCATGTCTCTGATTGTCGGAGAGCTGTTTTTCTTCATAATGTGTTCAAATGGTCTCAAGAAATCTTTTTGGAATTTGAAATTTGAGAACTCTCCTTTTTCGATAAACTTCATGGACAGTTGTCTCAATGAGTCCACTGCGAAGAATGCTATATCTTCGTTACTGCTGCAACCTACTTTATTGAAGTGATCACCGAGCACTTGCCATATTCGAGACCACTGCAGCCTAATTCGCCCCATGTTGTAGTAAGATATTTCGACGATCTTCTGCAGAGAGAACATTCGAGGGTTTGTGGGATGGCTCAATTCATCTAGGGACACTTGACATAACGCTTTGACGAAGTCTACGATGGCGTCACCGTCTAGTTTCGTGGATCCTGTGAATATTCTATCTACTGCTACAACGACGCTTTGCGAGCTGGTCTCCCCGATGTGTTCTTTGACGCTCGGATCCAGCGACATTAGACTAAACTTCAAGGAGTCCGGCTGAGGCTTGATGCCCGACCCTGACAGGAACTGTGGCCGCACTCCGGTTCCTATGAGCTGCGCTAGTTCCAACTGAGAAATGCATTTAACAACATCCAACCAACTCGTTCCTAAGTAGTTGCCGTCTGTATGTGCCACGGTGATCAACGTCTTGATAGTGTCGATGTTCTTTGCCTTCATTTCCGTGATAGGAGAGTTAGCTGTAAGAAGAGTGAAGCGCGCGAGAGCTTGCACGTACGCGTCCCTTTCGAGCGACATGTGGAAAATGCAGGCGATGCGGATAGCGCACCTAATGCCGTCTAAGCACAGCGAAGCGATTTCAGGGTCGTCACAATCCTGCAGCCCCACTGAAAAGGCTGCCAGGAAGGGAGTCCACGCCATCTTGAACATAGGACGCACATGTTCTACGTGTTTCGCCGTCGTAAAAGGAGTTTGCACATGGGACACAGACTCCATCAAGTTCTTCGCAGCGGTAGATATCACATCCATTTCCATGTTCCAGATCAGTTTTCTCTTCTTCTCGTTAGCGATCATGTGTTTCCCGGGTTTCGAAGAGCTCTTCATCTTAATCTCGTGACCGGCTATTTCGTCGTAGATCTGTGACAAATATTCACGCGGCAGGTCATTGTTGTCACTAATGCCACTATTCAACTTAATGTATTGTTCTTTTGTCATTTTATTCTTGACTTGAGGCGAATGTAAATCTGTTGTCAGCATTATTATGGAAAACGCTAAAACGTAAACGGTGTCCGCACTCATGAATAGCGTGTTGTTAGGATTGCACTCACAGTAGCGAGATGCGAACTTTTCCATTAGCCTGTCGATCTTCTGGGCCTCGCCGGGGAGCCGGAATCCTTCTAAGAAATAACGTAACGCAGCCACAATATCCATGCTCGCGAAATTCATAGAGTCTACATAAGAGTACATAACTTCCTTGGAATGGTCCTCATTCTCGCCTAAATATTCACCAACGAACGTTTTGTCGAGCCTTTCGTCGGTTAGCAACCATTCAGCGATTTCTTTTGTCGATGTTCCCAAGAGACCTTGTTCTTGTAAGAAAGATACTCCTCGTTTCGGTTTCCTGTTGAATAGGTCAATGCCTGTTTCCCAAACCTCTTTCTGCTGTTTCAGTACTTCGAATTGTTCTGGAGAATCTAATGTCTCTCTATTGCCAATATTACTGGATCCTGTGGAAACTAAACTTAGACTAGATCCTCCATGAGATTTGATGCTGTGATGGTCATGGTCTTCCTTCGCTACTCTCTCACCTAAAGTTGTTTGCAGGTTTGGATTGATATAAAGCTCTTTGCTCCATTCAACCATACATTTCAATATTGAGACTAGACATTCGAGTCCACGAATGCGCATGGACTTTTCTTGGTTAGGCGTAGCGCCCAGTTCCAAAGCTTGCCTTCCTTGGGCAATCTTCGAAACATCATTAACCAATCGCTGGAACAGATTGGCTGCTGATAAATCACAGTCGTAGTTCACGTATATGTCTACGACGCTCTGCGCATCTCCACAGATCCTGGTCAATGCTTGGATGACCATCCATTTGTGCTCGAAAGACGAGCTCGAAGTCTCCAGAATGTTCATAAAGATTTCTTTGAAGAATACTTCAATTTGCTTCTTTAGGTGCACCTTGAAGTTTTGCAGAAGAGCTAAGAAAATAGCTAAAGATAGTTCGAATACTTCTGGTACAGAACTGACGCCATTCTTCGATAGCGCCACACAAAGATACTGCTTGATAGCTGTGATGAACATCTCATTGTTCCTGAATACTGGACCAGCATTTTGTAAGATAGATAAGAGAAGATGAAGAGAAAGAATTTTCGACCTTAGCTCATGTGACTTAGGGTCAGGAGTGCCTTCAGGTAGGGGCTTCATTGAAAGCTTGCAGAGAGCTCTGAATACCAGGAAAGCATCTTTCTGTAAGACATGAGTGAACTTAGCTGTGACTGAGTTATCATTTTCTGAAATAACATCAACACTTTCTTGTGATGGTATTCTTTGTATCGTAGCTTCAGTCGGCACTTGACCATTACTCTCCTGGGAAACACTCCCACTGTCATGAGAATCTGATGGATTTTCATTGTTATCAGGACTATTTGTTACATCTTCTTCAGACGTTTTCTTAGTTGCAATACTTATGGCGTTATCTATGACTGAATCTACAATTTGTTTAGCAATCATTTTTGCTTCTAATACTTCGTCCACCTCTTCACCTTGTGTTTGTTCGACTTCTTTAACTTCTTCTGTAGTATTGTTAGGCGTGTCTTCTGACACAACATTACCATTCGGCATTTTGTGTGGAATTTCTGTTACTGTATTACTGTTGCCATTTGCTTCTGATTCAATGGCTTGATTCTCCATTTTTGTGAAAATAACATTCAGCATCTGTGTCAGGGTTGCTCTCGCTGTGGTCTGGTTGATAAGGTTTTTGCTTGCAAGATAGATGTTGTAACATGTTCTGACAGCAAGGAGTACCGTGCCCTCGTGAACCTCGACATGTTGACTTGTGATTACTGTTAGTAGAGCTTTAATTATTTGTAGCTGCACGCCTTCATCAGTCTGTGGTCCTGTGAAACAGCTGCAGATTGTTTCAACAATTCGGTCTATCAGAAGTTTCCGTGGTGTAGTTGAGTCAGGAATGTTTCCGGTGAGATGACCATACGCAATAAGTTTTTGTAGGCAGTCTAGAGCTGTAACCACTATCCTGGATGCCTTGCTCTGGCATGCCAGTTCGAATGGTAAGAAGTACTTTTCTGCTGTAATAATGTTCGAAGCGTCATTCTTGGGTAGAGGCAGAGTCCCCGATGTAGGACTCTCTGATGACTCAGGTTGACCTCCATTTTTCAATTCTGTTTTAATTTCCTCTGCAAAGAAAAAATATGTTTTTAAAATAATGCTAATGGAATGCCCACAAATAGTTTCTATAGGAAATGTAATATACATTCGAATTTACTATATCTTTGAGGATAGTGATTATAAATAATGTACTTAGATAAAAATTAATAGGTTTTTCAATAATCTGTTATCAACATTCAATGTCCTAATTTTAGTTTTGATAAATTTATATGTATAACAGGATAACTCAAGGGCGGAAGGAAAAGAAAAATAATTTAAATGGAATTTTACCAAGGGTTAAAAATTCCATTATTTTTTTTTTCTTTTCCTTCCGCCCTTGTAGCAGTAATAACAATTGAACATGTCTTAATTGTGTAGTTTCAAGGGAAACTTGAAACAACAGAAACAGAAATTTTGAAGAATTAAAATCTTTTTTAGTGAAAAATTGACTTGGTAAGTAGTAGTAGACTTGACCTAACTGAAAAAATTAAAGTACATATTCAACATATTTTATTTCAAATGAACTTGACCTTGGTTTTTTATAAAAAAAAAACCCTATAAGTATAGTATAAGTACCTACTATGATGCAATTTTTTGCACAACTCACAATGAGTGCTTTACAATCGAAAAAATGTTTTTTCCTCTTTTCTGTAACTGTTTCTATTGTTATACTCCTGCTAGTACACAGAAGCTACTTAATTTATATACCATTGTATAGATAATTTAATGCAGTAGAAACGAAAAAAATATCAAAATATTTCTAAAAATTTCCCGTCTATCAAGTGTGAAACCTGAAAACATTGCAGCTTGCGAAAAAATCAATTAATTGAGTCAATTTTTTTTTAATAGATTCGTTTCACCCTTAGGAGGAACCCTATTGAAAATGGCTCTTTTATTCAAAGTAGTTTAATTATTATTAATAAAAAACTAACTAATATACTTTCAAATGAACATTATGAGTCGTGCACTTTTGAATTTTCCAATATTTCCAGTTTTTTGATTTTATAAAGACAAAACTTAAATATTGTAGTAATTACTAATGAGTCTTAACATTTTAAACGCATTAACAAAACGTATACAAGTTGCATCATTGTAATATTAACGGACAAATAAACACATTGAATCACAAAAAGAACATTTTACATCAAGTGTCTTGAAGACGGTAGGTGGACGATGATACAGGAAAACCACTCAACAATCTCAGTAATTTGTTCTAAATCAATAACAAGTTTCACTGCATTTTCCATAAAATGGCAATTGAACTCATTTTCATATGGCTAAGAATCAATTGTAAAAGTAAGCCTGTCTGGACTACACCTTTCTCCTTTTCGACAGGTACCTTCCAGATTATTTAAAAACTTTTCAAATCTACAGAGATTTCATTATTTATTAAATTAAATAGGTGGTGGAAAATGGTATCCAATATCAGCCTATAAAGTTCTCACTGCTGGGACACAGGCCTCCTCTCAGAGAGAGGGAGTAGGCTGTAATCCACCATGCAGGCTGAGTATGAAAATGGTATAGTGTATTAAAAATTGTGGATCTTTGACAGTTGTTACGGGTCATCAGAAGCCCGAAAGTCTGACAACCAGTCTTACCAAGGGGTTTCGTATACTCCATGTAAAATAGTGGTATTCAGCTGTATCCGCTTAGACTGGATGCCGACCCCAACATAGTTGGGAAAAGGTTTAGCAGATGAATGTCAAAGTTATATGTAATTTTTTTATTATTATATAACTTTTAACTTTGTGTTGAAGTAATAACATGGTTGCCTACTGTGCCCAGACAATTTAAGCTAATAAAAATACAGTACACTTGATACAAAAGAAAAGGAAGAACTAATTCTCATTGCAAACTATCTACAAAGGAGTGACTGGCCATCAATGAATTAACATTCATTTAATAAAATGTCATACTGTTGCGGAAGAAACACTTAAAGAGTCTTCTGGCCACACACTTTCCATCATAGACCTCATCCATTGCTTTCCATCAGGCATGATCAAGGACAAAAGTGGGCCCATTTAGAAATAGAAAAAGAATATCTAAACAATGTTGCTCAAGTATTTAGCTATTAGTTACATAAGGGAAAATGTGCATGGTTATATAAGTAATTCTGGATTACCAGTTAAGATTGTTTTAAAAGACTGCTGTGTGTTCTTATTGAAATTTAAAATATTTATTTCAGACCAAGCATGACAAGTCCATATTATGTTAGAAGGTCTTATAGCTATGTTAGTAAAATTTAAAATAATTATTATTTTGGACATGTCAAAGTCAAATCATTTATTTCAAATAGGCACATTAAAGGCACTTTTGAACGTCAAAAAAAAACTAAATAGAAATGATTTTAGTCGCCCATTCCAAAAGGTAGTTTTCGCATGGAGAAGAATGGACAAGAAACTCCACCGTTACTCTTTTAAAATGTTTTACAAGGTTTTGTATACATAATATAATTATATGTGAACACGATGCAGCCATAATAAAATTAGTCTACCACAAAAGGTAAAAAGAATTAAAAATTAAGCAATGACAGGTAAATCAAATAAGTGATATAAGATGATGATAAAAAAAAAAAAAAAAATTAAATTAGTAAAAAGTTTTATTTTGTCTAGACTTTTAGATTGCATGCATGAGTGAACAATGCCTCAGGGTTTGGCTGTCCACTCTGTCCGACATCACACTCAGAAGCGTGTTGGTGCTACCCTTTACCCGAGATCACAGGGAGGCCGACCTTTTGCGAAGCTCCGCCTATTATGGCCACTTTGATTTAATCAATAAATTAAATGAAATACTCCTTAAAACTATTACTACTCAATCAGAGATTACAGTTACATTATGTAAGTTTTATTGAGCATAAATATTAATGTGTAGTCTCCTGCTGCATTGACTGCCAAAATTACAAATTAACTGTCAAAGCATTGCTTATATGGAGACCATTTACATAATAAAGTACTTCTAGTCAATCCTGCCATAAGTATACAGGAAGTATGTTTGCATACTAAGATAGTTGTATGTTATACTGTTATTCAACCAATGGGCAATCGCATAGAGCTGTCTATTATTTTTATAATCTCATTTTGTGAAGTACAAAATTAATTTGTTATCAATGATTCAATTTATTATGATTCATTTGGTATTGTGTTTGTGGTTTGTAGGAAGTCCTTGAGTTTTTATTGAAACTGTTAGGGCCAATACAGCGAGTTGACTTAAGCCAGTCAAGAGGCTTATAACCAGCAATGGACAGCCATAGGTCGATGACTATGTGGGCTTATAAAGTTACTAGCAGCGCCCTGCGATTTCACCTGCATTAGTGTCGATCCCGTGGCAATATCGGGATTAAAACTCTGCCAAATTTTATCAAAATCCGTTCAGTGGTTTAAGCGTGAACAGGTAATATAGAGACAGAGTTAGTTTCGAATTTATAATATTAGTATGGTTGAAGAAATAAAATTTTAATTACCAGGCTTAGTAAATCGAGTCTCAGCTGTAGAGTCAACAGTAGAAATACAGAAGTTTTCATACCACATTATGTTTAGTATTGTTTTTATTAGTGCTTTGGTACTAATTGAAACTTAGGTTGTTTTAGGCATAATAGCAACCTAGGTGTGATGTAATGTATGTATGCAAAGTTTTGCATGTTACTGTGACATATCAACATGTATGCTCACCCAACAGCAGTAAGAGGTATTTACCAGTGAACATTGTTACTACATACAATCATACTAGGTCACATAGAAATTATACACATTATTGGTTCCACACACACCACTGACATTTGATCCACTGCCTGCCTCGCTCGCCACTATGTCGAAAACACTTCACAAGACTCTATGATAACGAAAAGTAGATTCGACTTTTAAAACCAAGGTCAATACATTCACTATCTAATAAGTTATCAATAACAGCAAAACTATCGCATTGTAGATTTTAACTTAATTAGTGACAGGTGATAAATACATGTACTGCACAAAATATTTAACGTATTACGTTAGTGAATACTGTAAAATGTCAGTAGGTCTTACCTAAAGCGACTTCGCAGGACTTCTTCAGTTGGCTGTGGTAGGACCTTTTTATGTCCTTATCAGCCAAAATCTTTTCTAGCGCTCTGACTATAAACATTTCTTTAGTTTTCAAGTTGGTTTGCATCGTTACTTCATAAGTTGATCACTCCATTCGTTCCTATCGGAACCGACTTAGTTGCGCGGTGGTTTTATATTCATTTATATTACTTATTGAGGCACTGTTATATTGTTATCGTATTACTGTATACTCGTATCGAGATAGCACAAATGGAACATCACAAAACTTTAGGGAACTATAGATTTTTGTGAAATCATTTCTGCGAGACGGAGATTTCTTTCTACGATTCACACCTCATCACAAACATGTCAATTATAAAGGTGCGTTCGTAAATGTCACCAGATTACACAATCCTGTCGGAAGTCGTTTTTGAAATGATTCGTTTTTTTCTAGGTAACTCTCTATACCACTACGTAGAAATAAATAAGGAAATGCTTATTAGTTATTTTTTAATTGGTTTTAAATACGCAACAATGGAATTTTAATGATTTTATTTTGATGCGTTCACGTTTATTTGTTTTCGTGGAACTGTTGTATATCATTACGTCACCTAAGCAAACCTGAGAAACAGTTTTAAGCCTTTTTGTGGCTTTTTCATTGAATTCAAGTATAAAATAGCGCAAATATCAAAATAAAAATTGCGCTGAATCATTTTCTAAATAAATATCAGTAACTTTTAGTTTACTGCAAATTGTGCGTTTGGTTTTTCCTGCTTTACGTCAAGTCAAAGAGTTCAAGACAATTCATTCTCAATAATTTATTGTCATTTTGTATCTGTTGTGTCGCTGACGGACGAACTCGCTTGCGGTTAACCCGCTATTTACGTTAAAAATCGTGAAATTCTTCGTAAAAGAAGAGCTATTTTTTATTTTTTGTGATATTTTGAATTAGCCAACAAAATTGCTTCCACAATGACAGTAACGCGGGTCGCGGAGTCCCGCACCGAGTTCAAATTGAAGAGCTTACCTGACGATGCTATATCGAGCGTTAAATTCGCACCGAAATCCAACCAGTTCTTGCTGGTGTCGTCGTGGGACTGCTCTGTGAGACTGTACGATGTCACGTCGAACACGGAGCGCCATAAGTACAACCACGAACTGCCCGTCTTGGACGTTTGCTTTCGGGTAAGAATTCAGTTGTTTTTACATGCTTGTTCGCTTGAATACAGACTGTGAACTGCACGCGGATACTTCTCCTTATCTGATTAGCTGTAGTTATTTAGGCATGCCTTTAAGGTCATACTTTACAACAGTAAAAACATTATTTTACCATGTGAACAATGTTTGAAAAACAAAAAAAGATATTATTATGGAGTGTTTGAGGACACCAGCAAAAGCATACAGTTTAAAAACTTCTCATATCAATGAAACAGGCTTCAGTAATTTAGTTGCAGAAGGGTAGACACCAGTTATGTACAGTAAAGCATGACGTCTTGGCTACCGTCCAACTTTTTCCAGATTTTGGTAACTCATGGTCAAAGAGTTTTAAAACCTCCATACTGTGTTACAATGGACTAACAAAATAGCCAGACTCAGTTTACTTCTACTCACTACTTAGAGATACTACGTCTTCTACTGCATGGTGCATATTAATAAATTGTGGGTTCAAAAGCCTCTACGAGTTACCTGTTATTCCACAGTTCATTGGAAAAACTACATTGCCACTTCATTTTCTTTACAGGATGCTGTTCACACCTATAGTGGTGGATTGGACCAGATCCTGAAGATGTATGACTTGAATGCAAGTATGGAAACAACGTTGGGTGAACATAAAGGAGCAATCCGATGTGTGGAGTTTGCTTCTGAAGTGAATGCGGTGCTCACTGGCAGTTGGGATGGTACCGTCAAGATGTGGGACAGCCGTGTGCCCAATTGTGTTGGAACTTACAATCAAGGAAATGAGAGGGTAAGATATAATAGAATCAGCTACACAGCTGTATCTATTATCATCAACACAACACACGTTGTGTTGATGATAATAGATTCTCTTGTCGAAAATATCTTGATTTAAAAGAGTGTCCATGGAATTTCTTCTCCATAGAGATCTATGTTTTGGAATGGGCGACTATCTTCAACTTTCTGACTAACTGACCGACTATTTAATTTTGACAATTCAAAAGTGCCTGTACAATTGAAATGCTTTCAGTTTTGATGCTTTTTATTTTGGGCCATGTGCCCTTGAAGCAATTCTTGTCTAACCGATTTGTAACAGCATGGAATAGGGTCCCGGAAAATGTTGTGACGCTCCCACACTGAACTGCTTCAATAATCGACTGGACAGACTAAATATCTCCAAGCTATACTATACACACGCATCAGCTAATTAGCTGCTAGTGTATTTAGCAGATTTTGAAGTTAGATGCTTCAATTAAAACCAGAAAACTATGAAAATTGTAAATAATACTTTAGTTTTTGGAAGAAAGTCAAGTATTAAGTCATATTTTTAATCTTCTAGGTGTACACAATGAGTATAGTTGGTGAGAAGTTTGTAGTTGGCACATCTGGTCGCAAGATCTTCGTATGGGATGTCAGAAACATGGGACACGTGAATCAGAGACGTGAATCTTCCCTCAAGTATCAGACTCGATGCATCCGAGTGTTCCCTAACAAACAGGGGTACGTCCTCAGTTCCATTGAAGGCCGGGTGGCTGTGGAGTACCTTGATAGTAATCCAGAGGTTCAGAAAAAGAAGTATGCCTTTAAGTGTCACCGGATTAAGGATGGTGGTAAGTATCAACATGGTGGTTTCATCATTTCACTTGGTTTTTGTAAGACCAGGCATTTATGATTATGATGATGATTTGGAAAGAGCCATCAGTCAAAGCTATTTGTATGGCTGGTGTCCGCAACTCTATGGAATCGTCCGGAACTCTATCTCTATGTATGGCAGATATAAAATAGAAGATAATGAAAATATTTTAACCACCATCATCTCCCTAGCCTTTTTCTAATGGTCTTAGTAAATAAAATAATCATGGAGGTTTAGCCTTCCCGCTACAAACCTAATTATTCTCTATAAGATTCCTAGCCTGACTTCTAATACAATCAACATAAAACTCTCATTCCAGGTCTCGAAAAAATCTACCCAGTGAATGCAATAAGCTTCCACTCCGTTTACAACACCTTCGCAACAGGCGGCTCTGACGGCTACGTCAACATTTGGGACGGCTTTAACAAGAAGAGGTTATGTCAGTTCCATAGATACAACACAGCGGTCTCGTCTCTAAGCTTCTCCCATGACGGGTCAGCCCTAGCTATTGCCTGCTCTCAACTGGATGAAACACAAATAGAAGACCCCAAACCAGAAGATACCATCTACATAAGATATGTGACAGACCAAGAAACAAAGCCTAAATGAGAAGTGGATTATGCCCGGCGAGTCTGTTATTAAGTGGCTGTTTTCAAAGTGTGTGTAGCTTAAAGGTACAGGTGAAATTGGACTCCTGAACTCTGACTGACGATTTCAACGAATGATTTTTCAAGATTGCTAAGTGTGTCCGAATTTTTCCTCTTGTCCATTGGATTCCAATTGCCCCAATAATTATTCCTCGTTACAATAAGAATTTTTGGTAGTATACTTAAATTGAGAATGGTTTGCATGATAAGCTTAGTATTTGTTATTTTGCGCTTGTTCAAATAAAGTGTTCTACGCGCGAATCGGTACACATCGCTGTTTCTAAGACGATTATATTGCCATAGAATTAAAATAAATACTGAAACATAATACTCAAACGTATTTACGCTAAAAACTTTCGAATATAACTACGTTGAAAGGTAATAATGAAGAATACACGCGTAGAACGCTTTATCTAAGCCTATACCTATAGTGTAAAAAAAAACTTGAATATTGTGTAGGAATGTTGACAGTTATGTAAATAGCAATTTTGTTCAATGAAGTACTGAATTTAAAGCCATGAACAGACGGCCGGGTGACAAGATCTTTGTGAATGAACCCTACAGTTCAATTAGGATAAATTTTAGTTGTAAGTGATTAATAAAAAGTAATTAAGTTTCATAAAAGTTTGTTTTATGATCTTACAGGGCTTTTTCCCGCTTTCATTATTTTATCGTCTTTATGAACACAAGAATCGAAAATAATATTAACCCTCCTAGTGTCACATGCAGCTAAGGGCTATGCAAGGATGTCGAAATAGGCCGTCGATAGGCTGCTCTCGTAAAACTTGCTCTCCCTATGCGGCAATGCTGTGCAAGAGACGATATTATCAACCGTAGATAAGCATGCTGAGAATTCCTAGAAAAAAAAAGAAAAACCAAAAAAATTAAAAAGGCCCCTTGTGTTTTGAAAAAGGTCCTCGGCTCTCATCCAATTAGTTGACCGCCCTGAAGAAACGTTTAAATTTTTGTTTATAAAATTATTTAAAATTTCAAATCCAAAAAAGCTGTAAAAAATGTGCCGTCGTCGCCAGCCCTCGCCTTCAAGCGCCTCACCACAAATACTAGCAACATTTTCCAGATCCACTGCTTGCAATGACTCACAGATGTCTTTGTATCTCGAACAAAAGTGCGCTTTTATCAGCAAACTAAGTGCTGCGGAATGTGCACGCCATATAAGTGCATATTAAAAGCATACTGCATTGCTTTGAATTAACACATTCGCGAATACACAAGACGTGTGCGTCCGCAGTGTTTCGCAATTAAAATTTAAGAGCATTTTATTCTGCTTTCGTTTGCGGATACTGGAACTTCTTCAAGGGAGAAATAAAGGTGATTTTACCGTGTTTTGTTGATGAAGTTAAGTTTGTAAGTATGAAAGCTCGGCCAGTCCAAATTGGCGCTCAAACAAAGCTAATGTTTGCGACCACCTAAAGGTTTCTTAGAAGATGTTATTATAAACGTTTGGTGCGTCAAACCAAACGAGTGTTAGCTGTTTACAGAACACGTTTACTGCTGTTGTAATTATATTCTAGTGTACCTTCGAATACTTGTTAATTGAGGAAGTTGTAGCTAATACGGTACTTCGATCATATGTTTGTTTAAGCACGAATTTCTTAACGTTTCTTCTCATTGTTAAGTCTTAATAAGCGATGTGGAATTAACTCTTAGTTTATTAACTTACCTACTAATTATACAGTTCTGAAGATATTGCGTTACGTGAGGCGAGTAGGTATAGATGTCTAAATATAAATTATAGGCCTGGCATTTATGGCTATTTGACTAGCAGTTAATGTGTTTAGAAAATTGCAGGTTTAGTTAGGTAAAGATCAAGACAATTGTGACTTGTGAGATGTTGGGCTTCTATGGCTAAGCGCGTACCACAAATTGAATCGTTGCGGAAAATAATCGTCAAACTGTGAGCAATACCAATAGGTATACTTACTAGAGTCCGCGCACTGTGAGTTTCCCATACAATTCTAACGCGCTCGCAATCGAACGTGAGTGAAAAAACACATTAAGGCCACAGAATATATTGGCAGATCACTCAAGGTAGGTACACTGGGGTCTGAAATGGTGTTTTAAGGAAAGAACCATGCAGCATGAGTGGACCCGTCCAGTCAGTTCACGCATTTGTCAGTAATCGTGCAGCTCAACTCAAGACTCTGAACTCGACGAACAATCCTACCAAAGAAAGGAAATTTGGGTAGGCCGCATAAATTACCTACCCTTATCTGACAGTTCATGATTAAAACTAAATGAGAAAAAAACAAAAAAGCGATGACCCACATAATCCTCACATTTAGTACAACAATAATTAAAGTAATTATAATACTTTTTAAAGTAAATATTCATGTCATTGTATTTAAATATATAAAGTTGTCGTTACTACCCTGTTTATACAATTTAGGTAGGTACATGGTTTTTAGGGTTCCGTACCCAAAGGGTAAAAACGGGACCCTACTAAGACTCCACTGTACGTCTGTCTGTCTGTCACCAGGCTGTATCTCATGAACCGTGATAGCTAGACAGTTGAAATTTTCACAGATGATGTATTTCTGGTGCCGCTATAACAACAATACTAAAAACAGAATAAAATAAATATTTAAGGGGGGCTCCCATACAATAAACGTGTTTTTTTCGGCGTTTTTGCCTTGTGGTACGGAACCCTTCGTGTGCGAGTCGGACTCGCACTTGGCCAGTTTTTTCTTTTTTAGAGTAAGCCAAATATTTGATCAGTTTGAGAATATAACTAGCGAACCGTGACGATGAAAGCAATTTTAGTGCAAAAGGCAAAAGAAATGCGGGAAAACTTCCAATCGAATCTTAACCCAATATGGGCGCATTAGCGCTTATGACAGATAATAGGCTACTGGCCACTTTCTCGACATTACGTTATTTCATTTTATTTTATTTGACGCAATAAATATTCAACACAAAAAAATCGACAACCATTTTCCTCCGTTTCGTTCAGCACGCTACGCTTTATAGCCACGGTACACGCGTGGGCGGCTAACCTATGACTCGAAGATGTGACCTCTTCGGATCTACTCCTCAACAACCAAGATAAAGTACATTTTACTGTCCATTCATAATATATGAGTAGCGATAGAAAAATGTCGGTAAGAGCTTGGGAACTTGCTTGGTTCCGAAGTTTCCGTCCTCCTATGTAAGGAGAGCTTGTTCACCTTACAAATCGTTGATCGACTGCGCTGTTGAAATTATACACATAAAAAAAAGATTCTTTTGGTTTTGGAAATAAGAAAACTATCACATAAAGCAGCAGGGTCATTGCGTAGAGCACTATCGGAATGGCTTTCATTTTGACAGTTCAACAACATTCATAAGTTAGATATTTACGTTGTTGAGCAGACAAATTTTTCGAACATAATATATGGAGCAATGGATTAGCTTTTTTCAAAATGATTCAGATTGAGATCGATAGCACGATATGTGTTACGCAATTTTTGTGCTGAATTACTTAGTTCATGTGTTTAACTAGAAAAGCGGACTTTTTTCTAAATTGCCGTGTTTGAAAACCGCCTAGACAGAATCTATTACAGCCCTGAGTCGATTGTTGCGGAAACCAAAGCACCTTCCAGCTACCCTCGTTTTTCGCACTCGTATAGGTACCTACTCGTACACTCGTTCAGACTCGTTTAATGTGCATTTTGCTATCGAATAGGTACGTTATTAGTGGTCCGGTGGTTACAGGATGCTAACTTAACATTTTAATTAGTAGTAAGACTAGAAAACACGATGTTCTAGTATTAAAGACTGCATATTAGCAACATGTAACTAGGTAGGTAATTATTAGTGGACCTTATTTTGCTATCTTTAACCGCAGCCGCAACCTGTGACCTGCAACTATTAAATGTCATATCGAACTGGCTGGTACACGAGCTCCTACTTGCATTTACATTTTTTGTGTAAGATATTGCTTAAAATTAGGTGTGTAGGTAGTGTAGGTACGTACTTTAGTACCTAGGTATGTGCAGTTATGCCCGTCAATTTATCTAGGTACAACCATAATATTGAAACCCACCATATGGCAAGAGGTATTAGATCAGGAACCTTCGACAAATCATTTAAATCTAGATACGACATCGGACAACTGAGTGATTGAAGGCTGTCAAGCAAATCTTTATGTCGCTCAGGCCCCAGAGATCGACACAATGCAGTGTCGGGAATAATTTTGGATTAGGTAAAACACAGCCAAATAATAGCTAGTGAGTTAGTTAATATAGCTGTTGCAGTAATGCAGAATGCATATATGCAGGCTGCAAGAGCAAGACTATTACGACTCATAATCCAGCACATTACATCCCATTTTTAATTACAATAAACAAACTAGGTAAATACGCACTTATCTGCTCAGCTACTGCAACTCCCATTCCGACTACCTGTCTCAACGTTATCATTAGTATATGCGCGATAGATAGTGCGCTATTGAACGCGTTTACATACGATCATTGCATTCCTGCCACGTCGCAGAAACAACGGTAAGTTACGCGTTAATTGAAAAACATTAGGCTTATAAATGCGTCACTGTCTTGTCTTTATCTTCATTAGAGGTAACACCTATATCATGATTACTTGAATGTGGGCGAAATAATTAAGTGGGGATGGGAATGTGAGAATGTCCTGTGAGGTTATAGAAAAAAAAGGAATTTTACGACTGAAGTTCCAAGGCACAATAACGTTTGCTGCTCTTAGAAAATTTTCCCGTGAATTTTTTCGTCGTGACATTTGTATTGTGTTGTAATTCGGTACCTAGTACTTTTTATAACAAGTAAACGGGGTCATAGTATATCTATATAAATAAGATGAAATGGTGTTCGTTGGTAAGCGCGTCACTTGAGAACGACTCGGCTTTTTCTTGTTTTAAAATGTTCGTAAAAGTTCGTATTCGGTGTTTACAGAAATGTAAATTGTAAATAATTTTAAATTCAGGAAAATCTGTACTTATGTCCTTTTTTAATAGGAATTTTGTATGACAGGACGTCTGTCGGTTCAGCTAGTAATAGATAATTATATTTTGATCAGAAATGTACCATATCTTGACTTGTCCTATTCCAACGCCACTGCTTCAGTTTTATGCCATAGTGAATTGAAGAACCAACATCAGAGTAGTCTTTCAGAAATCTCTATAGAGTGGTTGTCTAACCGCCTAATCTCCTGCCCCCGGGCTATACAAAATGCACGAGCTTCCTCGAAACAAATGTGTCGTCGTCTAGCCAAGGGTTAAGTCTCTACATCTTCATTAGAGCTAACACCCTACATCGTGTGATAAAGTGAAGAGTGCTGAGTAGGCGGCGTAATTAAATAGGAGCTGATTGTGTCCCGTCGATGTATCAGGTAGCGGTGTGAGGTATCAATGGTTGCCATTTAACACTTCAAACAGGCTTGCCCTTCGGGGTAATTCCATTGTTTACACTGACATTAGGAATGCCTTTCATTTTGACAGTTCAACAACATTCATTGCGGTATTGACGTTATTTAGCAAACAAAGGACATCATTAATTTCGTACCCAAAAATTAAAGCCAGAAGAAAAAAAGTACTGCTTTTTCCTGCACGTTAATATTTGGGTATAACATATTCGACATCTGAATGATGTCCTTGTCGAACATAAGAAGCAATGGATTAGCAATATACTTCAAAATTATTCAGATTGTTATTAGTGCACGCAATTAGGGTGCTGGAAGCATTTTCCGTAACAAGACGTTAGACTTCGTCGTGATCGGACGTGATGTACTTATTCAAATTCTTAAATTCACTAAATGATAAATGATTTTATTTTTGTAAGTAGGTTTGCACAAACACTTTTACACGTCAATCATATTTTTTTTTAAACTAGATGAGGTCGGCGTTTCCGACTACTCTGACTATCTGACTACTCTGAGAAGAAAGACTCAGAGGTCACAGTCTCTTTTAAAGTCCAGACATAATCTTGGTCAGGTTATAGGTATGAAGACCATGTAGATCGATATCTGAGATGGTCTTTTGAGGAAAGAACCACACAGATTGAGAGGACCTGACCAGTCAGTGCACGCATTTGTCAGAAATCATGCAGTTCAACTCAAGTCACTGACAGAGAACGCACAGCCAAAAAAAACTGCTGGGCCGTGTTATATAACAAAAGTTTTACAACATGTTACTTAGTCTGTACGCACTATCTTTTATAAATTAAAATATTTTAGTACGAACATACAACGTACTTATATACAACGGAATTGAACACTGAGGAAAGATTTTTGAAAACGGAATTGAACACAGGAAAGATTTTTGAAAATTCATTGCCTAAATGGACCTAAAGGATGAAAGTTTTTATGAATGTTCGACATTTTGGCTGATGTGGGAAATCCCATCAGGCATACCTGCGGCTTGTTTTAGGATATTTTCCGTGTAATAAATAGTTTAGTTGAAGGAAAACATCGTGAGCAAACCGGCATGTCCTCAAACCAAAAATTTCCGCTAACTCGCACTGGGCCCGCGTGGTGGATTACGGCCCAGTCCCTCTTACACAAAGAAGGCCTGTGTCCCAGCAGTGGGAACATTATAGGCTGATTGTGCTTAGTAGTTTAAGATATATATTCCGATTTGATCCGATTTGATGTTCCTGTGTGGTTCGACTTACCTAAGATACTAGTTCAACAGTTTATCGTTTAGCGAATACCATCTGACCTTTGCAAGCATCAGTGGTTTGTTAAAAGCACTTGTGACTTGACGCTAGTGACCGTATAATGTTCACACTTATGTAGGTACCTACATTATTATGTTTACACACTTAGTCGGTGTCGAAGTGTCTTGTTTTTAGTTTTTGCTGTCCATAATAATATATCTAATGATTAGAGGGGCAATTCTCGTAATTTTAAGAATGTTCACAGTCTGATCTCAATCTGTTAAAAATACCTCTAATTTCCCTACATTTTTGACAAGATTTTAGCATTGATTGTCGCTGATTGAGTTATGCTCGCCTTATTTTAACCCCCGACGCAAAAACGACGGGGTGTTATAAGTTTGACGTGTCTGTGTGTGTGTGTGTGTGTCTGTGGCATCGTAGCTCCCGAACGGATGAACCGATTTTGATTTTCTTTTTTTTGTTTGAAAGGTGTATATTTTTCTTCTCTCGTCAGATAAGCTCTATGAATTATATGCAGTTTGTAAGGTTGGTAGGGCGGGTAACTGCCCAGGGAGCGCCGGACAAATATTTAGTACATCACTTGATGTGAGCTATGTGCGTCCTACGTGCATTGCTACAGTTATCCAGACTATATGAAACGCTAAAATTGGCGTTTCACACAGTGTCAGTAATTTAATTACCAACAATAATAATGTCAAGGCTCCTTGGCAGATTTTTCTAGCTTGATATCCTTAATTAAGTAGTTTCGTTTGTTATTGTAATTTGATCTTTAGTGGGCATAATTTATGTAAAAACTTGTGGCTGTCTAAGTAGGCAGTTTAGTTTCACTTTGGTTCCGAAATCATGAATTAATCAATTCTCGCTATAACTTGAGTTTATAAACTTAAGCTGTAATATATTCGTATACGTTCCTACCGTACGTACTCGTGGGCACTCGAGGCCTCTGTCTGAATATTATTGTAACATCACAAATTATCTCACAATGCAGAGACAAGCTAGAGTAGAGACAAAAACAACAATGGCTCATAACTTGAGTGATAGGGTAACTACCTTTCATGTACACTTATGTCAAATGGGCACATGGAATTTTCTTATTTTTCATGTATTGAAGTTTGATGTAAGATTGTTCTTTCATAATAATCATGTAAATACCGTCAAATATTACTGTGTGAAAAGTTTTCATCTTGTCGTTTCAATGAATAAGTAACATTCTCAATCAACTCAGCAGTCCACTACTGGACATAGGCCTCTCCCAGGCTGCGCCACAACACCTTGCCCTGCGCATCCAGTCTATCCCAGCAACCTTTTTAAGGTCCTCGGTCTGCGGTATCCATAACAACAGTGAGTAACATTCTATAATACCAGCCTATTATTGTCCCCCTGGAGAGCAAAAGCTTCGTCCCATACCACGTGGTCAAGGCGGAGTGGCCACAGACATCCTATAAAGCCCAAAAGCACAGTCACTCTACAAAGCTCAGTCGAGTCCAGTCATCGCGCCTGGGAATCGCACTTATTACTCGCACCCGATCTTCAACCGACACTTGTGGATCTCGAAACACAGGCCGATGTCGAATCAGCCACTCGTCCAACTTTCCATCTCGAGTGCCCTCCACAACGAATATCTAATGAATACTTACAAAATAAATATGATAACAATTGTTTTATAAAAATGTACACTTTCACGCGTGGGTGTTCGAAAATAGAGACTCGATCGGTGTGCGTGTTAGGTCATTTGTTGGCGAATCGAAAGTGGATGCCTTTTTAATTTTAAGTAGCGGTTAGCTTGGGGCGTGGGCGGGTAGGATCCGATATCTAATCTGACGAAGCTGTGTGAAGTATTTACGTTATTCGGTCAAGAAGATGATAAGTCTTTGTCTGTTGTTTCTTTGTTTGTTTTTGTGTTTGTCTTAAACGAATCTTATAATACTGTACAATCGACACTAGACTCGATATTTTGTTAGTCAAGTTGATACAGAAAAAAGACAATAATATTAATAACCTGTTTTGCCTAGTTCTCTCTGCACGTCTCGTCTCGACGGTTTGCTTACGATTTAGGATTTCCTTACCAAAATACTTGCTAATACCTACTGCTTGTTTTTTGTGTTTGTGTTCTTTCTCTGCTTCATGTTTACCCCAAATAAAGGTATTTTCTTTCTTTCTTTTTTTCTAAATATTTTTAGAAGGTTACTTCTCTTTAATAACAGTAATTGGTACATGCCCCTCTGACTAAAGATAGTTGGTAATTTTATCAGGAGCTATACATCCAGAAGCCTGAAATATAACATCCTCCAAACGGCCATCGACGTACCGAAGCTTCCACACTAAATATCGGCCAACAATAACAATAAACAACCGAGCAGCCACGTCACAAGCGCTGAGTAATATGTCCCGTTGTGTGCCCACAATAAAGCACTTTCTCACGTCCAATGACAAATAGCGAGTGAATTAATACCAACTCGCTTTTGTACGAATAAATCAAACGTTGAGCAGCGCGCGGCAGGTTGTTTTGACCGGCACGTGAAACCATGTAACAAATGCAACCGATTCAACCTTTAAGACAATGTAATAAGGTCTCATTACAAAAAATCCAGCGACATTTAACAATGAAATCTGGAGTGTTACCAGCTACATAACTTCTGCGTTGCTTATAACTCTAATTTCCTTATACTTAAAGATTGTTTCAGCTTGTTTAAGGTCAGTAGATTGTTTTATAGTGTTAAATATACGCGTTCGTAGGAGGATGTTATTGCTCAGTGTCTTCGACAACGTGTAGGGATGGGAGCTTATTGGTAAGGTGATTTACTTAAGCAGTTATTGCGAAGATGATATATTTAAGCTTTAATGGTATGTGCTGTACTTTTCTGGGCTCTTTATCCTGTATAATGTCTTCTGTCATTTCTGTGACATAATATGTCGAGAAGAAATTAGTGTTTGTTGGACAGATTTAGGGTACTTGTCTAGCTATAAGGGCCATGACTTCGTAGTATTAGGGTTTGCAACCATTTGGACTTGTGATTCTGGGTATCTATCCTGCACTGTATCGTATATGGCTTCAAACCATTTTATGTTTTCAGTTTCAGCCTTCAAATAAGTCAGTGTATAACGATTTGAAAAGTCAACCCCAGTTTTACGATGAGTGCAAATCTGTGGATTGAAATTAGAATATTTCTCTCTTTTCGGCAAGAACTGTACCGGAATAGCTCATGCAGTAGTGACCAGAGGGCTGGCCTGTTTTTTAGCCAAAGAATCAGCATTGCCATACAACGTGGCTGCTGCCAGTCTTTTGGGCACGTTTCCTGTTGACAGCGATGCAGATGAATTTTTTGATGCCCTTTGATTATTTCTCCTCCTTTTTATATACTTGCACATATTATTATTTTACTACTACATACACACATACATAAACTCACTTCTCATTGGGGTAGGCAGAAACTACAGAACACCACTTGCTACGATCATCGACGATCGGTCGATCATTTCTTCATCCAAAAAAAAACCTGAACCTATTATAAAGTTTTTAAAATCTTCTTATTTAGTGGTCAGTACATCCCTAGTATCCGCACAGGGTGTCCCCCAGACAAATGTGTTGGAAGTTTAACAAGTGGTGTGCACAATTACCAGCACTGTAGTCGAGGGTTAATAGTCTCAATAATTTGACATATTGGGTGGTCGCCCTGCCGGCCAGCGCCTCGCACTCGATGCGAATTAATAAGGGATTTGATACTTTGGGATTAGATAACTTTTGTAGCTAATAACTTTGTTAATCAACGGATATTTGAGTCTTTTATAGACCTTTATCAGAATGTTTTTAAATGTGTGTGCTTTGACTATTTCTGGATCGGTAAATTTTTTTTTAATAAAAATTAATTTTGTTTTAAGTGGTGTGATATCAATGTTGCTGTATCTACATCTATACTATTAATAAAGCTGAAGAGTTTGTTTGTTTGTTCGAATGCGCTAATTTCTGGAACTGCCAAAAATGTTTTTTGCCTTTGATAGCCCAATTCTTGAGACAGGCTATAGGCTATTTAACATTACGCTAGGGTCCTTGGGAGCCGAGCAAAAACCAAAATAGTCAGAAAGAACGCTGAGCGAAAACAAAGTGAGCAAGCGATGCGATGCGATGCGGCGAGTCCGGAGAACAAGAATATACATGCGGCAGAAGCTAGTCTGTAACATAAGAATATGCTTTAAGTCAAAGTAATTTAACACACGTAAGGGATTTTTAAAACCTTTTAATTACGGTTGGGAATCGAACCCAACACAGCGCGTTGCACGCGGTCTGCACGCGTAGGCAGCGTGATCAGCGCGTCATCGGCGAGTTGAGACCGACGACCACTCGCTTCCGCGGACTCCACCGCGACGGACAATACTCCTCTCTTAAGTTTAACTTATTGTTTGTCCGGGAAAGTTAAGATTAGTTTTAGTTATATATTAGCGGCATTAAACCATTGCCTAAAATACAGTCCACTCATTTATTGCTCCCCGTGCTAACAATTACAATGTTATTGTACCTGCCTCACACCTAATAAACTGCTATTACTTTATCTTATCATCACTTGACGAAAGAACGTTTTAAAAAAAAAAAAAAAAAAAAAACAAAACAAAAAAACAAAGTACTGAAGGCCAATTCCCTTAATTAAAAACGTTCAAAATCTAGTCGCAATCTCATCTCAGCGACAATCAATGTCAAAAACTTGTCAAAAATTTAGGGAAATTAGAAGTATTTTTAACAGATTGAGACTGAGATCAGACTGTGAACGTTCTTAAAATTACGAGAACTGCGAACTGCTCCTCTGATTTCCTGTTACTTTACCCAAATAAGAAAACTTTCCGTGTTTAGTCTTAGATGTCCATACAAAAGGTTTGCAAGCGATCAGTTTTCCTGTTCATCCCATTCGCCATAAGGCGAATACAGAGATCTTCTAGTAAAATATACTACAGTAGTTAAGATCACCCGAGTCGCTTGACATGACTGCTAAGTTTAAGAGCTGTATGGACCGATACCTGGAAATATCGCCAGACCACGGAAGCACGTTAAGGTCAATCTCGGATCATGAACTTCACAATATTTGTTTAGCTCGATGTGCAAACAGATAAAACTTTATTAGATACGACCTGTACATAGGTGACATAAAGGTGAGACTAGACTGCAGTCCATCGACGTCGACCAGTAGATCGCCTCAAAATATAATCGATTGACCGAACTTCGATCGATATAAAATGTACGATCGGTTTCTAAGTTCTGGCCCACCCACCAGGCAGTATAAATATTTTATTTCTGTAAGTAATAGATAGTAAACTACATTATATTTACATAATTTAAAAAGCTAACAGTCTTAAAATAATAATAATATGTATCTACAAGTATATAAAAAGGAGGGAAAATAATCAAAGGGCATCAAAAAATTCGCCCGCATTGCTGTCAATAGGAAACGTACCCAGAAGGCTGGCAGCATTCCAAGCAGTTGGATCTCTCACTCTACCTAGTCTCATCCCTTCTATTTGAGGTCCGCTCTCTCGTCGTTCTTCGCCAGACGTGCTGTTTATTTCTGATAAACCTTGCGTGCTTGAAGATATCATCATCCTCCTGCCCCTATCCCAATTTACTTGGTGTCGGCGCTACATGGCTTTTTCTTCCATACTTCACTATGAGGGCCATCTCGGTAGTCACCCCAGTTCTAACCGTGCGTATTTCAAGACAGTTGAATCAAAATTCTCTGGGACTCGACAAGCTTTACTACCTCGGCACCTCTGTTGATTCTGGCTTCCAGCATTGAAGCAGCTGAGTATAGTGTGTCGGGAGTAAACGTCGATCCAATTGGATCGATTTGAACGATCGACGTCGATCGCCCGCCATCTAGGTGCACCTTTATGCGCGACGTATAGGTGACATTTTACAGTAATGGCCCCCATAAACCGTCCAGCTGTGACATGCGAGCTCTAATTAGTTTTACAGCAGGCGGTGACATCACTCGATATTGATGCTATAAAATATTAATTCAATTTGTGTGTAATGTGTGTTTGAACGGTTCGGACAACGGAGTTCTTGTTTTTTTATTCTTTGTGTTTCAATTATCTGTGTCGTAAATTGTAGGTTTTATTTTGATATAATTTTCCTGGGATGAGTTAGTGCTAGGTGTCATATTTGAATAATTTGTATCTACTATCCATACTAATATTATAAATGCGAAAGTGTGTCTGTCTGTTTGTATGTTACCTCTTCACGCTTAAACCGCTGAACTGGTTTAGATGAAATTTGGTATAGAGATAGTTTGAGTCCCGGGAAAGGACATAACCACCCAAACGTCCCGCACCCCGCGATTACGTCATCTGTTACGTCCCCGAACATTTTTGTTACCTTTTCATGCCTATACCACTGAACGGATTTCGACAAAAATTGGCGAGGAGATAGATGGCGTCCTGAGGAAGGACATAGGCTACTTTTTGTCCCGGTAGCACGTTCCCGGGAGATAATTTCTGACATCCACGCGGGCGAAGCTGCGGGCAGAAAGTAGTGCAGCATAAATCCCAAATCTGAAACCTAAACACGAAACTCATGTGACAATTTAAAACAAAAGAAATATTAAAAAAATATGTGTTTTGAAAGAGAATCACAACCAATTTTCATTTCTTCTTTTACATAATGTCCTTTGCTAGGGTGGAGACGTCAGTTTATATACTACAATTTATACGTTTTAACAGGAAATTACATATAAAATAACCTTTGACACAGCTTAAATTTGTGTCGTCTGTATATTTTAACACTTCAATAGAGAACTAAAATAAAATAAAGGTTTGTTTTGCAACAGAACGGATGCACGGATGGAGTAAACACGGCAATAAATTGGTTAGCACTTACACGACAGATTCTGATTTAGATATTGAATGTACAATGTGGAATTAACATAGGATTTTCTTTATGCTTAACAAAAAAAAAAGGAATCACAGAAAAGAATGCGCTGGTTTAAAAAACATACCTATCTTAGAATACAATAGAATTTCTTTATTTTGCATAAAATATATTCACACCTACCTAAGGTTTTAAACATAAATTGGTGAATTAGACTCAAAAATATATAATATACCTACGCTTATGTGACTTATTATGAAGTTCAGTAATCAATCAAACCAAACTCCCGGGATATAGGCCTAGTTTGGGGTCACCGTCAATTCTATTCTTGTACAGTCACGAGCATAAGTATGTATACACTTGGCTATAATCAAAGACGATTTTCTCCTTTAGTTTTGAATGAAATTTTATGTTATAACGAACGAAGTATTTACGAACCCATAGGTTTGTGTAAAGTGGCGTATTTCAACGTTGCATTCGTTATTTCACGAAAAAATCGACATTGAAAGTTGCCAAGTGTTGGCATATTAATGCTCGTGACTGTACAAATAAATTTGAAAGTTTGAATTAGTTTCTGAGAAAAAAGATTTACAGATAAATTTAAAAGTAAATCAAACATACAGGCTGGCAGGGACAGAGACGGACATCGGATTCAGTACATGATTCTGGATTCCCCAACATAGAAATTTTTAGTCGGTTATTAAAAAAAATTCGCTGTTACATACATTTTGACCGCTTAGGTATTGCATTCTTGTAGGAAATAGCAGATTTAAAAAAAAAATCGACGAAGAATTTCAACGGGGTTTTCAGAGTCATGCTTTTCGTCGACTATTAAAAAAAAAGTTCATGACAATTGTGTTCAAGTTGTAGCCAAAAAATAAGCAAAATTTAAACTAGGAACGCTATGCGAGTTTCGCGCTCTCCTAAAGAGAAGGCCTGTCACCAGCCGAGGGAACCATAAATAACGAATATTTTTTTTTTCATACTGTGTAGAATCTTTATCAAAATAACGAAATTGACGCAGTTGACCGCAATTTGACAAAACTTGTAAACTAAAAGCAAATAAAAATGTCAAGACATGTATTAAATTTAGCTTTATAAGAGCATCTAAATCTAAGATAATTTGTAGCAAATGAGTTCAATAAATCAATTCCACGATTCAATATCTTTAGAATTAATTTATAGTTAAGACTTAGCGGTAATTGATTCTACTGTAATTAATGTAATTTTAATTTATAACTTCGTGATTCCTTATTATAGTTAGGTATAATGAACTATTGAGGAATTAATTCCGCGTCTTTTAAACGGCAGACTAATTCTGCAATAGTAATAACTGTCAATTTGTAAGTTTTATTACGAATCGGAATCATAAATATGTATATAATAAATACGGTCGGATTAAAAAAAAAATCTGAATCGATGCAAGTTCTGAAACAGATATTGACGATCTATCAAAAACTTAATACTAATTGGGATGTCACACATTTCAAGCTTTTGAAATTCATTCAGTTTTCAGTACACTTGAAATCATCCTGAAACACTTTTTTAGGAGATTCTATTTGACTAGAACACGTATCTATGTTTGCATATCCGTGATGACAGGATGAGTGAGGCTGTGACAGAGTGGCGTCCAAGGACTGGAAGACGAGATGTCGATGTCGACCGTCCGGCGGCGAGATGGGCAGACGACATTGTTACCATCGCGGGCAAAACCTGCATGAGGCTGGCGCAGGAGCGTGGGGATTGGCACAAGACAAGAGAGGACTATGTCCAGCAATGGGTGAAATCAGGCTGTGGATGATTATTCTTTCTTCTTTTTTTTTGTCATTGATTTACATTCTGTAATTACTTTAACTCACACCCTGACTTATTACTTGTAATTTTGTTATTTAAATGAAAATCGTTTACTTTTACCATGTTTGTAAATATGTGAGCACCATGTATCTATCAGATAATTAATTTATATGTCATGGTTTCATTTTTAATTCTTTTACTAGTGTGGTATAGCAATTTTATTTAAGTTGCATCGTTTTCACATATTATTATTATATAATTAATGTATGCAAAATATTGTAAAACATTTTAAAAGAGTAACGGTGGAGTTTCTTGCCCATTATTGTCCATACGAAAACTACCTTTTGGAATGGGCGACTAAAATCAATTCTATTTTATTCGAATTTTTGACGTTTAAGAGTGCCTTTTAAGTGCCTATTTGAAATAAATGCTTTGACTTCTTTGACTTTGATGCTGATGATGAGACTCATCAGAATCACTTCACTACTTCACTACTAATCCACTAACGTAATCTGCATATTTAGGTAATGTAGTAATACATAATCACATAGTACAGACGCCAGCACATCAAGCTACTACAATTTGTCAAAATTATTTAATAGATTTTCAACTTTATCGCTAAAGTGCAAGGTTCAAAGTTGATTGGGAAAATTTGACAGTTTCGGGTAGCTTGATGTACTGGCGTCTGTACATTGCCTACCTACTACGATCAGGTAGGTATTGCGTTTTGTTTTAAATAGAAAATCTTTTTTTAGACATTTTATATGAATACGTTAATAATGTTAATGAATAGTGCAAACAAAACAACTTGGTTTTGTTAATTTAAAAGTTGATTTAGTTACAAAACATTGGTTGTTAACTTTAAATTACGTTGTTGTGATTATGACGATAAATGGATATTTATAACGTTGAAAGAAGTACGTATATTGTTCGAGCTAAGTACCTAATCGCAGGTAGATTAAGTACCACAAAGTTTTTTCTTGAAAATATGTAAGTTATCGTGAAAATGTACTCTTTCCTTACGCACCAGCAGAAAGAGATCGTCGTATACGTCGTCGATATTACGTACATACGCGACTTGATTGATCGCGCAACTATGTCATATTCATATAAAAGAGCGCGATAATCGCTTGTGATTAGGACGCGGCTTTACGTAACTAGAGTAAGTTACGTCGTCATCCTCCTGTCCTTCTCCCAATTTATTTCTAGTCGGCGCAACAAGTATTTTTCCTCTAATTTGTATTATTTTTTTCCCATTACTGTGGTTTACTCTACGCATATCGAGGTATATGTCATGGAGGCGTGGCACATTTGAACTCGAACAAATATAGAGTGAAGGCATATCTCTCGGATATCTATGGTTTGGTTTACTCTGTTCTCCTACCAAAGGTTAAAATAATTTGTTTATCTTAAGATTTAATACTCCATCATTGTTTGGGGGGGGGGGGGGGGGGGGCTGGTAATCTGTGTGACAGGTTTTTCCTAGTACGAGGGATACCAGTCTCCCACAAAGGATTTATCAGATGTAGTGTCTTCATATTTTTTTACCACCACACACTGGTCGCTTTGTTTGTCGTTTCGCTTGGGCTTTGTTTGTCGTTTCGCTTGGGCTTCGCTTGTTGCATCGCTTGTCGCTACGCTTGTGCTTCGCTTTTCGCTTGTCACTTCGCTGTCGCTCTTGCCTTGCACGCGCTATTTCGCAGGTCGCAACCTGTCTTTTATTATCTCGCCCGATACGAAGCTGCTCTATAAACCGAGTCCTATCTATCATTTTCTTGCAGCGCCGGCATTTTGATAACACCACAGATTTACGAGCGGCTTGCGAACCTATCTTAAATTCTTAATAGACACAAAACAAAATAATAAATTTCCGAGCACATTGTTGCGGATACTTTGTTGTTAATACTGAACTTTGCCTTTATTTTAGAGCTATATTGCCCCTTATTTGAGGATGCTAATGAATGTTCCTTTATTTGATTGAGTCCTTCATCCATGAAATCCTTCGTATTTGCCTGACGTATACCTACTGATGTTCAAGGGAGGACAGATCGTAGTAGTATGTTAAACAACCCCGTGAATTTTTATATTTTGCTATATAGAACAACTGTATTACCTCCATGGATCAGAAGCGACGCTAAAATTCAGGGGTGTCACTCATTCAACCTTTGATGAATGATGCATGAGCATACCTTACATACATAGGTAGGTACTAAACCCAGGTGTTCATACTTTCTCCTGTAACTTTACAGCTCACTAAAATATCACCCTAGATTTTGCCCCGAGTTACGCGAAAGATTAGCCCACGTTAATTAACTGTACAGATAAGTTAAACAACGCTACATAACCGCGACGTCACCTTATTACTCAGGCTTGCAACCGATAAAATACCCCACACATATAGTCGCGAATATCATCCGCCACAAAGATAAAACCTTCTTAGTTCAGTTTATATATCCTCTTAATATTTTTTCCTATATATCCCATTATCTTCACAGGTTCACGTAACAAGACCAACTTTTCAACTTCAAGTTAAGAACGTTGTAAATTGTACGCATTTATAGAGGCTGTGCGCGCCCTGGGTGGCGAGCTTATACCAACGAAAACTTTACAGCCCCTGAAAACACTGACAACACTTAAAACCTTGTAAATAAGGGTGGATTTTCTTTGATATGTTGTTGATGTAACTGTATATTTATCATGGTGTATGGAAGTAAGTTTCAGAAAGGATTATGGCTATTGTAAATCTATCTGTGTGCTAATGACTGTGGTCGCGGATTAGGTCGATACTCGCGAGTTTTTTTACCATTTTATGGCTTAACGCCATGTTATTGTTAAGAAATTTCGATTGTAAAGGAAAAGTGTGTTGTCGCCTTTATTGCGTGTACGCACGGGTGTAAAATTGTAATTTGACAGCGAATTTAAATGTGTCATTGTTTTCTTTGACCGACCGCGGTGATTGATAGTGATTGATTGCTGTTTGGCGCGTAAATCTTTTTAGAATTTATTGTTTCTAATTATAATATTGAAAGACAATCTGAATAAGAAGATTTATTGTATTCCACCGTTTTGAGAGCACCTTTGAAAACGGTGCTCCCAAAACGGTGAAGGAAAATATCGTGAGGAAACTGGCAAGTCCTAGAACCAAAAATTCGGAGACATGTGCCATCTACCAATCCGCACTGGGCCCGCGTGGTGGATTGCGGCCCACTCTCACAGAGAGGAGGCCTGTGTCGCAGCAGTGGGAATGATATAGGCTGATTTTGCTATGTAACCTTTGAGGAGATGGTATAAAAATTATAGATACCTTATCTAATATCTAGTCAATATATTATCTTAAAATTATTAATTCCTCAGTAACTTTTTAGTTTACAATGTGAAAGTGGCCAGTGTAATTAAATAAAAAAAAGATTTATGCAATTATTTCGATACAGGATGTTCACGTTCACAAAAAAGACATTTAAAAACGATAAGGCTAATTAATTAATGTTCTTTTAAGCACAAAATCTTTTACTTTTTTTATAAAATAAGTACAGTTTAATTTTATTTTTTTGAACTAATAATACAGATATACAAAGATCGCAAGACGAGATCCTGGTTTTATTAATTCTTTAACAAGATATCTTATTAACGCATTAATAAGACAAATGCAGTATAATGTGAACTGATAGCGGTAATTACTACCAATCCTACTTGTGCATTAATCAGAGAGGCAGAAAAAAAAGCATTCGGAATGGAAAGAAAAATCCTACTTAGTGCTCGCTGCCTATGACTTGATTAATTATATTGTCACTAGCAGCGCCCCGCGGTTTCACCCGCATAAGTGTTGATCCCGTGGGAATATCGGGATGAAAACTATCCTATGTCCTTCCCCGGGATGCAATCTATCTCTCTGCCAAATTTTATCGAAATCAGTTCAGTGGTTTAGGGGTGAAAAGGTAACATACAGACAGACAGACAGAGTTACTTTCGAATTTATAATATTAAGTATGGATTTCGATTACGGATTTTGTCGATTAGTATTTGTTTGTAGGACTAAAGGTTATTGGTTAGGGCTTAACTGGCGAAATGTGGGTGTACTATAGGTACCTAAATGTCTGCCTAACCCTTTGGGAAAATACAGGCGTGATGTTATGTGTACGGATTAGCACATCAAGCTACCCGAAACTGTCAAATTTCAAAAATAAGATAGATTAAAATTGCTTATTAGTCTAGATTGTTATTAATTTTAAGAACCTGGTTCTTTTTAACCGACTTCAAAAAGGAGGAGGTTCTCAATTCATCGGAACCTTTTTTTTTTTTTTTTTTTTTTTTTTTATTTTTTTTTTTATGTATGTTCCCCGATTACTCGGAGACGGCTCGACCGATTTCAAAAATTATTTTTTTGTTTGAAAGGGTATACTTTCCAGGTGGTCCCATTGTCATCAGGTCAGGATCTGATGATGGGACCCTGGAGAAATCGAAGGAACTCTTCAAGTATTATAGGCACACCTATAGCGATTTGGGTATTTTTTGTAGTAACTCGTGCATTTGCTCTCGGAAAGCATCATTTGGTGAAGTGGAACTGATGATGAAGACCACAGATGGCCACCGGAACTACTCAATAATAAGTATTTCCCGGTTTGCGATTCGATTACTTACTTTAATATGGTTGCCAAGCAAGTTATGCTCGTCACAATGCGAATGGTGAAATGGAGCTGATGGTGGAATACCAGGAGAACTCCTCAACAATTAACGTCCCTGCATCGGGATAAGCAATATTTTGTAAAAGGCGATGCATTAGGCTATTGTAACTTAGATACATTATAAACAGACACACTAAAAAGCGAGAAATAAAAACTTTTTAACAAAAAAAAAAACCGACTTCCAAAAAAAAACACTACAAAGTGAAAAATAACTTTTATTTCGGAAGTCGGTGGCAAAAAACTAAAATACAGATCCAAAGACACCGACTTCCGAAATAAAAGTTATTTTTCACTTTGTAGTGTTTTTTTTTGGAAGTCGGTTTTTAATGAAGGATAAAAAAATTTATTCGATGCTTATTTTGTTTAACCGTTTGTGTCGAATGTGTTGATTGTCCAAATCTATAGACGTTTTAAATAGTAAAGTGAAAAAGTAGTGTTTGGTTTTCCTAATTTTCTCACGAGCATTAGCACCCACTGCTTTTACAAACAACTTAAAACTTTAATTCCATTACTAACCTTTTCACTCAAGTTTTAAGAGACCAACTTGACAGGTTCACAACTTAAGAGCCTCACAAGTACCATTTCCAGTCTCCCATACTCCCGTAGATCGCGACAGTATCTGTTAACAGTTCCATCATAAAACTACGAAAGCTCTTTAACACTACATTCCTATATGACAATTTATTGCCATATTTGACCCTAAACACAATGACTCCTACGCAGAGATAGCTATAAACTTTACATTGAAAATCAATTTTTACATCACACAGACAATGTGTGATGGACAATAAATATGTATGCTGCGGTAAAAGGTTGCTGTAAGTTCTAGGAGTTTCTAGTTAGAATATTTTTTTTGTAGAGTCGTTTATTTTGCTATTTAAGTAACATTTAGTACCGGACGTAAAATACGCGCTATGACGTGGATTTGCGTGAATGTGATTAACATTTTGACTTGATGTTTGAAATACAGTGTACTGTGTTCGTCATCATTTTTTACCAATTGAAACTCTTGTAGTGAAAGCCCAAAAATTCTGTTTATTTGATGAAAAAAAATCTTTTCTAAATTTCTTCTTTATATTTCGCATTTGTTTTTTTGCGTATACCGACTTAAATGATAAAAAAAACCTTATATTAATTTTTCGTCAGTACAAGCCTGAAAAGTGGGCAACCTTCGGGTTGTTCACTTTCATGCTTGTACAGTAACATGTACACATGACAGTTTAGTGGAACTCTAGTACCGTTATGAACATAATTGAATTAACATAAGAGCATAATGATAACAGTAAACGATTTTTATTTCGCTACCGGGCAAGTGATGGTGTGATGAAGGTAATCTTTATGGGTGATTGTGTTCAGTGTGATCCGTTTGGATTATGCGCGGAGAGGGACTTGTAAGTTTTACACGTGAAAAGATACTGTATTTGTTTGATGGTCCATACCACACCCTAAATTAGACCATACATTTCTGATACCTACTCATGGCTCTCCAACAAGTAAGTA
This sequence comes from Oligia latruncula, assembly GCA_948474745.1. Lineage (NCBI taxonomy): Eukaryota > Metazoa > Arthropoda > Insecta > Lepidoptera > Noctuidae > Oligia > Oligia latruncula. The sequence goes on along the minus strand of OX419695.1, from coordinate 18,385,421 downwards.
CTTGTAACTAATAGATTCTGACTCTTTCTTTTGTAATTTACTGATAGGTACCTTTATAACTTTTAAGGCTGTTTTTTGACCATACGGATCTACTGTGAAGCTGACCCTAAGGCCCCGTTCCCATTCTGTCGTGACGACAGATTATCGTGTCGTTTAAAGCGTCGTGGCCTGTGTATTTAAATACACAGACTACACGATTAACTGTAGTAAATATTTACTACAGTTAATCGAGTAAATATTTCGACGACACAGTGACGATAAACAGTCGATATAATGGGAACAACTAGAGACGACAGTCGTCCAACGATAAATTAATCGTCACGACATAGTGGGAACGCGCCCTAACATAGTTGGGAAAAGGCTAGGCAGATTGACTGATCTACTGTGGAATCGGTTCACAGTTCACATATTAACAGACTGTTCCTCTCCTCAGCTTTTATAAGCTAAGAAGTGTTGAAGGACTTTTCTAAAATTTAAGTCTATTTTGAAAAAAATATGATTTGGTAAATGATGATGACTCGTATTCAATATTATAGTTATTATGCAACAGTTTTCGTTTGAAAAAAAGCTAGTTATTAGTGAAGTTAATAGTGCCAACCCTACCCTGCTCTGGGAAAACTCGAACTGAATATAATATATAAAAATATATATTTATAACTCGTCTGATCCTATTCGTAACGGTTGAGAGCGAACTGGACATAAATTAAGTTCAAATTGTTGCGTATGCGCATCGAATAACTCGGATAGGATGTCGCTACTGATTTCAAACCATCTTTATTTATTGTTTCATTTACGGAAAAGTAAGCTTTATGAAGAAGGAAATAAGGGCGTTCTCAAGTGCGTGATAAAATTGTCCGATATGATAACAATATTGGGATGTAATATGTAAGATAATATACCGATTATACATATAAACTCAATACAATCAATTTTAAACGTTATTTATGATAAACGCTACATTATTTCACTTTGAAAAATCTTCTTGTAATCCTACCTTAGAAAGTGTATGTGGCATAAACTTACATATTAATATCATAGCGAGTACTCTTTGCTTAAAATTATTATTTTATGTACTCGTAGGCACTAACTATATTTCTACTAATCTCTGAGATAGTTGAGTTTCTCATGGTTTTTTAATTTAATTATGCAGATTTTTTGGTACTTTTGTTGAGTTTCGAGCCTGCTAAGTAACAAACCGACTTTTCAATTTCGTACGAAGGTAAGGTTAGAGGTACTCTTGAAAATGTTTCAATATTCCTAGCACCGAGAGGGGCTTGCTGGAAATATTGATTCTCATGTTGATAGCGTGGTTGGCGCTGTGGTTGGGCAATTGGAGACTGCTCTGTCTACGTGTCGCGGGTTCAATTCCCGCACAAAACAAATATTTGTTTGGCTTGCCGGATAGTTGTCCCGGATGTTCCTGTTTGTGTATGTGATATTAATGTTTGTAATCACACCCACAGGTGAAGCTGCAAATGTCTTTAAATTAATTTTGTCTGTTCGGATTTAAAAAAAAAAAAACAAAAGCCAATCAAATCATTTGACATGATATTTGACAATAACCATACAGAAACTTGATCTGACCAAGATTATGTCAGGAATTTAAAAGAGACCCATAAGCTTGTTTCGCTATTTCTTCTAAGCAGTTGTCAGATAAGAAATGTCCACTGCATCTATCTTATTTAAAAAAATAAAAATAATATGATGTGTGAAAGTGTTTCTGACATCCTATTTACAGAATAAGCAATTCATTTCAATTGTTGTAGAACTATATCCAAGAAAATTTTCGCACAAAAAAGGTCTACAGTTACAGTTACTAATATGAACTAACTACCGCACTTAGTATGCATGTAACAAGCAATTTCAGTTACCTATGGTGATTATTTAATAGGCTAACAGCCTTAATAGCTTGTGTAACATCGTTGGAGCCCGATAGTGATCTAGAACGCCATTGAATGTTAATATGTTATGAGCAGGGCGAATATCATACCAATTACCTAACGCACTGGTAGTACGGGAACATGTAAACACGTACGAAGATAAAATATGAGAGTATGAGAATACTACAGGGTGGCGCAAAAGTCATCATCTGCTTAGCCTTTTCCTAACTATGTTGGGGTCGGCTTCCAGTCTAACCGGATGCAGCTGAATACCAGTATTTCACATGGAGCGATTGCCTATCTGACCTCCACAAACCAGTTACTGGGTAATAATATAATTATACCCCTTGGTAAGACTGGTTGTCAGACTCTCGGGCTTCTGACTACCATCCACAGACCAACCGTGGCAAGCGTAGCTTAACCTGATCGATCGACCTGTGCGGCTGTTATTATTTAGCCACGGACCCCTCGAAAAAATGCTTATATACAATATTGAACACAACTAACTACATACACTAGGTACTAAATTAAATGACTAACTAAGTACCTATACATATAATTATAAAAACCAAAGGACACTTACACCTACTAAATACTTAGTTAAATAGAAAAGAAAAATGGTTAAAATGATATTTTAAGTTCACTGAAGTCGTTGATGTCTTTTCCACGCTTCGGGTTTGATAAGGATTTGTACTAACTTTAAAAAACTTGATTGCACAAATTATATTTTTGAATTAGCTTATTTTTTGTGTTAAGTATGGGGGTATGTTATATTGAGGCATCTTGTCAGCAGTACCTAATCAAGAATCGTTTTGTCGTTGCAACTTTCCAATCTGAATGCGTTGATGTCTTTTCTACGTAGAGGTGTTGTTACTTTTCACTGTGTCCCGCTGCTATTTTATAATTACGCATACAATTAAGAGGAAATGCGGTCAGAGAGAATTTTGAAAAATCCTAAGTAAAACGTCGTAATTCGAGGTTTGGTTCTCGCCTATTTCCTCCTCCAATATTAGACCAATTTAAAAGATATTTCACAAACTGAATAAGAAGGATATATAGTGTGTCCCTATAACCATAATACCATAATCAGCCTATAATGTTCCCACTGCTGGGACACAGTTAATAATAATTGTCAGTTCATTAATAGTTGTCTTGTAGACTAGGCCTCTGTTGACATCGGCTTAAATCGGCATTTTTGAGGGGTCTTGTGCTTATAAAAATAATGTATAATCAAAAAAGAAAACATAGGGACATACAAGGTCATTAACCAGAAAGAAATCAAGCGAGAGCGTTTCTATGGAGAAACGACCACCTGCATTTCCTCCTAATCAGAAAATAAATTAAAATACCCACAATTTTTCCTACTCTAAGAAACATTTTAATTTCCATTGGTTTATGGCATGTCGGAAAAAAGAAGCAAAACATGTTTTTATTAAAAAGTTGTCAAAAAAGATATAATTTTAACATCAATTTCAAAATCCAAAATTGATAATTTCATTATTTTGTTCATCATTACAAAATTCTCTACACGCGAGCGCGTTGATGTCTTTTCCACGCGCGTTCCCTTCAGCTTCGATATCGGTCGTGTCAAGGTGAAACAATTATTATAACGACGGTTGTAGATCACTGATGTTACTGTTGAACTGTAAATTATAATAATATACAAGTATAGCTAATAATAATAATAACAAGTATACCAAGGTAACCGACTAGCACGAAGAATTGCCAAACTTAAGTGGCAGTGGGCAGGGCACATTGCTCGCAGAACAGATGGGGCCGAAAGGTTCTGGAGTGGCGACCGCGTAACGGAAGATGTAGCGTTGGAAGGCCTCCCACAAGGTGGACCGACGACCTTGTGAAGGCCGCAGGAACCCTTTGGATGCGAGAAGCCCAGAACCGGTCGAAGTGGAGGTGCGAGGGCGAGGCCTATGTCCAGCAGTGGACGCCTTTAGCCACAGAGCATGTAACCTTCTTTAGCGATAGCTTATGATCTCATCTGTGTTTTGACTTTTGTAGTACTACTAAAACGTCACACTACCTACATTTTAGTTCATATTTTGAAGTTTACAATCGTCTACAAATGATTTAGCTAGAAATTGTAAATGTGATGAACAGACAGTTTTTTGATTATATTAGAATACCTACTGACTACATTTTCTAGTTTATTTTAGCTAACCGTTAGCTAAACTACAGTTAGATAATACAGGATGATTGGAAGATGGGTGCAAAGCTTTAGGCTACCTTTCCACCAGAGATGAGGGAGAATGCGTAACGAGGGATGTGTGTGAAACCAACCAATAACATCCCTTCATTTTTATAGCTTGAACTAAGTTAGCGTTGGTATTGGTTAGTTTAACACACATCCCTCGCTACACATCCTCGCTCATCTCTGGTGGACAGGTAGCCTAAAGCTTTGCACCCATCTTCCAATCATCCTGTATTATCTAACTGTAATTTAAACCAAAAAAGAACAGAAAATTAAACACAATAGCCATAACTCACTCAAAATTAAAACTAAAAACCTCATAACGATATATCATCACACTAATATTATAAAGGCGAAAGTTCGTGAGTGTGTGTGTATGTGTTTGTTTATATGTTTGTTACGTCTTCACGCTCAAACGGCTGAACCAATTTTGATAAAAATTTGTATGGAGGTAGCTGACACCCTGGATTAACATAATAGGCTACTTTTTATCCCGATATTCCCACGGGATCGACATTTACGCGGATGAAACCGCGGGGAGCAGCTAGTGTAATATATAATACACAATCAGTATACGCATCATTTAATATAAAATCAGCTATATCATTAGGACAACGCGTTAGACACGCGACTAAATCGTACTTAAACCCGTACTTTTCAACCGTAAACCGATGGGTGGTCCCCTAATTGTTGATCATATGCAAATATGACTATTAACACAACTATATATTATCAAAAACTATGCTTCATATATCAAAAATTAATGTGACCCGAATTTTTTCGTTTTTTTTGTTTTTTTTTTTATTAAGTCTTGATTAAGAGGCTGTATAATCTATTGTTTATATTTCACGGAAATGACGTGTGGTTTATATTAATATGTTTTCTATGAGCCTTGTTAAGGTTTCGACATGTGAATTATTGGCCGGCACCGCGGGAGGCCGTAACTTTTATAATGGATAGAAGTTTCGTTAAAAGCGGAAGTTCTGTGTGACTTGAGTTTTGCGGGAACAATACCTATTATGTTTTGTTTCCGTGGGTACTGAAAACAGCTGAAATGGTTTATTAATCAAATACCAAATTAAATGATTATGATATTAATGGAGTGACTGAGGTTTGGCTGATGTTTTTTTTGTATTTTCTGGTCATCGTTTGAGCAACATCGACACATGGCGATATCTATAGCTTGCTTTAGCTATTCATATCACAGTTTCCGCGCTGTGTATTCCACAGAGCCTAAAGACTTCAATCAGTGCATCCTGCCAGTTTTGATTTACGGAGCCGAAACGTGGACACTCACGGAAAGAGCTCTCTGAGGGATAGAATCCGGAATGAGGTGATCTGGCAGAGAACCAAATTTGTCGACATAGCCCACAAAATAAGCAAGCTGAAGTGGCAATGGGCTGGCCATCTAGCCGTAGAACAAATTGTTGTTGCAGACAAATTCAGACAATTGTTGTAGTTTCATTTACTCCGCTAATAGCAGCGAGCAACGCACTACAGATAGCTATCTCTTTCTGTGTCATACGTTCCGTATTATCTATCGCAGTAAGTACTTTGTAATAACAACGCAACAATACAGAACGTCGTCGCTCAGTATGAACGTAGCGTATCTTTCCTTTATAATATCATTGCGTAGAACCGTGTTTTTGAGTGGAGACCGCGAATCTGCAAATGCTAAATGGTGTGCAATTGGAGAGGCCTATGTCCTGCTGTAGGCTGATGATGATGTCACAGTACCCAGATGTCAAAAACCACACATATATTAAAATTATAGCTGACCCCAGACGTTGTCCTGTTTTTGATGCGAAAGACACGTGGCGCTATCTATTATCATAATAACGTTATTGTGGTTTTCCTCGGGAACAGCACTGTTTCACACAGTTTTTGTACACCTGACAACGTATACGCAAAATTTCAGGATGATCGGTTCAGTAGTTTAGGCGTGAAAAGGTAACAAACAAACAAACTTACTTTCGCATTTATAATATTAGTTAGGATTATTAACATTATCACATTAAATCATGTTCAACACCTTTCAACATGTTTTACCCCTACGCAAAATGATAACTAGCCTACTTTTTATTGCTTGATTGGTCCGCTTTTGTCCAACATACAAATCAGCAAGTACAGTTTATTTTATGATTAAACGTGTCTAGATTATGAATTCCTAAGATCAATGAATTGTCAGTTTTTTAAGTTAAGAGGTAGGCGGTTACATAAATTATAATTTGGGACTAGCGCGCGTTGCGGCACCGCCCGCTTTAGTGCTCAATTAGAGACTACGCCCACGTTACATTTGCATAACATTATGTTCCTGTTTTGGGTTTTTTTTATTACCCTTTGGCGAAAGTGTACAGAATGTGCCCAGTAATCTGAATATCGCATACCTGTAAGCAGTTTTTTTTTAAATATATTTTTTTCATTTGTTTTACAGGACAGAAACATCAGCCCAGAGTCTGGATTTGTTTTGGGTCTACTACAGGTACTCCTATACGGAACCTATCAACGAATACAGACGTGATAATAAGTAAGTTAACGGGGTCGCGCTCAAATCTACATGTTCTTTGTAATCTGGACCATTATTTGCTTTTAACCCCATATAGAAAAAAGATCAAATCTAATCTCTAATCATAGCATAGGATTAAAGCTCAAACTTTTGATGATTATCTGTTCTAAGCCATTTGCCCATGGACCATTAAAGCCCAGTTATTTCACTCAATATCACCCAAATCTCGTATAATTTATGTTCCAGTCGATATAAAAGTCCAAAATATATGACGATGTCAAAGTTCGAGTGGACGCCCGTCACCAATCTATATTGCCTTCAAATAGCATCGGAATGTCACTCGACGCCACGCTATAGACAAAATGTATAAAATTGTTGTATTTTAATACGGCGCATAAAGCGCGGCCCGGCTTTATACCAAGTATCTGTAATGGCCGAGAGGGAAATCCGAAAATGTCACTTTAAATAATCGTGTTCATTAGTAAACATTTAAAACACGCATTAGGAACGCTGGGTGCCGGCGCCCGACACGATCACAATCTCAGTACACACAAATGTACCACCGTCCTGCTCATTCCCGTACTCTGAGCACGTGTGTGTAAAGGACGACGCTTTCTAAGCCGTGGTTTCGAATAAGGAATAGAGAGGTGAGACGGCGATTGCATCGACGCATGCGCAGGGGATACGTACTAATTAAGCGGCTGACTCTTACCGATAAACGGCCCCAAAAGATCCTCTCCTTAGATGTTGCAATTAAGACATACACTCGAAATAAGCGGGCGTCGAGAATCGGTACGATTTAATCGATTCCCGTTTAAATTAAACGTCGATTAGTATTTAAATTCGGACACACAATGTTTGACGACCCGCCGCGAGGTAATTGGTGATAATTTTTTTAATTGATATTGTCGTTATGTGTGTCCATTGTGACGATTTATATTATTAGTAGTCGTCGTCGAGTCGTAGGCGTCCCGTACCGCGGACACTTATCGTACGGCATTATGTAATTTTTTTAATTGGTCACAGTTGACATTTAGCATCGTTCAATTACTTATTTAAGATATGAGAGTTTCTTTTTTAAATATTAATTGTCGTGTCTCACTGCAGGCCTTTTATGACTAAATATAATAATCGTGACGGCTCGTGCAGTCTCGTATCGGACGGATTGAGTTAATTGATGCATCGATACTTTGAAGGTTGTTGTGGATTTTGTATAATATTGTGAATGTTCTTGTATGCTTCATGAACGTGTAAAAATGTCGTAAGTAATAATCACTGAATAAAAGCGACTGATGGTTCTATTCGATGCGGTAAAGTTCATGTTTGTCGGGTCGTCGAGAAAAACAACAATTTGCATGCTAACAACAACAATTTGCATGCTAACAACAACAATTTGCATGCAGTTGCTTGTGTCCCGATGGTCTATGTAGGTGGTTGAGTGACTAGTATGTGAGATGTTTATGGCAGTTGTAATCCGTCAATAGGTGCTAAATATTTTTTGGGACCGGTAACCATTTATATGGATTTTTAGCAGTTTTGGCAAGTTTTTAACCTCTTGCTAATGTTACTTCAACAAGAAGATTGGAACTGAAACAATGTGTAGGCGGTTATTATTCTTAGGTGTCGACGCCTAACGCTGAAACCACTTAGCAAGAATGAATTCAAATTACAGATAATTTTGTAAAAGAAATCTCCCGTAGCATGACATCGTGACGATAACAAAACAAAGTAACACAAGTGGATTTAGAAACAACTATAACTTCATATTTAGTAGAGACTAATGGTTATGGTATGGCGAGCACATCAAGCTTACCGAAACTGTAAAATTTTCCCAATTAACTTTGAACCTTATAATTTAGCGATAAAGTTGAAAATCTATTAAAGATATTTGACAGATTGTAGTAGCTTGATGTGCTGGCGTCTGTACATATCCACAGGTTGGCAGGGACGTCGATGGATGGACTGTGTGAGCGATAATATGGTTAGAAAGGGGGTGATTGAGATGACGACTAATAGAGAAGTTTGGAAGAAAATGAAATGTTACGTCGACCACTAATAAATTGGGGAGAATGACTATGATGATGGCAGGGAACATCGCCGCGCAAACTGTGACCATGAATTCAGCACATAATTTTAGACCCTTGCGTAGCGTAGAAAATTTTTCGCCAATAATAAAAAAAAAACCCTAAGAGTAAGAGTCGGACTCGCGCACCGAGTATTTCGCATGCTATGCTAGCTATGTAACTACAAATTTACGGTTTTCGGATGTTTAATTTACTTGTGCTACATGACATTGCTTCTTGCCAAATTCCATGATTCTCGGTCAACGGAAAGCACCCTATAAATTTTGACTCCCGTGAGAGTGTCGAAATATACGTTTTTTGCGGCATAAACGGCCGTGTCTTTTTTACGTTAACTTAGAAGTTTGATTTATTCACAGCTTCAAGGAACTGAAGACTTGAGTATATGGTTTTAATTTCAACTCGATACCTCCACGCGTTCCCGAGATAAAGGGTGTTGACAGACAGACAGACGGACACCAAAGTGATCCTATAAATAAGAGTTCCGTTTTTCCTTTTGAGGTACGGAAGCCTAAAAATCAGCTGTTTCATAGAAAAGTGCAATACCTACGCGGTCAAAATGTATGGAACAGCAACTTTTTTTTAATGAACCTAGTAACATTTCAACGCAGGGGTTCAGAATGATGTACTGAATACATGGTAACAGGCTCCGCGTCGATCTCCCTGCTGCCCTGTAAGTATATAAAACAAAACCTCATCATCAAAAATATTATTTACGTACAAAAAAACTTTAATAATCGTAATCTTAATAAAAACCGTATCTTAGTTAATTTGTGTGAGGAGCTGAGGACGGATGTGCCTATCCGTCGGATATCACGCGTTAAGAGGCAATCGTTAACTGCACTAATTGAAGATGTGGTAGGTAGGTATTATATGAACAAATCAGTACCTCCGTAGGTACTATGTAGGGCTTTTAAAACTCATATTAAAAGTACACTTTGTAAACAAGGATATTACAAATTAGAGGATTATATCCAAGATAAGAATGTTTGGAAACATGCTGGTCCTGCTCCATAGGACAATCTAAAAGTCTAGACAACATCAAACTTGTTCCTAATTTAATTTATATTATAAATATATTTTTTATTTTTTTTTAATATGACATCTTATTTTAATTCATTTTTTACAATCTGCGACTACAGTGGCTCACACACTTGTTAAAGTTCAACTACTTTTGCATTTTTTTTTTTTAAATAACTTGTAAATATGTGAGCACCATGTATCTATCACTTATTTGATTTACCTGTCATTGCTTAATTTTTAATTCTTTTTACCTTTTGTGGTAGACTAATTTTATTATGGGTGCATCGTGTTCACATATAATTTTTATTATGTATACAAGACCTTGTAAAACATTTTAAAAGAGTAACGGTGGAGTTTCTTGCCCATTCTTCTCCATACGAAATCTACCTTTTCGAATGGGCGACTAGAATCATTTCTATTTAGTTTTTTTTTTGACATTCAAAAGTGCCTTTAATGTGCCTATTTGAAATAAATGATTTGACTTTGACTTTTGACTTTGGCTAAGTTTGGACGCCGGCGCTGTTATCTCGAAAAAACACGTCCGGTAAACTGCTGAAATGAAATATTTATTTCTGTAAGTAAATCTTCTGTTATACACAAGTCAATTTTAAAACTAGACTTTTAAAACTACTTTTTAAAAGTTTTGTTTTAAAACTTCTTTTTGGTCAGACTTTTAAAACTAGATGGTATCGGCGTTCCTAGCTGACTGATCCGTGAGAAGAAATGCCAAAACAAACTCAGAGGTCACGGTCTCTTAAAAAGTCTAAACATTCTATTACCATTGCTTGCCAACACACCTTTTTCTGCCACCAAGCATCGTTGCTGCGTTGCAGGACATGGATGCCAGTATAACTACAAGCACAAAGAGATATTTCACCGTTGTCTCTGGGATGACAATGCACTTACGATGTCTATGGTATTACAGATGTCCACAGGTGTCGGTGACCACTTACCATCAGGGCGCTCAAAGTGTTTGTTTGTGCTCAATGTGTTAGGTTGCAGACTCACTTAAAACAAAGTTAAAACGTCTATTTTGTCTGTTATTCCACCAGTCTACCATCTTCTTTACATATAAATAAAAATTAAATACTGGTTGACGACTGGACCGATTTGGCTATTTTTTGTTCCAAAATGTACGTAATAGTCGGAATAATGTTTTTAAGGAAAGAAAAAAAAATCCCGAAAAATTAAAAAAGTGGAAAATCTGAAAACTAAAAACTGGTGTTTGGACAGGATTAAGTTTGTCGGGTCAGCTAGTTCAAAATAAAACACAGCATTGCTTTAACAGAGCAACAATAAGTGAAATTACTAACAACCAGAATGCAAGATATCATCACTCATGTATAAGCTAAACTCGTAATAGGATTTTTTATTATTATTATTTATTATTATCACCCATTTCTGTCCCACTACAGGGCAAAGGTCTCCCTTCCCTCCCTCCACTTATCCCTATCCAGTGCTGTCAATCCTTGTGGAAAGAGTCGAGTTCGTCCCGCCATCTCATTCTGGGCCTGCCGCGTTGTCGTTTGCTGCTGTTTCGGACCCATAAAATGATATTTATAGCTCCACTTGAACAATATTGACCAAGCTGATCTTAGACACGGTATTGCTAAACGTAGTTCATACAACAAACAGTCAGTAGGTAGTTTTGGTGTGAAACCAACGCTTTTTGAACGAAATGTATCGGCATTAGCGTCATTCTGTTAAACTGTTAATGTGATTGGGAAATTCAATTTACTTAGATTTGATCTGTCCTCTTTTATTAGGTAATTTAAGTTTTCATCCTGGCTAGGATTTTCGCTCAAAAGGCGACGCTAAAGAAGTAGTTGTGACAGTCATTCACATTCGTGTAAACACTTAGGGAAGAACCTATCACAGTGATGGAAATGGTCGCATTTAATTTTATAATGAAACTCTAGATAACTAGGAACTGAAAAACTGTATTTAATCATTTTACGACTATAAACAACATTCAAAAGCTCAGATTAAATCGATTTTCCATCAAAAGTAAACCATGGCAATAAAACAAATGCGTGTATGTTCGAAATAAACAACAAATCACTCTACTCCAATTTACAGAATGTTAAAGCCCCGTGTGTTTGGTAATTGATACGCTGTTCAAACTATTTGTATAGAAAGCGTGTGGCCAAAAGGTTGCATTTAAGTAATCTCAGGCGATCACGATCGCGTGACGAATAAATTCCATCGGTATATCGATTATATATCGATTTTTATCACGGTTTACGGGAACACGGTCCGATACCGATGTGTGAGTATAGATAAATGCTTTCAATTATATCGATAAATCGTCTATTATAATTAACTAGCGTTTACACGCGGCGTCGCCGCCCAAATGTGAATATTTTAATTTCGAATGAATATGCTGGATTTATTAAAAACTATTTCGATTCTAATGAGGATTTAAATTATGTACTCAGCTGTTAAGCTCAGAGAATCGTTTAAATGTAATTGAAACACCTACTGGCTTCACGTATACTACATGAAGGTGTTATTGACTGAAGTAGCAGCCGTTTCTAATGCGTTTCGATTTAGAATTAAAAACTTGTTGCGGAAATCTCAACGGTAATTCTAAACGCAATGTTATGCTAATTCGCAATACAAAATGTATGTACAAACAAAAATACGAATCTTCATGAAGTAATGTAGATAATAATGGACAGAGCAAATATAGATTTTGTTCTCGCTCGTCTGTCAAATGTATTTCACGGCGTTTTATATATTCTTTTAGTCGGCAATTTGAACATTTCCACAGTGACGAATCGATTCCGTGTAACAGTTCTATAGATCCTAATACCCCGAATAAATATTTAATTATCGGCCTTTATAGTGAATGGTAACGCAACGGATTGGATTGCTTTGTTAATGACTTTAATATGTTCGACCGGCGATTTGCTATCAGATAAATCGACTGATATCGGATTGCGATCAAAGGTCATTGACAAATTGTTCACACTCGTTTCTAACAAGAAAAGTCTGCGAGGCTGTTTAAATAAGAGGCGATTGTGTTACATCGCAGTGAACTATAACATTTTTATAGTTGTAAAGTGTAGGTAATGAAAATCGATTGTGAAAGTTCTCGATCGAAACCATCGATAAAACTGAGCGACCGTGTGAATTTCGTCGTCTGACACGTCCGACTTTAAGATTTTAAAATGTGCTCCAAAGGCGTTACTTCTTAACGTCCACCGCACGAGCTAATGTAAAGCTAAACTTGCGTTAATCATAGTTATTACACAGTTTATTATTAGCGCTGGGTTAGTTAGCGGCGCATGGGCACTAGGCACGTCACTTTACATATCGATATACCTGAGGGACGAGCGCTGTAACGCAACGTTTTATCGCGAATCATAAACGTGTTTGCATATTACGTTTTTGGTATGACGCACTATAAACTTAACAACAGTTCAAATTACTCATCAAGGTTTTATTATTTGAATATATTAATATCGTAGTCGAATGTATCGATATTATATCGATATGGCAGCCATCAATCACGCGTCGGTTTGAATGAAAGGCAATGAAGACATTACCCCCAATAATAACACCTCAAAACCTTAGACGGGCCGCGTTTATTAGATCAATAACTTTATAATGCAAAGCGATTTATTATTATATAATTATACAGCCATAATCGAGCAACGATTAATTGGAGTAGACGTATAATCGATCACACGGCGTGACGAATCGGGTTGTTTGGTATCGATTTTTTTGACTCGACTAATGTGTAGAGGGGAGTATGTTTTAATGTATACGATTTAGTTTATCGTGTGATCACGATGTTAATGAGTATTCGTTTGGAGTTTATTTAATCAGTGCTCTTTGAATAAATGAGAT